>JALIRH010000005.1:34314284-34914284 GCA_023055505.1 Callipepla californica brunnescens | reverse complement strand
CACCCTATAGTTCTATATATGTTGTTGAAGATGCATGTTTTCCTAAATAGAAGCAGAGCAGTAATATGAGCTAGTTTTATGTGGTATCGAAGATGTTCAGTAGCTTGTATATGAATATAGATCACCTTCCATTTGTGCATTTCATTTTCATTGCAGTGTTTGAGGAATGTCTTTTTTTTTTTTTTTTTTATCAAATCAATAAGAATATACAAATGTTACACTTAATACTAGTATTGCATTATTGGTATACTAGAGATTTATGTTTACCAATCTGAAATAATTTTGTTTCAACACAAGACATCACCAATTCATAGAAATCCTTGAATTTTGAAAACTGCCAGGTTATTTAGGTTAATATTTGTTTCTATGTAACTCTGCTAGTTTTTGCTTAGCTGTTTGATAACACAGATGAACACTGCAGTTTATTTAGATAAACTGGTGCTGTAGGACAGAGAATTTGCTGTTGCTGTTCTGTATTATTAGTGTTGATGATACATTGCCAGTCTGTTATGCAACATTACGCTGTTGATTATGAAGCTTTTATACTGCAGTATGAAGGTAATTCTTCCAATGAGATTGGAAAGAAACATTCTAGATCTAACAATGCCTAAGTATCACAAAATGCTTGAGTTGGGAAACAACTTTTGGATGTTGCCTTGTTCAACTCCCTTACTCAAAGTAGGGCTTGCTGCAGCAATTTGCACAGGATCACATTCAGTCAGATTTTGAACATCTCCAAGGATGAGTGCTCTGTAACTTCTGTGAGCAACTGCTTTCTGTAGTTTGGTGCATCAGCTATGTCTCCCAGTTGTCTGCTTTCTGCAAACTTGCTGAGGTTGTACTCTGTGCCTCAGTCCAGGTGGATGAGGATGTTCAACATCAGTGCCTCAGACTTCTGCCTCACCATACACCAGTAGTAGTTGGCTGGATTTTATGCTACTGATAATAACCCTTTTAGCCTGGCACTTCAGCCAGTTTTCAGTCCACTATATTGTCCACTTGTTTAGTGTGCGCTTGATTGCTTTGTCAGTGGATATGTTACAGGAGATGTTGTTGAAAGCCTTGCTTGACTCAAAACAAGAGACATCCACTGCTTCATCCACCGAGCAAATCATTTTATCAGAGAAGACTATCAGTTTGTTGAGGGATTGCTTCCTTTTTGTAAATTCCATGCTGATTACTCCCAGTCACCATCTTGTCCTCGATGTGTTTGGAAATGCTTTTTAGGGTTATTTGTGATATCACCTCCACTGGCCTGTGGTTCCCTGGTCCTTCTTGGAGATCTGTTTCCCTCTGTTACACTTTTTTCTTTTTTTTTAAATCTTCCCAGTCCTTTTCTGAAAATAAAGCCAACCAAGAGTGGCCTTGTAATGACGTTGACCAATTCCCTCACCACCTGTGTGAATGCATCTCACCAGGCCCCGTGGGCTTGAGTATGTTCAATTTGTTTAAATGTTCCTCAGCTTGCACCTTTTCCACTGAGGGAAAGTCTTCCTCATTCCAGATTCCCCACTGGTTTCAAGGGCCTGTGATTACTGATGGGAGTTGAATCTTATCAGACTAAAATGGATAAGATTCTGAGTATCTAAGCATGTTTCATGTCCTTTGACAAAAGGTCCGTCACCCCATTCAACAGTAGGCTGAAGTTTTCCTTCCTTTTCCTTGTTTTGCTGATACAGAAGCCCTTCTTGTTGCTCTTTGCATTCACCCGCACCCCAGATTCAACTCCTGGTAGAATTTGGTTTTCCTAACCTCATTCCTGTGTGCTTGGACTGTATGTCTGAATTTCTCCTGCATCATCTTGGTCACCCTAGTTCTACTACTTGCGTGCTTCTTCTGTGTTTGAATTTTACATGGAGTTGCATGTTCATTCATGCAGGCTTTGCTGCCACCTTTGCTTGGCTTAAAATGCTCCTTGAAAATGAGCCAGTTCTCCCGGATCCATCTTCTCTCCAGGAGCAGATACCCTGGGATTCTCCCAGGTAGTTTCCTGAACAGGCCAAATCTGCTCCTGCATTTCTGGGAGGTGGAAGATTCAGGGAAGTGGGAGTGAAGATTTTCTGAGTCCCTAGGTAAGCATTCAGAAAACAAAACCAAAATTGGGATCCTTTTTCTGAGTTGACTAGCTGTAGAAGGCACTCTGACACATTGCTGGAAAAGATTACATGGTGGATATGTGTGGCTCCGCAGGTTTCTTCTGGTCGTCGTGCCGTTATGAGAGTGGGATACCTTGTTTCCTGGCCTCCTTTATCTTTCAGGGCTTCAAATCTTTGCTTTCTTCCTCCTGAGGAGTGCATAGTGACAGCAGAAAGAAAGTAATGGGCATTATAAATAGCCCTCCATTTAGGTTCTTTAGTTAAGTTGTTGCAAATTTTGTCTAATTTCTATATTCCAAGATTTTCAATTGATTGTTGTTTGTATCTTACTGCTTCATCACAGAAAACCTAAATCGTATACTTCATAGGCCAGGATGCCAGTTTCATAAAGAATGTGTGTTATGAAATGTGAATGAATGATACAAATGGAAAGCTGTAGTTGATGGATTTGCTATGGGACTTTGAAGAGCTTCTGTTATGCAGAAGCTCTTCCCTTGGGTCCCCTCTCACGTTTAAGCTTATCCTAATTTCTGGGTGCTGCTTTTAATTGATGGTGAATTCTGTAGTTTTTCACACTACTATAAATCAAGAATATTCAGCAACAATATGTGTCAAAATGATATAGGTGAAAAAATGAGGTATCTTTTCTTTCAAGGGAAGCATTTCAGGATTCAAGAAGATATTCTGCATTTCTTGGTATACCATTGATTAAAATGATGTTTGAAGTTGTGAGCAAGGCATACACAAATAAATAATCTGATTTCTGAGTGGATGTCAACTGTTTCTGAAAGTCCAGCCCTGTTTTGAATACTGGCATTATCATTACTCAAATCCTTCAAAAAGGATCCAGGTGTATATTTGGCTAGAATGGGGTCTGGAGTCTTTCATGTCTATGATCCTTTAAAATCTTTTTACAAGATTTCTAAACTAACTTTTTGCTCTTATATCCAAGCTTCTTATTCAGTCATTGTTCTTTACCATAATGTTATATCTCCCTGGTGGTTACCTCCTGAATTACTTACAGAACCTTTTTTCGTGCACTCAGTCTCTTTTGCTAGGCTAAACAAGCCCAGCTGTCTTCTCTTCCCTGTAAGAGCTCAGCAGTAGCTCATTTGTGTACCCGTTTTTCAGTATGAAATCTTTTCTTTGGTTGCAGGTGGTCAGAATGAAGAAGTATTTTGTAAAGAATCCCAGTATATTTTTCTGTATTATATTATTGTTTCTTTCTTTCTTAAGAAATGTGTTTCTTGATATGTGGGAGAGCTGAGAAATTTCAGTTGCCATAGACCGCTGTTTTTTTCTTCTTATCACCTGCATATGTGCATTCAAAGGGACAAACAGTGTATTCCTTTTGACCTGCTGTTGTTTGAAATTCTTTTTGTATTGAGTTCAAGCAACTTCTGTCCCCAGGTCACTTTCCCTGTGAAGGGAGAGAAAACTCTTCAGTCTGCATGGTATTACAGTGATATATACAGTGTACTCCTGGTTTAGCACATTCCTGTGCACCAAATCTATTCCAGCACATGACTGAGATGTATAATTTCTAGTAGTAAATGCATCAATTTTCTCAAGAAAGCAGAAAAGAAATGTAATTGCTGTCTCTTATGTATGTTTTTAAAACATAACTCAGTTGAACCTTACCTATTCATTCATTTCTTCTCATGTCTTTTATAAGGACTCCTAAATGTTTTCCTTCCTTTGCATTCTAGTTCTATCTAACAAAAAAAGAAAGAAAACATTTCCTATGAAAGCTAATCCGTGTCTGTTTTGATCATGTGAATAACAGAATCTACAAAGAAATATTTGATGGGAATGCATTTTATGTTGGACTTGTGGAAACAGCATATGGACATGTGCCCATGGGTACAAGTTATATAAAAGCTTTCTTGTTTGTTTTTTAGATTTCCAAATGTGGAATAATTTTTCACAGAAACTATTTTTTGAGTTAATTAGCCAAGTCACATGGAAGTAAATGTTTGCTGAAATTTATTTCTTTGTTTCCATTGAAGTTGCAGGCTTAGGACTTTAAGTAAGAAATAGTGACCAAGAGCAAGCGGTCCTGGTATAACCTTTCCATACAGAAACACTGGAGGTATCTTCTTCCCCTGAATGGTGACATGGATGTGCAGCTGAATGGCCCTAGTGCATCACCATGCTTGAGATATGAATGTTCTCTTTTGTCTCCATACCCTGATTGGTTGTTGTTCATGGAACCCTACAGGGCTTTGTGCTGCCCTGCCACCTCAAGAAAGGCATGTCCTTCACCATCAGTATCATTCACGGGGAAGAGTCACAGCCTTTAACGTCAGGGAAACTGTTCTCTACTGAGTGAGGGAAGGAGAAAGTAGCTCAGAGGGAGAGCTAAATTTTAAATACCTTCTGAATGGAAATTTTGCAACCAATGCAGTTCTGTGACTCTTTCACATGTCCTGGAGAGGGAAAATGTGACAAGTTTGTATATGAGTCACTACCTGAAACTTTCATGTCAGATTGCATGATTACTGTTGTAATCTCCTAGATGGTTTTTGATATTGAAGCCATTGCATATGTATTTGCTGTGAGAAAATGTGGGATACGGATGATCAGTGAGATCTGAAGAGGAACAAAAGTGATGGTATGACGAATCAAACTAGAAGATGGTTCAAACAGTGTAGTCTGGAACAGATTTAAGAAAAGCAGGCAGGGACTTAGATATGACATGAAGTGAGAATGACAAAAGAGCATGCAGAAGGATATGCCTTCTCCTGAAGTGATCAGTTTACCACTTGCCAGCTGTATCTAATCTTTCTAAAATAATTAATTTAACATGAGGTCGACATTTTTTTTTCCCTTTGTTTGAATCCAATAGCCTTTTGCCAAGCAGATCCATTACTCAAGTAAAACGTGCAAAACCTGTTGGATAAGACTTGTGTGTGTGTGGGAAGTGATAGGGATGCAAGCATTGTGGTCAATACCAGTGGTGCGCCTTTTAGTAAAATTGACACTAGTAGCCATCGAACTTGGAAAAAGCTAGAGAAATGTGCAGAAGTCAAATTTATGCCCAGATTAAGGGCTCTTAGGAGAGCTATATGTAAAACTCTATTTACGTGGTCTTCTGGTTGTGTTGTGTACTTTGCTCTGGTGGAATGACAGTATTTCTTAAAAGGCCTGTGCACTAATTTCACTGGTTACTTGGGGTGGAAGGTATTGTACCTGATGCATTCAGTTCATTAGGAAGGCCAACTATGCTTCTTTTCTGTTGTGAGTAGAACTTGGACTGAAAATTCTCAAATAAAACGTTATGTGGAACATTTTCAGTCTTATGTGTTGTCCGCATAGCTGTATATCATGTGGCTCATAACTTGTTTGTTTATTTAGTGGTTCTCATTCTAATTTTGCTTGGGGCTATTCTTAATGAATGGAAAGCAAAATATCAGAATAGAGCTAAGGGTAAAGATCTGATGACAGCCTGTGGAGTCATGTTACATTCTATTTAATAATAGGTACATAGGACTTAGTCTAGGCTGTTTAAATAAGTGGGAAAATTATAATCAAACAATATAACCAAGCGGGATATAAAAGGCTGTTCTTTGATAAACTTTGGTAAAAGCAGAATTGACCTGGTTCATTTTGATTAAGACATTTTCAGTAACCATGGCACTCGCATAGCTAAGATTGAATCTATAAAATTCGAGGGGTAAATGAGAATAAAAGACACAGACAGCTGTTAAGCATATGGCTTGTATTTTGGCATTGCTCTAACTGCCGGAGTTGCAGAAAATTAGCATAAATTATTAGTTATCTATTGAATTTGTGCATTTTTCTGACTCAGTACATATGCTGACTTTTTTTTTATTTTTTTTTTCCTGAGTATGTTTCATTGATTTCTTTTTATGGCTTTCGCTTTATACTCTTTTGATCACTACATTATAAATAGCTTCAACTAAATAAATATCTAATGTATCCAGGTGAAAAAGACGTTTATGTTCTTTCTTGCAGGGGCTGGTGTTTTCTTCCTTTCTTGTGCTGAAGGAGAGCAGATCAGCTTTCTGTTCGACTGCATCGTCCGTGGCATCTCCCCGACCAAAGGCCCTTTTGGTTTGCGTCCAGTCCTACCAGGTTAATATAGGAACTGCAGAGTGACTGAGCAAAGTAGGAACTTGCCATGTCTAGCACTTATTGCTCTGATTGTAAGAACAGCTTGCAGACACTAAGGGTGCAGAAAGTGTGAAGTGGTTTCCATTCTAAAATGTTAGCAGTATGGATATATCCATTGAATGTACCCATTTTCACCCTGCTGCTCTGTCTCAGTCAGGTGATATTGCTATCTTTGGCCTTCTCTTGCTTAATGGTACTCAAATATGGCAATTGTAAACCTGTACAGTGCAACTTAGATTGGTGTCCAAATGAATATTTTTGATGGTTTAATTAGTTGAAACTGGGAAAACTAACTGGAGTATTTTGAGTTCGTCCCAACTGTTTGGAAAGCCTTGCCAACCTCAGAAAAAAAGCTTTGTCAGGCCTCAATTTCAACTCTGCTGCTTCAGGATTTGATCCTTGATGTGCAAGGATTAAATTCCTTTCCCTATTTCAGGGTAAATATTATGTGCACTGTAATGTATATAAAAGGAAATTAGAATCACAGTAAGCCCTGTTGCCTTCTGATTTCAGCAGATTAAAAAATATAATACTGAGTTGGAATGACTGTCAAGTGGAGTAAGAGCTGAGAGCAGAAATTGAGAAGGATGAGGCAGGATTTGTAAGAAATGTTTTGGATTCCTGTTTAAGTGTTAGTAAAGAAGAATGTTCAACAGAGTTTTATCACTGTTATAAGATGAAAATAATCAGTTTGGGAAGGAAATGTGATGGAGAAGATTAGGTCTGGGTGTGAAACCTTTTAAACTGCAAAAAGTTTGCTAAGGTAAATGCGGTAGGCATAAGGCTCAGTCTGTCCTCTCTTTTCCAAAATTGTAATACTAAAGTAATAAAGCAACCAAGCAACATTGTAGAAAGTAACAGCTCATTCTTACACCATGAGTTGTATTTGCATAAAGCTAAGAATAATATTTAAAAAAAACAAAGAAAAAAACCCACAGTGCAACCACAACTAACCTCCCCTCAACACTGCTGTTACTTAAAACTTTGCTCGTGAATGCACGTTCTTCTGCATTTCTAAAACTTCTAATCTTCATTCAGCGAAAATGTCCAGAAAGTACATGCCTATTAAGTAATATATATATTAAGAAATTTGATTTTATTTTTTGTAAGATGGCACCTTCTTTGAAAAAGCTTTTTGGGACTGCATAGATATAAATTTGCTTTTGCATCTTAGTTGTCCATTCAGCTCTGTTGTTCTCTTTTATTTATTGTCCCATTCAGAAGCTTGCACAGACCTGTTTTAAGGCACAGACACATATACAATACTAGTGATTCATCCATAGACTAACTTACCTTGATAGTTGATAAGTATAATGTTGCACAGAACATGCTGTGTTGCTTGATAAGCTCAACTCTCTACCAGCTGCATGCTGTATCCGGCAAGAGTAATGGAATTCAGAGAACCTTTTGAAATTTGTATGTTAAATAAGTAAGTCATCTGTATGCCTCAGATAGCTAGGTGAAAATCTCCATCTTGGGGATTCTGCCAAAAAATATCAGCTCAATGTAATTCATATTTATGGCAGTAAGGAGTGCTGCAGAGCCTTAACTGTGCTTTTTATGTGCGCTATTCTGGTTTTGTATAACTTAATTTGCTTAAAAGCTTTCATAGGAAGTGTCCTTTTCTCCGCAGGCTGCCATTTGAATTTGGCTTCCTTCTTTTGACTGTAACTTAAGCAAGAAATATGCTTTAATAACTACTAGGTAATCCCAGGAAAGGAAAATGTGCAGAGGCCAACTTTATGAAGAAAATAATGTGGTAGAGAAAAAAGGTCAGATAGACAGTGTTCTTGGGCTCCAGCGCACATGGAACAAATATAATTATGCAGTCATCATTTCCTTAGTTTATCTTTACCAAAGGATAATGAATGAAGCCAGTGGCTTCATATGTACAAACACCTCACCTAACAATGTGGTTAAATGGAACACTCAAATATGAGTATGTGCAATTAACCGGGAATGATAGATGCTAGTTTGAAGAGAAGAACTGGAAAATGATTTTTTTTCTTGCCATAGCGATTCTTAAAGAAAAATGTAAAATGTGCAGTATCTAAAATGAGCTTGTAAACTGCACATGCAAAGGAAATTTGCTCAAGTACAATAGTAACATCTTCACTTCAGGATTTTAGGTTTTAAAAATAAACATTATTTCTTTAAAAATCTTGGTGGTCTTATAACATAATGCATATAATTACTGTGTGTATTTGTTATATCATCTTTATAATACATATTGAATGAAAATGCAATAGAATATAACTTTCAAATGTGAGTGAACATTTTAAGGTAGCAAAATCTAGCATGATATCTTCTAACTGACCCTGCTTTGAGCATCAGATTGGACTAGAGAACTCTGAAGATTTTTTCCAACCTAAATTGTTCTGTGATTTCTTGGAATGAACATGAATATTATCGTGATAAGAATAATTCCATTAAGTGTACATACAAAATAAAATGGTAAAGAAGAACATCGTCTCTTTTAAGCACCACCACACAGCAGTGAATTTTATTTTAGGAGCCCATTAATTTAGCTAAACTGTACCATAATACAGTTGATTTATTAAAGGCTGCATAATCATGTCTCAAATTTAAGACACGATATTGTGTGGGAATTCAAAGGTAGTGCACATATCTTTAGATGTTTTTAGACAGAGTGTAATATCTTAATAAAGTATTAAAATGAGTGACAGGAGGTCTTTCAGTGGCTTATTTTTCCCAGCTGCGAGTTGAAAAGTAATTGCTGTAAGCACCTCCTTACTCTTTTTTTTTCTTTTTCTTTTTTTTTTCTTTTCTTTCCTCCTCTATTTGAGAAAGTATTTAGGAACAAACCATACAATTCTGTGTTCTTGTCTTGACAGAAGTCTGGATATTGACAGAATACTGAATCACTTATTGCGTGATTTGTAATCCATACTAAATTTGCATGCATGTTATTTGAGAAATGTTTGTTTATCAGGTTGTGTTGAATTCCTTCTTTTCAATACCAACATTTATTTTGAATTCCAAACATGAATGCAGTGAAAGCTGAACAGTTTATTGGTGATATCTTTTGTTACATGTACCCTGTAAAATTGGTGAAGGCCAAGAGACAACCTAGTCTTGCATGTTGGAGGGACTCCAAGTATAATGTCAGTAGCCTTGATGCTCTCTTTTAATTCTATAAGCTTTTTCAGGCTGCTTTGTGAGTGATTGGAGAATGTTCAGTGCTGCTTGCTGAGGTTTTATCTGATGCCCTTTGTTTTTGTTGAAGCCTGATACACCTTCAAACATTGCAAGACAGCTCTGTGGCTGCCTTCAGCATTATCTGTACTGAGTGGATCCTTCTCAAACTTTTAGGACACCTCCAGACATCTTACAAGGTGTAGAGATGTTAGCATGAAGGTGAGGGTCCAGGCCTGATTTGCAAATTTGACTGCAGTTACAAAGGAAGAAAGGACAGACTTTGAGCATAAATGTATCTGACTTTGATCAGCGAAGTAATTAAACAGTGTTGCATTTTAAAGATGCATATGATCAAGATTATCTTAGGTAGCTGCTGATTTAACTTGACATGGTATGTTTTTCCTGGCAGGTGCTTCCCCAAGAATCTCAGAGCTTTAAATTACAGTGACAATTTATTTGTGTATTACCAAAGTATTCTAAATCTCCCACAATGAGTTCTGATGTGGCTGTATTTTATAGCCACCAACGTAATGTGAAAATAAAACCTCCATCAGAGACATTTTTAGTCCAGCCAAATTTGATGTAATGCTTCCCCTTTGCCTTGAAGCAGTGTTCAGGAGAATTTCAGTAATTGTCTTAAAGATTTTTCTTTATACCAAGGAATCTATTTTGGGTTGAGAAATATGGTTGATAAAGCATTTTCTTAACAGAAGGACTTTAGTGAATCTAACTGCCTAGATTACATGTGAGTAAAATATGTTATAGGATATGTTTGTTCCTGAATTTGGGAAATTAAGGCACCAAATAGCTCTGAGAGTTATTAGAACTGCTGCAGGATGTTGTGTGGGCTGATACTGCCTGAACTTCCTTGGTCAGCTATCTTGGTACCCATCACATTGCTGCTGGCCCCCTGAGTTAGTAACGTGACAGATTATTACACAGTTATTTAGAGGCTTTGAGATGCAACTGCTGACAAAAAACAGCTTGTTTATACCTTTCATTTTGTAAACCTTATTTATAGACTGATATGAAAGGCGATTACAGATTATGCCCTCCAGTTTGGGCTGGTCTCTAAAATGTGACTGCCAGTGACTTCAGACCTTCTGATCTTGTAGGAGAGCCTCCTGAAGAGCACTGGATAGACTGTAACCAAAAATTCTTGTGTAGGAACCTGCTGCTTCTTGGGAATGAGTATTATCCATGTTTACAATAGAAGTCTTCCTTATTAGCAGAGAACTTTAAAGTTAAATGTAAAACAAAGACTGTAGTAAATCTGATAACAGATGTTATTAACATCTAAGACTTTTAAGCTTAGATAGGTTTGAAGCTGTTTCTCTAGAAGTCTCCTAGTGTGTGCTGAAAAATCCAACCTGTTTTCAACAGGACTGAGCAAAGAGAGGTTGGAGCACATAACTGTGAGCCCAATGTTCAGATAGTTTCTATCTCAAGAGTAATGTGGCTAGGACTGTCTACTTCTCTTACATAGGGAGGATAAATTCAATGAAAAAATTATTAGACTCATTGAAAAGACACTGTGCCTAGAGATTCTGTGTTGCTGGGTGAAACCCATTGCATTCAGTAGCTGTGTAGATTACTTCTAAAAGCAGTTGAACGTTTGAAATGCAGAACTTGATAATTTACTTAGAATTGTTTCTACCTTGTGTTTATCCAAGGCTGTTCTTACAGGATCCGTTTCTTGGCCTTTTTTAAAAATTACTTGTAAGGTTTTCCCTCTTTAAAAAGGATAATATTTATCAGAAAAACTTGTGGCTGTGTACATGAAAAGTCTATATGCATCAACAGTCATATATCTGAGAGAAGTAGAAGTATATTTCCTACTGATAGTTATGTTGTTGCAAGGGTTGGTGTCTGTTGTGTTTTGGTTTGACTCATTTACAGGTCTGTTATGCCAACTTTCTTTTCAAAGTGCTCACAGAACCTTTTTGGATGTATGAATACTTTAACTACTTACAGTAGAGTAACCAGAGCAGAGAACATCTGAAAATAGATTCAGGCAGCAGCCTGTAACAGTGCTTGCCAACGAGATGATCCTTGCATAGACCTGTCTGAATTGCAGCAGAGGTGCCGGTGGCCAAATCTTGTATCTGCCTTTGGCGGAGATCCACATGTGGAAGCATTGAGGGTTTCATTTGAGTAAGCAGTTACGCAGGTTTGGACTAGTCAGTACTTAACATGAGATATATTGCAGGAGAAATAGGAATGGGAACCTAAAGAATAAAAAAAAAGATATATGTAGTCCTCTTTTCTGTTCTAAAAGTTAGATTTGAAGGATGCCAGACACTGATATCAAATACTGTTGGAGCTAGGAGACAGAGGTCACAGGCACTTTTTGTCCCAGGCATTGTTGCCCTGTCCTTGTTAGCATTTTCAGCATAAGCTGATGGAGCAAGACTGCATGTATGCCTGGCTTGTTCTGCTAATCTTATCCAGATTGTAGATTGCTAAGGATGGAAAACTTCGTTATAAGGAGAAGATAATTCAGTACTGTCACTTCTGCTGCTGTGATGCACTCCCACCTACCCTGGACCATTCAGAAACTGGGAATGGAATCAAAGAGGAGAAATAAGGCAGCTAAGTCCTCTGATAGTTAATAATGCAAGGACTCCTTTGGAGCTTCAGCTTGCGTGGATACCCCTTTCCCTTGATTATGAGCTTGCTTTGAATGCTGCGTTTCCAACATCAAACTGCAGTCTTTTAAAATGGAAAGACTTGGAGTGAAAAGGAAACTTTCTTTCGTATTTTCAACTTTTTTTTTTTTTATTTGTTTTACTAACTTAATCTCTGCAATGTATAGCCCTTTTCATTCTTCCCCCCACCCCTTATTAAATGATTCAGGGTTTAAACATTTTTTGTGCTGATCAAGTTGATCAGGTGTGCAAGAGCTTCAGTTGTAAGGAAGTGAATCTGTTTTATCTCTAATTAATTACTTTCCCTAAATAATTATGAATGCTAATAAAACTTCTCTGGGCAGAAGTGGTTGAGTCAGTGATGCTAGAGATGTTCAAGAAATGTGTAGGTGTTGTGCTAAGGGACATGATTTAGTGGGGAAATGTTGGTAGTAGGCAGACAGTTGGACCAGATGAGAGTAGTTGGAGGTCTTTACCAGCCTTGGAAATTCTATGGTTCTGATAATGAGCAAGTTAGCAGACAATATCCTTTGCACTGAAAGAAATCTGTGCATGAAGAAATCTGTGAGATTTCTCTTGGGATTATGGTTACTTTTGTTATCTGGTTATATTGCTGTGCCCAGTTGGAAACAAAACTGTTTGTAGGAGACCATACTATATTTCTGATGAAAATTCTTCCACGCTGTGTATAACAATTGGTCTTTCATTTGGAATAGAAAGTATCTTCAGTGAAGCAGTTTTATCTGGAAGGGTTAACTCACTAAAACATTTGAAGAAAATCCCCTATATAGTACTGTGTTCAGTTTTGAGCTCCTTGCTACAAGAAAAAACACTGAGAAGAAACCTGGAGGTTTCTTCCAACTCCTACAATTCTATGATTTTGTATTTGTAGGATAAAACTCTTCTAGTCTTTCTTGATGATGAAATTCCTAGCAAGTTCAGCGAAGTTGGGACACATTTTACAGGTCATTTATTAGCTTTAAACTCTTCTAGACTTGCTAATTATTCCTGTACTTATTGCCTCCAGTGCTGTGCTTTCAAGGCTTGTGGGAAACCCTGAGGAGTCTAGGTTGAATTTCAGAAGTCACTGATACTTAAAATTACGACTGATTGTGCTGCATTTCATCAAGATTCTCTATTTGATGGAAGAATGTCCCAGACATTTTCCTATCAGTGTTTTCCCTCTCCTGTAAAACAAAATTAGAGCATCTACCATAAATAGAAGTTAAAAAGCATTTTTATGTTTTTTTTTCCATGTATTTTCTTTTGATTTATGTATTTTATGTTCTTTTTAAAGATCCAACTACAAATCCGGCATATTCAGAAGAAAGACTGGCTCATGAAGCTTTGCAATTAGAGAAGCGCTTGAGCTTGCTGTCCCATACAAGTCGCCAGGGCAGTGGAGGTAAGAAATTCCTTTAATTAAATATAGTAGTGTTCTCTTCTTTTCTAGGCTGTAGTGTCAAGCCATATGTATGTAATTATAAGGTGCTGAGCTTAAATGAAAAATAATAAAACACTGGTCAACATGTTTCATTTAGGGTATTCGTGTCTGGGACTGCTTTGGTCACTGCTGAATAATGTAGTTTGTGGCTAAATGCCACTAACCCTTGTGGAACTCTGTCTTTGATAGAACTACTAAACTGATGTGACATGATGCATGATAGAGAAGTATGCCTCCTTTTGCTGTGTGTGTGGATTTTATTTATGTATGTATGTGTTTATTTAAATAATCCAGTCTCTCTGGTCAGATACCTGGCTATACATCATGAACATTCTCTGCTTGAGATATCCGTGCATCTGTGATCCTCTTTTCCTAATAATTCTCAGAGAACAAGAAATCACAAAGTGAACTTTTCATATTCTGTTGAGTTCTGCACAGGGAAATTAAACATTTGTGGAAAACTTAATAACAAGACTGTCCCTGTAGGCAAATGACCTTCCAAACCTGAATCTAGACTTTCCCATTGTCTTGGTGAGCATGTAGCTTTAAGCTGCAGTTAAAACACTTCATATACGATTGTTGGAGAGCTTCCCTTCCAAAATTTAAAATATTTAGCTGATGAAAGTGATATCAAAGAAATTAAAGAATCTTATTATATATCTCTGTGTGTATACATGTCTGTGTACTTTGTTCAGTAGATAACTTTTTTATTTAGTGTATTAGGGTATTCTTCTTCATACGCTGGACTTACTGCTGAGAACTACACTAATATTTTTGTAATTCATGTCTTCTGTCTAGATGGCAGCATAATTTCATACCCAGAGTTACAATTGCGTAGGGGGTCACAGGCTGGTGTCAAGCTGTGGGCACTAGGGGAAAAGAAACGATTAGATTTCAGAGGATAAATGTTGCTTTTTCTGTTAGTAGAAAGCAAGAATTGCTCCATGGAGGGTAGGAAAATTGTTCTAAACTTTTCCTATAGCAACTGAGACCAGAAATAGTTGAGTAGCACCAGAAGCTCAGATCTTGATTTACAGTGTATCTTTCACTTTTTTAAGTGTTCTGGCAAATTATTGCCCAAGGTTTACAATTAATTAGAATTAATACCTATGAAGTGATCCTGTTGTTGGCCTTGTCTTCTTTATCTTGTCTAAATAAAATAGATTTAGTTAAGAGTGAAGGAGATAGGATTGTGGAGCTGGTACAGGAGAGTATAGTGTCCATATTTCTATAAAATCATGAGGATGTTTTCATCAATGTTTATTTTCTTCTGTATTCTGTCTTGCATAGCTGTAGCTAGTGTAAAAGTGTTCTTATTACAAATATGTTGAGGAAAACATCTTGTAATATGTACATAAGTTAATCGTGAGAGATCTTTTTCCATGCAGATACATAAATGTAGTAGCTTTCTCACTTTGTTTGTGGCTGCGTTGTATTATCGACTTTTAGTGTGGATATTATGGAGAAATACAGTATTGGAGACAGCAGAGAGCAAGGCAGTCTCAAGTTTGATCTTATTTTTCTGTTTCTAACATGCATCTTTGTGTCATTCAGATAAGACTTAAATATAGAAAAATGTACAACAATCTTTTGGTTCATTTGATTCAAGCAGAAATCTTGAATTTTTTTGTATGCTTTTTTGGGTTACATCAATGAGTTTGTGTTTTTTTTTTTTTTTTTTTTTTCCTTTTCAGAGCATCCTCAGCTATTCTGAAAATTTGTGACTATTCCCTGTGATATAAGACAGAAGCATCTAAAATAAAGCTAATGAACTGTACAGGAGTGAAATACATCTAAAATGGGTAGAACTGGGTGCATTAATGATTAGCCCTGAATGCATAATATTCCACAGTGTGGAAGGGTTAAATATTTATCTGCCTGTTATTTTTACAGTGGGGACTGGAACAGTTACAGGAATTATGACTTTCCAACAGGAGCTCCCTTTGTGAAGCAGATGGAATTTTAGGGTTCTTCCTGTGTGTATCTGCTCTGCTTCCAGTCTATGTGTTGTATTTTAAACATGGGCTGACTTTTTCCTCTTTTTTAGGAGACGATCGAAGTCTTTCAAGCTCATCTTCAGATACCAGCCACTCGGATGTTAGTGTTGGGAGCAGATTGACAATTTGGCCTGAACAGTCTTCAGCCAGCACATCGCAAGAGAGTCATGGACTGGCAGCTGCAAAGGGCATTCATCTTGGGGAAGAAAAGATCCATCCAGATGGAGCACGTGGTACCACTAAACCGCCTCTAAAGCCCCTCCGATCCAGACAGCTGCAGGAGATAGGTCGTCAGAGTTCTTCTGACAGCGGAATAGCTACTGGTAGTCACTCTTCTTACTCTGGAAGCTTCTCTTCCTATGCTGGGAGCTTGGACATCTGCCACGGCGATGAGTTTGGATCGTTGCTTAGCCTGCCGTTGAACTTTCCTTCGGATCAGAATTTGTGTACTTGTCCTCACAGTGAGCCTCAGAGAGGTGTGGGATCAGAGTATCAGGTTCCCAGCTCTCTCAGACACATTTATGATATACCCAGGAGTTTGTTACAGGCAGCTGCTAAAGATGTGCGACCCAAGAGTGCAGATTCCACACTACCCGAGGACCAGGCGCTGCCTCCTCATGGTGCTAGTGATCCAAAGCTGCTACTTCCACACTTAGAAGCACAGAGGGCACCAGAGCACAGCCAGGACAGAGGGAGGTCGTCTTCTTTACTCCCAGAAAGCACCAAAGACTCAAGTAATGAGGCGTGTGTGGATTTTGTTTCGAGGTGGTCAGATACAAAACCGCAAGGACAGGTGTCAGACTCCAAAAGTAGTGAGTTAGCTCCACCTAGTGGAGCCTCAGCTGACCCCTATGACACATGTAGCCCCCACCTTGGGATGACAAGAGCTCTTTTTTCAGCTTGTCCAATCTGTGGTGGACTGAAGGTAAATACCTAACGCTGAGCAGATGCTAACAAGCCTTATTTAATATAGCATGATTAATTTTAAATGGCTTAACTTGCAAGTCCTGTTATTTCCTTTATAATTTTAATCGATAATTACATTTGTACTGTTTATGTTCAAGTTGAGAGGCTTCGTACATTATTTCCTCGAAGTCTGTGTCTGATCAAGAGAACACTTGAGTAATACAGCCCATCAATCATTACTTTTAAATTGACCAATTTTTTTCTTCGGGTGCATATGAATAGCTTGCTGTGACAGGGATAGAAGTTACAAAGGCACGTGAGAGGGCTGAATTTTTTTCTTGTGATGATAATAACTTACTATGGAGAACATTGACCTGTCTTGCTGCTGGTATTTCAAAAGACAAAAGTTAGAGGCCATGTATTATGTGCTCCTCTTTAGAGTGACCATAGCACGTACTTTTTTTTTTTTTTTTAATTTGTTTTTCTTTTCTGTTATTATTTGTGAGCATGTGTTGCACAAGAAGCCAGATTAGTGAAGCTTTTTGCTAGAGAAAGAGAAGATAATCTGGTTAGCATAGCAATCCATGACAAATCACCTGGTTTGTTATTAGAAGTGACCACTGAGAGCTGCTTGAGGGAAAGTATAAAGAAATCCATTACTGACTGGACAGTGTATTTGTAGGGAAAAGTTATTCTTCATCACCAATCACAAAAAACAGAGATTCATACGCTTTTCTAAACACACTTGTTAATGTCTGAAACTATGACTTTGTTCCCTAGAGTTCTTTCTGAACCCTGTTAAATTCTTGGCTTTATTGCAGTAAGTTTTCTACAAGGCATGGAGAAAATATTTGTTTTTATCCATTCTGGAGAATACTTTAGTTTTGGTAAACAAGATGAAGGTAAAACTGTCTGTGAGCTGTTGGAATGCTGGTATGGTCAGAGAGTGTGTTCAAATCAGGAACATGTCAAGTGGGGATTCAGCAAGGCTTTTGCATGAAGAATTAAGTACTGTGGTTGAATTGGGTATTTTTTTCTTTTACTTCAGCATGTGGATTACGTTAATCGCTGCTATGAAAAAGACTTGAGTATTCAGGAAGTTATAAAATAAATTAAAGGACTGTAGACTTGAGGGGCAGTTTTCCTCTTGTGGTGTCTTACTCATTTGCATTGTTGTCTGTGTTCATGTCTGAAAACTAGGAAATCCTTTGTGCCCGAGGTGCTTGTGTAGCATCTGTAACAGCAGTGTGTGAGTACTTTGGACACTGTTCTGTACTTGTGGCATTTGGGAGGCAGGGAAATGCTCGACTAGTTGGATAAGGTCATGTCTACATTCACTGTTAGGATCAGCATTCTTCCTAGACCATTTTTGTAAGCCCTCCAGCTTCATTTTGAAAGCCTGACTGGAAGCAGGGGCTGAGGTTCAGCCCACAGCTTCTGCTCTTTCTGCACTGAGGAGAACAGTTTCTGCTGGCTTTTTGTGTCTGAAAGAATGCATAAACCAATTCCTAGAAGGTCTGTACTCAGAGAAGAGTAAGCCCCAAGATGGCTTTGTTCTAGGCAGCAAGGGAAAGGAATAGTTTGGCATGGAGTTAGCTCATGTGGTCTAAATGTTTGTGGGTGATATCAGTTGTCACTTTAGACATGAATTTGTCAAAACTTACCCTGGACATCTGTGGCAGACAGGCAACTGACAGTAAGGAATCTATTACATGAATCCGAAAATTTAAAGGCAAAATTATGCTGCTCCATGTTCTTTAACTGCATGTTCACTCCCATGGCATACGCAGCCAGATCCTTTTATTTTTATGTATATTTAAATGCGTGTATATGTATAAAAAGGTATCTATTTATTTTTTGTGAAGAGACAAGAGGTTTCATGTTGGTTCTAGTTACGAATTAACATTAATTGGTGTGAATGTCAGAAATAGTCCCTATTTAAGTAAATTTAGTGACAGAGAGAGGGCTGACAAGACACACCACCTCTTTAACTTTTTTTTTTTTTTTTAATAAGGTTTTTACACGATGTGCATGCTTGCTTTTTATTTTTTATTTTTTCCCTTTACCTATGTGAAAGTATTTAGGAAAGAACTTTTGTTAAAAGGAATGATTGGACTTGTTCTCACTTTGGAAAGAAAATGTAACTTTAAGATATGTTGTTCTAAACTGTCGAAAAAAGTTGTTCTGTCAGTATTTAATGGATGCTTTGTCTGGCTTTTCTCACGATGAATACAGTGAAAGCACAAATCCATGTGATCTAACTGAAGAATAATTGTTATTTCTCATGCTTTGACCAGAATTAATTTGAGATATATTTAGGGCCAAAAGGAGTTCATTTATGAATTAATGAGATGCCAGGTTTCACACTGATTCATATTCATGTTCAGAAGGTTTTACTGGGGCAGTGTTTAGAGTGCCTTTGCAATTTCAAATTAAGCTTAATTAGTTAAATGGTGGGGATGTTTTTTAAATGCCTACTATTTAAAGTAAGTGAATAGAAGGAAGCCTAAAGCAGTAATAAAGCAGGTATGCATTTGTTTTCTGCCCTGGATGTAAACCATGGCAAATCAAGGTTAGATTTGGGCATGTCATCCTTGTGTTGGAGCTGAGAGAAGCTCTGTGAAGAGCTGGAGACAGGATGCAGAGTGAAAACGTGCATATGTGATAGTGATAGTAGAATTGGTGATGGGGTTTGTCTAGATTAGGAACCACCTGCTCCACGAGTGACAAAGTTGATGATGAACCTAGGGAGATTTAACCAAAACAGAAGAAAGAAGCCTTTCTGTTTCACTCTGGAGGAAGAATAGCACAAGTGTGAATGAAACTACTAAATTTTGCTTTTTTATTTCTATATTGCATTTCATATTATGCATTAGGGGTTAATAACCAAATATTCAGGATGTTTTGCTTTCTGCTGTATGTTACTGTAGTGTGCACACCATGTCCTTTATAACCTTTGCAAGGCACACCTTCTGCTATGTAATTTTTGCCTAGGTGATTTCAGTGCTAGAGATCAATGCCAAGATGAATTCTGTGTGTATTTTAAGAATATTTTAAGCTCAGAATGTTGGATTGTTGAGGGATTTCTAAGTAAGCTACATGGATTTATTATTAGATTTATTCAGTTTTCAGATTCTTAGCTGATACTAATTTGAGGAATAGCATTATACTGTACGTTTGTTGCTCTGTAACTTCATTTGATGCTGTAGTTTGAGAGAGTGTCAACGTTTTTTATAGGGTGTCTTTTTTTTTTTTTTTTTTTACACCACTACTGTTTGTAAATTTTCTTAGAAGTCTGAGAAATAAAATTCTTTTCCAACTGGTTTTGTCCTTTTCCATCTGATAAGTACTGCTTTTCTTTTTTCTGTGCTTTTTGTCCCCTGATCTTCACCTTCTTGCAATCTGAATTAATATGGAACGACTGTGGCTCTCTTCCTGCTGCTCAGTGTTGTGCTCAAATTGCTGTTGACAGCTCAAAATGTGCCTTTCAGTAGGAACTACTTTTTATGTATTTGTATCTTGGTCTAAGCTCATATATATTTAGTTGCAGTTCTTAGTACAGAGTTAATTACAGCTTTGATAGTTAACTAGCCATCATAGAGGAAAAAGGAAAGCATCAGTTTGTATGTGTCTGTTATTATCAATCTTCCACTGGTATTCAGCCACCTAATGTAGTTGATCATTTAAAAATACCAAACTCTCCTTGGAGACAGATGTCCTAGATTAGGAGCAGATCTACCAAAATCCTCTGTGATGTATTCATATGCTTCCTGCTGCCACAGTAACTCTGCCTCAAACTTTGAAGCATCCAGCATGTCTTAGTAAGCTGGAACACAGGAATGCTGTGGTCACGATCCATAAAAGAGCTTAGGGACTTTTTTAGGTGGCAGAATCTATGGCTTTGAATGGCTACGATCTCCCTGCACAGAATAGGGAGATCTGACACCTGCCCTGGGTGGATGTGGATTGCTGCTTACGTGGGGAGTTGCTTTGATTAGCTGATAGGAAGTATATCTTACTTAAAGTAGTTTCTATGAAACAGACTATTTTGCATTGTATTTTGCATGTGCATGTATGTACTGTGATCCTTGAGAAGGCGCTTATGCAGCACTATGGGTCCCTGCAGGGCTTTTTAATCAAATGCAACCTTTGGTGTGTGCTGTCTATGAGTAGAGGTAGAACTATGAATATCTCTGTTTCTGTTGCGCAATGTAGACCAGGGAGGTGATGCCCAGAGAAGGTTAGATCTATTCTCTGTTCTTGCTGAACTATTCTAACCTACATTATGATCTGCCTGTAACTGGGTTGGGAATACCATCTCAACCTTCTAATCTTGTACAGGAGTCTTAAATTTGGATTTTCTCCCTTCATTATAATGCTGCTTTTGAAAGCAGTGAAGTGTAAACTTGTGTTTTGTTGAGATGCAACAGCTGCAGGCTATGTTGTCGCATTTATATAGCTGAGAACATTCTCTTTTTATTGTTCTTTTTTCTTTTAATCAGATAGTGGTATTAAAATAGATACTAAAGCAACCACAGTATGTTGTTATATACCACTTAAATATAGCTACTTTTTCCTGTTGCAGACATTTTCTTTGTCCATGAGGTTTGAACATCTTATGTTTATCTTGCTGTGTGTTTATTTTCCTGCTTTCTCTTAAAGTGTAGGAATATGATTACTAATACAATAATATAATGCTAATCACACACATTCCATATTTATTTTCAAAGGTTTTATTTTGTAATATAGATTTACATTAATGTATGACGCTGTAACATTTTCATGACTCCTCCCACCTTCCAAAAAAAGCTCCAGGCTGTCCAAATTTTCCATTGAGAATGATGCGTTTATCATCTTTTATGCTTCTGTTCCTGCTTGTACTTCTGTTTTAATCTCAGAGCTCTGAGCAGTTAGGCAACATGCACTCTGTCAAAACTATAAACGGAACAGTTCACACCTCAGAAGAATCTGGAAATCAGGAGAGCTGGTATTACTGACCTTAGAGACAATGTGTTTGCGAGGCTCTCTTATGTTCTGGTGACTGCAGATTCTGGGTACTATTGGCTTTTGGCATGAGCTGGAGAGCTTGCTTTGTGCTTTCCTTTCAGATTTAATATCACATGTTTTCATTTATGTCCTGACTGAAAGTTAAACCTCCAGTTAGGCATATAACATGCGTCACTGCTTAATGAAGGAAGTGCACGTGCTGGACAAATTCATAATCATTTCTATTACAGTTATTGTTTAAGGCTCTGAACCTTTTACAATAAATTAGTGTTGTATTTTTTAACTTTTCATAGATCTGAGGAAATCTTTAAAGACACTGAATTCCCCACAACAGCTTTTTGAAATAGAAGACATTTGTGATCGTTGCTGTCCTTGCAATGGAATGCAGTCATTTTTGGTGCCTGTTGTCTATGCTGACAAAAGCATACAGCACCAGCTGAAGCAGAGTTTGGAGCAAAAGTATGTTCTTCAATTTAAACTGGCAGAGGAAAGGGTCATGAAAAAGGTGAGAGGAGCATCAGACTCAGAGCTTGATTTTCTTTGTTTTCCCTTTTGTGGTTTTTAGCTAGGACTGCCACAAAGTTAAGTGCCTTCCTCTTACTGAATTGCTTTTGGATCTGCTTATGCGCTGTTTTAAAATGTTGCTTATCAGCAGTTCACAGAGAAAGAATTTATTTTTTTTCTTGCCATTATTTTGTACAATGCTGTAATGCTTATTGACAATAAGCTTTACTCCCATATAATTAAGAAGAGACCCAGATTCCATTTTCCTTTGCTACTGCAGATAAAGGCTCATAATCAACCAAATCTTTGCCAAGAAGGTCACCTAATGGAAGTGACTTTGGATTTGAGTTATTGCAATGAAGTAGAAGACATGTCTATCCTACAACATTTGTGCAGTCTATTTTTGCCACTTACCTCTGAACTAAATAACAGTACTGCTCTTGGCACTTCTTGAGTTCAGACAATAAGTGAAACATACTATGTGGTGGTCTGTAGTGGGGAAGGAAGTGCCTGCCACAGAACTTCTGGTAAGTGAAGTGACAATAATGTCAAGGCAGCATATTTCCTACATGCTTTCAATGCAGACAGCATAGCTCAGCAGAACTCATTCTTTTGCACCAAACCTAAATGTTGCTGGATTGCTGTTCTGTCAGAGAGTCAGTGAAGACATTAATAAACCACAGCATTGACCTTTTATCCATTGGACTGAATAAACAGGGAAATCTACTTCCTGCTCTAGATACAATTAGGATGGATAATAGCTTTTGTTATTACTACAGCTGGCCACTATGCCTTCCTCTGTCAGAAGAGAGAGAAATAAATGTTTTCAAGTAGGTGGTGTCCAACAATGAAAGCTGGAAAAATTACTCCCTTTGTAATGTAGGGTTGCTGTGTAGTTGAGTTTGTTCTGTTTTGTTTTTGTTCAAGTTGTAAAAAGAGATTCATCAGATTGTTGGTAATATGTCCAAAATGGAAAAGAAGGTTTCTTCTCTTTCCTCTTTTTTTTTTTTTTTTAATTAGAAAACCACTTATTTCTTGGGAAAAAAAAAAAACAACAACAACAACCCAACAACACCACAGCAACTACAGAATCCCAAAAGATAGTAGCAGACAATATTTTGTTTTCATTTTCAAAAAAGGGAGAAAGTAGAATTCACCTGCAGTGGCAGACATTGCAAAAAAAATCAGGAATGGGTGGAAGAGTTGGAAGCTCAGGGTGAAGCAAATAACTACACTGTCAAACCAGACTAATTCTGAGGTTTGACTTCCAAGTGGTTCATTTTCTTCTGTAACGTGGTCTAAAAAAAGTCACTTAAAAAGAAAAATCACTTGGCAGTTTTTTCTGCAATGAAATGATAACATTTACTGATATTTTATTTTTAAGATCATGGATTGAAAAAGGCTATGGGGAAAATACTCTATTTTGAATAAAACTCACTGATGCCAAGGTAATTGCGCAGCACAGGGAAGAAATTGGTGAATGTCAGCAGAGTAGCAATCATTTGGATGGGTTATCTGGAGGTTTGACAGCAGCTTACTGTAAGTAGATAGAGTGAAAAATAGATGCTCAGTAGGTGTAGGACCTTTCCTACCAACCCTTCTTCACAGAGCCTCTTAAAACTGGAAGTGTATGAATTTAAAAGGATGAAATATGCCAACAAAATTACACAAAATTTATTTTTTCCACAATCCATGGCAATGCATGTGAGAAGAACTAGTTTTGGTAATTCAAGGTGCCTGGTACACTTAATACTTCAAGATATTTATGGAAATACGGTCAGGCAGTTTGATAACATCCCATATGGGTTTCCAGTCTAATTAAATCCATAAGGTATCAGTCATATGTACAGATTGTGTTATAGGTGAATTCTTATTGTTTCTGAATATTTAACCTTATACCTAGTTGTAAAGAGCAGGTAACGTTTTCTAATATTGTCTTAGTATAAGTTTCCAATATTGTCTTAGTAAAGTAACAACACATAGTTAATCAGCTTGATTTTCATGCTCATTAGCGAGAAGATAGCAGTTGTGTCAACAAACCTACTAAAGATAAGATTCTTTAACTGTTACACAAAAAACTCACTGACACGCATTTGAAAAATGAATTGCTGAAACATTTATATGTTCAGAACAGAAGGAATACTTCCCTAAGCAGAAGGGCTAGATAATATGGGTAAGCATTTTTACAAACCTGGTTGCTGTGCCTTTAAGCTAGCTGTCTAAGGCAGACTGCTGCTAGGAACTTGTGATGGTGAAATGCATATGACAGTGTTTGGGGCAATCGCTCACTTTTAGAGGAGATGTCATGCACAGGGACATGATTTAAGGGTGGGTTGTTAGAGTTAGGGTTGTACGTTTAAGTTGAGATTGGACTTGATGATTTTTAGGGTCTTTTCCAGCCAGAATGATTTTATGATTCTATAAATCCCAAAGCATGCAAGAGAGAGAAGAAGCTGGAGATCTGGATTGGTCTAGGAATTCTGTGTTATGGTCTTATTACTATGGCTGTAACCAACTCCTGTCAGTGAATCTCCATAATACCTACTTGGATAATGTTTACTTTCCAAGTCTATTGTCGGGATTGATCAGTTTGTCTGTAGTGCTTTGAATGTGGACAGATCTATTCAAGTACTAAATATATTATTAAGTTTGATGTTTCCCAGACTGCAGTTAGAGAGCTAGAAAGCCATTTGCCTTTTATGTGAACTGTGAGTGGATAAGGAACTCATTAATAGGAGTCACTAAAGAAGCAATTAACCTGCTGGGGAGGAGCAGTTCCTGTAGAATTTCCTTTTTTTTGAACTCCTTAGAAGTCTATCACTAATTTTAAAATTTCAAATAGTTCAAAGCAATTTCCCAGTAAATGAAAGAAAGCACAGTACTGACACTATGAATATGCTGTGTTCACAGAAAATTTTTCTGATGTTCAGTTTGAAGAATGATGTCTTTCAAGAACAACAGAGTAACTGGAAAGAAGTTATTAATGCAGGAACCTTTGCACTCAGTGAATTTTGAGTCTGAGGATATGGCAGCTGAAAAGCAGTTCTTTATAAATATGGGATTAATCAGGGAATTGAACTATTTTTTTTAGCATAAAGAAATGTCCAGGATGCCAAAACTTATCTGGGGACAGCACTGAAATTCAAGCAAAGCTGTAACAACAGAGGAAGAAAAAAAAACGTAAAAGCTGGCAACATCCTTATCAAAGAGAATTTCTGTGTTATGAGGAAATTGGCCTTCTCAGAACCTGCAAATGTGTATTGTGCCCTTAAATTACTATGGAGAGACGTGTTGCATCAAACCTGAGGGTGCTTTTTTTCTTTCTTTCTTCTTTTTTTTTTTTTTTTTAACCAAACAATTCTTTTATTTATTTGTTCTTATTTGAAGTGAAAAGCAGTTTTCCTTGAATAGAGAATAGGTAAAACTCCAAATCTCCATATCTAGTGTGAGGTGTAAGAGCAGATGGCCACAACAAAATTCGGTAGCAGTTTAAGCTCTTTGAAGATCTGCAGTCAAATATTTCAGCTTGTCAGTTGACCCATCTTAATAATTAGATACTGTTGAGTTTACGTGGTGCTGGTTAAACTCAAACCCAAATGTAGAAATTCAGGATCAGAATCAAGATTCCGCAATAAAATGATGAAGTTATTGTGCCTGAGCAGCTGAGCAAATCTTTTTTACACTGTAAAAACAGCTTTTTACTCCATTTTTTACTAGTTGTTTTTTTTTAGTAGTTTTGTGCAACATTTTCATAACCATTCCTCAATGATATTGTGGAAAGAGGGACTTCCTGGACTCCAGCCATCCTTGCTAGTGTAATAGCATTCTGGGTGTTGAAGGATCCTTTCAAAAACAAAAACTCTCACTTGCTTCAGGGAGTAATCCAACTCATGGACATAAGAGTAGGAAGAATGTTATGTGGAGCTACTGTTCTCTTTTCATCCCCTATGCTTCAACTCTGACAGCGTTTGATGCATCTGTGTCTATAACAGTGCACACTCTGTTTTCGGTCAGCAGAAGTTAGACTGAGCTTTGTAAGGTGTGTGGGGATGTCAAGATCCAAATAAGTGACTACTAATGTGATCTCTGTGATAGATGATAGCCAGGATAGAGTGAGTGAATACCAGAGTGTTATGTACAGATTCTGGTCTGTACCAAAGAGACTTAGTTGCTCTGAATGTAAGCTTCCCTTTGCTTTAGCTTTTATGTGTTTCCATGTTTCCTCCTGTAAAACAGGGTAGATGAAAGAAAGCAGTCTGAGCGAGAATTTGCTGCAGCATCACAATCCCACACAAGTCCAAAGGTTAGAAGTAGAAGGGGCTTTGAAATTGACTTTGTGCCCCTAAGCCTTGTCACATGAGGATATTGGGCTATTCACAGTATAAACTGCAGCAGCCAGCTGTCAGTCAACTGAAATGACTGTTTCAACAGCTGGGAATCAGTGGGACTTGAGCTCTGGCTGTGTTCCCTCTCCCCTGCCACATCCTTTGCAGCAGTTTGGATTCTCTGGAATCCTCTGCTAATTCAATGTTGATTGGAAGCAATTTTGAATGTACAAGAAATTCGAGACTGGAAAATATTAAGGAAATATAAACCTTTTCCAGACCTGGTACAGGGCTTGTAACTGCATATCTGCATCTTCTGTAGCACTAGTGAAACTTTACTGGATGAAGTTTGCAAATTCTACTCATTCCTTAAGACTCAAAGTCAAGCAGAACAGACGTGCTATGTTGAGAACTGCTATAGAAAGCTTTGGAAAGCTACAGAAATAATTATACCTAATAATTTATAGCAGTGCTTTCCAGTGTAGGAAAAGCTTGTGAGCAGCTCCCATGCATAGTTAAATATCTGTATCCTTTGAAGCTGTGATGCTTAATTATGCTTTCATTACCTTTGACAAACCATAATTTCAGTGATGGCTGGGCTTGTCTTAATCTTACTATTCTGAGTTTTCTCTTCCTTGTTTATCCTTATAGTTCCATCCATTTCTTTCTAATAATGATCATTGATTATCTTGTTAATCATTTTTCAGGGAGAAGTTGACTAATCTTAGCTGTAACTGTGGGACTGCAGTTGAAAAAGAAGGAAAATGAATGCAAAGATGGTATTGCAAGGCTTTAATCTTTGTTCTTCATAGGTTCATAATTAAGCCCACTCTAGTTCTCTCTTTGTGTGAAGCAGAGTGCACAGGTTATAACAAGGTTTCTTTTCTTTCTGCCTTTACATGGAATGGGCTGGGAGGAGGGAATCAAATAGCTAATCTAATGCAACTTGGCATAACTCCTTGACTGCAGAACAGGCCGCAGTGTATTTTTAGAGCAAGAACAAGCTAAGCTCTCACTGTTAAACAGCGTACTCTGAGGGAAATAGAAGCAACAGAGCTTTCTTAGGGCAGTCCCTAGATGAATATTTCAAAATGGTAATTACAGCTTAAAATAAATTTCTCTTTCTCTTTCTCTCTAAGAATCTGTAGATGCAGTTTAATTTGTTATTAATGTTTGAGATTTACCTTTGCTAGCTTTTGAAATATTCTGTATTTCAATTGTTTGTCATTTTGACTGTGGTGGTGTAGTTGATTCCACAAGTTGCCTTTATTCTTTATTTGCAAAAATTTTCATTCTCCTCCTGGACGGATGGCTTAGCTTTAAAGTCTTGTTGCAAGCAGAAAACTTGTGTAAAAGGAAAACTTCCTGCAACTTTTATAATAAGTGAAGTTAATGTTCTGCTAATCAGGAGCTGTTTAGCAAGCATAATTGTGCTAAGTTAGAATACTTTTCAGTACAGTTGTGTAAGAACTATTGTTTTCATTGAAACGTGTAAAATGTTTTTTTTTTTTTTTGTGAGTTGGTTTAAGTTCATCCTATTTCCTCTTCAGGGAAGGGATCATTCTGTGTCAAGAAATGAATTTGAACTTTTTTTTTAATGTCTCTTCAGATATAAATTTGCCATAAAGTGCCCTTTTTCTAATCAAACAACTGAATCCCTTTGTGTGTACACATGCACATGTCTCTCCCTGTTAATGATCATCCTTTCAATTTATTTTAATCTCTCCAGGCTCTGTGCTAACCTGTATTTTTGCATTGATTTTAAAAATCTTGATATGGGCTGCAGGACTCTGTTATTTCTAGGATGTGCTGTTCCAAGAAAATGTAAGGAAATACTTGTCATTTGTCATGACTTCCTAACTCCGCAGGTATTTCTGTGCTACTGAGGTCCTCAGGGGTGGTACTGTTAATCTCTTGAACTTCAAACTAGAGAAGGAATGGATCATGTGAGGTGCTGCATCTGGTCCTACACTTTGTCTCTTCTGTTTCTTCTACATGTGAAGCGAGAAGAGTGAGATGCAGACAGCCTGCTGCTAATCATCTGCACAGTAAACTCTGCTCTTACTCATGCCTAATTTGTCCCCATCTGAGCCTTATTTTCAGTGGTGCAGTAGCTTTGTCTGAGTCTCTGCCTTGAGTGGATTTTATGGATCTGCTCAGGCCAGCAGATGTGGGGAAATTAAGTGTATTATAAATATGGAATGCTCTTGCAGTAGTGTAATGCTACCATCTGTTGGAAATTAGAATATCTGGAGTATAAACTGGAATACAGGGAAGTGAAAACTGCTCGCGTGCGTGATTTTCTTTCCATTGTTCTTGGTGGGACTTTGAAAACATCAGTCTCTATTTAAAATCGTATGTTTGGTGTAAATAGAAAAAATTTTAACCCAAGCTATAAGGACGGAACTTAAAACAGTCTCCTTTTTCATGTTAAGACAAGCAGTAGGCATAGGTGGCTGCAATTTTACTGTCCTTCAGTAAGAATACCAATATATAGCCCCCTGTAATCAATGTTAATTTTTTTAATGCTCATAAACATCTACCTATTCATAAAATCTTAGCTACTTTTGAAATAAAAATACATCTTGTTTATTTATTTATTTGTTTACTTTTGCATGGCTGAAGTTGCTGCGTATGGTATTCAATGGCATTATGAAAAACAGAACTCATCTTCATGAACGTCTATAACAATGCTGTGGGTTGCGTTGCTGAACCTTCAACAGTTAGAACAAATGCCTATTTTAACTCTTTTGCTTAATCATTGCAGCTGGATTCTCTGTATGCACTTTAGGAGAGGTGGCTTGACTAATGAGGCTGACTGAGCGAGGCTCTGAGAAGGGGAAAAGGGAATAGAAAATGATCATGAAAACCTCCCTAAAAAGTTGACAAGCACTGTCTTGAATTAGGAAATCTCTTGTGTCTTATGCTTAAAAATAAATCATTTCCATAAAATTCCAGAGTAGATCTGCTACTGTAAAGCACCACAGCTCAGATGAGTCAGGGGGAAGGCAATGTACATGGTTTTTATTGCCTGGAGGAACTGACTATTGATTTGGCCCCAGGAATATGTGATATGCTGAATTTAATGCTACATCAGGAGGAATATGTGCCCTGGGTCTTAAACCTGAATGTTTCTTAAGAGAACTATCATAACTGGAGAAAAAGAAGTGACATTTCTGAACTTGTGTATTTGATGGGTTTATTTTAATGGCAACTGTGTAAAGAGCCTTTTATGTCACAGTGATTTTATTTGATTCATTTGTTGAAAGATGAGAGAATGAAGGCTGCTGTTAATAGAATTTTATTCTATATGTAGTGTCAATTCTTAGGTGTATTTGTTCGAAGTTCTAAGATCAGGAGATGCTATGCCCCATTTGTCATGTTTGGCAAATATACCCCATGATACTTGCATATGGTCTTTTTATTTCTTTTAAAGGATTGGTTTTAGTTACTGCCTTCTAACTCCTGCATCAATTCAAGGCATGTTTCTCGAATACAGTGAACTAAAGTTAGTGTCTGAGGCAATCTGCTGTGTCTGGCTCAGCCATTTCTTCTGTTTGACTAGGTCCTTCAACCTAGTTGTGTCTTCTGTTGGGAAAGTCATAGATTCATAGATTCATAGATTCATTAGGTTGGAAAGGACCTACAAGATCATCTAGTCCAACCATCCTCCCACCACCATCCCTACCCACCAAGCTACTAAATCAAATCCCTAAGTCCTCTGTTGTGAACTGGGTGTGAAAAGTGCTTCAATGTTTTGGTGCTCTGTGGTCTGTCAGGAAGCTTAGATGAGCTCTTCTGTTCAGGAATGCTCATAATATTAGCATCTGGCTCTTTGTTGGAGTGACTTTCATTGATCCACCTTGAGGACTTGAGCTGTAGTGTCTCTCTGCGCAGCTTTTCACTGTACTGTGTAATACCTTCATGGGATAATTAAGTGCTTCCACTTGTATAGAAGTCAATGCTTCTGATTTTCCCATGTGGTTAAAGAGGATAGACAATCAAATTCATAGAGGTATTCAGTTATCTGATCTGAAATTGAACCATCATAATCTTTTTTTTTTTTTTTTTGGAAGTGCCATAAGAAAAACAAACTGTGAGATTAGTTAAAAGAAAAAACAAAATGTAAGACTAAAGAATTAAAATCTGTGTTTGTGGGAGGTGCTAGGAATTCCTTTGTTTCTAACATCACTGATTTAGGGCATTTCTCTGTAACCACGAGTACTGGAAACTGTTCAGCTAGTGCTATGACTGTTAATGCTGGTTCAGTGCTGTGTGCCTTCAGATTTTGTTGTCTGCTGGGTTGACCTATATGGGTATGGGCCAGCTGTTCCTGCTCCTGATTATTATTTTTTTTTAATTTTTGGCCTACTCCAGAAGTATGCAGGCTTGACTTTTAGCAGTGCCTAGAAACAGACACAAACTTTACTTGTGTTTATATGTATTGGATGGCATTGCATAGCTGTCTCCTCTAGCAACCTGCCTAAACATTTTTTTGCATAACAAGATACGTGTGTGATGTTAAAAGGAAGTTATTTATGATGAAAAATGAAGCCCCGTACTGCTAAGGAATTGACAGATTTACAGTTGCTCGTGCTGTCTTGATTTTACCCACACATATGTTTCTCTAGGGTAGTGAATGAGACAGATGTCCCAGTGTAAAAAACAGTGTGTGACCATGTAATAGCATTGCATTTCAGTTATGAACCATTCTGGTGTAACTCTTTGGTACAGAGTAATTTGGAGTCCATTTCTGAAAATCAAAAGACAGTAACAAATCATGTTACTTGTTGCTGTGTCAGCTCCTTCATGTTTGTATATTATCAGTAGCAGGGCATTAAAGTGGATGCTTTAGTGCTGCAGCCAAGACTCCTAACATCTGAGTTTTGGATTATGGCTACTAGATGGAAATGACTTCCCTTTTAAGATATTAGCTGGACCCAGGTACTTTGGCCTTTGTGATGCCTATGGCAGAAGGCTCAGGCCTGACATCTTTCCTTTCTCTACCTAAAGTGAGCAGAATATGATAAAGCGAAGCGTTCCTTTTATTTTCAGAGCTCTAGGATGATGCTAGTGGTCATATCCTGGCAAATTGCTCATAGCTGTGAGGAAGCCCATGGCAAGAACAAAAGCATACATTACTGGCATAGAATTATAGAATATCCCTAATTGGAAGGGGCACATAAGGACCATTGAGTCCAACTCTTGGCTCCACATAGTACAACCCAAAATCAGACCGTATATCTGAGAGCATTGTCCAGACAGTTGAACTCTGGCAAGCTTTGTGCTGTGATCACAGCCATGGGGAGCCCGTTCCAGAGCCCAACCACAATCTTGTGAAGAATCTCCTCCCAATATCCACCCTGCAACTTCCTTGTCATAGCTTCATGCCATTCTCTCAGGACTATGGTATGGTGGTTCAAAGTCACCACTGAGGTGTTCCTCTATCAAAGTAAGAGAACAGCACACAAATCTGGACAGGAACTAAACAATACTTTAAATTCTTTCCCATCTCTTTGTTTAAAGAACACCCACAACTTGTAACTTACTTGAGCTACATTTAATCTATGGGTTTTGGAAAGTGTTTTAATGTGACACTTGGCTTGCCAGTGCCACTGAAATCGTCATCTTCATGCTTCAGAAAATAGCTGATGTTTGGGTTTTGCTGGGCAAACTGAGATGTTTCTGAACTGACTTCAGCAGTCTTTCTGTGGCAGTTGGCTAGTGACAGATGAAGCTGAGTAATCAGAAGTTTGTGACTGAAATTGGAGCCACAGCACCTGAAGCATACCATGGCCAGGAGTTTCTGCTTCGTTTGGAGTTGTTACAAAGAGTACGATAATATAATGGTTTTGTATTGCTTGGTCCAAACCTGATCAACTGCTGGACACTGTGATTAAGGCCATTAAAGCAGATGGCACTTAAAGGTTGCTCCACATGTCTGTATTTATTGACCTTTCCTGGGAACTTTTTTTCCCTGTGGCAGCCTGGGCATTCCAGCTTTTAACTTTTCTGTGGCTTTGCTCAAAGAATAAGTCATAGCTTTTAATCCTTATGATGAGTATACATTAACTGTCACTTTTTTTTTTTTTTTTGTCTGAAGTATCTGAGCTTTGCAGAACTTTGGACATGTTCAGTTTCTTTCTTTTTCCGTTTTCCAAAAGCAGTGTATTTCTGTGATGCTAATTTCAAAATCTTCCTCCAGGATTTCCTATTGAATCCTTTGCTCCTTTGTGAAGCTGCATGCCATTCAAGATGCTACAGTAATAAACTATATAATATAAACAAAATATGCTGCCTCCTTTTACTTATAAACAGGGATTCTGATGAAGGGCTGTCAGCTGTGTATAGCAGGCATGAGAATATTTGCTCGTTGTTAGAGAAATCTACTTTTTTTTCTCTTTTCAGAGTTCATCATGATCATGATGGTCTTCGATTGAATAACTCAATGTTTTGCATATTCTTGATATTGTACAGTGGCTTTAAAAATGGAGGAGAGGATAAAAGAACATAGATCATATTTTTGCTGAAAATTAAGTAGCTGACCAGTTTTGCAATGCATCCCCTTCATTTATAAGTGTTTTCTGAAATGTATAGTGCTAATAGTTGCTCCTATTGCTGATTCCTCTTTCAAAAAAAGAAACTTGGACCCTCTGATCTTTGTTGAGCTGTTGAGCCTTTCTGAGAATCCAGGGTGGGGCAAACCTTCATGCATATGCTTAGACAAATGCAGATGGCACCTAAGAGACTGCACATATAGCCCTTACTAGGTACAGAATTATGAAGCTATATAAAAAAAAATGTAGATGAACTGAAAGAAAAACCTCATTTTCAAAGATACGCTAAGAGAATGACATAAGCTGTGACTGATGAGGTGTGTCTGAAATGTTGACAGTAATCAGGCAAATGGCATTTCATTCTTCTTGCCAGTAATGAAGAATCCCAGCTCAATATTACAATCTAGAGTAGCTGATCTACTCGTTCTTGGAAGTGTGCTTCCCTCCTCCTTTTTATTTATTTATTTATTTATTTATTGTCAGCTGTGTTTAAAAATCTGGAAGAAAAATGTTTTAGTTCTTTGAAAGTAAATGTTTTATACCGTTGGAGCAGTAAGAGGAGGAATTAGCCTCAACAAGGTTGCCTTTAGGAAGAAAGATGGATGTATTGCTCTTCATATGGGACAGTATTTGTGTCTGTTAATTTTTCCTTAAACGAAGACTGCTTTGGTAAGTTATATATTTCATGGAATTTAAAATGAATAGAATAAACTAAAACTGATAAAAAATGAAAAGGAAAAAGGAAAAAAAAATTACCATATACAGGAAAAAAATGTCCTTTTTTATTGTAAAAATAATTATACAGCCCGATGGTTGTTTGCAGACATAAATGCTGAAGCTTAGCTTCTGTTTAAGGTAACAGAGCTAATATATGAATAATGATCTAGCATATCAAACCAGTGCTTCTCCTAACATCCATCTAACCCAAGAGGTCTGGAAACAGAACATAAAAAATGAATGTCATCTGACAGCAGCCAGATCACTACCAGAGTTAAAATAGCCCTGGACATGTAGTTCACGATGTGCGATATACTAGTGGGAGATATCCGCTTACTGTGGGTGTTGTAGTGGTGAGGCTGTTTGAACTAACAGCCATGCATCACATATGTCAGCACTCAGCTCTCGGGCCACAGATTAAAAAAAAATAAAAAATAGTAGTAATCCACATTAGAAACTTATTTAACTTAAATTATAATTAGCAGCAGATGTGTGGGATTTAAATAAATACATCATTAATTACTGTCTGAATATAATACCAGCCATGACAGAAGAATATTATAGGAGTGAAGTCACTTGTTTTCTTCTTTGCCCTAATGGTAGTTTGAGATCTGTATTGTACTTTGCGTTTGAAAACCACTTGTTCACATTGGTCTATTATGCCACAATAATTTAAAACTGACAAAAGTGTGTTTTGTCTTAGGTAAACAGAATTAGAAAAGCTTTAAAGTCACTGATTTCGCTCTTTCTAGTGATTTGCCTCAGCAATAGTCACTCTAAAAGAAGTCTCTCTTGTAAAGGATGATGGCAGGAGAACTCATAGTTGCAGAAATTACAGAATAAATGTCGTAAAATGAAAACAATGATTTTGTAGTCTGAAAAATCACTTGAAAGCACAATACTCGTATTTCATTATCTCTGACTTGTTTATATATAATCCTACTTGATTCTTCTATTTATTTGTTGTCTTCCATCTATTCTCTCTGTAATTCCAGTGGTATTTTATCAGTGTCCCATATCTTAATTTCACACATCTAACTTCTGCTTGCCTTTTTTGTGTCTTTTGTTAGGTATAATATAATCTAATAGTGGCTTTGAAAGTATTAATTGTGATTTTTTTTCTGTCCAACTTTCATGGATTTTCTTATCTTACCCATCTGACCTGTACTTTTTAATGAAAAATTATTTAGAATTTGTTTTGTAAGACTAACTAGGATTTCAAGCTATGAAATAAGGCTCCATTGTTGAACAAACTTGTACATATGTTAGCAGTGAGATATCCATTTAATTTTGGTTATTTCCATGCAGAATAAACAGAAAATAATAGTTTAAATTCTGTGATGACATTTGAAACATTCAGCATTGGAAAGCTTCTTAATCCTTCTGTTTCTTGCAGAAGTGCTATACTTGTGCAATGTTGGGGGAGGAAAAAATAGCTGAACTTAATTTGAGAATAAATCAAGTAGTTATGATTTGGATTTACAGGAGGAGCAGTGCTGTTCATCAAGCAGTAGCTGATGCTGCAAATAATAGCTTCACTGGAAATTAAGAAAACCAATCATAGTAAAAGTATTCAGCTTATTATGATGTTTATGTGCATCACTGCTGCTTTGAAGATCTCTAATGTTGAAAGAGAACTCCTGTCTGGAGGTTGTATATAAATAGAGAATCCAAATGCTTTCTGTTTTAAAGAACTTCCAACTTCCTTTTAGGTTTTCTGCCTTCTGTCCTTTATTTCTAGCCCTGCTTTGCCTCTGGTCTGCAATGCATTTATGAAAAAAATATATATATATTTTCAGTCTTGCTATTTAGTTTCATGCATCAAGCGCAGTCCCTGAATGGCAGAAAAGCCGCACCAATTCTAGAGGTATAAGAGAGGAAGATGAAAACATTTCCTACATCTTTAAATGATTTTTATTGAGCCCGTGCAGTACCATACATTTCCACCCCTCCAACCTTGTCAGTTACAAAAAAACAACAAAACAAACAACAACAACAACAAACAAAGCTCAACAAGCCCTTTATTTTTAAAGCAAAATAAAGTTACCTGAATGTTATGAGGTCCTTCCTCATTAGTAAGATTTACTTTCTATGCATTTTGACGCTGCTGTCTGCCACTTTCAATTCCATTAGTTAGGCTAGCAGCTGTTAGCTTTGGGGCAGCATATTCTGCTTTATATCCTCAATCATGAAGTCAAGGAATTTTTTAATATTCATATGTCCCTAATAAATTATAGGAAGAAGGTGAAATGCACTTTTAAAGTCCAATGTTTGCTTAAATATAAAGATATCACTCATAAGGTGTTCTGTAGTCCTCTGTACTTTGCCTGTGTAGATAATTATGCATTCTTCCCCCACTGAAATCCACATGTGGAACACAGTAACTATACAAACAAATAATATCTACTATGGTTAAACAAATACATATCTATATCTATCTATCTATCTATATGTAAAAAAGCATGTTTTATATAAAAGCACTGTGGGATTCTTTTTTTTTTTGTTTCAGAAATGGAATCTTGGCTGCTTCTCTTTCCCTTCACCCCTTCCTTCTATGCTGTGAAGTTGCTCGTATTCAGTGTCTTTCATGTTAAGCAGAAAGCTAACAAAAATCTCCATAAATACTGAAATTGGAGTTTTCATGTTTGCAATAGGATCAGGATGGTCTGATGTGTGTTAATCCCCTGTTCAAAGTTGTTTTGTGTTGCACGTTTCAAGGCTGAGTTTTAGAACTATACACCCAATGGTCTAAGAAAGCTTTTCTAATGTATATTTTATTGTCTGAAAAATAATCACTGCAATCTTTTCTTAATGTTTTCCATGTCATGCAAGTTCCATGAAAGCCAAAAGTGTCATTCTACTTACTTTAACTGGAACTGGATCCAGTTGCTAACTGACGGTTTTTCTTCTACTTTACATTTATAGTTTCTGAAAATTAGAAAGCAGCTTAGCAAAAGAAATAGTGAAGTAGTAAACAAAAGGAAGTTTAAGAATAATTAAAATACCATCGAGAAAATAATCTCTGATAAAACAAACAAACAAACTGCACCACTATTTGAAAGCAGCCATAGAAATTATTAACAGAAAATGTGATGTCTGGGTTGCTTCAGTGCTTGCATTTTTCTCAGGCATTCCTGTGAATTTCTTTTCCTTCCCTCTTGCTGCTCATTGTCACCTTGTTCTGGATTAAGCAGTGTGTTACGTAGTAAATGTTACATCTCTATACATTTGCCTTAATAAAATATTGTGCAGGAATTAGTATGACTTGAACCTTATAATACATAATTCTATTTTGTTTCCTATTTAAAAAAAACTGAGGGAGTTAACACAGCATCTATGTAGAGGTGCCTATATATCTTGAGTGCTTCTCAAAAGCTTCCATTTCTCAGGAAAGCATAGGAAAAAGAGTTCAGGGGTCACAGTAGGTCTGTATTAAGAAATTTGCTGTCAGGTGTTAGCATAAAATGGAGTTTTACTTCTGTGCAGCTGAACATTATGGCTCACTTCTGGTAGCCATGTAGTGTTTTTTCACTTCAAAGTTCAGAGAATGCATTTATTAATAAAAAAAGGAATAGACTGTGGTGACAAATTGTTGCTTTTACTAAGAGCCCAGAAATAAGAGAGATCTCAGCAACATGGGGATCAGCAGCACAGAGCAGGCTGACCTCACAGCCTTCTCCGATGTTGTAGTCCAGAAATGGCTTTGGAGCTATCTGGAGATCAAAATGTCACTGTTCCTGATCATCTGTGAATGACAGAATGTGTTTTGGGAGAATACTGGCCTGTGTATTTTGTTGTGCTTACTGTTGGATGTGACTGGTACTTTCCAGCTGCCTGCTTTGAAGTGCCCCAGCTGATGCTGTACTGCCACAGTACCAGTAGGGTAAAGTAGCTGAGATGACACAAAGCTTTGGTACAAAGACCTCTATGTCTCAGATGGGATTTGTAGGCATTGTGAAATCCATCTAGGCTCCAAACTAAAAAGTGTTGGTTTTATAGAACCAAACAAGCACAGCAGGCTTTGGTCTGTTCCCTGAATTCATAATGTAAATCTGTTAATCCAACTTGGTATTATCTCTATCTAAATATCAGTTTTGCTGCTTTTTGCAGTCAACTCAATTGCCCTAGGGATTACTCTGTGTGCTACAGGAGTTGTAAAGCAACCAAAGTGAAGTTAGCCTTCACTGAGGTACACAAGATTTTCATGACTTAAGCATATCCTAAACACCTTTGGGTCAGGACATCATTGCCCACATTCTGGATTTGAAAAACATGTGTTAAGCTTTTGTGATGGTAAAGCGCTTTTCTCTGCCTATGTTCTCTGCCTATGCTTTGCAAAGTTTCTATTCTTGTAAAGATTTATCATTCTTTCTCATTCTAAAATAAAATCTTTTTATTTTTTTAATTTTTTTTTTTTTAGGGATCAGCAGTATTACAGTCTGGAGTCTTACCAGCTCTACCAGGTAGGAACCACTTAATTACTTACTTTGTTAGTAGATATTGATGCTTAATTCTCAAATGGTGATGAACAAAACAGTGTGCTCTAGGAAGAAGGACTGAACTATTTGTGAGACTGGCATTTATGAAGTACATTGTAATCTGTAGTGTCTTTGGTTGCAAAGATTAATATGTTTGAGTATCTCCTTCCTTTTATAATCAAAAGAGGTTCAAATTTATCAGTGTCTTTATCAAGTCATGTTGTGCTTTTCTATTTATGTCCTCAAATATGGTGTTCTTTTTAGGCTATTTGAATACCAAGGGCAAACTTGATTTGTATTTACAATGTAGATGTAGTTTTCTAAATAGCTCAAAAATCCAGAAATGCATCCTTACTAGTGAAAAACATGGGACAGCTTCTCTCATGTCAATAGAAACTCTCATTGACAGACAAGGAAACTGAATATCTAGCCTTGAAAGATTATTTAGGGAAAGGTAAAGCACTGATCATCTTTGCATTGTAAATCTCCCTGTCAGTAGAATGTGTTGGTCATCTGGAATTTGCTGTCTCATTTAGCCTGACTGCTCTGGCCTCTTTTGTATCACTATTTTACTTCACAGATAACACTTCACATGCCTTTAAGTGTGCTTGGCTTTGTATACTGTGCCCACCTCATTCCTTTGGGATGTCTGTTCAGAAATGTTGTATAATGTCTTAGACATCGTTATATTCTTTGCCTCTTCTCTTGATAATTTAGTATTCACTTAATTTATCAGGTATGCTGTTCCCAATAGGAAAACATTTTGTGTTTGTGTTTCTTTATGAATTAAAAAAAAATGTTTGGAAAATTCAGAAAAAAATTGTGGATGATTGCTGCTTGTGTGAGCAAATCCAGTAAGATACCTAGGATCAGGAGATGTCTCTAAGGAAGGTCATAAGTAGTTCTACTCCCTTGTCTTAGCAGGAGTAAATCCAAAAGCATGTAGCAGATCTTGCTCCTAGTTATTCTGCTTGAGTCAGTGGAATTTCTCTTGATTTATAGAGATCTAAATAGAAGCACAAATAGGATCATTACCTCTGATGTTCACTTTACATCTAATAAATCGGGGTTTTAGTCCTCTAATCAACCCAGTGAAACTGGAGGAATTCTTATGATGGAAGTGTGTGTAAGTAGAGTGGGACTTGGTTCTATAGCAGTGTGTGGAGGGTGTATTTCTACATTAATTTCAGTGGCAAACTAAGTGTTGGTGCAAACATTACTTGGCAAAAAAATAATCTTATGCTGCTCATGCAGATGAAGGAGTTAACTTTTGTTAAAATCTATCAAACAATCTGGAAATCCAACTGGAGAACAGATTTTAGTATCAAAAGAAAAGGAATACACTACACTGGTAAAAATTTGGGTGGGTTTTCATGTTTGGTACACTGCAAAAAATGAATACTTGTATTTACTATAAAGCGCCTTAGACACATGCGGCATCTAAAGCCAGTGACTGAAGTTCTTAGCCATATTTGTGTGGTTTTCATCTCTCATGTAGTCTCATTAGCTACATGTGATTCTGTGATTGTGTATTTCTACTTCATTCTTCAATACTAAACTGTTCATCACAGTGCAGAATAAACCCACGTTTTCTCTGTCTCATTTTTATTATCCTCAGATTTTCCGTTTGGGAGTATTGTTTGTAAATCTGTGAGCATTTCAAGTAGAACTAAACGTATTGCAGAGCTCTGAAAATAATGCAGTAGCCCTTCAATTCCTTGCACACACTGAAAGGTCCCTTGGTGCCAAGCAGTAATTCAAACAGTTTTGCTGGAGTAAAGGAGCAGATTTAGAACTTTCCTATTTCTCTATGATGCTGCTTTAATTCAAATTTATGGATAATACAGAAGCATACTGATTTCAGGTAATCGCTTTCAAAATCAGGCTTGATAGCAAGCTACGCCTACTAATGTGCATAATTTTACAGTGACCTGACACATTAAAGTTGTTTGCTACTGTACCAATAGGCTTAGTAGCAAACACTTTTTTTTATCACAGAAATTATTGTGTTATTTTTTTCTTTTTCATTCAAATACAACATGCAAATGCAAACCCATCTCATTCGGTGCCCTATGTGCCCAACAACAGTTTTTCCTTTTGAATGCTTCAGTTCTCTATCAATAAATGGAGTTAGTCATGATCAATCGTTTGAATGTTTCTCAGTTTATTGCTAGTGGGTGTAGGTGATAATGTTATCTTTCTATTGTTAGTTATATGTTCTGAGCAATCCACTAAGCAACTTCAAAGAAACTTATCTAGTTCTAATGGCAAGCTGAAAAGTATTTGTAAATACTTTAGCATTTTACACCCAGGTGAAACATCTGTAGTTGGAACTCTGATCCTTCTGTGCTTCTGCACTGCAGGCTCTGACATTACAAAAATCAAGAGCTGAATGGGAAAATAAGAAACAAAGAAACATCCTCTGTTGGAAGTAATGTACTTGAATATCATTAAGTTTTGCAACTCTGAAATTTTATATTTCATCTTGTAGTTTTTTTTTTGTTTGGTTTGTTTTTTTTGTTTTTTGTTTTTTTTTTTTACTGACTTTTGAGAAGGATGTGGCCCATACTGTATTGGCTCCTATTGCTTGGGATGGAAATAATTTATAATTAAAAAAAAATTAGAGGATACATGTCATCAGTGCTTCAGATGTATGAAGACAAAGTTCACAGTGGTACTACTGTTGAGTCAGTAAAGCGTGCTATACAGTGTCCACCATAAATAAGCTATAGGTCACAGGGCTAAATACTGGAGAGTGATCCATATGCTGCTGGTTCATCCTCTGGGCTGAGTAGATCCAGCAGGTTCCTGTTTCCTGTTGTAGGGTGACTTGATGACATTTTCCTGTTCTGTGACCTACACTATAAAGGCAGAGAGACTGGGCAGCAAGAGGTGATTGCTTGGATATTATGTGTGTCTTCTGTGTAAGAGTAGGTGACAAGATTTGAAAACATACCTGCATGGGCTTGGTTTATTACATGTATTCCAGCTTCTCTCACTTGTATTCTTTTCCATGGCTGTTTCTGGTGGTGTGTGTGCTGAAAACTGAAGAGTGGGCATAAAGAAGTGCATATGCACTTAGAAATACATTTCAAATAGTTTGAGCTCCATGGGTTTTTTGAGTTTAATTGTTGGTAGGAATGAAAGAAATTCTGTAAGAAAACAGTGTATTTCCATTTTGTCACATTTTGAACATTTTCTCTTCTTGTACACTGAGGAGAATAGAATGCAATTCAATTTCTTGATGAACTATTCAGTTCTAACAAAGATCTTAGTAAGACAGCCACATAGGAAGGGGCTGAAGTTTGTTCTTAAGAATCCCTTATAAGATGAAAACTGATGGAAGAGAATGTCAATCTCCTGCTGCACGCTTTGTATGTTCAGAAAGGTGTCTTGTTACCTTCTTTCTGCAAGTGTTGTCCTAGGATTCATAAACAAGCAAAATGACAGTATATATGGTCACTATGAAGGAGGAAGAAAATACATTGATCTCTGTTGATATATAATACGTTTAGAAGCTTCACAAAAATTCCGTGAGGGATTTGACTGTGTAAATATATATTTGCCTGATTTGAAAATGAGGACAAAGCAATACTTCAAAGCCTGAAGCACTGTCATGGTTGTTTTAAAGCAGATCCATAGGGGGAGGTTTCTGCTTGATCCTAAATGGACTGGAATCTTTTATGGTTATAAATTTACTTCCCTCTCATGTGCTTTTCACAGCTCCTACAAACACTGCTTCAAAATCCCCATTTCCTGTAGAATGGTTTCTATTGAATTACTTAGTATTTTTGAGGGTTAAAAAAAAAATCAGTTTTGTGATGTAACTGCATTTAGTGTAAAGCTGCAGTAGCCTTTTCAAAGTAAGGTGGGACTTTCAATTTCATAAAGCATGTTCTGATGTCCCTTATAATGTAGGAACGGGATACTCTGAGGTGAGAAGTATAAAAAAGCCACCTAGTCCGGTGTGTCGCACTTCATCCTGTTTTTGCATTTATTTATATTAGCAGCCTTTTTAAAGACAGAAAAAAAAAGTTTTTGGTGCTTAAGATTTCACCAGGATGCATAAAGGTTCTAAAGTCTGATCTCATTTTTTTAAATAGTTTTCTCCATATGACACACTCGGTCACTCTTGTAACCTTGGATTATGCTAAGTATGCTTTTATGTACAGAAAAGTGGCAAAAGAAAAGGTTTTAATTCAGTTATGCATTTTTGAAGTGTTTGTTATTTTTTAATCTATCATCTTCATCAAGTGAAATTATGTATTTTGTTTACATTTAGTTAATAAAAGTGTAGGAATAATTTTACAAGCGTAAGAATTATTAGAAAATATTTTTTATGGGTATATCATTTATGCAGGGAAGAAGTTGAGAAAGTACCTTTTTCTTTTCATTCCCAGGTCACGTAGATTTCTTAGATATTAGAGGCTGCTATTTATCTCACAAAATTTCTTTGTGTTACATATGAATTATGTTAATTTTTGGTTGCTATTTTAAAAACAATTTGCAAAGAAGTGTCTCACCTGCTCAAAGACTATTCATCGGTTTAGAAGACAGTGTTAATTTTATACTGATCTCAAGAACCCAGGCACTCTTGGTACAGCTGCCCTGTCACCAGTGGCAGGGTTGCTCATAAGCAGAACCTCCTACTTTATTTCTGTTAAGAATCACTTATTTGCACAGGAAGTTCCTGTGAAATTATTCATGTCAGGAAGTAAATGCCATTCATTTTTATTAAGGTGCCCATTGTAAGAATGAGAGATTCAGGGTCAGCTAAAGATAATGCTAACTGAGAAGTTGAGTATAACACTTTTTTATTTGCCTGCTGTATAGAGAAGGGATATATGGACTTAGACAAACGGCATTAAGTGTGTACCAGTTTGTACATTTCCAAGTTTCCAGCTCATCTGTCCTTAAACTTCCTTATCTAAAGCTATTTGGAGAATTTTATGCAGATCTGAATAGAGCAGAGGAAAGAAGAATTACTGTGCTATCTGAAGCTTTCCTGGCTGTAATGCTTGGAACAGTATTTCACAAGAACCAGCTTTGAATCTTCAGTAAGATTCAAACCTTACTGAAGCTAGATTCTTCACCACTGGGCAGTGGACTACTGAAGTGTAGTACAGTTCTTTTCTTTAACAGGTTTTGGATCCAGTCTGATAAGAATTTAATGACAGCTTTGAATTCTTGCAGAGAGATCTTGACAAATTAGAGGGTTGAGCAATTACCAACTGCATGAAGTTTTACAAGAGCAAGTGCCAGACTTACAATACTTATGGTAATTTTTCTTGATGTTTCTGAAACATTTACTAAGAATGCTGATGCACAGCAGATATCTAACAATAGCAGCAGGTATTTAGATTTAATATGAATATCTCTCTTTGGAAACAGGTGCTTCTTCTGTCATGGCAGCTTCTGGGTCTCTGAAACTTCATAGAGGGCACAGTCTCCAAGCTGGTAGGCATAAGTGATTATGAAGTATATGTGTGCATGTAAGTTTGAGTTTAATTAGACTTAAAATATTTTAAACTCCAGGAAGTGTTACTGTGTGATTTGATTTCCTTTTTTTACACTTATATATCTTTGGGCTTATTGCAGCACAGGGTTTTGTTAGCAAGACATTGACAGATGGGGTAAGTTTGAAGAGACAGTGACAGATAAGTGTCAGAACATTGGCAGTAATCTTATTCACAGCAGCATAATGCTGCCAGCACTTTAACAAAGGATACCTACCAAAAAAAACCCACCTTAGGTCGTGAGAAATCCTTCACCCTAGCAATGAGAAGGTGGGGAAACAAACAGCATATTTAAAGATAGTTCATGGTAATGGAGGAAAAAACATCTGCAGATGAAGTTTTGAGTGGTTTTTTATTCAAAATTAATACCATTGTATTCGTATTAAAGGCACAGTGTTTTAGCTTGCCTTACATGAAACTGGGCTCGTCCATGCTCATGGTGGAACCTGGGAATCTTTTTTCATCTTAGTGCTCTGGTAACACCAGTGATGTTGCATGACTTAACTTCTTGCAAGGATGATGATTTGCACTTGAAATGCAAAGTTGTCCTTGCAAGGGATAGTCTAATTGCTTTCTACAGTGCTTTGTCAGAAATCAAGAAGGTATCCATCATGCTGGAGGTGGAATTTTAACAAGAGTCTTCCAAATGCTCCCAAGATCACCCACCCACTTCTTCCTGATTCATGCATTCAAGACAGCGTTGCTTCCACGTTGATGTATAGCAAAACACACTGTTGACTTTAGTTCCCTTCTGAGTGTATATCTGCAAAAATGGCCAAGTTTATTTACTTGCTGCCATTAAAAAAATGCTGATATCACCACCACAGAAAAGTCAACACTAGCTACTTTCTGAGATTTTTTTATTTCAGTATGATTGTTTAGATTAGCCGACCATCGCTCTAAAGCAGAAAAATCATATCCTTTGTCTACATTGTGCACATTGCTGAATTCTAAGCTGTTGATGGTGCTCCTGTACTGTAGGTCCTAAAGGTGGTTGTGAGATGCTGACACTTCCTGCAGAACCTGGAACTCCTACTAGCATTGAGGAATCTGGTGAGTAAAGGCCTTTGAGACCAGTTGCATCACAGGAAGATAATTTCTGCATTTTCTTTTTTCTTTATGATATGATATCTTCTAAATGTTGATTTTTTTGAAGTGATGATCATTGCAGATGTTAGTTTTACAAGTATGTTCAGACTCTTAAACACTCATATACATACACAGATGCATATATACCACAGAGGTGTTCATAGTATTTTCTTTCTATGAACAACAAATGCTGAAAGACAGAAACATCACTTTCAAATATTCATTTATTTTTCCTCTTCCCAAATATTCCCCTCTTTTCCTTTCCTTGCTTTCTCCCCCGCTCCCTGATTCTTATAAATACCACTTAATTTCTTGTTTTCTCCTTCTCATTTCTAGTTTAATCACCTATTTTGTTTCTACCTTTTCCTCTCTTTCTTCCCAGACGTGATATTTCAGAATCTCTTCAAACTGTAACTGCAAATTCTGGTCTTTTTTTTTCCTTCCAAATTTTCCCTCCATAATAATTACAAATCCTGGTCTTCTGAACCTTCTTGTAAGGATTTTCTACCAGGAAGGTCTACAGAAAGCATCTTCTTTGTCGGTGGCACTCTGTGTGTGCCTTATTTTCTTAGTAAGAGGTGCTGACTGTCTCATGCTATTCAAATAAAACTTTTTCTTCAAACAATGATAAGCCAGTTTTTCATTTTTAATGAAATATTTTTATTGGAAGAAAAAATGAAAAGCCAAGTTTCTGTAAAACAGCTCAGACAAAACTCCAGGAGGCATTTTCTTCACTTCAGTTCCTCTGCACTCAGGCTCTATGGGGTTCTCTCTCTAGTCCTTAGCACTCAAAAACTGTGTGGTTTATGTTTCTTTATTTCACATTGGATTTTACATTTCCATTTGAGATGAACATTCTAAATGAGTCATTAGAAGTCCATTCATAATAGCTGATAAACCACACATAATCATCTTATTACCTCTTCTTCAATTTAGGACATATTTTAAGTGACGACTGACTTTGTTTTGGCACTGTATCTTCTGTTTCCCCATGACAACTATTTTCCCACCGGTTTACTCAGATATATATAAATATTCGGTCATGGGATTACTTTATTCTGGTTCTGGAGGAAGCTGGATTTAGTCATTGACCAAAAATTTTAAAAAATCATTCCTTCTTCCCAAGGATAATTTGCTTCTTGCTGAAGATAGATGTGGAAGAAAGAAAATTAGAAATCCTTTTTTCCTTTTTATTTTTCCTTAATAAATTAAACAAACATTTAAAAGAAAAGCAAAATGAAATGAGTGACAATATGTATGCAATAATAATTGGACCAGAGAAGGTCTTGCTAAGTCATCCAATAGATAATGAAGTCTTCAAGACAGAATCACTTCATAGAGAACTGTTTCCTGGTTGATGTTAGTCAATCTCCTTTTCAGAAAGTTCTAGATGTTGAAATTCTTCAGGTTCTGTAAGATTTTCCTTAGGTGTTTTGTGCTCCTTACTATTAGAAAGGTTTTCCTACATCTAATTAATTTTTTCCTGAAATTTAAGTCTTTTATCAGATGATATATTGCCACTTGGAGCACCTCCACAATGGGGGCAGGCTGAGAGAGCTGGGGCTCTTCAGTCTGGAGAAAAGAAGGCTCTGGGGGAACCTTATAGTGGCCTTCCAGTACCTGAAGGAGGCCTACGGGGAAGCTGGGGAGGGATTTTTTATGAAGGCATCAAGAAAAAGATGGGAGGGAAATGGCTTTCTACTGGAAGAGGGTAGATTTAAACTAGGAAGAAATTATTTACTGTGAGGGTGGTGATACGCTGGAACGGGTTGTCCAGTGAAGTTATAAATGACCCCTCCCTGGAAACACTGAAGGCCAGACTGGATGGGGCTTTGTGCAACCTAATCTGGTGTCCCTGCCTATAGGAGGGGGGTGGGAACTAAATGATCTTAAAGGTCCCTTCCAAGCCAAACCATTTTAAGATTTTTGTCCTTGTCTGCACAAGCTTTCCTTCCCCAAGGAAGTTTGCTTTCCTCCGGATGCTACAATAGTCCACATCTTCCTGGGACAGATCATTTCAGGGGAGGCTTCACTTCCAAATGCTTTCAGCTACTACTCAGTTTAATAGTGTTGCATATAGTATATCTGATAGAGATTTTCTGTGTAATGTTTGCTCTCTGTCACAACATGAGATCACTAGCAATGGCCTGTGGTCTTCTGCATGGACTCTGACTTGATCAGTCTCTGAAGATGATTTCTGTAGAAACCTCAGACTTCCCATGTCCTATTTAGGACTGAAGAATGTACCATTTTGTAAGCTGAGACGTTACTGCTGAATGTTTGCTTTCAGAATGTTTGACAGATCAGTGTGTTTTATGAAATGGTTCATTGGTCATTGCAAACAGTGTCTGCAGTAACACGTTACTTATTTCAGAAGGGGCTGTAGGTTATTCAGCTGATGTCCCAGATCGACCACACAGTGAGACAGCCACCTATGTTAATATTCCTGTCAGTCCTACTTCCAAAAAACAACTTCATTACATGGAACTGGAACTTCAAGAAGCCACCACAAGCATAAGGGGTAAGGAAGCCTACAGGACTACTTAAGCAGTGGTGGGTATAGTATTATAAATTGTATGTGGTATGGAAAATCTTAATTTCTCACCTGCCCATAGGCTCTGGCTAACAGAGTAAGTCATACCCATGTATGTTTGTGAGTTAATTCTTGTAATTGTCAACTCTTCTGGAAAAGATTTATAAGTAGCAGAGTTTGTATATAAACTCCTTCAGAAGTGAATGTTTCTGTGTCTCTGGAGTTCGACAGAGTAATTTCCTTCACATTCTCAGGTTTTTCATTGCACTAGGACTATACTTGCTTAACTTTTCTTTCTAGGATTCAGCAAAAGGGTCATGAGTGCAGGTGTACAGGACTTGCTCTTAAAATTATTAAAACATTGCTTCTGGAGCCATGTGGCAAATGTGTAAGAATAGAAATGGTGTTTTCTGTCTTCTTTCCACGAGGGCTGCAGGAAAGCAGAACCATTGTTTATATCTCCCTGCCCCACTCCCCCCGCCCACCCCATTTCTTTTTCTGGATATGGGTATTTTTCTTGTAATGCTTATCTTGGAGAATTAGCACACAAATGTGAATCATTGCTACCACATACAGTCACTTACAGATGCATTCCTCCTTATGGAAAACTCCTAACCAGGATTTGGCATTCAATTCCACGCAATTGCTATTGAGAGATCTTCCATTTTATCCCCTTATTTTACTTATTTATTTAGTGTTGTTCAGTGCTATTGACTTTAGGTAAATAATTCTAAGCTTCTCCCAGACTTTAATGTAGGTCTCTGTATAGCACTCTGTTGAGATATGGAAGTCATGTTTTACCTTCATTTTAATGACAGTGAACCAAGGCATTAAGAATGAATAGCCTTGCTTCCATAAAATGACATAAATTTTGTGGTATGCCTAACAACAACCCATGCTCAAGTTGTGTAATTTAGAAGGTGCTCTTAATGATCATAAGTATTATATTTTTTTCATATTAAGGTTTTCCCTTCTTCCAGAGTGGTATACCTGCGCATATACAAATATGCTCTGCTCCTAAACAAATAGAGCAACTTTTATCTACCTTATTGCCAATTATCAGATTAAATTGTCATTTTGTTCAATTTTGTCTTCTACTGGGAGAAACAGGAGAGGAGTTTGAAACCTGGAGCAGAAATACAAGCCGTTCAGGTGAATATTTGAAGAAAATCAGTTACCTAAAATAAGTAGATAACAAAGCTTGTGAGGTTTTTTGTTGTACTTATCTTACTTCCTTGACAGAACTTACTTTTGTATCAGACAAAGATCACCTAAGAAATCTAAGGAAGAAGTATAGCAATAGCTTCAGCCCGGGTCAGTTTTACCTCAGATTGTATGAAGGGTGTAGATTACCATATGATTTCATTTGGTATTTCAGGGAGTGGATCATCTCGATATGCACAGATTGACATTACAGCCACCGAGACAGCCCACAAAGTGGGAACACAGCATGCACAGTGCCGGGAGGAACGCTTGCAGGAGCTGGAGCAGAAGAAGAAAGGAGCTCAGCAGTGACTTTTCTATGAAAGAACTTCTGCTCACCATAAATTGGTACTAATTTAAATTCCAAAAGATCCACGTTTATTTGAAAAAATCCAAAGCTGCCATTGCATATTGCATTTATACCAGATTCATTCCAAGATTTTGATTCCTAATTGGAAAGCTGGTAATGTGAGGGGTGTGTGTGCATTCTTTCTTTCTTCTTCCTTCTTTCTTTCTTTCTTTCTTTCTTTTTTTTTTTTTAATTTTGGTTGTAAATTCCTTTTGTTTTTCATATGCAATAGATGTAAGCTACCTTTTTCTATAAGTCTAAAGTAATTTAAGAACCTGGAACTGATGCCAGTGCTTACTAAATGGTGGCATTTTGTTTAAAGAATTTGAATGTGTGCTGATAAGGGGATGTGAGTGTGTGTGGTATGTGTTCACATATGTTCGCATGTGTGCATATGTATGTTTGTGTGTAAGCACACATTATAGATAAAATATATGTATATGTCTGAGAGTATAAATTATGTAAAACCTTTATTAATGTATTAATGAAATCTTATGAAAGCTAGAAAACTCAGTGCCTGATTGTTTGCAGGCATGGTTTTGTTCAATTCATACACTCATTTATGGACATAGTTAACTTTATCTAGGAGTAATTAAGTTCTATACCTCACCAATCTTTGGCTAAAATTGCTCAGCTTTAAATGTTGCAGTCTTAGGGGTGCGTACAGTTAAGAGCACACACACATAGAAATTGTTTAATTTAATTATGCCTAAAAACATAAGTAATTTCTAGTGATGATTTTGGTGCTTCTATTCTTAAAAGCTGTGTTAGACACCATGGGCTTTGATTTCATAGTGGCTGTGTACCTGTAATTCTTTACCAGTTCTTATCACATGGAATTTAACATACATACTGATAAAATCAGATCTTGGGTTTCTCACACAGAATAGCTTAAAATCAAGTTATTCAAAATAAATAGTTACATTTGAAATTTGGGTTCTTAATTTGTATCTCCAAAACTATGCCTGATGTAACAGCATAGAAATTGGGTCATCCATGTTGACATTGAATATTTTTTGAATAATTTTCTGCTATATGTAAGTAGCATCAAATCAGTCCTGGGTTAGAGCGAAATATCTTCCAAGATGTTTTTGAGTCAGAATTTGACCTATAAACTTATTTGATTGTAGCCTCAATAGTAATGTAAAAGATTGGAATTCTCTCAAATAAAAAAAAAAATGTATTTGAGAGGTGATAATTGCCATTGTCATCTTTTCTGTACTAAGACATCCTTTCCTATTTATTACCCTAGCTTATCTCTGAAGGGAAAAATAAATATTTCTTACAAGACTCTCGTTTTAAAATATTTTCTTATTGTTTGACAAACACGTCATGGTGATCTACTGTGTAAACACACATTCAGTGTTTTTCACTGGATCTGAAGCTCCTTGTGGCCAGGTTTTCTAGGACCCCATGCTTACCAGCACTAACCAGTGCTGTTCTATTATGATTTCTCCACTGTGGGTCTTGCAGGGATGTAGCTTCTGTGATGTGTTTATTTATATTTCATAATTAAAATGAGTATTGCTAGCCTGGTGCACTGGAATGCAGTGTTCTCCAGTTCCATTTGTTGCTTGGTCACTGTTTCTGAGATATATTCTGATATTGGAATACAAAGTTGGGATTTCAGAAGGCCAGTACTTAGATGTAAGTAGTAGATTACCTTGTGCCATACCATAGCTTCTGTTTCAGTGTAGAACTGTTTTCTTGATGAAGCTGCTTTCTACCTATTGTGGCATTAGGGTGTGTGATAACAGGATGGAGGAATGCCCCAATTCAGTCTCCAAGCCACTGGCCTTGATCTCTTGTGCACAGAGCTGAGCCTTTCACCTGCATGGACTCAGCCTTTAGCAAACCACACACAGGACCATGCTTGTAAGTGTTGCAGTATCATAATAGATCATGAAACTGCAATATTTCTGTTGTATTTACAAGGAAAACATACCACGTAGGTTCTCTGCAAAGGTCTGCCTTTCTGTACGTTGCTCAGAACTGCTTGCACCAGGACTTTCAACATGAACAGAGAAATCATACAATGATGCAGCCATCAGACTATTACTGGCCTTACAGGAGGGGTTGTAACATTAAAAATGTCTTCTGGGTTCAACCGAGGGAGTGAATGCACACAGAGAATCAGGTGCAGATTTATTTACTTACCTATGTCATAGTAACTCCGGCTAGGATTAGCTAGATGGCTGGATATAGATTTATATTTATAGTCTTGTTAACATAAATAGCTCCACAAGTAATTTACTTCCCAGGCATCTATTTCTCTCTTTATACTTAGATTGAATAAATTAGATAGGAAAGATGACTTTGGCTTGTTTTTAAAATTCAGTTGTTATTCTCATGCAGGAAATTGCAAAATGCTGAGAAGGCTGAAGCAGCAAGTCAAGCCTTACAGTTGCATCTGTTAAAAACTGATGGCTTGCTTTTTTATAGTATCTTTCAGCCACCCCCCTGTGGAGCTATAAGTTTGATACTTCTGTTGAAAACATTACAGTTTTCTCATTTGAACAGCAGGAACTCACAGAAATGCAAAACCTTTTATGTCTGAGTAAATAATGTGCCTTCAATTTCCAGTGACCAGCTGAGGCAAAAGAAAGTCAAGCTACAATCCTATGAGTAGCCTTGTGCTTACCATATAGCTTTCATGATTTAACTCTAGTCACAGAATCTTAGAATGGCTTGGTTTGGGAGAGACCCTAAAGATCCTCCAGTTCTGGTGGTTGCCCCCACTGGATCAGGCCACGTAGGACCTCATTTAACTTGGCCTTGGGCAGCTTCAACTCTAGCAATGCATTTAATATATAAGTAGTTAGGGGTTTATTCATAGATCATGCATAAGTGATTGTGAGATTGCGATTGTTATAGGACTCAGAGATCTTTGCAAAAAAAAAAAAAAAAAAAAAAGGAAAAGAGAATTCTCCCAGACTTTTGGTTGTAAATGTGACTTGCAACTTCTACTGGCACAAACAAAGGCTTTGCTCATCTTTAATTTAGTGTTCTTCTGTTAGTGAGCCCTTGCAAGGAGAATGGGAATCAACTCTCAGAAGGACAAAATGACGTTGGTGTGGGGATGTTCTCAAAGTACTTCAATGTGCCAGAAGTGCCAGTCTGGGCACAGTGCTCTCAGCATAGCAGCTGGGTCTGAACCAGCCTATACATACCATGGTTGAACTCTCTCCACCATGCATCCGTTTTGCACATCTGCATGCAGTTTTTGTGCCTCTTCACTTCCATTGCCCTTCTCCATAGTTTGCTGCCAAATGTAAGTACTGCTGCAGTGAGTTTTTATGGTGTTACTTGTAAGCTGTTACAGTACATTTTTTTTGCTGATAATGGAATTTTTCCAAGTCAAAAAGTGCTGCAGGAGATAAGGCCAAGGTTTGAAGGCGCCTACTTGCCGAAAAAAGGCAAATAGTTGTCAGAGTTTTGATAGTACTGTGATGCCCCATTGGTGAAATGATGATTTGTGTCTGTAGGTATCTAAATGTGCATGACAATCATTTGTTTTTAGCAAATAGCTTGGAAAAAATCCTTCTCTTCCTCTGCCACATTTTTAATTATTGTTACTTGGAAAGTTGTACTCAAATTTGAATTATGAGTGATTACATTGTTGTTTAAACAGTGCAGGAACACGTGTGCTCCAGTAAGTACCTTTTCCAGTTTGTTGGGGATAACATACAGATCCTTTGCTAAAGGAGAATAGAGATTTTTAGATTTCTAGCTGCTGATTTCTGTTACAATTTGGCATTTTTTTTCAGATGACATTATTATGTTTATGCATCCTCTTTTCTTTGGGAAGATCCTCAGCTATCATTCAGCCAGTTACACAAATATTGCTTTGCAACTGAGGCTACAGGGAAATGTAAATTTAACATCGTGCAGCAAAGAGGCCAAACAAAATAAAGATGGAAGACTTAGAAGTTATTGAATGAAAATCGGTAAGGACTAACTATGCAAACGTATCCTTTTTCAATGTAGATCAGTAGAATTAGGGACATGGTTTGGTGTGATGGTTTGGTGGCTGGACTAAGTGACCTTAGTGGTCTTTTCCAACCTTACTGTTTCTATGATCCTATAATTAAAGTGTCATTAAAAAAAAAAAAAAAAGATTTTTTTTTCTGATGTGTTCAGTTTTATGTTTTTTGAAAGCCTTTAGGCAGTCTCACACTGAATCTTAGGTCAGTGAGGATCAGGTGGATACAGATTAAAAGCAATTCTTCTGTGGGCTATCTTTGAAAGCCTGGCACGTAAGTGACAGCAAAATACATCTAATTGACAACCTGCATTGTAATACAGTAAGTGGTTTATAATCCAGTGGGCAGGTTTGGGAAAGTGCAGCTGCCAACTGAACTTTGAACCTGGTAAGAACTTCAGAGTGAGGGAAAGTTAACTTAAAATTTACTTGCTTTTATAGATTTTTCTGCATCAGAGCATCTAGAAATAATTCAAATTTATTATCTCACTGTGTACACAGAGGCGTATGTAACATCACCGTTTTACTGAAATAGTAAGTGTCAATTTATCTGAGGAATTTGCAGTGGGGGGTGGGATCAGAAAGCAGATTTAGCATGACAGTAATTTATCTCTACATTACATTATATTGCTGTTAATTCCTTTAAAAAAAATAATCCTAGCACCTGCTATTGTATAAGTTAAAATTTACTCATCTGTAGGCTGAGCTGGCAATTTAAGGGGAGCTCAACACACAGAACATAGAGGCGGCTGTACTCAGTAGGAAAACTGGCCTTTGGATGCCAGTTTTATTATGTAAGGAGTAGCTCAGATTCATCCCACACCATCTCTGTTACTGCTGAGGGATGAACCTTGTGCAGTGCCATTTGCTGGCGAACACGCTTGGTCCTCTTACAGGAGATGTTCAGCAGCACTGGCCACAAATCCGTAAGCACAGGAAAAAATCATGCTGGGAATGTGACAGAGAAGTTAGGTAGGTGTCAGCAGGGAGCTGGAAAGCAGCAGTTCTTTGTTGCTGGTGAGTGTACCAGTGGTAGGAGGAGGGAGCAGCTGAAGATTGTTTCAGCCTCTAACATGTGGTTTTTGGACCTGGTTTTTGATGGAGTATCCCCTTTTGTTCATAGCAAGGACATGAGGTTTCTTGGAAAAGGCTGAAGGTGTTGATGTGTTCTCAAACATGAGATCTACCATACTCTCCTTAGCAGGAATGGAGTGGAAGCTGAGAGGTGGTTAAATCCCAGGCCAGCCTGCTGCCCATGTGGCACTGCGTGTCCCATTGTCCCTGCATCAGCTCTGTAAATGGTTCAATATGTACTGGTTTGGTCTTTGGGAAGAGTTAGCATCAGTGTCTGGCTTTTCTCCTTGCTGAAAATCATATGAAGCTTTGGTCTGTTTGTTGGGTGAGTGACGGCAGCTGCTGGGCCCTGCTGAGAAAGAGCAGCCTGGCTTGGCACTAAGGTGTACCCATTGCTGTGTTCAGCTGTGTCAGTGCAGTTTACAATAGCTGTGAGATTTCCTAGAGTGGGAACAGGGCTGCTGGAAGCCCAGGAATTAGCTTTAATGAAGTTTTGCAGTCTCTGTGCTTTTTGAAGTACATGTATGATGCCAGAGACCATCAGTGACAGCTGAGAATGCATTTTCTGCTGTAATGAGACATGAAGCCCCAGGCAATCTGCTTTTGGGATTCGCTGCCACAAGATATATCTTCTAGCACGTGTATTCTGGCCAAACCCTGTTTCACAATAACAAAATTTGACATGTTGAGACCCTCTACCTGGCTGGGGAACTGTCAAGGTGCAAAGTTATGGCCTGTAGGCACATCTTCAGTTTGGGCTTTCACACGAGACCCATTGCTATGTGGACAAGATATTTACCCTGAGCAGCACAGAAGAGCTGGAAACAAGCAGACAAAATTAAACTTGGTGGCCAACCAGCAAGGCTGCCAGTGTGGGAAAAAAGCCTGAGCTACCCCTGCACTCAGTCTCTACTGCAAAGTGGTAAGCGCTTGAAGCTGAGTAGGATGAGCTGTTCTTTTTCTTGGTTTGAAGGATTGAAAGAGAGCTCGTTATTAATCCCATTGTATTCATGTGGCTAAAAACACTCCTGTTTCTTCTGTAATCCTGGATACGTACTGCAGAACCACTTTAAAAAGCTTATTAAAAAAATTATTTTACCACTCCAGAAATCCCAGCATAGCTACTTATAAAACGAGAAGGAAAACAACCCCTAAGCACATCTCTGGAAACTCACAAATGAAGACTTTGTTTTGCAGTTCTGCAGACTCATTGTCTGCAGGGGAACGAGGGTCAGTTTGCACAAGACTTGAAACAACTGATTCAAGTGGCAAGGGGTAAGCAGCACTGGCAAACACTAAAGCAGACATCATCAATACATCCTGTATAGATTCTGGCTATTAGCTGTTTGAAGAAGGGCTTGGAAAAGTGTAGGTTGCTTCAGTCTCAGGCAATATTTGCCCCGTGTCTGGTGTTCAGATTGTTGGAATGTGTTTTATTTTGTGTGAGAAACTACATTAGTTTGCTGCAGACTAAGAACAAAGTATAATCTGAGAAGTTCGTAACAAAAATGAGGTGCCAGCAGCCTGCTGTTGAACTGAAATCAGTAGTAACTCTTGGTTCCTAAACTCTTGCTATGGAAGTCTCCTCTTCCGTAGATGTCTGGTTTTGTACATCGTTCACTCCCATTTTGCTTTCTTGAAGCTGAGGATGGAATAAAATACGAGATCATCAGTGGCCCCATGAGCTGGTATGGATGGAAAACTCTTTACACTCTAACTGTTGAATGGGACTAATGCCCATATTTATATTCAGTATTGTGAATGAGAGTTTAGAACATGGAGTTGAGGGTCCTCATTGAAAGATGATTTAATGGTGGGACTAGGTTGATTTTAGTGGCCTTTTCCAATGTAAATGTTCTATGACAATTAATGATTTTGGCTCAGATATCTTGAATTAGAAACTGAGATTTGAATTTGGATCTGGATCTGATGCCAGGCATTGCAAATTACTCTTTCATGTGCAGGTTTCCAGTTTTTGGCATGTTTCCTGAAATAACGGAGTTCCCTCTTTAAAATAAGTGGCCTGGAAAATTATAACTTTAGAATATTATATACCAGTTTATTTTAGTAAGAGGCTTATTTCAAAGAAACGCAGCACTCTCTTTGCCATTTGAAAACCACTAGGTTTAAATTATGGTAGATCAATTCTTGACAGGCAACTTTACAGGCTGGCAAAAATGTTATTAAAGCAGATGTGTGCAGCTCTCTGATAAGTTAATACATCAGTGACAGAACAACACAGCTACATGCTGTATTAATGTACCCATCATTTTTATGTCCCCGTGTGAAGCGTTAATATCTGTGTATGAGTTTCTTTTTAATTTAGGAGAGCACTCTTGTTGAGTGGTGGGATAATACACAGGAGGATTTGGATATGTGAATGCATTAAGGAGTATTGATAGCATCTGTGTTACAATCATTACTGTACTGTACGGCTCAACTTGAAGTATTTTGTCTGGATGAAAGTTTATGAATTTATTTTGGCTCAACTGGACAGATATAAAATCTGCAATTCTATTTTATGACTTGCTGATAGTAATAATAATAATAATAAAAAATCCATTTTTTTTTCCTATAGATTGATGTCCTTCTTCCCCACAGGTGCTGTGTGAATGGTCTGAAATACGTGAATCCATGTTAGCTGTGTTTGAGAATGTTGGTTCTGGTCCTTTGAAACTGTTTTATGGAAAATGCACTCTTCATCTTCCATGGCTTTACAATGATGGGTTCGTTTTGAAAAAAAAAACAGCCTATTTACTGACATACTTTGTGGCTTCTTACTTATTTATTTTATTCATATTAAGAGCTATGGAAAGAAAAGTCATGTCTAAAAGTTATTACAAAATTGCTTGTGTACCACTGGTAGATTTTTGTATGTAAAAGAGCACCTTTAAAAAAAGCAAAAGCAAATCCCAACCTAAATACATCTCTGAAGCAGTAGCAAATGATGACAGGGAAAGTCTGTGGATTGTGAATATGCTGTGAGCTGAAAACTGCGTGTCAACTCTGTCTGGGTTAGTTCTGAGCTGGCACTGTAGCTGTGCTTCCCAGCACGTTCCCTGCAGCACAGCTCCCACTGTGGTGCTCTGGTTTCTGGGTGCTGTGGTATACTGAAGCCTAGCTAGGAACCCATGCTGTTTTGCACAGTGTAACTGGAGTGAAATTATGATGAGTCAGTTGGTTAGCTCCCTTCAGGGTCAGTGGGGTGCAGATGTGCAGAAGCAGCAGGAGTGCTGCAGCATCACATCTCACGGACTGAAGCTGCATGTCCTAAATGGTATCCTGATTTCAGTAGCTTCTCAACACCAAAATATGTACCTCAGAAACTGGATCACTGCGAGGAGGTGGGGCTGGGAAGCAGTGGAGCCTCAGATGCAGCTTGCAAAATATAGATGGTCTGTGCACGATGAATTCAGATACTCTTGCTACTTCCTAATCTCTCGGGCATCAAATCCCTCAGGGGGTGAGGATGATATCATTACAGCAATCCAGTTGCTGTAGAGGTTATTCCTAAAGTGTCAGAGAAGAATGATGCTAAGCTCAGCTACATGCGTGTAGGACATGGTGTTTGCTTTAAGAAAGGCTTGGCTATTTTTAATTATGTGATGTTTAAATGCTTTTTTATTGTTTATTTCCCTCACAGTTTCTAACCCCCAACCTGTTTAATAAGTATTCTGTCCTGCATGAAATCACTAACTAATTTATTTGAGATTCTTTTTTTTTTTAGTGAAGAGTTTGACAGACTGTATAAAAATACAGCTCTTCTCTTCCCTCTTCTGTTTTTACTTTTGTATTTCGATTTTTTTTTCTCCCCAGAGTGGTTTGAAAAACCATAATTTGAGTAATTACAAGATAAATCAGATAAAATACCTGTTAAGGAACAGAAGTCTCAGCTACCCTGGAAAAGCTGTTACAGTTTTCCTATTCAGTTGTAATTTCCTTGCAGTCTCACCCATGACCTCCATAATTCAACCTGCACTGGGCACAGGACTATGCACATGAACTATACACAAATCCAAGTATTCCATTTATACCTTTTTTCTTGGCTTTGAATTTTTGTTGCTTTTTTGTATGAGTTGGGAGGATTCAAGCTGTTTGTAAAAGTAACATCTCAAAGACTACTCACTCATGTTATTTTGGCTGTATGAATTGTCTCTGGCTTAAAACCCCAACAAAATGAGTTGTCCAAATATGATGGGTGAAAGGCAGAGACTTTCAAAGCCAGCGTACTGTCTCCTGATCTCCAAAAATGCAGCAAGGAGCCTTGGCAGGATCAGAAGCCATTCCTAATATTTTCTCTGTGCTATTGCAATATCCAACTGCTAGAGCGTTTCAGGAGGAAGCTGAATGTAGGAGCAAACAATGCTGCTTAACATTTTCTCCCCTAGGGTTGTATGAACAACCTTTGCACCTAATGACTCATTAACAGCTGCGTTCAATGACTGAAGTGAAATGACTGCAGTAAAAACAGCCTCCCAACGTTTTTTTTCCTTATTTTAAATTACTGCAATGTGTAAATATATATTGTCATTCTCTTGTACACTGAAGCACTCTCTGCTGGAGCTTACCCAGCATTTGAGCCTGGTTGCTGTTGTGATATGGTGAGTAAAGAGCTGTGCAGCCCTCAGCTCTGCTTATGGGGAGTGCTGAGGTTGGTGCTGAAGCAACTATTCACTGAGAGACAACCATTACTACTGCTGCTCTGAACCTGGATGTGTTCTGTGAATCCAGCACTTTCCATTTATGTACAACCTATATAGCATTTTAGCACAAGTGTTACTGCTGACTGCAAAAACATTTCAGGAGTTGTAGCCGGATGTGGGAACTTCTCAGACTTCATTGCTTTCATTAGCTCCCTTACTCTGCTGGTGTATGTTGCATATGTGCTCAAATTCCTTAGATGGTCAGCCACTGAACACCGAACTGACCTGTGGTACGTGGAGCTCTCGTTCTACAGAGGGCAAACTACAGAAGCTGTATAGCATCTCTATACTGCATTCACCTTAAAAAATTCATGATGAAGACAGATAAATGTGTAACATAGTGCAGCTACTGCTGTGTTAAAGTAACCCGAGTGGCTTCTATTGTAACAGTCCGGGGAAGAAATGGTTATTTAGAAGCATCCTGGAAAAAAAAACAGATCTCTCTTTCTTGAGTAGAGTCAGGTTGTGCCTATTTTTGGGTTTACTTTTTTTAGCTTACCAACCAAAGGAGACATGCACCAGAAACAACATGAACCATCTCAAGGATGATGAATGTTTACTGGTAATCTCAGTTGCCTCTAGCTGCAGTAGAAATAATTATATAAATTCCATTATCTACGGAATTGTAACTTTGCTTCAGACAAAACAAAATATTCTTAATGAAATCCTGGAGCTGAAAATGTACAGGTTGCCCTGTGCCTTACTGAACACCATTGCTGGCACTACAGCTGATAGAGGGAGATCTAACACCATGAATGTGGCTCTGCTCAAGTCTCTTATGTGACTAAAGGCAACCAGTTGTGGTGCTTAGGCTGAAGTCTAGGTCTGGAACACTACAACTACAAGTGGTGCTTTCAGAATCACAAAGCTACTAATATTCTCTCAATTCCCTGTAAACATCTGAATCATGTTATTTTTAAGAACTGTTATTGACTTAATATATATTGATAGCGGCCTGCATTGCACACTGATGAACAATGACTCTCTGAACTATAAATAACCGCTTACATTAAAACAAAAGCAGTAAAAAATTGCTTACTGCTGCAAAGTGAGACATTCAAAATCTCACAGTACGACTGTTACCACTGTTGTCATTCAAATTGCTTGCACACTATGAAATAGCCTATATGTGCAAAATCTTACTGCTTTCAACCATGGACTCAGGGCCTGGATATGTAATATACACAGTGGCTGATTCTCACAAACTGTCTCTCCTTACTGGTTCTCAGAGAATAGATATGGCAAGTGAGGCTTGAAAACAGTTTGTTAAAATGGAATGTTACAGCTCTGTGAGATTGACAGAGCTTCTCATCCAAGCAGCTGTAATGATTTACCTACACTGGACCTTTGCCTTAGTCTTGTTCCTGGCAGTTTCACAAGAAAATATCCTTAGAAATAAAGGGTCAGCATTATAATTATTATAGAAGGTTTCAGCTCCAGTGGCTAACGTTAGCCAAAGTTCTGCTGTGCAACAGGAAGATGTGGTCTTGAAAGTGATAGAAACTTTTACAGAAGGCTTTTCTGGAGTACACACTCAGAGACAAGCTGCTTTAGAAAGCCTTGTGCCTATTCAGAATATAGAAACACATTCTTGTGCTGCAAAACTACCCTGTCTGTAGTAAAAACAAATGTGTGAGTAATAAGCATATATGATCAAAAAAATTCCATCTGGTTACTTGTCATCCAACAAAAGGGAAGAAAAAAATCACCTCACTGGTATCTTGTTTTGATTTTTAATGAGTAAGTGTAACAAAATGAAGTAACTATGAATGACACAATTGTACACACACATTCAGTAACTTCAGATGTGTTAGTCTGTAAGTCGTGTGAACTGACCTCAATACTTCTTCTGTCCTTATTCCTTCTCCTCCTCTCACATGATTCATATACAGTGCAGCTCTGAGTCAGTGCTCAGTAAGTAGAAATATTTTCGTTACCTTCAGTGGAAAATGCATCAAACCAAACACTGAAATAGTAAACTTCTCTGAACTTTTAACATACTGTACCTCAGGTGTTTGCTTCTATTGATCAGAATACCTTGACTAACTATAAGATCAGCATTTTTTTTTACCAGCAGGACTCTCATTCTGAGAGTTCACATTTCCTTGTGACGTGACTTATTTCAAAGGCTGTTCCTTGATTCAGATTTACCATGTAATCATTTAACGTGATAATGCAAACACAAAACTAAGTGGACCACAAAAAGTTTTCTTACAGGACAACTCTTCAATCCTTAGTATTTTGGAAGGACTGCTTGGCTAATCCTGTTCATAAAATGATCCCATGAAGGAGAACAGATGTTTATAATTCATTGTGTTGAAGACCTTGAGAGATTCTGCTGGATAAGTCTTGCAAATGTTTCTTTACCTAGCAGAAAAAGGAAATGTATCAAACAAATTTCAGTATGACAACGAATGATGCTAGAAGAATAAATAAATCAATATAACATGTTCAGATTTTGCTATCAGTACATGTGGCAGCTCTCCAGAAGAGCTGAGACTAGAAAATTTTCAGGCATTTTAGAATTAGATCTGTAAAAACCAATCATGTCTATCCTGCATTAAACATGGAACACGAGTGTGCCTTAACCTCCTCCCCTGGAAGATGTTTACCTGCATGAAAAAAATCAGCACTGGATAACTGACATTCCCACCACTATTGAGTCTAATTTTCAACAGGTATGTACACTGGATTTATACAGACCTTATATCCGAGCTCTTTTGTCTTTTCTTCTAGCATGGCATATTTCTCTCTGTTTCTGTTCAAATGTTCCTTATCTCCAGTCCCCTCTATATGTTTTAGTTTCTCATGTGAAATCTCTAATTGCTTCTGATAGTGATGATGTTTCTCAATTTTTGCTTCGAAGTGTTTCAGCTCCTCCTAGGACAATGCACATGAGTAGTATCACATATGTATGTATTTGAAACTTTGAACAATGACATTTTTTTCTGGTGTCTGAAAAGCAGTATAGAATTGGTTGCCTTAAGAGTAACACAGATCATTTCTTAATGTGGGAAAATACCTTTCCATGGGAGATCTTACTAGAATTCTACTTACCCGAAAAGACTCTAGCTCTTTCTCAGTGAAATTGGCTGATTTTGCCATGTCCCACAGATCAATCACTCTTGGTTCTTCAAATTCTAAACAAACACATATCAATAACACAAAATAAAAATCTGAACATAATGCTTTTATGCAAGATAAGTATGCAGATACACTAAACAATACATTACTAGTAAGTCTACTTAGATGAAAAGGGAGAAAAGTCCAAGTACTTCACTTAAAACAACAGTACTGTAGCAAGGAATTATTTAAAAGCAAAAATAACCCCCCCACAACTAATTAGTGCCATTGTTTGCCCTGCACATGCCCTAACTCATCAGCCCCCTTGTGCAGAAGGTGTGATATTCCTTCCCATGTGGGTATGGAAGACAGAACTACCTTCTTTAGAGGCTGTCCTTGCATTTTATCACGTTGGCTACTACACAGAACAGTCTGGATGTGCCTCTTCAGCTCTTTGTGGCAACATGATGTACTGTGATTAAATCTTACTACTTTCTCACTGATTTTTATTTTATAAAATTGATTCCAAATAAACATTAAAAAAATACCACTGTCATCATACCACTGGTTGCATCATATCCCTGGTGACTGACTTTACGCAAACGCTCAAACCCCTGGTTGATGCTTCTTAGCTTGTCTTTAAGTTCTCTGTGTTTGTTGTGCAAGACTTCCTCTTTCACCAGGTTCTCTTCAGATGGGTTGATGACATTTTTGTGAATATCTGTTGAAAGAGAAAAGCTATACTGACGGTGGGCCAAATCCTGATAGGTAAGAAGCCCTAGAAGTCCCTCAAACGGGATGGATAAAATACAGTCAGTTCTTTGTATTTGAACTGAGTGCAAGTAAAGCATTGACATCATACTCTAAAAAGCAGTAACTCCTTTGGCAGGTGAATGCTATGATTAATGCTCCTCCATGCTCTGGAGGGTGATATTACAGAAATGCCTTTTAACTCCTACTGGTGATCAGCTAAAGTTTTAATAAGAGAATCTTCTTATTTTCCTTGTTTGGCATTATCTCAAGGAAATTGAATAGGCCTGGTTGGTAAATCCTATAACTCCCCCTCAGACATTTCATGAATTAGTCAGGACATCCAACATTGAAATAGCTTTCAGCAGCTTCAGCTTGGACTCTACAATGCAAACATCAAGCTGCCTGCAAGCTTTAGAACAGTTTAATTCTAACAAAATTTTAACTAGGATTAATACAGCAAACTGGATAAAGATCCTCAGGCTCAGTGCCTAAGATACATATCCTCTTGGGCTTCCACTGATGAGATGAAACATCCATGTCTTGCAGACTTTAGAACCACAATCTGCAGCAGTGGATTTGTGCTTGCTGCAGAATTTCCAGTAAAGTCCAACAAGCCATTAACAGTAATCTGATGATATCTTCCCTGCTTGAAACTCAAGCAAGAATTAGAAAACTGAAATGGCAACATGTTCATTAACTGGCAAGATTTTTAGCAGTTAATGTAGAACAAAACCAAGCAAGTATCTGGGAAGGTCAGCGTCTGCAAGCAGTTCTGGCAGGAATGTGAGACAGAGAGATTTTCAAAGAAACAATGGAGGCAATAAGCAGAGATGTAAACACATCAGGAAAATGTTCAGAAACCTTCAGTTCTGCTCACAGTCTCCAGCAGAATATTGTATTCACGAATCTTTTCTCTGTGATGCTTAAATTCTCGCCAAAGCTTATCCAGCTCCTCATCAGAGAACTTCCCAGAGGTCTTGGCCTGAAAGAAACATGAGCTTGTTATGATTCCCAGGCCATGTGCTATTAGACACACTTCTTTGCTGAAACTTCTCCCTGCTCCAATTAGAAAATGATTAAGCCCAGCTCTTCCATAAGATCTCCTGTTTTGAATCCCATTATGTAAGTCTGAGGTCAAGATACAGATGCTCAGGAACACAGTAGCTCTAATCATATCAAATGAAAGTTTGTTTCAGATCTACAAAGTTGGCTTCCCATGGACTATCCAATGAAAAGCCTCTCTCATTTATATTCTGTGGAAAAGAATTCGATAGAGAAATAAGGGCCATGGAGAACTGCCTATGTTGTAGCCCAATATTAAGCACAATCTTTACTCGAGAAATTATACTCTACTGGTGAGTGAAGATTGTATCACTATGGTGCATTTCTATGATTCTTTTTGCTCTGCAGTCATTTGTTCCTCAGAGGACTACATTTAGCAATTAGTGAAGCCTTAATTGCCCACAAGTCTCATGACTACCTCTTGCAATGGCATGACCAAAAGAGAAAATGATTTATACCTCTTCAGCCTTAGGGAATACTTGTAAGTGATATCTTTACTACTCCCCACAGCATATGACAATGTATCCCTCCCCAGAGCTGCATGTGGTTACAGTAATGTTTGAAAATGTAGCAAAACTTTTTCCCTCCTTTAATACCAGGGCACTAAATTGGTCTAAGGATTCTTTGCTTTATATGACTACTTGCATCTAAAAAACAAATTATTTCATTTTTTTTTAAGATTACTACTCTGCCAGTTTTAGCTGCCCAAACAGACAGTACATTTTCTAGTTCTCATAAAAGGTTTCACTTGAATATCACGTTGGGAATGTACTTTATTTAAACATCTCCCCAAACATCTCCTTTTTCCTCTCTAAACATTCCATTAAGTGGTTCTATTTTAAATGCACAGTTAAAAACAAACAACAACAACAAACATACAGAAAGAACAACAAGAAGAATGTGAAAAACAACAAAGGGAAATCTTAAGTTCAGTGACATTTGTGGAAATATTCTATTCATCTTCACAGACAGAGGTTATTATCCTCCATGACTGGCTATGGGTGTTTTATTTGGCAAAGAGAACCAGCCACACCTGCTGACTTGGAAGCACGTGGGATGCCCACAGAACACGATGATACATGCTACGGAGCACAACAGTTTGGCCAGTACTTAAAAAATTAAAGCAGTAAAGCTTAAAGCAATTCAGTTCCAAGACTGAAAGCTCTCAGAAGAGAAGAAAAACTGATTTCATGTACCACAATTCCTGGAAATTTTACCCACCTTGCTCCACAGTTTTTCTAGTCTTGGGTCATCCAATGTATCACTTTCTGTACCATCTTTAATGTAGTTAGTATCACTTAGGTAAGAGTCCTTCTTTCCGTTCATTCCGTATTTAGTCATAATGACTGCAGGGGACACAGAAGATACAGATACATTAGAACCAGCTATGAATGTACACAAGGCTGGCTGCTGCATCCTTGACTGAGTTAGATTTCGCAGCTCACAGTGGGCAGGTTAACAGTTTAGAATGAAGGGCTGAATGATCTTTCCAGACAACATCAGAAGCAAAGGAAGCTCTTAGCCACCTGACATCCCTACTGACCTCCACACAGCTCCTGCATACCGACTGTCTTGAAAGACAACCTGGTACTTAATGGTTCAGACACTTACAGAGGTTTCTAAACAAACATGTTTTGTGCAGTCTAAACCCCTTCTGTAAAGATACACCTTACCATTTAAGTTGCGTCTAAGCTTGGCTTCTTTCTCTCCATCTTCATCTAGCCCTTCAGCCTTCAGTTTTTTCCAGCTTAACTCATCCTTTTCTTGTATTTTTAGATCACTGTGCAATTCTGCTAGTTTCACAGCTGAGAGATGAAGCTAAATAAAAACAGAGAAAGGAAGTGACTCCACTTGGTTTTACTAACATACAACAGGCAATAACAACTGAACTTCTCAAATTTTGTGCCTTTCCAGCACATATACTTTCTCGTGGATTGTCTTCAAAGCACAGTCTTAGTGAGTTGTTAAATTTTTTGAATTTCACAGAACCAATGCAACAAAGTACATAGTTTTCCAAGATTTCAGTTCTCAACATGGTTTATGTGAATTAAAAACATAACAAAACCTAGAAATATTCCTGTCCTACATAAGAGAAGAAAAAGAGAAGATACTGACATTGACACTACAAATAAAAATAAAGATTTAAATGACTGATAGGCCAGCTTGAAACTTTGTGAAATACACAAATAAAACAGGAATAAAGACAATAACTAAATATGCAGCACTGCTGCAAGATGAGTACAAACTTTTGAATTTGCAGATTTTAGACACTTTTATTATTCTTTGTAACAAAGAAATGAAACAAATCACGCTCATCCTTAAGAAGTTCTTGCACGTATGTTTATAACAAGAAGATGGGGGTGAAGAAAAGTCCAAAGAAGAGAGGTAATCAAAACATGTGCTAGCAGTGTGAACTCCAAAGAAGTTTTGCCTGAGCTTTCTGAGTTGTTCTACCTGAGGTTGCTAGCAGCCAGGTCCTGGGAGCTCAGATCCACCTTCAGACCAGCTTGGCTCATTTGTCCCAGCAAGAATCTACTGACTAAAATGTTGTTGTTGTTTTTTTTTCTCCTGTCATTAACAACAGATTAAAAATTACAAAGATGTGCATTTTCAGTGAGAATTCAGTATGTTGAACACACACAGACGCAGGTCTCAGTATGATTTTTAAACATCATAAATTGACCTTTAAACTGATGCTACTGAAAAGACTCAGCCATTCCTCTGAGCATCATCAGGTTATGTGCAAATAACTAGGAAAAACGTCATTATTCTGAGTTAGTGCACTAAACTGTGGGGAATTTAGGAACCTCTGCACATTATTGTCCCTGGGTTCAATGCAGGATCCTCTATTACACTCAGTGACACAAGACTACTTAATTACTGCAATTTTTAAACCAGCTTTTTATGTGTATCTTGCACTTAGCCTACTGAAATAATTTGCCAAAATTGAGAGTACTTGGAATAATAGATAAATATATACTTTATAGAACATATTAAAAATTCTGATCCCCTCTAGCTCTAAAACCTCTCTATAATCTTCTTTAACATCTGCTTTCGGAGAACTGATTGATGAAAGCTAAGCACTTAGCAGAAACCACTTTAGTTATGAATTTTGTGAGTTAAAATAATGAAAACCTTATTTACTTTGCTTTTCTGGAGCAGGATGACCTGACAGGCAGAGCTTCAGTGCTGTGGTAGCACCAAGGAACATTGTTTCACTCAGCAGTGTTGCGTCCTGATGTTCTGAGAGGAAGACTGAGTGAAAATTTGCTATAAATTGTGATGGAAATGTCTAATCATTACTTGTTAGTTCTGCACTCTAGTGCCATAATGACTTAATATGTTGACAGGTTGAGCAAATCCAGGATAAAAAAGTTACCACTGGTAACTCAAATAACAATTAATTCCACTCCTAAGTACTGCAAGATAGGATAATATAATCTTGTAAATATATGACTGCCATCAGAAACACACTATTGTATAAAAGATTACACAAGACAGTTTATGTTAAACATCCACTGCAGTTAGCATAACCTCATAAACACATACTTTTGCATTTTCAAAAAGCATCACAGAGTAGTATCAGATCATCAAAATAAAAAGTCTGGGGAAGTCTCATCGTTAACCAAACATTTTAAATGGCCAATAAAAAAATAAGGAATTAAGTACACTGTTTTCTAAGGAGAAAAAGAAAGACTCTATTCAAACTTCAATAACTGTCATTATCATTTAGTATGTAACTTTCAAACATCACAATTATTTGCAATGTTCTGCTAGAAGCCTCTTGTCTGTCCAAATTACATAATATAAATGTAAATACGCTAGGGTAATTTAAAGCATATAGGTCATGATCTGCTTCCTTCAAGATCAACTCATGCAGGATATTAAATAGTGCTTGAGCACCTGGTGAAAGCATGTGCCTGGCCTAGGCAGCACAGGTAAACTGTTTGCACCTGTGCTCACCCAGGGTGGAGCCACCCTGGACTCAATATAATGGTCAACCACTGAAGGAGGATGTTACTTGGGCTGCTTCTTGAGGAGGGCTGTTGTATAGCTGTTGCTCCTTCACCAGTTGGGTGAGTTCAATTCTGTATATGATTGTTAGTCTACCTGCAAATACTTTGCCTGGTACCAACCAGAACCTCTCAGAAGCAAATGAAATGCTGTGTAGTGGGATCTGGGCAGACTTTAGAGGTGGGCCCATGGTACTCTCATGAGGTTCAACAAGGCTGTGTGCAAGGTTCTGCAACTAGGTGAGGGTAATCCAAAGCACAGATACAGGATGGGTGTAGAATGACTTGAGAGCAGCCCTGAAGAGAACGATTTAGGAGTGTCAGTTGATGAAAGGTCCAATGTGTGTCTGCAGTCCAGAAGGCTAACTGTATCCTGGGCTGCATCAAGAGAATGTGCCCAGCAGGTTGAGGAGATGATTCTGCCCCTCTACTCTGTTCTCATGAGGCTCCCACCTAGGGTGCTGTGTCCAGCTCTGGCCCCCAATGCAACAATGACATGGAGTTTTTGGAGCAGGTCCAGAGGAGGCCCACAAAAATGATTGCAGGGCTGGAGCAACTTCCCTATGAGGACAGACTAAGAGAGCTGTGGCTCTTCATACTAGAGAAGGCACTGAGAAGTCAGTATAGTGGCTTTCCAGTATCTGAAGGGGCCTACAGGAAAGCTAGTCAGGTAGTGATAGGACAAGGGGAAATAAACTGCAAGGGGGTAGATTTGGACTAGACATTAGGAAGAAATTCTTTACTGTAAGGGTGGTGAGACATTGGAACGGGTTGCTGAGCGAGGTTGTGAATGCCCCAAGGTCAGGCTGGACAGGACTTTGAGCAACATGGTCTAGTGGGAAGTGTCCCTGCCTATAGCAGGGGAGTTGGAAGTAGATGATCTTAAGGGTCCTTTCCAACCCAGACCATCGTGAATTTTGCTTCTCTATGAACAGAACGCTTGTGCCGGCTGGATATTCTATGTTCAAGATAAGTACCTGGCAGTTCCAGTAATGAGGGCTAGTGAAAGCTTCCTGCCCTAAACAAAGCAGGGAAGAAGGCTGCTGCCTTCAAACAGGGCAGGATGAGTATATCACCAAACAGAGCTGCAGTGGGTGCAGGAAGGAGTCTCAGACCCTCCTCAGTACCGGAGGGGCTTCGCACACTCTCTGCTTTCCATTCCCTCAGCGTGAGGTTTCACTGTTGCCTGCTCCCCCATGACACAGGCACACAACACAGAAAGGGCACCTCCCGAGGTCCCTCTCACGGCAGCACAGTTCCCAGCGGTGCCAGGGGTGGGCTGCGAGAACCTGTCCACGCGGCTCCAGGCCTAAGACCCAGGCGATAACCCTCACTCACCCGCTGCGCCTTCTCCCAGACCTGGTTCAGCCTCACCACGCGGAACTCCCCGATCTCTCGCCGCTTGGAGTCAGCCAGCCCCTCGTTGGCCTCCCGGGAGTACTTGCTGGCCAGGGCGCTGGCGGCGAGGAGCAGCGCTGCGAAGGCGGCCGCCGCCATGTCGCTACGAGTGCCGGGATGCCGGGCAGCGCTCCGCCTGCACGGCCGGGGCGGGCGGCGGCGGCCTCCTCTGCGAGGGGAGGGGCGTGTTGGTGCCTGAGAGGGGGAGGTGTGTGAGGGCTGGAAGGCGCTACAGAGAGGCGTAGCCAGGCTGGATTGTTGGGTAGGGGGCAGTGGGGTGAGGTTTAACAAGACCAAGCGCCGGGTCCTGCGTTTTGGTTACGAAAATCAAAGGCAGTGCTGCAGGCTTGGGGTGGAGGAGCCAGAAAGCTGTGTGCTGGAAAAGGGTTTGGGAGTGTTAATCAACAGCCAGGTGAACGTGAGGCAGCAGTGTGCCCAGGTGGCCAAGAAGTCCAATGCTCGGGATGAGTATACCCAGCAAGAGCATGAAGGTGATCGTCCTCCATGCTCAGCTCTGGTGAGGCTGCATCTTGAGTAACATGTTCAGTTCTGGGCCCCTCACTACAAGAAAGACATTGAGAAAGGAAACAACATTGTGAAGGATCCGGAACACAAGTCTTATGGAGGCTGGCTTTGGGTACTGGAATTGTTTAGTCTGGGAAGGAGGGGACCTTACGATTCTCTACCTGAAAGAGTGCTGGGGTGAGGTGGATGGGGGGTGGCTTCCCTGGAAATTAGTGTTAGGACAAAAGGTAATGGCTGCAATTTGTGCTACGGGAGGTTCAGGTTGCATATTAGGAAAAAAAATATTGGAAAGTGTTGTCAAGCGTTGGAACAGGCTGTCTATGGATGTAGAGGAGTCACTGTCCCTGCAGGTGTGCAAGAAAGTGTAGGTTTGGCACTGAGGAACGTGGCTAGGTGTGCATGGTGGGGATGAGCTGATAGTTAGATTAGGTGATCTTTATGAGGTCTTTTCCACCCGTAATGATTCTAGGATTCTATTCCCCATGAGTGGGAAGGTCTTTGTCCTCCACTGGTGAAAGAGAACAGCAGCACTTGCCCAGGACAGCCTATGGAGTGTGATGGTGTGGGGAAGAGGAATAGTAATGAGTAAATTGGGTTGTTAGTGAGGGGGGTGAGCTATGAGAACAACCCTGAGATTGATGGTGCATGCTGAACACAGCTCCTGGACAGTGGTCCATTGCTGCACGGTGTCTACCTTCCCTTCTGATGCAGAGGATACAGCCAGGAGGTGCAGCAGGCCCTGGGGTCTTTCTGGAGGATATTAAGTCAGAAGGTATTAAGCAAAAATATGTAGTGTTGGGGAAAAATGTCTAATGATAAATTCAGGGCTGATATGTTTTCACCCGTTCTTCTAAAATTGAATGCCACCATTCAAGAGCAGGGGATGTGCACTGCAATGGAGGACACACTCCGCGTTGGTGTTTCTGAGGGGATGACAGAAGAAATCTTTTCCTTCTTTGGTCTTCCTGGTAAATCCTTCTCTGCATGCTGCAAAGCTTGTGTAGTATGAAGTCTCAGGCATGGCTGGGTGTTTCTGCACTTAGTTTTATTTAGCACAGTATTTGGGCCTGGCTGGTGGTAGATGCAAAGTTTCACTTCATTAATTTACATTGGATCTTTGTGTGACTTTGAGCAAAGCAAAGGGTAGTGCTGTAGTACTGTCAACTCTAAACCTTCATGCATTATAAATCAGTCCTGTGAAAACAAACAGACTGCCTAAACTATAATGAGAACTGAAAATGACACCCTGAGGAGGATTTTTTACTGGGCTCTTATTTTTGATCCATAAGCAGTATAAGCATCTTTTTTTTTTTTTTTTTTTTTTTTTCTCCTCCATATTTTCCCTAAGTGGCCTTGGAAGCTGTTCCTGTAAAACTGAATTGTAGAAGCTGGTAAAAGTCTCACAGACTTGCCTCATTTCTAAAATGTTGATGTTTTGAGATGTGAAGTGTGTTAGTGAAATGGTGGGAGGACAAGTCCATCAGCCACCAGTTTTAAGACTTACAACTTTTAGTGGTCTTATTATTATAAGGCTGACAATATTAAGTATAAAAGCTATTTTTATGACCATCAGTCTGTTGTGAATGTTTTTCTTATTCTCAAGAGTTTGTAAAATTTCACCACAACCTCCCATGTACTGCAGTGGGCTGACTTTTTCTGCGTTTCATTTTTTGGACCCTGATTGTTTCTAGCTATAGTAAGAGCAGAACTCAGGCAAAGCAAACCTGTATCAAAGTTTAAGAACAGCTTCTTGCTCTTCCCATCCCATTCTTTTACGTTCCATCTGTAAGGCTTATTCTCCTGTAAGATATGTCCTTCAGCCTTCTGTTCTCCAAAATCTAGCCCAAATCTGAACTTTGTCAGTGTCCAGATGTACTTCTGTCAAAGTTCTACATATTTTTTCTATTGCATTTCAAAGCCCAATCTGTTCAGTAATAAGCTCTTTATTTAGAGCAAGTCCTCATTCTCCAAAGCCATATTATAGAGCAAGTGTATAATATTTCCTACTAAATTCCTCATTTTATTTGTCTATGCAGCCTGCAATAAACATTTTTTTGACTCTACTAATAGCATTGATATGGTTAGGTTAACATTTCTACAGAAACAGACCAGATTTGTTTTGTATTTTTTTTAATTGAAGGCTATTTTATCTTTTAAGAAATTTTTCTTGCTGCTTTTCCTAAAATCACCACTTAAGATAGAACGAAGACAATTTTGTTGCTGAAAAATCTGAAAAAAGGTAGTATTTTCACTGTTCCATCATCCTTACAGGTTTTTGAGGTGTGCAACTTCCATCAACTTAAATTCATAAAGTTGTAATTTTCTAGCTTAAGTCTGAGTTGCACAATTTATTATTCTGCTAGAGTTTTTTTTGTTTTTTTTGTTTTTTTTGAAGTAATTGAAGCTTTTATTAACACCCCTTCTCTCTTTGTTTCTGAGAGTTAGAAGATCCAGGAATAAGAGTGGGTTCTACTTTCCTGGTTCTCTTTGTACCCCAGATGTAGTCGTACATACAAAATTCTGTTCGAAGCACATTAAGAAATAGAAAGGTAAAAATGTCATAGAAGCATCTTTCCAATTCTGACAGGGACCACAAACCAAAACTCCCTGTGGAAGACAGCACAGCAGTTAGTTGCAGCCTCATACTGTGAAGCAAATCACAAGTTTTTAACTGTGCTATAATCCTACCAGCTCTGCTTGTATCTGCAGTATTTTATTTGTATGTAGGATTAAATCCTAATAGTTTGAAAGCTTTCTTGACATAGAAAGATCCAGATCCTTGCTGATAAAGCACTCTTGGGTTAGTATTTTGAAGGCACAGGGACCTTCTAAGTCAAGATGGCTTTGGAGTTTCCTTGTGGCCTTTGCTCAGGCAGTGACCCAAAACATTCTTTGTGTCTGATGTTTGCTTCTCAGTATAGATTTGAAGCAGTTAAATCTCTCTTCTTTCTCTTAATAATGGAAAAGAGAACATCCCTCTTAATCTTGTGCGCTCTCATGAAGTGTGTACTTTCTTATATTCAGATTCACCTAATTGCATTTGCGCAGACGTGCTTTAGGTTTTCCAGAGGAAAATGTATGTGGACTAACTGAGCAGAAATCCTTCATCAAAGGCACAGTTCTGTTTGTCAAGAGATTAATCCTAGTTCCTTCACTGTTTGTTGTTCTGTGAATCTGTGACCAGGGTCAGAGTCATCCAGACATTTTGACTTCTTCAACTGGCCTACCAGAAGGTGGATTCTTCTGATGCTCCCATCAGGAGTCTGCAATTGCTGACTGTGATAGGAAGTCATGGTTGTATTGAGAACATATTATGCGTTTGTTCTGCGTCAGGCCTGGAGTCTCAGAGCTCTACCTCTTAGAGTGTTGTAAACCTTCCTTCTCTCCGCAAACACCATTTGATGAGCAGTCCTCATCACAGCACCTGCCTCTGTGATTCTCTGCATGGGTGTCTCTCGACAAGGCAAACCCAGATAAGGTGCCCTTGTGCAGACTCTGAAGTTTTAGGCCTGCTTTGTTCTAGTTTTGAATCGTAGGAAAACCACTCTGTTGTAGAGTGGATGAAGCTGTATATATATATTTTTTTTCTCACAGTTCACTTATATTAACTTTTTTTCTGAAACAACTTCATTTTATTCCTTGGATTTACTTCTGTGCATTTAAGCAGGAGGTTAAACAATGTCGAAACGAAGAAAATGAAACTCATAATGTGCAGAAAATTTAAGCTGAGAAAATGTATTATTAATTAACTTCTTGTGTACTTCCAGTGAGTGAATGGAACTTCAGAGAAAATTAATCAGGTTGGAATTTATTTTTAAGCGTGCATTCTCATAAAATGGATCATTTTATTTTATGAATTATTGAGAATAATGAAGCATTTATTGGGGTAATATTATTGTAAAAATCTCTGTGAAGTGGTTGATTCTCATGTGGTAACAGTTTTCTGTTGCTGTTATCTTTGTTGCCTTAGCTAAACTGTGTAGGGCAGATCCTAAAGATGAATATATCAAAACCAGATCACGAGTTCTGTTCTTCTGGAAGAGATCATTGTGCCCACGTGTAGCGTTCATTGGCTTCTTTTGGGAAAAAATAAACTATTTGTTGAAATTCCTAGCTGTTTTAGTGCTCCTGCCTACTGTTCTAGGTGATGTCTATCTACTGTGGTGGATCCATCTTTCTTTTTGATCCAATTCCCAATGAGTTCATTAAAGGCTCTTTCTTAGTAACTGTGAATGGGACAATAAGGACTTTTTAGGTCTCCAGTGGTTTTTCTAATCGATATGATTCTGTGATTCTTTAAATGATTAGTATTAATTAATAACTTAAATTGTTAACAGGTGTCTCACCTGCCAGTGAAATACAACTGCTCTGTGAGGTGAAGCTCATCGTTGCAGCTCATGTTTTAGTCTAGTTCAGTAGAAAATGCAAGAACAGTGTAATGAAACAGAACGTGTAATACCAAAAGGATTCTGAAAAATGCCAAGTGTCGTGTCCTTGAATACCAAGTGCCATGTTATTCTTTCATAAAACTATAACAAATAATTGACTGTAACTCTGTTCCTCCTGAATGAGGAACTCAGCAGTGCAGTATAGAAACAAATCTGAAAGATGTGCTCCTTTATTCAGGTTTCTGTCGGAATAATTTTTTCTCTTTTTTTGTCCAGAACTTTTAAGGATTCCTTAGAAGTACTGCAGTTTAACTAGATCTTTTTTCTTTTCCTGCAAAATATAGGACAGCAGTCTTGATGACTCCTGTATTACAGATTCACACTATGAGGTGTGACAACAGGAGGTCTTCAGTGTTGAGCATGTGTGTTCACATTTGGCTATCTTTCCGCCTCAGATAATTTCTACCTATTATTTCCCTGTTTCTCTTGTTCTTCCTCTTCCCATATAACTTTGGCTATGTTATTTCTTTGTTTAGATACATTCAGGAGCTCCCATCATTTTCTCCTTTATTGTCATGTCATCACTTTTGAAGTATAAACACATAATGCTTGTCTTTATCCCTTTCTTTTCCTTCAATCTCCCCTTCATTGCTTATGTACCTTTAGAACTTTAGCAAGCAATAGCTATGCCTCTCAATATTTATCTGAACTGCTAACACTCTTCTAGATGCAGAAGAAAGCATTGTATGTCATAGTTCTGCATCGTTCAGATGTAGCTCAGCAGCTTCTTTTAGTATCTGTTGAGCCATACAATAAACATTTTGTTTTCTGGCATATTTGTTATCAGACAGTTGTCTTGAAGTGAAGCAGCAGTAATTTTCAAGTTACTGTTATGCTGGGATTGAATTTTTAGTGAGCAGGCTTGGCATTCCATACTGTTAACGAGCTCTGGCATGAACATTCAAGAGTGTAAAAAGGATTAGTATTTTTTTTCTAATTACTGTTCCTGAAGCTGTTTAGATGGAATAGGGGTCATGGGAGCTGTAGAGAGCTGAGCAAAATAAACACGTTGGATCTTCTAGTCCAGCTGGAGGAGGTCCTCTTCCTCTGGAAGATGCAAAATTAAGATTCTAGAACTAAATACGTAACTGGTATGTTTGAGGTCTTAGTGAATCGCAAGGAGGAAGAAGCCATGGCTCAGCTAGAAAGACTTCACAAGCCAAACACTGATTTCAGGGTGTTTTGTTATCATTGTTGACCATGAGGCATTCAAAAGAAAAGTATCCAAGTAGCAGTGTCTGGACATCCACTTAGGAGGAGTGAACCCAGCTGTACAATAATTGTAAAGGGAGATGAAGTTGCAGCAATCCCAAGATTGAGAGCAATTCTCATTGTTCTATTATAGTGCTGTAGCAGCTTGAAAAATAACTTCTGAGACAAAGAGTTGTGCCTTATCTGTGAAATATATGTGCTCCAAGTAGAGGCATGCAGGGCAGGAGTGCAGGTAGGGTTATAGAACAGAGCAAGTGGTATTAAGCTCACAAGTACATGATAACCAGAGAGCACGAACTACAGGAGGGAAGGTGAAGTGAGTTCCTTTGCTATAGTCTGGGTCAAAAAGAAGGCACAGAGGCAAGCAAAACTGTACAAGTCGGAGGCATCCTGCTATTACACCCTGTTGTTTCAGTTGGATTCTGTTGCTTCTGTACAATGGACTATCAACAAAGGAAAAATCAGAGCAATTGTTAAGAAAATTATTTTTGGTGGAAAAGCAATTAATTAAAGAGAGATATTCTGTGTAGTGTTAAACGTGGAAAACTTTAATCTCTTGAATGATAAATCTGTCAGACAAACATTGAAATAAATGGAAATCTAAATGTGAGCCACTTAATCATTTTTTTTTCCTAGACATTATCCAATGTACAAATTAATTGGGGAAGACTAAAGTAAAGTGAATAATGTAAAATCTGCTGTCTTGGGGAAGGAGTAGGAGGATCTAAACATGGCTGTTTGTTGCCTTACTGTTAGGAAGAATGTGCACAAAGGGAAATGGATGGAGTCTTGAGGGTTACCAGAACAAAATTTGAATGTATTTTCACGTGTGATACAGTATGTGTTACAGAAAGATGTGGCTGCTGGTCATTCTTGCTGCAGAGCAGCAGCAGTCTGAGCTGGAAGAATGCTGTTTTTATACCTTCATTCAAAATGCATTAGTTATCTGCCCAATTAAACCAAATGCTAACAAATAGAATTTCTCTAGCATTGTCCTTGGTGGCATATATCTATAAACATTTCTTAGACTGAATTAATGAATAAGCAGGCAATGTTCAATGTGACCTTGTTAAAACCTTTTCATATGTTCTCATTCCAGACTGCAGTTCTGCGTGCTTGGTCTGCACAAAATGTTTTTGGATGGAAAGTGAAGGTAAAAATCTTTTTTAGCTCTTTTCAAGAGCATAAGAGTTATTTGTTATTCTGCACTCTCTCCATATGTACCCAGCTGGGTATGTAATCCTTATTTTCCTGTCATCTGCTTTATATTCTTTTGGACTGTGAGGCTGAGCATATAGTGTTTCTCTTGAGGTGATCATTAAAAATCATTGATTAGAAATAAATATTGAGCATAGAGGAAAATGTGCAGTCAATGCTCATCCAAAGGAAAAGTAGATTTTATTTTCATCAGAAGAAAATTGTTTTAGGTTGTGCATTAAGCAATTCACAGGCAGGGCAGAGTATGTCCTATTCATATTCTGTTTTTGATTGTATGTTTTCCAGGAAAAAAGAAAATCTTTTCTTTTGTATTTTAAATATAGAAGTATTCACTGACTTTCTCTAGCTGCATGAATTATTTGCAAGGTTTTTTTTTTTTCTCCATTCCATTTGGAATGGAGAACACACAAATCCTAAGGCAGGAGGTACTGAAACGTGTGTAAATTGAAGTCTTGGTGTTGATTCTGACCTGTTGAGGTTCATATTAGTCTTCTTCCTTATCACCATACCCTAAAAAAATCATAAATCAGTTTTAGAGAATTGATCTTAGCCATCTACTTTTTAAAATTAGACATAACTTTTTGTTTCTTCTTTTGCTGTATTGGCATTTGATCTCATGGAATTATTTCTATTCCATCTCATAGAAGAGGCACGAGGGTTCAGGCACGAACCTTATTACTTTTAATACTCTCTTTAAATTTGTCAGCAGTGAGAGTGTCAGTGATTAGATTGTCAGAAAATGACCATTTGTGAGAAAGAATAGGTAAATCATTTTTTCTCAGCATATCTGGCAGTCGTGAAAGAAGGACAGAGATGCTTATCTGTATTTCTCTAGCCTTGACAGCTGGACAGAAAAGCTGAGTCATTAACTGGCTATTGGCAAGTAAAATACATCAGGTTATGGGCTATATCGCATGCAATTTATCTTTGCAGAAACTGTAACTTAATATTCATCAGCACTTAGACTTAATGGTGAAAATTTTAGACTGCTGTAATCTACAGTCATGCTGTCGTTTGTATATATGGGTCCTTTATTGCAATGAATTTCTCTCTGGTATTGGCTGATCCAATACTTCAGAAGTTTGATTACCGTGTCCAAGTTTTTTACTAGTGAAAAGTGCTGTTTTTGTTAGACTATACTGTTTGTCTAATCACAGGGATTTCAGAGTGCTTTTTGTATGCTCAGTTTTGTGTGTCTGTGAACTCTTAGATTACACCTGATTCTAAATCACTAAGAACCTAATCCAAAGACCTTAAAGCTGGGGAGAACCCATTTACTTGCATGGATTTTGATAAGGTCAGGAAGTTCCTTGCCTACACCCAGGAAAGGAAGGGATAAAGTGCTGTCTCTTTATCTGGCAATGGGCTGGATATGCTTCTACTTTGAATTAGTGAAAAAGCAAGTCTAATACAGAGGATGGAATAACTGGTGGTGCACAGGAAGGAAAGATGCAAAGAGCCAGAGGGACTCACATCATATATACTTATTTTCTGTTCAGTTGTGGTGCCCTAGCATACCAAACGCAGCTCTGAATCTAAATTTTGGGGTGGTTCAGAGGTAAGTCTTCCAGTTCTGAGTTCTTTTCAGAAAGATTGACCAGTGTATCTGAGGTAGTGCACAAGAAACAAACAAATAAATAAATAAAAGGGAAGTAAATGTAAGATTCATTTCTTCAGAATAGTCTTTGGCCACAGGAGGGCAATACTGTTCTATAATAAATTTGGCACGCTCTATCAACTGCAAATCTGGTTTGCAAGCAGATACCTGAGGGGGCAATGGAACTGACTGTGTTTAATAGTGATTGAAGCCATATTGATCAGCATGTGGATTTATGCCTTAAGCTATGTTTGCAGGTGGTGACCAGCTAGTCTTCCCAATGCTGCTGTGAATATATCATCCTCTTTCAGAAGAGCAAATGGCAGCACAGGAATTAGAGAGCTGCAGTGAGATTTAAAGGAGTGCTGCTTCCCCATCCTTGGCTGAGATTACTATAGGTGTGTGCCCACCTTTCTATCACTCTGAAATGGAAGCCAGAATTGGGAGGTAGCACAGTCGGTAGTATGTCAGCCCATTGGAGGATTCATTGCCCCTTGCCTTGCAGGTGTCTCAAACTGCCCTAGAGAGAGTTTAACTGAAAATACCGAGAGCTTGAAAGTGTAACTATTGATAATGCTGGTCAGAGTATGTAGCTGGAAAGGGTAGGTCTTATTTTTCTTCATTTGCTTAAGACAGTTTAAAATTTGTGTGTTCAGTAGAGTCTGAGGACATGTTTTTTTTAATTAGAATCCAGACATAGGAAAGGACTCTTAACGTTTTAGGTTACGGATTCATGCTCTCTTAGTTAGCCAGACAAATCTTTCCTGGAAAGTTCTTTACTCTTATTAGTTAGAGGGCTCTCTAGAGAAGAAAATGCTGCAGGTTTTAAATCCACAAAGCAGATAAGAGAGTTGAACACTCCTTCTGTGTCTCTTAAATGAATAGGAGGTATAACTGCTTGGTATTATGAAAGAAAATGGAATCTGCCACTCTGTTTTCAATGAAGGTTAATCTGCCACCTGTGATTTGAGACTAGTGGATTTAACCTTTAAAGTGATAGGAACAGCTCATTTACACAGTGTGAGAGTTTAGTGTGAGAATGGTGTTTATCACAGTTAGAAATGAAAAGTTTGTGAGTTAAATGAATACTTAAAACGTTATTTGTGTACTGAAAACACCATATATTACTGAAGTAGTTAAACATTGAAATTTGTTGAGTCTGAGTGTCTCCTGAGTTTGAGAACAGACAAATTCCTAAACTAATAGAAAAGAAAAGGAAGGCTTCTTAGGGCCAGCCGTCTCATCTGTTTTACCAATTTGCCAGTAACAATATTCAAGAAAAGTTGAAATCATATTAAAAGTTAGAAAGGCATATTAATGAAGGAGAAATTTCTAGCTTCCAAGTGAACCTTTCAGGCTATCTGGAAATGTTTCAGAGAACTAATGCTACTGATCTGCTGCCCTTTTATCTTCTGTTTCTGTACAAAGGCTCAAAGGGGTCCTCTAGTGAAAGACAGTTCTGAGCACTGTTTTCAGCCTGCTCTTTGTACAGTAATTCTGATGGGCCTGCAAAAGCTGTCTTTAGCTTCTCTTTAAAAGTTGCTGTACATCCTGTCAATGTTTTTAAGGAAAGAAGGAGCAGCTGTGTCAGGTATGTCTCAAATGTCAATTTATTTTGTGTTGTTTTCATAACCTGGAGCATAGTATTTTGTTCTGCAAGAATAAGCCTCATCTAAGAACTGAAGGAAAACCAACATTTTTGAGGTACGAGGTGGTAAGGAACCCTATGAAAATGGGAAGTCTTTTGCAGTATAGACAAAATCAATTATTTTTTTTGTTCTTTTGCTTTAAGAGCATCAACCTATTTTTCTGGCTAATCAAGAGATATTTGCTGATATAAAGGCTAGAAAAGACCGTTAAGATAGGCTCATCTGACCTCTTCTGTAAGCCAGACCAGAGAGCAGAACTCTCAAACCCTAGCATCATTTTTCTTGAGATGAAGAGCACTGCTTTTTGATAGGCACTGCGTTTTGCTTCAAGACTGTTTCTAAGTCTTTGGTATGCCTAATTAGTTTCAGATAAAAACTGCATCTTCTGTCTAGCCTGAATGTAGCCTGAATCAGCTGGCTGCTATGGATTTTTGGATGTGTTCACTTAGTTTCTCAGGAGAGTTCCTATGAATGTCAGCACAGAATAGATTGTCTTGTTGCTTCTGGGTCCTGATGCCTTTATCAAACTAGCAAAATTTTCCACAAATGTTTCTGGTCTAAGCTTGGAGAAACCACACTCAACTACATCCACTTGTGTTTGGAGGCCTGTGTTTGCAGGTTAAGTGAGTTGGAAGAAGAACGGGAGGTGGCAGAATTCACAGGCAGTTTTATCTAAGATAATCCATGTCTCCCTCTGTCTGCAATGAAAACAGAGTGGTTCTTCCTTGTTCAGGGTCCCAAGGACCCTCTATAAATATCCCATAGTATCCATATTGTACACTTTGGTAGTTTTCTTGCCTTTGGCAAATGAATTTTTAGATGATTATAAATAGGTACTTTTTGAAGATTGTACCTTAGAGAATAATTGTATTGAGACACTTTAAGTTGCATAAAATGAAATCACCTCTGACTTCATTCTGGAGAGATGTGATGCAATCTTTGGTGAAGCTATCGTTCTTAGTTAATAATTTTTTTTTGAAGTTGTCTTTTTCAGTTATATTATTGTTTGTTTCATGCTTTCATCTCACTTAATGAAGGAAAAGCACAATATGTGTGGGACTGTTCCTGAGCTTTAGAAAGTTAACACTTTAGCACTTTTCAGTCATACAAACCATTGTGACATTCAAACTGAAGAATATTATTCCTGAACACTGGGGCACATGAATTAAAGATTTTTATTGTTACAAGAAGAGTGTGCTTTAGTTAGACAGCTGTTCAACACAACCCAACAGCTTAAAAAAGAAGAGAGCTTTTCAACAACATGGCCAGTGCTTACTTGAGGGTCAGGATTTTTTCTTTTGTTTCCAGCCTTTCCAGAACTAGTGATGTTTAGCAGTAAACACTTCTCGTGTCTATTCATTATTTAACAGGATGCTTTTTAAATTTCATGTAGTAGCTAGGAATTTCAGAGCAGTGGTGTCTTTGAGTCTGATGTACAGCTCTTTAATTCAGTTCTCTTTTTGAATCATGCAGAGAACTGCATTGACAATGACTGCCACCCAAGTTAGATGGAAAAAAATCCTCCTGAAATCTGAAGTGGAGGAAGGTTACTCTGATAAAATCTTGTTGGCTGTCTCACAACCTTTCAGGGATGGGACAAGAGTCTTAGAAGAATGAATACTTCAATCTGAGTCAGAGTTAAGGAGAAATAAATATAGTTGACCATTTGATTATCAGTGTAAAAATAAAAAGATTCATGTTCTGTTACCAGCTCTGTCACTGACCTGCTCCTTACCTTTAGCATGGCTTTTCCTAAGTTTTTCTCACTCATTCTTTTTTAAAGGATGAACTTTTTGGTTGTGGAGCTCTCTCAGTTGTGATTTGGTTGAGCCTAATCTCTGCATCTTATAGGTCTGTTTATACAGTAATTGGTAACAGGGTGCTCTGAGGCTGTGGAGAGGCACAGCTCTTTCATAATTGCATTTTTTTTTTTCCAAGGTGTTATTACCATCATGAAATGTAGCTAATGGATGCAGTGCTGTGTCAAAGGCTTGGTGATATACTGCAGTAAGGGGTCCTTATTCCTTTTTGTTGGATAGTTTTTCTGGGGAGGAGGAAAAAAAAAAAAAGAAAAAGCAGCTTAAGTGTTTAAACCTATTATGCAGTATTCTAAAAGGTCAAGTTGCTTTTTTTTTTAAATACAATTTAATTGAACATGGACAGTTGCCTGGATCTTCTTCAGGCATAATGAAGCAGGCTATTGATATGCACCATGTTTCACTGATTAAAATCAGAGGGATAGGAATGTTCAGCCAATTAGGCAATTTGTGAGACATTGGCCCAATTAGTTTGGGACCCTGGAGAAGCAGGTACACAGAAAGATTTTGTGTATTCCTTGTAAACAAAAAAAAAGAAACAATAAAGTGCCAAACAATGTCTAGGCTAATAAAGTCAATTAATTGTCTAAACTCCCTTGCTGCTCTTTATTTTTCCCCTAGAAAGATTCCTCTGTAACAGAAAGTTACCGTGTAGGTAACTATAACAGGAGGGGTGGTTTATATTTATAAGGGGACCATGGTATTTTTTTCCTTAAAGGGAAATAATAAACTGTTTCAGATATTAGTTTTTTTGCCAAAAAAGAATTCCTGAATATCTATTAAAAATGAAGGCCCAAAGACATAGAAAAGCTGGAAGAATTCTACTAACTTCAGCAAAGATATGGATAAGAAATTCTTGCACTTGCTCTCCATAGTTTTTCTGGCTGTGCTGCATAGGCTGTATCTGCAGACAAGGAGTAGAAAGCTATTCATTTTTGCATATTGAAAATAAACAAATGGAAAGTTAGGTCTTTCTGAAGAATGGTAGTATAGGAACATTTTACAGCTATTAAACATGCCAGAGGATCTCTGAGACCATTGAAGTTTTGGTGTCAGCAGACAAGTGGAACTTGTGTAAGTGTATATTAGGGAAGCACGAAGGCATCCTAACAGAGTTTAGAGAAGAGGTTTGCATCATTTGCAAAGACTTGGGCTTTATTGAAACATAAATTACTGCTGTGAGTTATTAAGGGAAAGACCAGGAACCAAATGTTTAGTTTGTACCTGGAAAATCCTCTAATTTTATGTTGTGAATATAGCAGTTTCTGAACACCTCATTTTAAAGATTTTTTCTTAAAAGAAAGGCTTGTTCAGAACTGTAGAAACAAATATGGCTTCCAAGATAAATGGAACATTCACGGTGCAAGATGATTACGATTACAGGTGATTAACTCTCTGTACATTTCAAGTTCCAGTTTTGTCTTTTTGATTTATCAGAAATTAGTTTGCGCGGATCCTTGTAAAGCAGAAAGACACAACCAATTACGTAGTATTATTTTACAAGTATATGCCTTATCATGAATCTACCCAAAGTACAGAAAAATCTATCAGTAACTTTGCATTGTTGGAATTATCTTTTTAATAGATGTATTTCATTAGGGGAAACAATTAATTAGCTTTCATCTAGGAGATATGCACAGAATGTTCATTAGATTTGCCAAATTTGTCACAGCTGCAGTTGCTCTTAATTTGAAGAAAATATTGTTTGACATGGGCAAGTAGAGATGGAAAAGTTTTATTAGGATTACTAGCAATTCAGTTCCCACAGGGGAAAAAAGTTCATTGCAGAGGCTTTAACCAGAAATTAAAGCTTTGCGTAGTTTGGTTGGCTGCTGTTACAGAACATGTGCTCACAGCTCCGGAGCATTTGAAAGCGGGTTGATTTAATCGTGGACTCAGAGGCTTTACACACATGAGCCAGGGAATTAAAGTTCAGCTACTTTGTTGTGGAATAAGTGTTAATCCCAAGGTGACTGGTACCGAGGTTCCTAAGAGATAGCACTCAATTACTGAAGGCGTTGAAGGGTTTTTGGCAGCCTGGTGCCTATTCATGGCACTTGTGCTGAACAAGGAAGCAACTGGAATGAAAAGTAACAACCACAAATCCTTCAGGGAATGCATCAAGACAGAATTAAGGAGTTTACTTCTTCCATCAGCCAAAAATTTCTGGTGAGAAGTGTAATTTCCATAACTTATGTAGCTGCCCAGTAGAGTCTGACATTGCCTGCGATGCTAGTACCTATATTGCTGAAAGTAACAAATATGGGAACATTTACCTATGGCCCAGTCAACTGGAGTCCCTGGCAGTCTGTGCAGAGTAATGTGTGGCTTTCCCTGTGCTGTAGTACATAGAAAAGGCAGCTTGTGAAAGCAGAAGTGTTCACTCTGGAGAGCTGTCCTGACCCCAGTACAGGGCATACCTCTCAGTTCCTCCTGTTGCGCTTCCATTGTATTTAAAATAATGAAATGCTTACTAGGCCATGGCAAATAAGCGTGAGAATGATTTTATAGCTTAGTAGCAGTGGTGTTTCCCAGAGAAAAGTCAGTGCTAGACTCTGGTTGCTGAAAGTCTAGTAGAGCATGTGCTGGGGATGTGGCCTAAATTGTAAATGATTCCTTGAAAGGCCAGGATTTAGTAAGGATGCCTTTACTTTTCAAAGAAATTGAGTTGTCCATTAGGGTCTTCCTAGAGGGCTGTGTAAGGAAGATAGGCTACTTACAGGTGATCACCAACAGAGCAGCAAGTAAACAGGACAATGAGGATGTCTGGCCTCTGGGTCAGTTTTGTGATGATTGATTTTGTTTCATAATATCAGCTGTACTTGTAGTGCTACATTGACAACTGGATGGGGCTAAGATCTGGGATAGGTATGTTCCTGGACATTTTAGGCACTCTCAGGGTTAGGCAGAATCTGAGCAGCAGTTTTGAGGACCTTAAATATTACTGGTTTAGGATATTTTAACACTACACACCCTCCTGGAATGTTCCCTTATAATTCACACCAAATTCTAAAAACTTGTAAAAATCTGTCTTTGCCAGTAAACTACAGAACTCTTCCATGTATAGTATCTTGCTTGTGGTATTCCCTCCTCCAAGTAAGCATCTCACTAAATGCAGTCATGAAATCTTCCTCTTTTGGTGCACCTGTGATGTTTGAAGATGAAAATCCTTTTACTAAAGCACTGCTCAGTAATTCCAGTCTCTGATTTGGGATGCACTTGTACTGCAACTGTGAGAGTTTTTAGAGGCTGTTTGGACAGTTAGATGATATTCAGATGTTAACTATGGCTGGCTGTTCTTGGTATTTTCTGGTCTACTGATGTCAGTACTGATGCTTCACCTCCATCCTTTTCACCTTCAAATAGAAATCTTCATTAAACTATGTCTTTAACTGGTTCCTCCATGCTCGGGTATCAGAGAATATGCTTAGAAAAAAAAAAAAAAGAAACAAAACCCCACAACTTTGATAGCTTTGCACCATTTACAGATTAAACGTATTTGAAATGAGTTGCCCAGGACTATATAATTTATAGTGCCTGTAAGGTTTTTATACAAATACTGGATGTTAGACTAGATAAAGGGAATATATGTAGCCTCCTCCCTTCTCTCCCTTATTTTGTTTCCAACAACACAGAAAGGTTATAGAAAGAAAACAAGTGCTGCAGGTAGCCCTCTGCTTTTGGGTGGTTGAGGAAAAGAAGCATTCAAAGCAAGTGAAAACAGGAAATAAAAATGCCTGCAACAGTGGTCATCTTTATATAGTTTAATCTTGCTGTGGCTGTTTCCCTGCCAGGCCATGAGATGCTGAAATGTCTCCTTCCAAGCGTGGTTCAAATCAGAACTTCTTAAAGGTGTCTTATACCCAGAAACTTCTCAAGCTTTCCATTTAACAGCAATGAGAATCAGCACCTCTCCCACTGGGGGCAAATTTGTGTGACTGATAACGCAGTCTGTAGAAAATGTGCTTTAACATACCTATCATATGTTTTTTAATGTGAATGATGTTTCTTCAGTATTGGAGTCTTAGGGGTCCTTTGGTAGCAAGTACTACCTGAAGCTTTTCCTATAGCTGGAGAATTTTTATCAGCTGCTTTGCAGATTATCAGCTGCTTTGCAGATTTTCTGCCTTGCAGAGTGAGATCATGCGTTCATACTTGCAGAAGCTTTGCTCTTTTTCTGTCCACCAGTTTTGTCAGTAAGAACATTATTATCTTTGAAATATTAACTAATACTTTTTGAACAGAAAAATATTCAATTTTACTGTAGTTTTTAGGGAAGAAACTAAGATGTTATGATCAGATAGGTCTTATTTCCAAGGGAAATCAGTCTAAAAATAGGTAAGTGTGCTTAAGATCGCTTAAGTTACAATTTTCTGTTATGAAACTAGATAAAAACACTTATCAGTGCATGTGTAGGAAGCTGTGGCTGCAACTTCAAAGCATAAAATTATTAAATTGTATAAGTAATATTTACTAGACTGTTATAATGTTTTTGCTTCCACAACATTTATACTAATTAGTTTCAAACCGTAATTTCATTTTGTCTGCAGCTCAGGAAATTTTAGATTGTTTTCATTATTGATGAAATTAAGCTGTCTTTCTTTGTAGAATTAACTTGGTATTTTGAGTGATTTCATTGCTTTAGTTGAATTACTCAAGTTTGTGCTATTCTTCTCACATGATCTGATACTCTTCAGTATAGTGTCCAAATTTTGTGTCAGTAGGAAACTTCATTGGCATACTTTCATTCTCTTCATACAGTTTATGAAAACTTTAGCTGATAGCAGTCCCAAGGTTTTGAACAGCATTCAGTGCTTTACTGAAAGATTAGGTCTATTCTATATCTTATTGCAAAATTGTTGGGTCTCAGCTCTTAAGCTTATGTTGTCTTTATTCTTTAAAAGACACCTACTACTTTTGGTTTACCATGATTGTAGTCATAAGCCGAAAAAGACCACCTGTGATTATTTATTGAAGCCAACGTGTTTTTCAAAGGAGAAATTGCATCTTTTTCATGTGGAAACCGCAAGTTCAGTCAACCAGATAATCATGTGTTTAGGGTTATGATAACAGATGCATAGTGTCTGTGAGTCACCTATATTTTTTTCTGTCAGATTCAAAATTATAGCTCACTTTTGATAATTTGAACTCTCAAGCCATGCCTCCAGAGGAAAAAGGTGAAGGAACAGCATCTGGAAATGAAATACCATGTGGAGAACGTGACAATTTGCTTTCCCTGTCTTGAAATTGGAGTTTAATTACAATCAAAGAACCCTTCAACCTAAATTGCAGTCGCAGGTTTTACAGCGACTTGTGATGGTTCATGTCTTGCAAATAGTTTCGTAGAAGCTACTTTATACTCCATTTGATAAGAGTGCTTTTCTAAGAAAGTGCTCCAATTGAGATGATGGGCACTGTTTTTGAAATTCCCAGGGCTACACTAATTCTGAGTTTGTTTTCCATCCAATTTTCAGATATGTTATTGTCCCACAGCTGTTCAAGTCTGGTAGCAAATGTGTGCTTTTTACACTCTTCAATCAACCCCGGTATAAAAATCAAACTGTAGCTTTAATGACTTGTCATAGCAATTACTGCAGTTTCTCTAATCAGCTGGGTGGCAAAATCTGAACACAGTGTCCATAAAAAGTTGCAAAATTAGCTGGACAGAAAAGTTTGAGCTCTATGAATAATTGTATTACATTGATACTAGCCTTGTCCTACACGAGTGTCACTCAGTTTTGCTGTTCTGTGATGAGAGAATGATGTAGGATACATTATTTAGTTTTAACTGCTTAGCCAGCTGGAACCGTTCCATCTGTGGATTTGGGGTATTAACTATGCCAGATGATAGGTACTGCTGAAAATGCCCTCTTTTCTGAAAGCCAAGCTCCTTTCAGAGTAATAAAAATAATGTAAGCCAGAGAAGGCTAAGGAACAAGAAGGAAAGCATAAGCAAGCACATGAAATATAAATAGAATAAAATACAAGAGTGGTAACCTGGGTGGATTAGTTTCATGTAGCAACTAATGAATCCAGATTTTTCAGACTCAGATGCAAAGGAAGAAATAATTCTTATTTGCATGTATTACAAAATTAATTGTAACTAATTTCACTCAGCTAATTTGAGGATAATTTCTTTCTGAAATTAGAGAAGAGAAATCCAGGCTTAAATGTTTTGTTGTTTACACTGTGATTATATTTCATCTGAATGTGTACTTGTATAACAGCACTGATAAAGAGCCATCCTAGTTCTATGCAAGCTCTTGTCTTCTTATTAAATTTCTTATACACGGGTATCAACAAATTATAAACCAAGCCTCACCTTTTCCTTTTCCTCATCTTCAAAACTGGACTGATAGTTAATTCTTTTCCTGAGGGCAGGTGAGTAAGAACTCAGGGATGCTCACTTCTTGATCCCCCCAAAGACAGCATAAAAGAAAGTTGGCCACTGTGCTGAATTTCTATTTTCTCTGTCTTTTAAAAATCTCAAAACTTCTTGTATGTTTGCCAGTTGAATGCTCAGAACATGGAGGATTACAGCTTATTTGTCTGAAGACTGCCTCAAGGCAAAACTTTCAATGAACACCTTCAGAAGGGACTCATATTGTTCTAAATAACTCCAAACCAATGAGAAGAAACATAATGTGATTTAGAGACTCCTATTATATGGTTGCCTTAATAGGTTCAACTAGCTCTATGCTGGTATACAACAAATACAAGTGCTTTCCTGCTTCTTCTCCCACCTGTTTATATGAATGCCTCTTTATTGCAATAACCTTGTATACAAAAAGCAACACGTTTCAATGCCCTTACTTCAGCATGAATGTTGCGTGAGGAATCACCAGGATGAACACTTAGATTATAATAGGAAATGCTGAAATAAGGAGTTTGCCTTAAGGCCATCAAACAAATCTGATTTTCAATAAATTATTTTAGTTCCTTGCAGACTGTGTGCTTTTCTCAGTTTACTTAGGAGCAGTAGTTAGTAGTATGTGTCGTTATTTCAGAGTGGTTAGCACATAAAAGTAATCATTCTGTGTGTGCCACAGGGTTTTGAAAATACTTGCCAAAGTTTGGAAAGGCGTCAGCAGTGTGTTTGAGAAGTAGTACTGTGGGTTGTTGAGCTTGGATATTAAGAAGAATTCTTTCTCAGAAAGAGTGGTGAGACATTGGAACAGGCTGCCCAGGGAGGCGGTGACCTCACTGTCCTTGAAGATGTTCAAGGGATGTGTAGGTGTGGCACTGAGGGATGTGGCTAACGGACACAGTGGGGATGAGTTGACAGCTGGACTAGATGATCTTAGTGGTCTTTTCCAACCTTAATGTTTCTGTGTTTCTAAGAATGGTGTTTCTTAATCAAACATAGCAAGTTCACCTGAAAGCCCCCTTCTGTCAGGAATGACCTGTCTGAATTTGGAGGGGACAACCAAGAGGCACGCTGATACCATGAAGCTGCAGGGATGTTTGCTTCAGGAAGGCAAAAATGTCACAAAGATAGCTTTTAAAACACTATATTGACTTTTTAAAGAGGATTCGACTGCGTTGAAAATGAGATACGTGAGCAAATTGCTTTTCCTGTGATGCTTCAAAGATAGAATTTTCAGTCCTTTGACTGGAACAAGCCTGCAATCATTTTGCTTCTTGTCAGGGCTATGTCTCTGTCAGATGTTCTTTAAAAAGGCTATTTGGCAGCTTTATGAAAAAATACATATAAAGGATCCTAAAGATTTCAGTATAGTCAGTCATAGTCAGGTAAGGACATAAGCCACTGATTGAATGGGCAATTGCAGGCATTTCGTGGCACGTTGTGCTGCCTAGTGTTGAATCACCTTCGCCTTTCTATATCTAAAAGACCCTAGGAAAAAGATGCAGGTGTATGTGTTAATATGCCCTGCTCATACAGCAGAAGCTTTTACAGCTAGGCTGAACGTGTTTCCACAGCAAGTTTCATAGCCTTTATCCAGTGTGGGAAAAATAGGTTGCTGACACTTTAATGCTCTGAAGGGATGTTGACTTTATGTTAATATTAAGTGAATCCATTAATCTGTTATGATCAATTGCTTTCCTGGTAACTTCTGCATTTTCCCATCTATTGTATTCGATCTCAGCCAAATTATTACCATTCCAGAACAACATGCCAAAAATCCGTTCAGACTGAGGTTTATGACTCAGAGAAATGGGGTCTATTAAATTTGAGCTTTAGAAACCAACCCGTACAATTCTAAATACATCACAGTTCCAGAAAGGGAGTGATCGTTACAGTTATGACTATTTTGCCCGTCATTATCTACATTTCAGCTCTTTATAAGGTTTTATAATGTATTCCATAGTAGACAACGTGCTTTATTGAAGATCACAGAAAAAAAAATGTGCCCATGATTTACACGGAAGATTTTGGCCTCTGGGAACGCTGAAAGATTCAGAAGAGAAAGTCACAGCAATAGTACATTGGATCACATGAACTGATCTGTATCCAGAGAAAGTTTTTCTTATCATTAAGTGTTAAATATATTTCACACAAATGTGCTTTAATGATTAAATTAGAGACCTTTTGTAGTTGCTTTCAACCAGTTTGGAAAGAAAAATGGGGAATGCTTATGTTTGTTCATTAATAACTATGCAAATATGATACAAAGATGTAATTTATTTCTTTTAGCTTAGTATGTTGTTTTGAGTTTTATATAAAAGTCCCTTTTGTTTTTGGTTGAATGCAATTGTAAAATTGCAAAATGCAAAGCAACACAGACACTTCATGAATTGGTGATGTCCAGTAGCATGAATTAAGTAAGTTCTACTAGGTGCAGGAGGCAAAGGGACAAGGCCAGACTATTCTCAACAGTGTGTGGTGATAAAATGAGGGGAAATGGTCACAAACTGAAGCATAGGTATTTTTTTTGACATCTTGAGGTTCAGTCAGTAATTTCCCAGTGAGCATTGCTATATGCTTAGTGTATTTAATTGTCAGGTATTTGTTATTTCCTTGCCTACAATGGTTGGCTTACAGCAAAGCATTTGTTTTCTGAGATGAGTGTATAGATTTTTGGATTTTGGTGGATTACACAGTGCTTTTACATTAAGTATTCATATAATTTAGAACAGTTAAGAAGCTTACACTGTTTTGGCACACACTACTCTATTAAGAGCAGACATATATTTTGACTCTCATTCCTTTAGTTCTTCTACATCAGAGGAAGGCACAGCAGGGGATATTTTCTGTAACGTCACTCTGGCCTCTCTAGAAGTCATGTGCCATAGCTCCACAGTGTAGAATTGACCCATTCCCATTCTGTTTTATCTTTGAAAGGCAATAAGAGTGTAAGGGACTATTTTTTTGAGAATCATGCTGGCTGCTATGCACTGCTTTCTACTTATTTTATTATACTTCTGCTCAAGCACCATTAACCAGGTTAAGCCAGGACTCCCATGTCAAGATGGCAAATAATGCTGCCAAACCTGAAGCTTAAAGGTCTGAACCTAATTCCATTTAGTCTAGATAAAAGGGCTATTTGCTGTATTTGAATGATTATGTATTAGTCTTTTACTAAAACAAATTAAGACCATTAGTCAGTATAGCAAATTATGAAGTGTTTGATAGATTTTCCATCGCTGACTGTTGTAAGCCAAGAATGTAGATCATCTCAAGTTTGTGTTCTGCTTCGGGTATGCTTACACTGAAGAAGTTTGATAATCTGCCTTAGAAGTTAGAAATGGATTTCACAAAGGTCATTTCTGGTCTTTCTGAGTAGGAGCACCTTTCTTTATTGTTGAAAGCTAAACCATTTCTGTGTCAGTAATGAAGTAATTGTTTATAATGTTAATTGCTTTGGCCTGGTGTATAATAAATTCTGCCACTTTCTAACTTATTACTGATTTTCCATGCTGTTACTGTGAGTAACAGCATGGTCCAAGATTCATTTTTTTGTCTCTTTCCTGTAAACATCCTTAAGTGCTGGTTGCTCCATTAACCATAATTTGAATGCTTTCAATCTGTTAGATACAGACGACATTAATTTTTAGATAGTGCCAGAATTTTCAGATTGGGCTAAAAACTGCTTCTTAGAAATCTGATTTTGTTTATACAAGATTGTCAGAGACCGTGCCTTCTGTCAGATTTACAGCTTCTAGACTCAGCAAAGAGGAAAATGTATCAAGGTAGCACTTCAGATTAATGCTTAAAGTCAACTTAATCATTAACCCATCCTTCCCAAAAGGCAGGCTTTCAATTCTTTATCCACAGCATGCTTGTTTTCAGTAAGAGCTTACGTCTTTCCTGTTTTGCCAGCAGATGAACTGGAAGTTGCATTTCATTTCACATGCTTTAGTTATATTACAGCCATATGACCATTGAGTTTTCTAGCTGATGCAGAGGGCTGACACAAACTCTCATACATACCTGTCAGAAGTCTTAATTTTAATACTCTAGAAAGACAGATTCAGCAAAAAAAAGAAAAAAAAAATCCTGGTTCAGGAACAGCCTGCTGCATTCTCAGAGTTGTAGGGCATGAACTTGCCTGAAGTATTCCGAAAGCTGGGTGAAGCATGTCTGTTTCAGAGCAAATAAGTTTTCTGACTGTAGACTGTAGGAGCAATTTCTGCATTGATAATGGGATTCAGCACAATAAAAATGGCATTATGTTCAAAGAATACTCTAGACCAGCATCTTGGCTTTTGAAAGTCAAAGCATCAGTGACTCTGGAAGCGTTGTTCCAAATTCAACTGATTTTGCTCTGCTTCTGATTGCAGTTCTTCTATTTATTTATTTATTTCATCTCAACACCTCATCTAAAAGATTTCCCTCAACTTCTGAAGCTGCAGATGTTCAGAAGTAGCAATTACATTCAGCTGTTTTCTTCTTTAAATTGAATTCTAGTCTCTGAGAAGAACTCACTGCATCTTGTGGTACGCTATGTGCACTGCAGAGATACTGAATTGCATTTTGTTTTTGGCAGTGTCTGAAATTTATAGGTGTTCTTTTACTCATAATTATCATGTAAACGTACAGATATCCATGTTGGGTGTCTGCATTTCTCTAGGATATTCCGTGCAGAGGTAATTGTATTTTCCTGCCTCTGTACTAACAAGTGTTTGGGAGGCAGAGATTTTCAGACTTTGTTTAGTTAGCGTTCAGTGCATTCAGCGTATGTTCCATTTAGTATTATTTATATAATGTGCCAGCAAAAGTAGATATATCATTGTTACCTGCTTTCCCACACCACAGTACTGATTAATAAAAAAGAAGGCTACTTTCTCTTCTTAAGGAACTTTATACTCTACATTTCAGACAGGGTAAAAATGACAAAAACACCTCTCCAAAGCAGTGGAAGAGACACAGAGATTCACAACAATCTTGTCCTGCCTCAGAAATCAAATTGTGGAAAATACTTCTTTCTTCCCTAACCCCAAACACTGTATCAGGCAAAGGTTGAAAAGCCTTTGTTGTCCTCTTGCAGGTAAAATGAGTTCCTTGTTTCATAGAAAGAATCATAAAATCATACAACATTCCAAGCTGGAAGGGACCCACAAGGGTCATTGAGTCTAAATCCTGGCTCCAGTTAAGTAAAGGAAAATAATTTCTGTGTAGCTGGTGGTTGAATCAGGTCTAGGTAGACCTGGGGGCAATGAAACAAGATTAGGATGGCAAAGAATGGGAATTGTTCATGAGCTATTGAAAGCTGAAGATGTTCATGAGAACCAGATCATGTTTAAAGAAGGCCTAAGTCCTTCTGTTAACCAGGGAAATTTGAACATTTCTGTTCCATTTCATCACTAGGAAGCCTGCTTGTTTAACCCTATTCCATCCATAGCCCCAAGCTGAGATGAAGAATACATTTTTTTCTCAGCAGATGCTTGTCTAATTTCTTTTGAAAAACCTCCAGTGATGTAAAATCCACAGTTTTCCAGGCAGCCTCTTCCAGTGTTTAATTATCCTGAGTGACAAAGCATTTTCTTCTCTGCAGCAATTTAAGCTCATTACTCCCCATCCTATCCTCAGTGGACTTGAGTAACAGTTTGTTATCTTGCACTTTGTTGCAGTCTTTAACGTGCCAGAAGACCATTACATTTTCTCACTCTTGTCTTCTGTATACACAACCACCTTTCAGGTTTTCTTTTTCACACCTTATACACAACTGTCGTCTTTATACAGCGTGACATTTTCTTAACAGCATGTTTGCTGATGTAGTGGCAGGAGGCAAAAAAATCAGTGTGTGTGGAATTGCCAGGAGAAATCTTGCAATTTGCCTTTAATGTTCACGATATGCTAAAATCCACAGACATAAAAAAAATGTTGTTCTTTCTGCATTCCCACCATAATGCTACTGAGGAATTATCACCTGGAAAAGGTCAAGAACAATATGGGCACAAAGTTTGCAGAGGTACTAAGTTATTCATGATAGTGAATATTGAAGTGCTAGCTGAGTGTGAGGAACAGGAGAAAGAACATATAAGTCATTCAGTCAGAGAATGTCAGATGGAATTAGTGCAGATAAATTGATGAACATAGAAAAAAGTTGTGTGAACTTCACATTATGGGCTCCAAACTGACATTAGCTCTCAGTGGGAAGGTCAAAGTTTGGCATGATAGAGTTCAGGAAAAGCAAGCAAGAGTTAGAAGCATGAAATGGTTCCTGTACAAAAAAAGAATGGTATAATTTGAGAATCTTCTGATCATAGAAGAACAAGTAGGGGTGAAAGCCATAAGATCACAGCAGATTTGGAGAAGTAAGATGGGGGCTTTCTCTGTCTCTCCATGAAAAAGAACTAGGGAGACTGAATGAAAATTATGGGAACTGAACTCTAATTAGACAGAAGGAAGCAGGTCTTCCCAAGGCTGCTAAAAGACCTTGGAACATCATTGACCATGATGTGGCTGCTTTAGCAGAAATTTGGGCTTGAATTTGCCATGGGCTGAGGGGAATACTGGACAATTTCATGAAAGAGAGCTTCACTGAATCTAGGACAATAGAGAAGCACTGGCGCAGGTTGTTAAGAGGGATGGTGGATGGATGCTCTGTCTGTGGAGATGTTTGAGTTCAGCCTGGACGGGACTCTTGAGTGCCTGATCAAGCTGTTCATTGTAGGGGAGTTGGATTGGATGGTCTCTCTTAAGAGGCTTTCCAAATCAAACAATTCTATGATATACATAGTAAAGCATATACAGACCAGGAATCCCCTGAATTAGAGATAGCTGGAAGCTGGGAAGTGAGAGAAAAGCATTCTTGTACCAAATTTTGCTCCTAGCTGCTGTGGGGACAGAATACTTGCACATTTAGTCTCATCCAAAACTACCTGTCTTACTAAATACTGCTTTTACTGCAATGAATATTTCCTCTTCAGCATGAAGTTCTTTATGACAACTTACTCCTTGATGTCAGTAGATAAACATTTCATTCCAGGACTTTCAGCCACTATAAACTGTCCTGAAAGCAAACACTGTAACAGAAGCCTGCCAGGATAATGCAGACTTCAAGATACAGCACAATGTTACTTGGATTATCTCAAATGCTCAGAACAAATAGGCTAATGACAGTCACAGGGAAGGGCTTAACTAGCATAATATTTTGATTTGTCATACTTGAACTTGGAGGTTTTGCACTTTCTCCCAGAAACTTTATTCTAAAAATAACATTTTTCAGAAAATAAAATTTCAGTGACCATAGCATGGTAATTTTGTCTTATTCCTGGTTTGATTTAGACCACATGATATAGTTTCACAAAATTCGAGTCAAACGGGAAAGGTTTAGGGCAGAGAACGATGGTTGATTCTGGAAATTATTTTTGGAGAGCTGACACTGCCCTGCTAATGGTTCTATTTGGGAAAATAGAGAAAAACTCAATTAGAAGTTTCACCTTATTTTGCTTTAAAAGCCCTTTCCCTGCTTCTGAGGTGTGACAGCCTCATATGTTTGTTCTGATTCTGACACTGATCACTGCAGTTTCAGCTATGGTCTCCAGCAGAGCCGTTACAAAAGCTTCCCTCTAAGGAAGATACAGCATTCATATATAACTGTATGGCACAAACACTGCCTCTCCCATCCTGTGAGTTTATTGCTGGGGAGCACATACTGTACAAAATCATGTGAAATGTCACAAATGGCACTAATTACAAGAAAGTGCTGACTCACTGAACTGCAGTTTGGATGCTTTGTACAAATCTGAAGTTTTATTGAATCGTAATTAGATCACATCAATTCCCAAATAGGGCTTTGGCATCAAAAGAAAATGTATGAGTATTTGAGTGCTCAGAGTGGGAATTTAATTTTTCAGTTAATCCTCTACACAGCATCATGAAGCTGTGATTTATATAGTTAAAGAAGTAAAATGATTACGTACAGAGATATCTGAAGTAAACTGCTGCTGTTATTTATTGCTTGTTCTATAGTGCTGCTTAGTAATATGATCAAGGACAGGGTTTGCTGTATGAGGTACACTCCAAGCACAAGTAGCAGAAAGCCTGACTACTCGGCAAACAGAAGGTATTTTTCATTGAAAATATCAGAACAAGTTCCTCTCTTTTTGTGTTTATGAATTTAGTTATCCTTTTAAAATGAAGCAGAATCAGTTAAAAACAAACAAAGCAAAGAACTTTAATCTACTTCTTGCTGAAAAGTTTTTAAAGAAATGGAAATATTAGTAAAAGAAAAGTTTTCTTTAAATTGCTTAGCAATATTTTTGTTAGGAAATCTAGGAATTCTGCTTTCAAGTACATACAGTCATCTGCATTCCTTTACATTTGGTATGCTTTTTGATTTCTCAGAGAGATTCATATTCAAGATTTTTGTTTTGACAAAGTGACAAAGTGTAATTTTGGATTCTTTTAATATGAATTCATGTGGATGTGACTCCAGGTCAAAGTGCACAAAAGCTAATACTTTTATCAGAACTGTCAAGCCTAAATCACTCTTTCTGCTGACGTTAGTGGGAGGTGAATCAGGGTCACATATGGCACACTGAAATGTATTGTCCGTATCAGTGTGCTTTGTATAGAAACTTGAAGAGCTGGTGTGATACATGGTTCTATGACTGCTGACCAACCAAAGTGATGCTATTTTCGTATGATGTATTCTGTGTGCAGGCATGACACAGACTGAGCTTCCTTTGACATTTCTTCCAGTACTGCAGATGCTTTGTTGCATTAATATGCCTGACATCTCCTGTAGGATTTTATCAGTTGTTTGTCACAAGCAAAAGTGGTGTGTCAGCAGTTTATGAAGAAACCAGAGGGGGGCCTATCAGTCTGCATTTGTAAATAGATTATAGCCAAAGCCTGCTTTAGTGGGGATGGGACAGAAGACAGCTATGGTTATATCAGTGAACTGGGACTATATTACACTGGGAAAATTGATGTTAAGGAGCAACTCCTGTTGTTTTAGAAATCTCTGGTTAACGATCTTCAGCAATCGCATTTACTCGTCTTATATTCCAGTTTCTCATTTTACTGGTTCATAGCAGATGACTATGAAAGGATCCAGAAATTCAGTCTTCTCAGTTTATCCAGCAGAAGGTGCACGCCTTAATTAGTGTCTCTGTGTACCCTTGTGAGAAGCAGTCTGATTGTAGGTGACTCTTTAATCTTGCAGGGAAAAGTATAACAAGATCCAACATTTTGTCTTGGGTTTAATTGTGGATTGCTCTTTGTGTCATATTTAAAACATAGCAAAATTTTAAGCCTGTCACAGTGTCATCTCTGTTCTAAATTCTTCTATTCAGTCTTGCCAGAACACTTACCTGCCTCAGCTATTTGTTTTTTATACTAACTTTCAAAATGTTACAGCTGCCAAGTAGAAAGACTGGTAAGCAAGATCCAGAGTATGGATAAATAAGATGGATGCAGTTCCTTGAATAAGTGCATACTTCAAAGAGAGAGTGATGTGGTGTTAATTAGAAAACTGTGATCAGAACACAATGGTAGAGGTATGGTAGGTGTAGATGAGGAGATAATGAGAGATACTGTCACAAATCATTGGTGCTTGGTACTGTTTTTTGTGGTTATATGTCTTGAGATCATGTAGTTAATATGTAGAAGTGTAGTGGGGAAGAGACTGACCCTATGGCCGTGGCTAACACAGCAATGCAAGTGGATCATCAGTTCTGAATACTCCCCTTCAACTTTTCATGCAGCAGAGGACATCATTGCTGCTGTGTCATTCAAAGCCTTGTTCTTTCTGTTTGCTGCGGATTCTGACCAATTCTTTCCCATATATCCTGATAGAAATCTTGAGGTTTGGCACTCTAGTGGCTGTGTGCTGATTAGAGTAATCAGTCTTCCTTCCTTCGTTGGTGTTTTCCTGCTGAAGTCTCCAATAGTACATCCCACAGTAGGAGGTTGTACAGATGTTTGGGAGGAGATAATCCCTTCGGGCTGGCTATCTACTTGCTGTAGTTAGATATCTGCCTGCAGGCTGTATTTCAGTATATCATGTTATATCTAGATATACTTGAATGCAATGTATTTTTTTCTTCAATAGCTGTGAAGAGGTGTTCAGTCTTCACTGTTGTAGAGTAGCAGTGTCTTGCAGTCAGCCACCCCCATAAATAAGTGATGAGACTCACCAAGTTTCCACTCCTTCAGGCTAACACATTCTTCTTAAAAGAAATGTTACAGCTGGTAGGGTTAAAACTGTATGAGTTTCATTCATTTCACTTTTCATAAGAGATGCCAAATTTTTTGTTGTGCATATCTGTGTCTGTGTTGGTGATGTACTGCATATCTCTCTGCACCATTCCTCCTTTTTAACTTAATTCCTACCTCTGTATAAGTTGTCTCATAGGGGAATAGAAATTTCCAGGTGGGATCACTAATGAGTAGTAAGCTAAGTACAAGCAACTGAAGATATACTGAGGGTATAAAGTCGTGCCTGCCAAATTTAGGGCTATATTTGTACTCACCTTCATACAGCTAACAGAAAATAGTAGCAATGGCACCTTTATTTTATCCAGTGCTTTTGAGTGCAGTGCACTTTGCAAGAGTGGTTAGCAAAACTATAATGAAAATTGTAGCTGGTTTTTGCCTCAGTAACTTCTCTGCTCAGGAAGCTACAAGTGGAACAGTTCTCCTGCGCTTGATCCCATCCCTTGAGATCTCTCCCTGTAGAGGGCTTTCTGCGTTTTTTCTCAAAGAAAACTGTAGGTGAGAGGAAGAATTAAGACATGAAGGATTACAGAAGAGAAGTGTCAGCTGCAGTCAGTTCACCTAGATCTTTGAGGACAGCCTGACCAAATGGTACCACATACACTATGGTTTGAACAGGCACCAAAGCCAGATGTCATGGTCAAATTATGCAGGTGGTGAGAAAGGTATTGTTCTGCTGTGGAAATTAGGTGCATGATTGGGATATTTCAGAAGGAGGTGCTTTTCCCAAAGCAGAGTAGATGTCGGCTTTATGTAATTAGAATCACAGAATTGTTTGAGTGGGAAGAGAGCCTTAAGGGTAATCTAGTCCAGCTCCCCTGCAGTGAACAGGGACACCTACAGCTTAATCAGTTTGCTCCGAGATCTGTTCAATCTGACCTTGAATGTCTCCAGGGATGTGGCACCCACCAGGTGCCTGTTCATTTGGAAAATTCAAATATAGGTGTGGACCCAGAGCAGAGGTAGGACCCAGTGTACCAGACCTTCCTGGGATTCGGAGGTTTTGCCTTTGCCAAAGCCTTCTTTTCTGCCTGCGCAGCTCAGGATATCTAATTTGTTATTCTCATCTGGTGACCTTAGATTTTGCTGACAAATACTAGCAGGCATGGGATTAGCATCCCACTTAAAACCACTGCAGCACAAAGAGAGGCAAGCACTTGCTAATGAATAATGCATAGATAGATGTAATATGCTTTTCCAAACCAGTGAAATTTTTCCTTCTTTCTTTTTTTTTTTTTTTTTTTTCCGCTCAAATGTCACAAGTTTCAAACCTTAACACTGCAGGTACTTAAAATAGACACACTCCGTGCTCTAGACTCTTTTCTCTAGGAGAAAGCTTTCACACCAAAATGAAAGAGAAGACAATTTTTCTGCTTTGCTTTTTTATTATTACTATTTTTTTTCTCATTTTGTAGATAAGCTTCTCCATTGCTTTTCTTCTAGATAAAGAATCCCCAGATTAAAATGTATTTGCATATACCCTCTGTACATATCCTTTTATTCCTGATTGAGCTGACATAAGATTTCTTCTTGCATGTTGTGCACTGTCATTCATCGCTTCCAGCACTCTGCAGTAGTGCGCAGTCCCTGACTCCTCATGTCTTTTCTGAGAGTTGCAGTGAAGACACGATTTCATTAAATGTTGTGCTTTTATTTTCTTTACAGAATTTGCTTCCAAATGTCTAATTCTCTTCCTCTTTCATGCTTTCATTACTTCAAGGTGGGTGTGAACATGAGTAATCTTCCCTTTCACCTAAGTGTGCAATGGGATGCAGTCAACAGTGTCTTTGTGGTAGGCTGAGGAGGAAGGGTGCATGCACAACACTTAGCATTTTTCTCCATGGTCTGGAAAATCTTTTTCCAATACTTGTTGCAGTCTGGGCCCTATGGGAGAGGGTCTGTTCTCCATGGGACACCATGCCAAGGTTCTAGTTAGGTATTACACCAAGCTTTCCTCAAGACAGATGGTGGCTTTTGCTGTAGAAAAAGAATGGATCAAACCTCCATCCCTCACCTAGCCAGTAAAACTGAAATAGAAATGTCAGTGTGCTTTTTCCTGTCAGCTGAGAAAACTTCGCTTGGCATTTGGGAACATGTTTCTTGCAGGGATAAACACTATAATTCTCCTGGAAGGGGCAGATGTTTTTTTCTGGCTGTGTGTTAACACAGAAACTTGTGAAGCCCTACAGCCAGTGGCACTAAAAATGACTTTCCACGTGTACTAATCTGATATCAAACTATCTGTTTGATATCAGGCTCCAGAGCCTTTTCATTCTTTATCATTAAATGTATATTATCTTTACTCTCCCCTTTTCAAAAGGAATAATGCATAGTATATTTTTATTTGGGTTCATAATCACATGGTATGGTAAATCCTTTATTTTTCAGCTGCAGCAAGAAGGTCTTAAAATGGATGTGTGAATTGGAAGGCCAGAAGTGCCAACAGCAACAGCTGAAATTGCTCTAACCATGGAAATATAGTATGAGTCATACTGGACAAACTGAAATGCTAGGTACAGGTCAAATAATTATGTAAAGAAGGAAAATAGGTCAGAGTAAGCAGGAATTCATTTTGTGTTTATTAACATATAATTGGCATTGATAAAAATACAAAACAATTTGCTGAATATTTTCTCTTCCCTGAGACAGCTAATAAATGTTTTCTGATTTTCTTACTGCAATTCTTAGTTGTTAGAAATATCTCCACATTCATTAATGATAAGGAAAACAATTCTTAGTACTAAAATTAAGTACTTATGGAGTCATATTATAGTAGTTCACAATTTACTTTCTCTGAATATTAACTTACCCCATTTTCAGTCCTAGAATAGCTGGAATGTTTGTAGCAGACAAACATAGAAACAGGCATACAGAAAAAATTAATGTAGTGCCTCATGGAAAGGCTACTAAAGGAAACAGCAGTCTTTCATAGCCACTTTGGTAAGCTTTGATTAGGCCCTTCAGGAACTTATTCTATAGGATTCATTCTGTTCCACAATTTATCTTTCAGATGAATAAACAGATCCAGAGAGGCAGAATTCACTTATCACCCTCAAAACATCTCATTCAGCTGTTTCTGGAAGCTGCTGCAGAGCTTTTTCTTTCAGATTTGCGGTTAAAGTCTTTTAAAATGCCATTACCTACTGTGGCACTAAGAATTTTGCAGTAAGCAAAATGTCAGGGAGTAGCTATGCTAATTCCTTCATTCCCGCTTTCATGCCACTGATCTTGACAACTTCTCCTTTTCTGAGTCAACCATAGAATGAATTTCTTTCAATAAACAAAATAGTTAACAATAAGAGTATATAATCTCCCCCAATTTATTTTTTTATTTTTCTGTGTGTGTGTGTGTGTGTGTGTCTCCTTGCCTCTCTCTTATCTGCTAATTAGAAAGGATAAGCAAATGCTTTGTTGATGACATGCAGTCTCTGCAATTCCTTCTGCCATTTCAGAGAAGTGTACCCCAAAATTAATTAATGTTTTGTAGACATTTACGTAAGCTTGGCATGCAAACTCATTTCTCATCAATTGCCATGTGTTTGCCAGCCTGCTGGTTTCCTTGCAGTATTTCTAACATGGTGTTCAGAATTCATGGTTTATGCTGAGCTAAGTAGTAGTAAAGGACCTCTCATGAATGCATCTCAACTGCGTGTACCTGAATCCTGATGATAGTTGGATTACTTTCAGGCTGAGGTTGCTCTCTTCTGCTGACTTTATTGTTACCATCTATCTGTATCAGGGTTGTGTCTGTTTTTCTCGTCTTCATCTCTTATCTAACACATCACTTCTAAATTTCTGTAGCAGTGGCTATCTTTCCCTTTTTATGGAAGGCCTGGAAAAGAGGAGTCCCAAAACATCAATAAGACCACTAGACTCAAAATCATAGGAGGGTTTGAGTGGAAAATTAACTATTAAGTATCCAAATCCCTTCATAGGCAGAGACACCTTCCACTGAACTGCATTACCCAAAGCCCCATCCAGCCTGGCCTTGAACACCTGTAGGGATGGGACATCCACAGCTTCTCTGGACAGCCTGTTAAGTGCCCCCCTACTTTCATGGTGAAGAATTTCTTCCTGTTACCTAAACTAAATCTACCCTCAATTAGCTGTGAACCATTACCCCTTGTCCTATCATTACACTCCCTTATGAAGTGTCCTTCTCCATTATCCCTGTAGACTGGTACTGAAAGGCCACTATAAAGCCTCCCCAGAGCCTTCTCTTCTCTGGGCTGAGCGACCCCAAATCTCTCAGACTTTCTCCACAGGAAAGGCACTCTTTTCATCCTCATGGCTTCCTCAATCCGACACCTTCAGATCCTAATAATAGCGGCCCTAGAGCCGAATGCAGTACTGCAGGTAAAGCCTCGTAAGAGTGAAGAAGGGAGGAGCAGTCACCTCCCTTGCCCCACTGGCTACACTTCTTTTAATGACCCATATAACACATGTGATACTATGTCTGTTTGAGCTGCAAGTAGTTTTCCTGTAGATTAGAAACTGTCATGATTACAAGGAGACAGTCTTCCTTCTGTTTTACCCAAATGTGTGTTGTCTAGCAAGCTGCACAGCCCTGCTTGTCATGTGGCCAGAAGCCTACTTGCTTCTTCCACTGAAACTGATGTAATGTTTGCAGTCATGTTTTTAGAGTTACTCTTTAGGTGTTAACCATACTCTACAAAGGTGCTAAAGCTCTGGCTTGACAGCACATCATTTAAATAAGATAATAATTCACCTATTAGGCCTTAATTTGTGGCATATGCTCCTGTCATACACAGTTTCATTTTACTTGAATGCATTGTTTTTTGTTGTGAATGCCTTTGTATTAGAATGGTGTGTATGTCAGAATTTTTTTTTTCTCTGTGGTATTTTACTCTGACTTTAAAAGTTCTAGGCGTGAAACCAAAAGAGAAAACAAAACTCAGAGGCAATATAATCCCAGTGAGAAAGACAAAGCTCTCTTCTTCAGAAATTTCTTTTAAGGAGCTACTTTGGCCATATGGAAAGATTCATATTACTCCCTCAGCACAGAAATAACAAGGTATAATAACTAACAAAAATGACAAATGCTTTCTATTTATTAGTAGAGAGATATTCTGCATTGACAGTAGTTCCTTTGCTGTTCCATTAAAATCAGGCAGGAAATAAAATGTGATCCCAAACACCAAGAGTGATTAAAAAAAAAGCAGTACTCATGGGGAAGAGTCCCCAAAGCTTTATAGAAATACATGTTGCTCCACTTGACTTCAGAGAGAGCTGTATTGTATTGGATAATGGAAAGATGCCAGTGCACTGTATTATAAAGTTTATAAAGAAGACTGTGACCTTTTAAAATTACTACAAAACTGCAGAAGATTAACGGTACCTCAGTGTTTAGACTGGAAAAATGTTTTTAATATTTTATGTGCCCTGACTTACGGCAGAAAATAAATTGTAATCTCATATTGTAATAAAGTATAGCTTTGTTTTCTGGAAACAACTTACACCCAGGAAACTATACACTTAATGGTGACACTGAGCAAAAATTAGAGAAAATTATTAAAGCTTCACGTGAATGGCCAAAACATATTCCTGACTTCCTTACTGTTTTTCTTCCTGCAAAGATAATGCTGCTGCAGATATAATGCAATGATGGACAAAAGCCAAATAGAAATATTCAGAGAACCAAGGAATTCGTAAATCTTAACAATACTGAGGAAATTATGATTCTCATTCTAGGTGGTTTTGTGTATTTTTGGCTTTTTTTTTTTTAATATATTAGGGATCAAAACTCAGGCGTGTCTCCTTAGCTACCAATGGAGTTACCTGGGAGCGAGTGGTAGAAAAATCAGACATTTAGCTTGTAGGGAAAATAGGGGACTTTAAACGATGTCGTGTGTTGGTTCAAATGTAAACAAAAGAGTGGATCATACTCCAAAATGAAGAAGATAGTTAATAATAAAAAAGAGCACATTTTGTAGGAGTGCGGACCCATATTTGAAGTACTGCTGGGGGCTGCACAAGGTGTGGAGGGTTTACCAGGGTAATCTGTTTTCCCATCTTGTTTCCCATTCCTGTACATGTCGCTGTAATGGGTAGAGGAGCATTGTTCTTAGAAATGAACTTTTCCAAAGTGTTCTTCTGCCTGAACTGAAAACCTCATTTGTGAAACAGACGAGTGGATCTTGAGGACTGATGCAGACAGATCAGGTGTTCTCCAGCATGAGAAAACATATATGCATACTGCATATACTGCTGAGGAGAGGGAGAATGCACCCCTGGTCCTGGCCTCTTGGATATGCTATATATTTTAAATTATTACTTTTTCACCAACCAAGGATTATTGTTTTGTGTTTTGTTTTTTTAGTATTTTATTTTATTTTTTAAACTATTCTAATAAACGGATTTAGTGGTTGGTTAGATTACTTGAGTTTAATCAAATCACAGCTGCTGTTTAATTACGAAGCTGTTAGGATCATCCTTTACACCTGTGGGCTTTTGAGCAATGTAAGCAAGTGTGAACAGTTCCTCTCTTCCAGATAACATTCATTAAGTATTGCTGCCTTCCAGCTTTCAGGCTAAGCCAGTGATGTGCATTTAGGCATGTCTGTTGATAGGACTGCATATATAGGAATACCTGACAGGTTTCCACAAGGCACTGTTCTTTTTTTTTTTTCTCCAGATGTTAAGACTAAAGTGAGTGCAGTGCAGCTTTGTATGTGTAGTGTATTCTGAGAAGGCTTCGACATTTGTGATTTCCTGTTTTCTGTCATTGCTGTGACTCATCTGTTCACAGATGCTGTAAGAGAGCCCAGCTAAGACTAGTCTTGAGTCTTCGAATGATAGATTAATGGATAAAGACTGTATGTCTTTCTTTCAAATGCAGCTTCTCTAGGATTGTACCATCCATAGGTATAATCCAGATCCAAGGGATGGAACATTTCTTCTGCAAGGACCAGAACTGGGGCTGGAAAAGAGAAGGCTTGGGTGAGACCTTATAGCAGGCCTTTGGTTGTCTGAAGGGGGTCTGTAAGAGAGAAGAGGACAGACATGTTAGCAGGGTCTGTTGTGATAGAGTAAAGTGCCCCTTGTAGAGTAAACGTGAATTTCAAACTGCTATCTTACTTTTCTTATCTGTTACTCTGTACTTTTGAATGCCAGTTTTTAAAATATTTTGTTGTCGCAACAATTGAGGTATTGAGCTACAACTCTTGTTGCTTATGGAAAAATGTTAATATGCTAATACTAATTAGTATTTGTGAAGTCATACAGGAGTGAAAATTAAAATTTCATTTGTATACAATCAGTAAGGTTGAAAAGGATCACTAAGATCATTTAGTTCAACCATCAACCCATCACTACCATGCCAGTAACCATGTCCCTCAGTGCTACAAGTTTCCTGAACATCTTCAGGAACAGTGATCATTTAAAATGACTATACAATTCCAGTTTCCTTTGTGTTGAGGGGGCCTTCCACCTGATGAGGAACAGAATATTAGTTCCATAATGCTGATATTCTCCTTACTTACACTGTAGACAGTGAACCATGAGTAAGTGACAAAATAATGTATTTTAACCTTGACTATCAGTAAGAAAATGCTTTGGTAACTCAAACATGCAAGTATTACATAAGCCACTGTGTGAATCTGTAAGAAATTTGTTCAGCCAGTATTCCAGTGTCTTCATTTTGCAGCCACTGTCCAGAAATATTAAGCTATAATTTTCACAGAATTGAGCAATAGCATTGTATCGTAGTAAGATCATTCCTGCTGGCCAGGAGTGACTTAGGTGTGGAAAAAGGTTACAGTACACAAGTGAGATATACAGCACTGCTGATTGTCTGATGTACAACAGGGCAAAGTTGCCATTGGCAAGTCATTCCTATCCTCTCCCTTAAAAACTCAGATATGCTTGCCCAAAGCTACGTGTGGTTTAATCTTTTGTTTTAAATTGATGTTAGTGATTTCATACCTGACTAATGACTGAGAATGGCTTCAGTCTTTCTTCTGAATTTTGCTGCTTGATGCTCTATGATGTGAGCATCCTGATAGCTTTGTAAGCCTGTGTTAAGATGGAAGATGAAACTGTTTTCTTTCACCTATGTTACTCTGTCTCAACTATGTTACTAAGTCTTAGGAGGCGTATAGCTTCTGTAGGTAATTCCTAGTCAGCAGCTTTGCAGTCTAGTCATGTTTTTACAGGCAGTGATTTCAGTTTGTTCTATCATGGCTAATATAAAAGAAAATCGATTTTATTTCCTATGTTAGGACTGGATGAAAAAACCCTGCATTTTAATGTAATTCTAACCTCACAAGACATAAAATGCTTTCCAGTTGTGCTTCATTTATATTGCCTCAATCAGTTTAGATGGGGCACTGTTATCCCAGAACACCATAAATAAGGATTTCTGTGACTTCACAGGTAGATTTTGAAGTCCTTTGTGACTAGTTTATTTTTTTCTTACCTATGTGATACTGAAACACGGAAGGCTGCCCTACACACTGAGTTTATTCAGGTAATAACCTTAATTACCTAATGGATATCTATAAAGGAAAGTACTTTGGTTTGAACAGGATAATTGAATATGGCAAAAAGAAGCACAAAAACCTGAATTCCAGAATTAAAGCAACTCCTGAAAGCTTCATTTGGTTTATATGTACGTATGTATTGTGATACTATTTTAATTATCATGGTCATTTTTCTCCCCATAAGAAACTTGAGTGAGAGTGTCTGAAAACCCTCTAACACTGAAGGTGAGATGGCAAAGGAGGACACACTGCAGAGAGATGAGCAGCAGGGGAAATGGTGTATCTTCTGATTTGTGAAGTTTTATCTTTCCCTCTGAACAGTAAATGGAAACAAAGCAGTGAAAAGTCCTCTGGGAGATGAAGTTCTTCTCTTCTGAGAACCAAGTAGCTAGAAAATTGGCAGTCCATGGAACTGGGGTATAAACTATTTAATTCACAGTGCATTATATGATGTTATGATGTGGAATTCTGAAAATCATAAAACCATGACAGCTGTCTGTTTGGCATACTCTATCATCTTCATTCTGTCTTGAGAAAATTAGCTTCTGTGCTTATCAGATGTATTGGACAAGAGTTTTATGGTTACATTTCCAGGTGGTTGTGAGCAGTAGGTTGGAAGACTTGAATCATGAAAGGTGGGGATCATAAAATACCGTCGATGCGCTTATCTTGGTCTTCAAGCCCAGGCCAGAGTTCTGCCTACAGTGCAATAACTCCCTTTGCAGGAGCTCTAGTTAGACAACAAGGTTCAATTCTGGAAAGGTCAGATTTTTTTATTTTTTTCCTTTTTTTAATCCACATCTATCTTTTCAATTCTGCCTCCTGGACCAGGCTTTCTACTGGGTCCCATAGTGCAAGACCAGGGCTGTACTGTTTAAAATCAATTACTTGAGGTGCAGGATTGCCTCCACTACTGCAGAAAGCTATATGAATGAATATTTGATGCATTTAGCAACTCCCAGTGGGAAGAACAGACTGTCAGCTTCCCTCAAACAGGCTGATGCTCAGCTTTTGCTCAATAAACACTTTTTTAGTGTGCTTCCTTTGCTTATATCCACGTTAAGTGAGCATTCATTTCTGAAGTGACGAAGCCTTATCTGATGATTTCAAGTACCATATTCTGGAGGTCATCACACTGACACAGCTATATACCTCCAGTGACCTCTCAGTGCTCATTTTCTCTTGTTATTAAACAAAGACATTTCAGATCCTCGGTGACATTTCAAATGGGTCTTGGTTTGGGAAGTCAGACTATAAATGTAAGATAACTATCATAGACATTATTCAAGCAACCCCACAAAGTTCACATTTTGCTTGGAGCAATTTGAAGTTTTTCCTAGTGTTTTCAGCCTTAGAGAATCTTTTGAACTTCTTTGTGATTTTTTTCTATTTAAACTGACTAATTCAGCTTTAACTCCATTCAAAATGAGGAGCTAGGTAATGAAATGCTGTATCAAATGGTCATTAAGACAGCATGTTGACAATGTGTTCATTGCCTGGTTCAGTGTTTTCACTTGTGCAGTTTCCTGGTTATTATCTCTCTCTTTATAGCTATTATAGAGCCAAAAGAGACCTGAATTTCAACCTAAAAGCCTACATTCCCAGTGCTGACAAATAGGGAAACAGGTAGCTGTGTCTCATCTATTTTATCAGCTCTTGAAGGAGGTTGTGGTCTTGTTTAGCATTTGCTTAGGGTGTAGAAAAAGAGAGACCTCAAGATAAAATATACCTGTTTTGTTCTTGGAATGAAAATTAAGCGTGGAAAAATTTTGGCAACAGAAAGACAAGTACAAGTAATACATTTTCTCCCAACCATCTTAGCAATTACTGCTTTCTGATTTGTCAAAATAGGCTGTCCATTTGATGCCTGTCAACGGTTTACCGGGCTGGATCGGCCCGGTTCCGTGACGATTGGTGCGGGGGACCCACGGACCCACGCCCCAGGAAAGGGGAAGGAAAAAAGGAAAAGGGAAAAGGGAGATGGGCCTAGAAACAAAACAGCGGCAACGATCTGAGGAGGAAAGCTAATTTACTAAATAAGATATCAGAAAGCAAAATAACAGAATATAATACAATATAATTGGAATTGAGGCTAATGAATCAAATAAAAGGAGCAAGAGAGAGTGTCCGATAAACCGAAGGCCTTACGCTAACGCTGAAGGCGATACGGCAGCGAGCACCCACCGCTGAGTCGATCCCGAAGGAAAGAGAGTGTCCCGTGACCGCTGAGGGTTTTTATCTGTTCCCTCTGAGCGGAAAACACGTGAAAATACAAAGCATCGCAAAGTCCTCTGGGGAATGTAGTTCTTCTTCTCTTCTGAGACAGGTATACCTGGAACCATCAATGATCCATGGGGCTGGAGTATTAGCTCTTTACCTCTTAATGCAATACATGATGTTATGATGTGGAATACCAGTACCAAAAATCATAAAACCATGACAATGCCATATCCTTGTAGAATAGCAGCTGTTGTTTTTCATAGCAAAATAGTAGTATGATGGTATAACTGCTGAAAATGGTTGGTTGTGAACACAATGAATTTTCAAGGATTTATTTAGGCTCCTAATAGAGGCAGAATCACAGACTCATAAAATGGCTGAAGTTGGAAGGGAACTCTGGAGGCCATTTGGTCCAACCTCTTCCACTCAAGCTCATATAATATTCAGTGTCAAGAATGACGTTGTTCTGTAGCAGTAGTACAGTCAAAAACTGAGCTGTAGAGGGAGGTGTGAGCGGCTTTTTCCGTTCAGATTCAGCCTAGTAAATAGTTTTGGCCAGAAAAAGTGGAGGAAAATATTCAGATATCCAATTTGAATATTGAATATAACTTTGGCTTTGTTTCAAAATGTTGTTTTCTAATTTAAAAATGAGCCCAAATTAAATGGGACAGATTACCTCCATATTCTTGTCATCTTTTGACCAAACAAAACAATCTAAACTCTCCCACCTACTCTGGTGCAGCTGGACGGAGAAACATAATTATTTTTCAAGAGGAAAGCCACTTTTGCCCACATTAAAGTGACCAGTATTCATTCATTTTTCAATCAGCCTAAGTGGCTATACTAATTAAATCTCTACAGTATGTTTACTTCTAAAACATGTCCGTAACTCTTTTCATTAGAGTTAATTATGACCACTGTAGTAGTCCAGTCTCTTCCCATTTCAGATTTAAGGAAATTAAGCAATTATCTTCAAGGCATCTATAAAGTAGAGAATGTGTGTCAAAAACTGTTCTGAGTAAATGGCTTCATAATTACAGCTATGCTGAGATGTTTAACAGAATCTTATCCTGACAAAACCCTGTGTCCCTACAGGGTTACTACAGGGTGAGAAGAAACCTGACATGGAGGTGTGTAAGCACCAGCACTTTGGTGTTTCTGATGAACTGATGGGAGACCAAAAAGTAAATACGGAATGAATTCATACACCATGATCTTTCTCTGAGTATAATTATATTCTAGATGCAAGTGAATCAAGATGTGAATGACAGTGAGGGACAGAGGGACTGGGATGTGCCTAAGGAACTGAGCTTCGTAATGTCTCAGGTATTTTTTTTTTCACTCCTGCAGAGTGTGATTGGAATTAGTGTGCACGCTTTTCTCCCTCTTGCACTGTCAATTGAAATTTGTTGTGTGCTTGCTTGGCAAGGCCTTTGAGGCTGAGTGCAAATTCAAGGTTAAGACATCAGTCAGTGGACACAAAAACTGATTGTCCTTCTGCAGCTGAACACCAGTGAGGGGTAGTTGAACACAGGAGCAACGCGAGACTCCAAATCTCTGGGTTCATATTGGGATGGTAATCAAACCCTTTATTTTGCCATTCCTTAGGAGTAATCGATGGCATGTCTCGTTTCCTGGTGAGGATATTCCTGGCTGTATAACATAGGAGGAGATGCAGCAAGTATCCGCTCCGATAATTGTTCAGGAATTTATTGTCTTGTAAAGTCTGGTGGTTATTAGAGGGAATGAGAGTGCTGGGTTGTGCACTCACCAGAGACTTGGCAGTTATCATTCTGAAAGAGCAAAGAGTGATGGCATTACAGAAAAGATTCTAGGAACAGCTTTGAAATGAGGAGCATGAACCTATTTATTTTGATGGAATCAGGGCTGCAGACTGTTGTGATTCAGCTCTGAGTATATATTTTTTGCTTAATTTTGCAAGAGGGAAAGTGGATATGAGTTCACCATTGTGTTCTGGGAAAGTTCTTCCTGATAGGCCTGCCTTTTATGGTTTCAGTGGAGGCTGTCTCAACATTAACTGTTAGAGGCCTTTCAAAGCCATTAACTTGCACGATGAATCAGTAACCACTTTACTGCTTTCTTCTAGGAATTGAAGAGAGCTAATAATATGTTTTAGCTCAGCAAGTATATTACCCATCTGGTAGTTGTATGGTGTTTATATCTTCGTTTACTGGCTTCTAGAGAGGTGTTAGAGTAGGAAACAAATTGTGAATGGGTGTCCTCAGGTCTCCTTTTTCATGGTGTCTTCTCCATCTTTCTTCCCATGTCATTTCGTCTCTGCCTCTCTGTACTCTGCTTATGCCTCTGGTGGAGACCATCCCTTATAAAGAGGAGCTGCTGACAGCAAATATCTCATTTTCTACTTGAAGCTACTGGCTCCTGTGCTTCTACAGGGCATAGCAATTCAGACATCTTAGTTGTCAAGACAAAGTCAAGTCCTGCATGCATACCTTTTATAAGATTCTTTCCTTTACTCTCTGTGTCAGATAAGTGGCTTTGAACTTTAGAAATTTAAAGCTCTTGCACTCTAGCTACAAACTGTACAGCTTGCACAGAAGTACATGGCTCTCTGTTGTTGTCAAAGCAGATCTGTTGTTTGATGTGCCATAGTTATTAACATGTTTCATAGTTATTAAGCCCCTTTGTAGAGTAAAGGAGCAGAATTCAGAATGAAAGCATAGTATATCCTTTCAAAAATGAGGTCATTTGATATTAATTAAAGCACAGGATTCATTGTTTAAAAAAAAATAGAAACAAAAACATATTCTTAACAAGGTTCTTAGCTCAGAACAAATGCCTCATTAATTTTGAGCACTTTAACCTGTATAAACTGCTACAGTTTGATAATAGCCACTTAGTAAAGATGCCACTCATCACATACTCATCAAACAACACATATTTATTAACCCTCTAAGTACTGATTAGTTATATTTCCTGCCTTCTTAGACTGCAGAACCATGTAGTTGTCCAATGCATAGGTTGTTTCTCTGTGTTTCCTTGCATTTGGGTATGGGTAAATCCAAAATTTTGGTATGTGGCCTCCCAATACTGAATATAATGAGGAAAACAGGCAAAAATACAAGGTAATTAACCTGCAAGCCTTCTTAAAGAATCTGGAAAAAAAAACAAAAGGGAGGGAACAGAATACAAGAGGAAGGACAAAAGAAAAACACAAATTAATTCCACTGATTTTTATTTCACAGCTTTTAGTGAGGCTTTTGACTTCAGAAAACCTCTATGTAGGCAGTGTTAAGAAAATGTTATCCTATTTTTCATACACTGGTGTGGTTTATTTATTCATATTTCTTGCTATTAATGGTGATGGGAAAAAATGCAATCCTAAAGTTTTAGTGAAATGTGAATACTATTGAAAAAAGGTCTCTGACTGATACTAGGAACGATTCTAGACAGTTCTAGGAAAGTTATTTTTTAACCAAATGAGGATCTGTAATAAAGCCTTATTATCAGCCTACTGCAGTTTTTTATGCTAGTGAGGAGTCTGACAGTTAATCCAAACTAACTACAGAGACAGAAGCTTTTACAAATGAATAAAACTTCAATTCTATTTAATTTCAGCTTGTATAATCAATTAATATCATTACAGACTCCAAACTCTTCACCCCAGCTTCTCCTTCTTCACCCCTCTAACCTTATCATACCTCTAATTCTTGTCATTTGGAATCAGAATCAGAGCTTCAGAGACTCTTGAACAACCTGTCCCTAGAAAGATGCCTTTATTCCATTAGCTGCTAATTTTTATTTTTTCATTCATTTGTGTGGGAACCGTCTCAGTAATCTTACAGTAAAGTTGACCACAGGTCTCTGTAGCCTTTTTAATGTTAAGGACAGATTGCCTTCAAAACTTTCATTTCTCAAAATAATTTTTGTAGGTATCTGTTCATTATAAGGCTGACAGGGCCCTAGGACTGTCCCTTAGAATGAATGAAACTCAAGGTCGTGTACTCTGGTTTTGGTTCCCTCACTACAGGAAAGACTTTGAGGTTCTGGAGCATGTCTGGAAGAAGGGCAGCAAGCTGTATGGGAACTAGAGCACAAGTCTTATGAGGAGTGGCTGAGGGAACTGGGATTGTTTAATCTGGAGAAGAGGAGGCTCAGGAGTGCTCTTACTCCTCTCTACAATTCCTTGAAAGGAGGTTGTGGTGAAGTGAGGGTCGGTCTCTTTTCCTGGGTAACTAGCAATGGGAATAGAAGGAATGCCCTCAAGCTGTGTGGGAGATGTTCATGTTGGATATTAGGAAAATTTATTCTCAGAGAGAATGGTGATGCATTGGAACAGGCTGCCTAGGGAGGTGGTGGAGTCACCATCCCTGGAGGTTTTCATGAACTGTGGAGATGTAGCACAGAGGAACATGGTCAGTGAGCATGGTGGGGATGGATCAGTGGCTGGACTAGATGATCTTGAAGGTCTTTTCCAACCTTAATGATTATGTGATTCTATTTCACTGGTGTTGCTACTCAAAACAAGGTGGTTAGGTTTTGATATCAGATTTCCGAGGCTAACAAAAGTGAACAGGCTACTGCAGTGAATTAGTGAGCTTCTGTACATCTGGAGGCTGATCCACCCTTTGTCTAGATGGAAATCCTCAAATATATTTTCTACCAGCTATGAAAGACTGTGTTCCCCCAGTTTGAGCTGTTTTCAAGCTAGGCAATTTGGGTCGATGGTTGGACTAGATGATCTGATGGGTTGATAATTGGACTAGATGGTCTTAGTGGTCTTTTACAACTTTAATGATTCTGTGATTCAGTATTTTAGTCATGCCTTGCTAACTGCTCCCCTCTTATCTTCCTTTTAAACCTTTTGAACTCCACCCTCTTCAACATCTGGCCATTCCCTGCCTCTATTTATTTTCCCACAGGAACCAGTTATCTATGGGAGTTCTTAATGTACTGGCATGACCTAAAGAAGTGATAACTGCAAAACAAGAAAATGGAAGTTTGCAGCTTTCAATGAGGGGGGCTGATGTCCCTCCTTTTCATGTGAAATGAAGCATGCCTGGTGAAAGTGTTGTGCATTCTGGTAAGTGTATTTGTCTTGTACTCTTTTTGCCAAGAGAAGTCAATTACAACCTAGTGTAACACTTAGTGGCTTGAGTCTCCTAGCAACAGAGCTTTCTCTGAAGATGACCCTTCTCACTTCATTGTCTGAACCTGGAAATTTTAGATAGCTCTGTATAGTTGTAATGAACTTTAAATAAGCCTTTTCTTTATGAAAGCCTCATTTTCCATTAAGTAGATTTTATTTCCGTATCTCCCAATAGCTTAATGATAAAACATAATAAAGGTACTTGTTGTAAATACAGTCACAAAGGAGGTAAGTAGTTTCTTTTTCGTAAGTGCATCTGAATTAATGTTTAATAATCCAGCAGTTTACTTTTCTTTATATTCCTTCTCTGAGATTCAGAAAACAGCTCCTATTTACTGAATGAAGAGCTTAGAGCTTTACAACTGATAGCTATTATTAACAGTGTCCATGAGATCATACTGTGTAAAATGAGTAGTAAATAATTGTATTAGTACTTCATTTTTCTGAACATCAGATTTTAGAATTGGAATTTAGAAACGTCAGAATTCTTTATCCGCTCCAGGGTTTGTAAAACTCAGTGCTTTCCTTTTTTTTTTTTATTTTGTCTATCTTGTCATTCTTTCAAGAACAGATATTCATGAAATGTGGAAGTTTAAAATGAATTTCCCAAGAGTTATCTGTGAGAAACCGTAGCATGAGTTCACATTATATTTTTCTGTTTAAAATCGACACCATTTTATATGCATCTGTGCGTCACAAGCACCAAACTGATTGCTCTTCTAGTGTTTGCTTTCTGGAAAGCAGGAAAATTTATGAACTTCTAAAATAAAGAATTATAGAGCTGCAAAATGTGGCTGAAGATGTCAAAGTTGTAGATAGGAACTGTTAGTGAAATTGTCCTTAGGAAAAGGATCCATCACTGAGAATGGCCCACACTTCAGGCATGAATCAATAATGCTGGTGTGCTGAGAAAAAAACAAACATTTGACTTGATAAAGTATCATGTGAAACAAATAAAAAAATCGTTGTGCTGCAGTAAGTCCTAGTGGGACTGCCGCGTTCTGCATAGGGCAGCATCAACAGTGTCAATTGGAAAGGGTACAAACAAGAGCAATGACAAAGGTTGAGAAGAAAAAAACGTGGCTTTTATTTGAAAGCAAATAGAATTTTCTCATCTTCAGGAAGGCTGAGAAGTGATAGAGTGAAAATCTCCTCATATGTAACTGGAATATTGAAAGTGGCAGTTTGAAGTTGCTTTCCCTCATTGTAGAGTCTCTCTCTGTCATCCATGAAGCCAAGAGCAATGCAAGTCACCAGAGGAAAAGAAGCTGAGGCTGTTTTGGATCTTCCATGCTAGGCACAGTGTCTTTTTTAAAGCATTATGAAATAAATTTTTATTTTAGAGAATAGCATTAAGAAAGATGATGTGCAAATAAACTGTCGCAGTTCTGTTTCATTCAGGTTTCAGATGTCCAGATTATTAGTAATAAAAGCATAAATTCAGCATTTACAGTGTATAGCTTTTTTTTTCCCCCCATGTAAGCCATTAGATATGCAGCCAGTGATGATAACTTGGATAATGAATACAGTGTGCTTCCTTACTGTACTTGTATTCCACACTGGACTTTCTGTTTGTACTGTATTGGTTGCATACATTACCAGAATATATATATCAGAATCCTCTTCCTTTGCCATATTAATAAATTAACATTATGTCTCTACATCTATGAATGTGCTGGACAAGCCCTGAGGAAACTAGTAAGCTGATAGTAGAAATGATGCTAGGGGATGGGGATGAGGCAGAGGTATAGGAGAAGGCTGTGTACGTGTAATATAATTTTATGGTTACATGTATAACAGCTCAACATTGTTCCTTAGAAAAAAGGAAGTGATTACATAGAAAAGGGTTTAATTTATGTACATTTTCTTACTGTCTGTTGTCAAGCCATTTACAGCAGTTTGGTTTAGTTCTAGTGGAGGATATCACAAGAGTCCTTCTGGATAAACATAGTTCTACATGGGATGAACTTGCACAGAATATTTCTGCGTCTAAAGTGTATAAATGCAAGAAAAAAACCACACCCTTTATAGCTCCAGAGAACAGCCATTATTTGTGTTGTGTTTTGGATTCCTGGGACTGAGATAAAGGGAAAAGCAATTGCTGTAGATGTAGGAGGAGACATAGTATTTCCAGTTATGCAGTTGACATTTCCTTGACTTCCACTAGGACCAGTGATGGTCTGCAAACCTCTCAGTCTTTTTGAAGACACAATTCACTGCTGAGGTGCTCCTCCTATCACCTACGAAGTTCTGCACAAATGTGTGTAATAACTTCTTCACAGTAAGGCTGTCAGAGCACTGGAACAGGTTGCCCAGAGAGGTTGTGGAGTCTCCTCTGGAGACATTCAAGACCTACCTGGATGCCTACCTGTGCAACCTGGCCTAGAGGGTGTCCTTTGGCTAGAGGTCCCTTCCAACCCCTACAACTATATGGTTCTGTGATAGATAATAGGAAGAAATTCTTTACTGTCAGGTGGTGAGACACTGGAACAGGCTGCCTGGAGAGGTTGAGGATGCGCACACCCTGGAAGCATTCAAGGCTAGGCTGGATGGGGCTTTCAGCAACATGGTCTAGTGGGAAGTCTCTCTGCCTATAGCAGGGGGGTTGCATTCATCCGTGACAATGACAGAGTGTATGGTAATAAATTAATAGAAACATTTTCATTCACTGCTGATAAACATAGTTGTCGATTAGTTACCATCCACTGTAACTAAACAGGCATTGTGAAATGGAGATTTGTCTCACTGAGTTAAAAATCACAGTCTTAATAGGGAAATGCATGTTATTTTGAAACAACTTAGTCTGCATGAAGTTGTTTAATGACAATTTTAGTTGGAAGGTACAAAAGGCATAGGAAAGATGCTTAGGTGCCACAGGATAAATCCATTCCAATCATAAGGACTTTTTATTATTGTACAGGTTACACAAAGCAAACTAAGAAAATATTAAGATAGAATTCTGCTCTGTACTCCCTTTTGCTCTGTATTAGTCTGTAGAAATTACACATGGTAGACCAGTTTTGAAGGAACTCTTCTTTTGACTGGTGACTTCTTATTCTCTGCTGCCAGCCCTGCCATGACTACAGCAGTATTTGTAGCAATCATCCTCTGACAGATGCTTCGTTGTCTGACATGGAAATATCCACCTTAAAGCCTTTGATGCTTTAAGGGCCTGAGAGTGTGGAAATCCAAAGTCTCTTGAATCACTAGTTGGGCTTTGTATAGAAGCAAAAGCAGTTTTCTTCCACCTTTGTTTCTTTCACACCAAATCCTTCTGGAAAAGATGTCTGTTTTAAGTTTGTTAGGTTTTGTTGAGAGGTCTTTCACAGTGGTTTCTGTAGCATTTCTATTTCTAACAGTGTAGGGCTGTGGTCTAACCCTGGATATGTTCATGGTTCATCTCCAAATTAAGCTATGTGTGGGTGGAATAGTTCAGGATATTACGCATCACATAATAGATAAATATATGGGATTCCTGCCAAATTAGGATAACTCAGAAACTGCAGCCACAGTAGAAGAAGTAAAACAGTTAGGATGGTAATTACTGGCTCACACGATAAGCATTCAGAAGTTGGTGCATAGGCAAACAAGTTCAAGGAATTGCAGTAATTTCCTTTGCCACCTTATTTGATTGTGAAGCAATGAAGAGAGAACGAGGTAACTTCATTTGCATTAAAACTATGATATCTGTTTTTGAAACCATAGTCAGTGAGATCGGGAATAAATATAATACATCCTATTTAGGCATTTTATTAATAATGCTATTTTTCATCGGTGATAAATGCCAGCTAGATCACATTCCATCAACAGAATATAAGAATGCTGGATAATAAGTGGACATTAAAGAAACAATACAGTACTGACTGGTTTTACTGTGATAGCCAACAGCTGTAAGACCAGAAAAATGTTAAGACAAGCAGAACTGGGGCTGGACTCCTGCTAATAGCCTGTATGTGATAAGAAGTGTTTCCAGCCCCATGCTTATAAGAAACAATTAAGTCAGAGGCCAAAGATGGTAGAAGATCAGATTACAAATCATGCTATTTTAAAGCAGATCACCTCTGAGATTTTTATATTTGTTTTTCTGGTGTGGAAGCCTTTAGGCTGTGCATTTTCCACTTATCTTCTTAAGCCACAGGAACTCAGAAACTTGTATTTTTTTTCCCCCAAGTGAAAGCTGGGATGATGATGTACAGATAGGAGTTAGGAGCTTGGACTCCAGAAAGAGTGCCAAATATTTTGTAGAGCCACTGCTGAGAGCTTAAAAACAGTTTGCTGCTTGTACTGCTTCTTCTTAAGCATTTGCATAATCAAAGTACAGGCTTAAGTGACATGGGTTGGATAAATCCAAACATATGCATATTTGGCTGAGCACTTATTGGTGATGAAGTCAAGACTAAGACCTGCCACTATGGACTCCACTATCTCTTGGCTAATCAACATCTCATAGGCTCCTGCATGATTTTTTCAAGTAGTGATGTATCCAGCTTTGTTCTAGTCTGCGTAACACCTCTTTTTCATTTAGTTTGAGTAACAGCTGTGTCAGAAGGGATTTTAACAAGTTTTGTGTGGTGTCATATTTACTTTGAGCAGTTGTTGGACTCATTTGCTCTGTGGGCCCCCTGGTGTTTTGAGGTACACGTGCATCAGTGTCAGAAATGGACATCACCTTGCAGAAGTAGATGCAAGAAGTGCCATTCTGGTCCATAAAAATATTTGCATGAATTGACAAAAAAAAAAAAAATTTAGCTTCTCAATAGATACCCAATGTTCACACATAAAGTAGAGCCTGTGAAATCAATGAGTGTCCCATCAGAGCAGGAATGTTGTCCTCTCACTCGGGCTTCTCCGGGAGGCTTCTCTGAAAATGTATCTGCTGTCTTCTTGTATTTAGTGAGACTGAGTTTGGGCACTCTTGCAATTTGCGCTTACCGTGTAAGCTTATGGTGTGGAAGGATTATGAATATATGCCTGAACCCCACACCTTTTTAATGTTCTGATAATCAGTATATAACAACAGTACTCATTTTAAAGTCTGTTTTGAAATTTCTTTCCCTAACTTTCTCGCCAGGATACTATAGTGCTGCAGATGTTGTTTTATTGGTGCCATAGTAACTCAGCAATAGATTCATATTCAAAGGAAAACAGAGACTGAATAATGGCAGGAGGAAGAGCTGAAACAGTAGAACTCTCTCTGGTATGTAAGTATGAAGTTTAGATCAGACTGTGTGAGGGAGAGCTGGTGTTGCAAAGGCATGGAATTGGCTCTTGGAGGAATATGTTGAGCTATAGACCTTCTTGAACAGCTTTTTCATTTTTGTTTGTTTGGGTTCTTTTGAACTTTTCTTGTTTTGTTCATGCAAAAAAGGATTCATTATATTTGCTAATGTTCTTAAACATTATCGTAACTACATAAATCCCTGCATTATTCTTCAGTTAGAGCTTTTGTTCTGCCATATCACTGCTTAAATAAAAGAGAATGTCTAGCAAATAAAGTTTTAGTGCAAAAATATGTCTTTTTTGTGCCACTGTAAATCTGGAATTACTGCCAGGATGAAAATAAGATTTATGTTAGCAAACTGAGACCAGAATGTGGTGCACCAAATTTTGGAGGAATTCATAAAATGCTTGAAATGGAAAACAAGATTATGGGTGACATTTCAAATCAGACATTCTTTAGTGTGCCTGAAAAATAGAAGTCTTGCTAACAGAAAGGGATCTGGTGTGCTATAAAGAGAGAGCAAAATGCAGAAGACCATGTTGTGAAATAGAACAGGGAAAGCTGCTTGGGGCACTATGTGGATGGTAAAAGAAGGAGGGGAAGCACAGCTCACTGAAGATAGTAAAGGACAGAATGACAGTTGATACCTGGATCAAAGGAATAAAAGGTGGTGAGAAAACAAAAAATAAGTTCAAAGAGCTCTTGGCAGATAGCATGCCAGGTTTAGAGACTGGGGAAATTTTTTCAACAGTGAAGGAGGGCAGACAGAATTAGTATCCCCACCTCTAAAAAGAAATAAATAAAGTAGCTTCTTGAAGTATTTCACCCTGAGGAAAAGCCAGAGTGGGAGAGTAAAGAGGTGCTGCTCCTTTTTCATGGTGGGCTGAGGATGAATGTAATTATGATATGCTGACATCTGGGACATGACTTCCAAATGGAGAAGAATCTTCTAAGGCACCTTAATCTGTAATTAAGGATTTGAATACATAGGCTATCTCAAGGACTTAGCCCTACTGTTCTCCTTCCCTGGACAGCTAGGATGTTGTATACACAGGCACTTGGACAGAGAAAAGACACATAAGCAATGAGATTATTTTTTTTTAATCCTACAAATAAAAGATCACTTGTCTCACTAGGCTAAATGTGATTGCATTTGACTACAGTTGATAGGACCTGCACTACCCAGCATTTAGTTTAGTGCACTGTATTTTTCTAAAGCAGAAACATTTCAATGATTATATCTCACAGTTTATTTGGAGAAAACATTGTCACATGATTCCTTCTTTTTAGGTGGTACAACTGCTGGACAGATAAAATTGCTGGAAAAAATATCTCTTTATTGTTATTAGGTAAATGTGGAATAATCCTGGCAGTAAAATTTAGATTTAGACAAAAGTTATCAGGAAGATAATTCAGTTCACACAAAAGAATTTTTGCTTATCAGAAGACATTTTTGTATGCAAAATTGCTGCCATTAACTGTAGACTGGCAGTGTGTACTGAAAGGTGTAGATCCAAAGTCTTGCCAGTGGTGTTATAATGTGTCTATGGTACTTCTAGGTAGCTGTCAAACTAAAACCTTCACTTGATTTAATGTGGAGATAGTGTTATTCAGTGGCAACATGGAATAAGAAGCCTCCAAACCATTTTGCTTATCAATGGCTTCTGTAAAGTCCCAGTTCTGTATCTGGCTGCTCAACTGAGAACCTGATGGAATGACACTTCCACCAGTTTCACTAAGCCCCACATGTACAACTGAAGCCAAACGTGTCCAGAAAGATGTCTGAAGTCTATCAAAGGGCCAGTAAAGATATATACAAATCACTTGTAGTGTTCTGTTGAGGACAGATGTTCTCTGCTGAGAACATCTTTTCTTTGATGCAGCTAATATGCACTATGATTATTTCTGAGAGGCTGCAGATGAACAGTGTTACTTCCTTCTTTTATGTGCACAAAATTATTCTTGTGTTCAAATTTGTATTGTCTTCAGATTGAACCTAATGCAGTTTAGAAATGTGAGTACTTCTCAAGAGGACTCCTAATACCAAGTCTTTTTTTTCCCCCATATTTCTGTTTAGAATTGCAAAATGCCACGCTGCCATGCCCTTACAGTTGCTCAGAAGAGATATCACTTGTCACACACTCAGCTTGCTACAAGGTCAGTGCTAAAAGCAGTACCTCAGAAAGACCATGCAGATTGTTATGATGTTTGTTGACTTATGTTTGATGCAGAATTTTAAGTGGGAATTTACTGCTATCCTTGTGAGTAAGATCTCTCCTGTGATTTTAGAGATTTAGACCTCACTTGTATCTATGTGTAAAATACAAAGCAATTCAAAAGGACAAGTTAACAGCTTAACAACACGAAGGCAAGAGCGCAGCTACAATGAATGGGTCTCTCGTGTCACAGAATCTTTAGTCCTATAGAACCGTGATTTTTGTTTTCTTCTTGGGTACGTTTTGTGTCAGTACATAAAACAAAGCAAAGAAAAAGAAAAATTGAAAAAACTGCTTGCTATTTCTTGTCAATAGTAGAATATAGATAATAGATAGAGGTGAATATGACTGCCCTTCCTCCATCCACATAGCACATCTGCTCAGTGTTGTCAGAAAGGGCCGATTTCCCCTGCCTTTAGCCTGGAGCATGCAGGAGCTGTGCAGGAGTGCAGCTGATGTGCTCTGACAGTATTGAGCTTTTTCCTTAGGACGTTCAGTGTCAGAGCTGGAACTCAAAAGCTGCAGTCCCTGACTCATGCATGTGTTCAATGATTAGCCAATTGAACTGGGCTGCCCTGTGAATTATGTGGCTCATTCCCCCTCTTAGCCAGAAAGCACCCTTGCTACTCACAGGAGGAACTAGTTAATCTGCAGTCAATTAGATGAGAAGAAAACTTAATGAGGATCTTGGTGTCAGTGTTACTGCCCACCCCAGCTAGCCTCCCATGCCAAATATATGTATATTTGGTGGCCTCATTTGAGGGTAGACAACATGTTTTATGGTTCTTTTTGTAGAATATTCATGTTTTACTAGACTGACATTCAGATGAAAAACAAAAAGCTTATTTTTGGACATACACATATTATGCAAACAGGTTAGATGGAGCTATCTTGCTGGAATGTATAGCTGTATAATTCACACAGGTCTTGTTGGGAAGGAGGACTTAATACCAGGTGTTCCTGCTATCTCTCCAGTTTGACTCAGGCTGGAGGGAAAGGATGAAGAATGCGCCTCCCATTAACTGCAGCTGTTACAGATCTCCAAATTTTTTTAGCAGATGTCAGTATTAAGGAAATGAAACCTAGTGTTGCTATGGGAAAGGATAGACGTAACTGAAGCATCTGAATGTAAAGTGAGCAAAGATTGGAAAAAGTTTGGAGTGATCAAAGGGAAATCTTTATCCTTCACAGGGAATGGAAAGAGGAAATGCAACTGAGTAGAAGCTCTTTTCTCTTACTTTAAAAAAGTGGAACAAACATTTCTAAATGTAATTATCTTTATGCAAATCATAGAACTCATTCTACCTTTTCAAAAGTCTTTGTAAGACCTAAATATATTTCTAAACAAACAGAACCAGTGGTATGTGAGAAACCACCATATAAAATTAAAGGAAAATCAAAGAATCTTTGTCCCAGCTTATCAATATTTTAAGAGCTTATTTTAGTTTCTTACATCCCTCCTCTGCTTAATAGATGATTGCAACAATTTCAGCAGACTGGATTTGACTTAACTCATCTTTGATGTGCGTGATTCATCTAGAGGTTCAGCTTTCCTTTCATGAAGAGTAGAACTTTATCTCAATATGAATGATATGTATCCTCTATAGCATTGGAGATAGGTATCTGAAAATGAAGATTTTTTGTGTTTAAAAACTATACATCTTGTTTTCTTATGACCATGAACTGTTAGCAATAGATAGAGCGCTCTATAAGCAGAGATCTGAATGAAAGTGAATCTCTCAGTTAGCAAAGGTACCCCATCGGCCTGAATTTATCAACCATTTACTTCTTCCTGTATGATCTAAAAAAATGTGAAGTACTTTTGGTAGACTGAAAACATGAAATTATGAATTTACTAAAAATATCAACATTTGATAGTTTGATGACAGCAACCTTAAAAACTGTTATGGAGAAATGAACTGCACCCAGGAGGCATCCTGCATTCTTATGGCAGTGATAGCAGCTAACTTTGTTATTCTTACACAGAAATAAGACCAAAACATATCACTGTGGCACTTTCATTTTTTCCCTTTTTTGGCCTCTACATCAGCTTCACATCTCTCTGATCGTCATCCTGGCGATTGTATATCTCTTCTATGTTATCCTACATTTATTCTCCTTACAAAGGAGACTAGTCAGCTCTTCACACCTCAGAGTCCCCCAAAGTCTTTATTTTTTGCTAACTTCTATTCACATTTGTTCTCTTTTCTTCATGATTTTCTTTGCTGACCCTATGACTTTTGACTTTCAGAGCACATTTGCTTGCATTTGATTGTTTTACTTGAACATTTAATTGCTTCTCATCCCTGCTGACACTACTTCCCTGACATTTTATAGCAAGACTTAATCAGGACATTTCTAATTGTTTTTTTTTCTGACAAAAATCAGCTGAAACCAAACATGGATGTAATAAGATGCCTGTTTCATGATTTTTAATAGAGATTTTTCTAAGAAGTTCTGAAATTATTAGAAACATCCTTTATTAACATTTTGAAAAGATGGCTATTTGCCAACTGAAAACAACCTGAAAATTAAGATAATGTGTAGTGACTTAAGAATAAATATAAAATCAAATATTTGATTTTAAGGGAATATTTCCTAGTTTGTTAAAAGAATAATTTTTCTAAACTGCTAACATGGAACACGATTTACAAAGTTTTGGTGAACACGAAAGGTGATTTTCACATGTATGCAAATGCTTGGGCAACTAACAGACGCTAGCACAGGGAGGGTTAATGGCACTTGGATGTTGGCCTCTTTTCTCTATCTGCCACCTGATCCATATCATCAGTAAAAATAAGAAATGCTGGGGTTGAATGCAGGCCTGGGGAGGATAATGAATCATGTCACTTGGCATGCCGTACTGGGGCACAAGATATTGAAGTTCAGCACTGAAGTTCTGTCAGGAGTTGGACTCAGTGATCCTCATGGATCCCTTCTAACTTGGGATATTCAGTACTTACCTTTCATGTCTGCCATTTGCACGTGGCAGCGTGTCTCTGCAGCTCACACTATTGACCCTCATCTGTCAGCAATAATGGGTAACTCATCATTTACAATAAAACAGCCCTTTAGTAAACACTGAGAACTCTGGGATCCCACCCTTGCTAATACAGTCTGAAAAGCTTCTTTGAAAAAGTACTGGCTTTACTTCTCAAGCTTGTAGAAGGATTTAGCTCTTTCTTGGTTGTTTGGACAGCATCCACTGGCCCCTGGTGAGAAAGCCCTGGAATTTTTCTTTCTAACAAATCAATTAAGCCACGCCCTGGAGTGATATTATATATATGTATATTTATTTATTTAAAATTATCAATGGACTGATTCCTGATCAGTGATTCCTGAAAGGCACTGGTAAAAGAGTTATGTGCACATTTCATATAGCTCTCTTCTTTCATATAGCTGGAGCAAGAAAGCTGGAGAAGGGACAAGACATTTGATCCTTTTCTCAAGTTCTTTTCTCTAATACTTTTCTGATCCGTTGTCTACAGTAGTGATGTGGAATGCAGTTTATTTTTTCTGGTGTTGTGCTTCCATTTTCCTTTACCTTGCCTTGGCCAAGCAGTCTACTGAACTTTCGATGCTACAGCTTTGCTTATTTTTCTTTAGGATGAGAAATCTGTGACAAGAACCATGCCTTTGGTGGTGCCCTGTCTACTACTGATCCCAGGATCAACCCAGCAGGAGGTAATGGGGGGTCTTTGTTTCCCCTGCTTATTCCAGTGTTGGTGCTCTGACATACAAGAGATCTAAACAACATGTCAGTAGACCTCTCCCAGGATTTGAAGTGTTTGTTGGCTCAGGTCCTGCTTTCCCATATTTTATACAAAAAACTGACTTGCAGACACAAACATTGCCACAGTTCTGATCTGAGCTGGGAAGGGAGGAAAGGACTTTGCAGATATTTTGCATGATGCCATCATAAAATGTGCTAACAGAGCATAAATGACAGAAGAAATAATATGGGGTCATTAGTGTTGCTCTTGCAGTTCTGCTGACTGGTCTGGCCTGAACAGAAGTCCTCCATTCAGATGTACACTTCTTCTGGTTTATATAAATGTCAGTATTTCAGCTAAAGGCTATGACTGGTGCAGTCACAAACTTCACAAAATGTACATTAGGATCTTCGGGGTCTTTAAAATTTGTGCTGACAAACGAAGAACATAATAACACTTCTAGGCATTGAAAGTAGTTCATTTATGAACTTTTCATAGTTTGGTGGCTATCATCTTCCATTTGAAATTAAAAAAATGGGTCCCGAAAGTCCTTCCAAGCCTAAGGAAAAAAAAAAAAAATTGAGGAAAAATATTTTTTTTTACTGGTAGAGACTATAAAGACTGCTATATTTTAGAAGTCTTACAGTTAGATAAGTGGTGGATAGCATTTGTGTCTAGATGGAAGGACTGGTGACATACTGGGCTTAAAATCATTTTTATTTCAGCCCTCCTTCTCTTCTCTGCTTGAATTACAATTTTATTAAATATGATTTCAAGGATTTCTAGTGCTGGGAACCAATAGCCAAGGCACATCTCACAGCAATATCTCACAGTCCAAATTATGTAGAAGACTTCATGAGGCAGGGCCACTGTGGAAAGAAGCATTCATTTGCTGCATCTCTTGCCAGTGTGAGAACCTGTTCATTGTACAACCTGGCTAAATTTACTGCAGCTCCACTCTGACCAACACCTCTAAACTGTACACTTTTGGGTATAAAGGAACCCTAAGTAATCTAAGCTGCTTTGAGACTGCAAAATACAGAAAGCCGTTGAGGAGATGTGATGGAGAGAGAAAATAACTGTCCCTTTCCCAGACAGACAAAGTGCATCTCTAATTGTTTGTGGCACAGCTTGTTTGTTTTGGTAGTGCCTTGTAGGTGCCTTGCTGAGGAGAATGTGTCAGAAGCAAAATTCGAAATATAGTTTTGGTGTCAACATACTAAAGAGAGATAAAGGAAAGAATCCACTGGTGTAAAAAACAAAAACAAACAAAAAACTGTGGTGGAACTGTTTTTATAGTTGAACAAGTCTTTCCATACTGGGCTAAGACTCACCAATGTTTGTAGTGCAGGAGGCTGAGCACAGGAGTGCCAAGTGGCACCTGTGTGGCTCAGACCTGGTTAGAAAACTTGTTCAGGTTGAGAATCATTTCAGTTCAATTTGTTGTTAATGAAAGATGTAGGCTATGTAACCATGTAGCTCTTTTTATTTGTGAATCTGTGGCTTGCTAACAGATACTGAACCAGATAGACTATATTTACATTTCAGCACAAATCATTCAAAGGAACATAACAGGAAAGTCAAACCATCCACTGGGAGTTTGGATTTTCTTAATGATGAAGGTTTGAAAATGCAGGGAGGAAGTTTGAAATACAGACAGTCTGAGAGCTCTGTTTTAAAAACTATTGAGTGTATGCAAAACTGACAGGGTGAATTTAGTTGCTGTAATCCAGATGTTTTCATTTTAAGTAAGAGAGAAGAGACATCAATGAAAATTTATAAGGGTAGTGAGAATGTGCATAATAAGACACTGGAGAGAAAAATGTAAGCCAGCAGCGTCAGGGAGGATTAGCGGGTATGAGTGCTTTGCTCTATTAGTATGTATTGCTGCAGCCAGCCATGTTTGAATTACAATTTGATATAATTTGGGAACGCGTTGTATTGTAACACATTAGACTGTGTTCTGTGGATTTCAAGAGAATTTAAAGGAGTCAGACACTCCAGTGCAATTGAAATTCAGTGAGCCATCTGTGGTGCTTTGTAAACTGTGGTGATTGCTCATCTTTTCCATAGGTCTCTATCAAGTACAACCCTAGTGTTTTCTGCATGTGTTGTACCCACTCAAATTAGGGTTCTATGAGATTTTTTTCCCAGTATGAACAACAGTAGAAAATATAACTGGGAAACATATTGCCCTTAACTTTCCATACTTTGAAAGCAGTCATCTAATGCTGATGTATACCAGTAATGTAACTTTACCTGGGTTTTCACAAGCATTCTCTATAATGCCTACAGGCTTGATTGTTATTACGTCAAATTTAAATCAGAAGGCAGAATCTGATCCTGGATTAGTAGGGACTCTTATTTTTGTGTATGCTTTTGTTGCAGGGTATGAAAATATGATTTGAGAGCACTAATAGCAACTGCCTTAGATAAAAGCACAAGTGATTACCTAGAGTTGCAGTGTTGAGCTGCCTACCTGGAAAACATGTTGTTTAAAGCACTGTTTTCACACCCACATTCATCCATTTAGCCCAAAGCATCAGAGTCATCCAAGCTCCAAGATCTGGAGCAATGATTTCAGGTTTTCACTTTTTTGAGCCAGCCTGTGAAGATGATTGAGCTAAAGTAATTTTTCTCTGTCTCTTGTCACAATTTTCATGACACAATGCAACTTCCATACCTACTTCAGTTCTATCTAGTAATTATTGGGTTGTTTAGTCTTTTAACGCATGACAGTTCTAAGTACATCAAAGAAAAGTGCCGTTAGACAGCGGTGCAGTCAGATCTTTTCATCATTCCTCAGGAAGTCAACATATTTCTGGAAAAGGAAGGTTGCCCAGGGAGTCTGGTGAAGCACTCAGTATTTCAATGAAATGTTATGAATTGTATGTAGGTGAAGCAAAGCCTAGCCATGGCTAGCAAGAATTTTTTTTAAGAAGTTAGTAATTAGGGATAATGCCATAAACACCAAATATATTTCGAAGATGGCATTTTGTTTTACATGCCTAATTTTTCTGTTTCTAAAATGAAATCCAGCTGTTCCTTTAGTACTTAATGCAGTTTACATCCCTGTGGGGAAAGCACCCTGAATTCCTCATTTTACATCACAAGGAGAATTGCTTGTGGAGTCTGTGTCTTTTCATGTACAGCACTACAGGTCTTCTGTCTGAGAGCAGGAAAGTTCATGTTGGTGAGTTGTGCAAGATTTTGCAGCCCAATTAGAAATGAATGAGGTACATCATTTTTCAATTTTCTGTGATTTAAAGTGCACATAATGGCAGATGTTAAAAACTGTATATTCTTAGTGGTGTTGCACAGGGATTGGTGCTGGGTCCATTCCTGTTTGATATCTTCATCAATGACCTTGATGAGGGGATAGAGGCCACCCCCAGCAAGTTTGCTGATGATACAAAGCTGGGAGGATATGGCTGACACGCTGGAAGGCTGTGCCGCTATTCAGTGAGACCTGGACAGGCTGGAGAGTTGGGCAGAAACGAATCAGATGAAGTTTAACAAGAGCAAGTGTAGCGTCTTGCACCTGGGGAGGAATAACTGCATGCACACTACAGACTGGGAGATAACCTGCTGGAGAGGAGCTCTGAGAGAGGGGCCTGGGTGTCCTGGTGAATGACAGGTTGGCTGTGAGCTGACAGTGTGCCCTGGTGGCCAAAAAGACCAATGGGATCCTGGGCTGCATTAAAAAGTGTGGCCAACAGGTCAAGGGAGCTGATCTTCTCTGCCTTGTTGAGGCCTCACCTCAGTCTCACATGAGTCTCAGTAATTATGAGGACGATGCTTCTGATTATAATTTTTCTCATCAGATGAGGAAGTGAAGGGCCTAGCATATCACACCTATTTGATATCACTATGAAATATGTGAACAGAAACTACACAGGTTTTTGTTTTCTACCACAAACACACAACCGTGAGTGCATGATAGTAATTTGTACTATTCCTTGTGTATCTTTTCTTTTGTAAGTAAATGGATACTCATGCTGGATTAGACCTGTAATGATTTCTTATTCTAAGTTTGACAGGAGGCAATGGCAAGCAAATGGGAATCAGTATGGAGGAAAATGTATTATGAAAAGTTATCAAAGGCTGTTTTATTTTGTCACTGAATTATACTCAGTATCTATTAAAGGAGATAATAGATGCATGCAATGCATTTGTTAATGGTCCAATTTTCTATTTTGATATCTAATTCATTCTTAATATTTTTGAGCTAAAAAATACTTTAGTATTCCCCAAAAATTATACTGAAAAAATTTCTAAACATTTTTTGATGAGGAAAGTTCATACTGCTTTGTGACTGAAGTACGTACTTGCATGCAAAATTGTGTCTTGAATCCTTTCTCCTTCCTTCTGTTCTTCTCACTTTCAGTAGTTATTTTCTTTAACTGTCAGGTTACCTGCTTGGTTACACAAAAAAAGTTCACAGCATATTTTCTAGGCTAATCTCTTGAGGGAAGAAAAGATATTCATCTTCTGAGTGACAGAAGTTTTGAATATGCTGAACACGTCAAAAAAGCACATTGCGCAGCCAGCTCGTTTGGTAGGACAGCAGATGAAAAATGGTTTTTCCTTCCTTACTCTTCATCAAGATTTCCAGCCTGGACTTGGGAAACTAATTCTGTCAGAACTGGTTTCAGAAGTTCTATTTTAGTTTTCAACAAGCAGCAATTCTCTGATGGTTCCTCTAGAAAATGCCAAACCAGCTCTATGTTTGATCTTGGTGATGTCTTGCGACAAAGAGTTCTTTGGACTTAATGCATAGCTGCACATAGTAATTGAATGTTCTTTAGCTCCTGTATTGTCAGAAAGCATAAATGGAAACACTCACTATTCACTGTTTGCTGTTATTTATGTTCTCCCTAACAAGGGAGAAGTACAAATAGTTTTCGTAAATTTGCGTAATGTTAATCACTGTCTTTTATGGTTCTGCTTTCAGTTGCTGTTGTTTGAAGTCAGATTAGTCTGTCTTTAAATCCCAGTTGCCTTGAAACTTCTTTTAAAGCAGGCATAGAATTTGCCTCTTTTAGATGTTTTACTAGGAGATTTCAAGGAGAAATTGAATGCTTTTGCTGCTAAACTACTTGATTCTGATGTTGACTCCCGGGTCTCAGATGTATACTGTGTGCCCTAACATCACATGCCCTTGGTAACTACTTGTTCTTTAATTTCTAGGTTTAAAGTATCCAAAGCAGAGAAGATAATAACTAACGTTAGTCCTTGTAGTCTACACAAAAGATGATCAGAAAGCACTCATCAGTGGAGGAACAGAAAGTGCTGACTGAAGCTCAGTGCTAAAATTCACAGCATTTAGGCTTGTAGAACTAAACCCACAAAGGGACCATGATAGCATATTGCCGTGTGAGACACTGAAGCCTATGTTCGTATGCCACTGAAACCCTCAAAACACTTGCTGAGGTCTTACAGTCTAGCCCAAGATACTGATGTTTCTGACAAATGGCACTCAAATAATCTCCCAATTACCATAGAATAATCTGAGGTTATCAAAGTAGAGGTTGGATCTTGTACAGCATATAGCTGAGGACGGGGCATACTTATTCCAGTGCCTACAGCTTCAGGGCTTAAATGCTTTCCTTGAGGCCATGAGAATTCTTTTTATCTCTACACTGAACTTTGTCCATTTCACATCCCAACTGAACTTCTTAAGTTTTAGGAAAATTGATGTAAGATCAGATCCAGTCTAAGAGCTGCTTCAAACAGGTCATCTCATGCAAATACAGTGCTTTGTGAGAATGCTGGAGCTGAGCTCCTTGGGGCAGAGAGCAGGGAGGTCTCTGTCTGGAAATAAGCTCAGAGTACAAGACACAGGAATAAATGGCTCCCATTAAATATCTTGTCAACTTCCCTGCTGGCCTTACATAAATATATTTTCCTTATTCCTGTTCTTGTCTAGCCTAATTTGAGTGTTTACTCCCACTCTCTTAACCTTTATTCCTGCCATTCCCTTTGGCTGTGCAGCTTTATCTGCTGTGGACCTCCATTTTCTAATTCAGGCCCCAGTGCTGGATGTGTATACAAGATGTCCTGATGTAAATTTTCACAGCACCATTACCAGCAAAATAGGCATGACAATTCATACAAGCTGAGGGCTTTAACATTAGAATCAAGGGCTTTATTGTCTCTGCATGAGGAGTCTTTTCAGGAGAGTTTGGCACTGTTTGAACTATCCCTGCACATATCATTCATTAACTTTTAACTACTCATTAAAATGTTGTTTGTACAATGGACCTCAAAGCTAATATTTCTGCCCTATTGTGTATTCCAGTTACACTCGTCACCAAAGAGAGCTGTACCTTGCTGGGTACACAGTTTGTTGTTCCATTTCCTGTGATTTTAGATTTGTCATTTCAAAGATCTCTTTGAACCTGGATTTGTGTTAGCTAATGACACAGAACCTCTGTGCATACAGCTAGGCAGGAGCAGCGTATTAGCAAGAAGACAGGTTTGTTCTCAGCAGGAGGTTTGTTGGTTGGTTTTGCTAGCAGTGGCAGAAAGGTTTTCCTCCATTTGGAGAGATGCCAGTGTTATATCATTTTTTTAGTTCATGTTTCTGTCAAGTAAGAGTTCTTGCAGGTGGCATCCAGACTGACAAACTACATTAAATCTTCAGAATTCATAGAATCATAAAATACAAAGGCTCCTTTGAGGTGGAAGGAACCTTTTAAAGTCATCTTGTCCAACTCCCCTGCAATGAACAGGGACTCCTACAGCTCCATCAGGTGCTCAGAGCCCTGTCCAGCCTGACCTTGAATATTCCCAAGGGCAGGGCATTCACTGCCCCTCTGACCAAACTGTTCCAGTACCTCATCATCGTTGTCATAAAAAACATTATTCATACATTCAGTCTAAAAAATATACCCAAAAAAAAAGTCCTTAAGCGCCTTCATGTGTTTGTAAGTTCATAGAGGGGTTGTTTTAAAGACGGTGAATTTCATCTTTGAGGTGTTTGTGGGTACTTGTGCCTTGGATAGGTCTATTAAAGTGCTGACTAGAAACATTTAAATTGGATGGTGAGGTTAATTTAATTTTAAAATTAGCTGAAGTCCATTTGCTGAGTTGCTTCTTTTCTTTCTCAAGTAAGCTGTTCTAGTTTCTGAGTTATTAGTTGAAATATAATTACAGGCACATCAAACTAGCAACAATTGCCTTGCTTTTGCCTTTTTCAGCTTTATGAGGTCTAGTTTATTAGACATAGACTTTTAAGAAGGCAGAATAACTGTACTGTATCTTGACTGCTTTTTTCTGCATTGGGGAAAACGCTACAAGAGAGCTGGTAGAAAAATGCTGCAGTAATTATTTTCAGGCAGCACCACTGCAGGGGTCCTACAGGAAAGGGAAAATAAAAGTTCACTGCAGAAATCATAATTAACATGTATCTCAAAAATTTGGTTTGCACTGATTGGATAAATGCAGATATGAGTATTAAAACTTTATTGAGAATGGAAGCACTTGTTGGCATGCTTGAGGCAAACACAGAGAAACGTCTATCAGCCAGCATTTGAATCTGCAGAGAGAGAGTGGGAACAGTGCTACAGTTAAATAATGTTTTGGGCAAAAAATGAAATACCAGGCTTCTTCTGTTCAGTCTAGTTAGTGTCTTAACAGTCTCATTCAGAAATAAGTATCAGTCCAAGTTTAACCACTACCCCCGAAAAAAAAAAGGAAAATAAAATGAATACAGTCCTACAGAAAAAGTGACTACAAAACGGTTAGCATTGTGAAGCACACACTTTCTAGCTGATCTCCTTCCCCTGGGGTTGGGCCATCCTCCCGCAGCTCTGCAGGATCCTAAGGTCAGTGGCCTCAGCCTGGTGCACTCTTGGCGCAGCAGTGATACATCTATGCCATGAGCCCCTTGCTGGAAGAACCATGATGTCATGTGAATGGCTCTTCCTTGTTCTGAGATCCATTTAGGGCAATTTTTAAGTTTGTTCATGTGCTTGTACGCTCTGGTCTTTGTGTGCAGCTCTGTGTTTGATCTGATGTTCCTATATACAGTGCCTTTTAGTTATGCTAGATACTATTTCCTTGATGTCTCTGTTACTCTGTTACTCTTAGAGTAGGCTTGGTCTGGCTCCAGTTCTGCACTTCTCTAATTTGTCATGGATGAGACATTTATAGCATTGGGCCATCTTCTGTCATCTCGTGCCCACACTCCTCTGCAGGCCCTGCTGTAGTCCCTACGCAGGTGACAGACCTCTACTTCTCTCTACTGTAACATTACATTACAGTCAGAAATAGCCCAGCCTACACAGAATAACTACTTGTTACTACTCTCCCAATATAAGCTAGGGTCCTAAAAGATAAGCAGAACTATAACAAATTATACATAGCCACCTGGCTGGAAGAAAAACTGTTGAACTGAATTAAAGGAAAGCTCCAGGAAAACCCTGAAACATTCAAACAAAGCAAGTGTGACAAGCCTCAATCCTGAGGTCTGGAGACATCAACAAAGACCTGGTGGCCAACAGCAATACATATGTTATATTACTGGCAATACAAACTTTGTATTACTGGGCTATCATGTTATAGCACTGGGATGAAAGGATGCCTGCAAGTGTATGAGGTCACAGGGGACAGCTTAGCTTGTGAAAGAAGGAGCTGGAGGACATCACAAAGTTCTCATTAAGCAGAGTGGATCAACCAGCACACTCAGGGCATATATTTGCGTCAGCCTCTTGCATGGAGGTGCCCAAATCTCTCTCACTGGGTATTCGAGTGCTCCTTTGATTTTACTCTTAGTGCACTAAGAGTAGCTGTTGTGCAGGAGGTGCTGGGTATTAAAATCAAGTTTACCACTTTTTGGCTCCAGGCCATCGTAGGCTGTGAGATCTGATGCAGGAAAAACAGACACTGGAGCTCCAAAACCAAATCCTGGGAGGGAATTCTCTCTCTAGCATTTTGCTGTTCTCTAAGTCTTTATTTGGAAATTTCTGGAATTGAAGCGTATAAATGCTGAGGAACTTTAAAGTGAGAGCCAAGATGATTTTATATCACAGGGTACAAAATGTTCTGAAGGGGCAAAGCGGGATTTGAGGTGTGAAGAAGCCTGATTTTTCTCTCATACAGCTATTCATAGAGGGAATTAGTTGCTGTCCAGATACATCTATCCCTGAAATGTTGATATTTTTTTATACTAAAAAATTTCACAGTAGTGCAGATGGCATTAAAATCCCTCAAAAAATGGAAACAAACAACCAAAATAAAACGACTAATAAAAATATGTTATGACTTTACTGCACAAGGAAAGTTAAAAGACAACTAGTCTTTATGAATTTAACATTTTGTCTGTGGAAGACTGTCTCTGATGTTTGCAAAAATATTCCAGTTTAAATGTTTAACTTTCCATCAGCGTGGGATAATCTCATTCTTGTCATTAGTGTCAAGGGACAGTGTTTGATACAGCTGCTCTGCTTCCCAGAACTAAGGATATTTTATATAATGCTTATTTCTTTGGTCACACTTTTTGTGACCAAGATTATTGGGTTGGTGATCTTTCCATTAGAATGGTTAATGTAATGAGAGGAAGAAGAAAAAGGTGTGAGGGTCGGAGCTTCAGATAAAGATATTCTGGCCTAAATTATAACTGTTCAAAACTTAGTATGAGACTGTCCTCCTTCAGTCAAAGCAGACCATTTTATGGTGGTTGTAGACTGACTGAAGTCGTGGTTGGAGCAGGTTGTGCAGATAGGTAGTGAATGACCTTGGAGACACACAAGGTCAGGCTGTACAGGGTTCTGAGCTTATGGAGCTGTAGGTGTCCCTGCTCACTGCAGGGAGTTGGACTAGATGGTCAGGTGTCCCTTCAACTCAGATGATTGTATGACTATGATTTTATGGTTGTTAGGAGCTGTATGACTGTCTCACGTAAAAAAGGCAATGGGATGCTGCAAAAGTGCTGTTTTTTCACTGTTCCAGTGAGTGAACATGTTTTGTCATTTGCATTCCTTTCATTTAACAGGGGCAGATAGAGATGAGTTAAGAGAGGAAATCATCATTATGACTCAGCGCCTGTACAGCACTAGGAGATTTTGGTTGGATCACAAAGGCGCAGACTATTGAAGGAGCAGATGCAGACAGGGCAATGGTTCATGAGCAAATTGATGACTTGATGGTAGCTCAGAAACCAAAACATTGCTCCAGTGGCGATGTCAAAATTACAAACTGTGTGTTGTAATTAATAAAACCCTTTCCATCAGTGAGCTGGATTTAAGGGCTTTGGCAGAGGTGCAGTTAGTGTGCAGAAGGTCTATGTTTCTTTCTCCTAGTGATGCTGGAACAAATAGCTCTGATTTTCAGTGAGTGGCAGAAATTAGAGAAGGTATATGGGATTTTGAGCTTAATTCCTGTCATTTAGACCTCTAGTTTGCAGTTGAGCAGTGGAGTCAGGAATGTGAAGTAAAAATGAATTTAAAAATATCCAGTAGAGAAATAGGCTGAGAGCACTGTATGGTTTTCTCAGGGAGATGTTGCCTTCTGCTTTACTGTGATGAAGGAGTTCTCTCATGCTGGTACAGTGTGAGGCCCTTGGTTTTCATGCTTTAGATATGAGCAAGAGTAGAGTCATCGTCTGAGCTGTTTGGAGTGTGTTGTTTTGGTGCCACCATGGTTTGACTCTGCATTTCTAAGTAAACCTGCAGGTTCTGTACAACTATTTTTTTTCAGACATGAAGGGCTGATGGGACAAAGCATCCCTCCCTGCAGATCATTTCCAAACTCAGGTGCACTCCATCTCACTGGAGCATGGATTCCCTTGTACCACATACAACAGGAAGCAGTGAAACCACTTGAGAGGAGGGATATGTTTGTTACTTATACTGTCACTAATTTAGGAAGAGATTTATAACAACCTTTGCAGACTGACCAAATAACAGCTGTGGTTTGGTAGCACTTTCCCAGTATGGTCTGAAAAAGTTGTTATGGTGAAAATGATGTGAATGGTCATTAGCGAATGGCTGCTGTCACCAGGGAAGTTTGCTAATCAAGGTGCTATTGTGTCATTCTCCCTTCATGAGCTGGAAGGTGACGAAGTTAGGGGAATGAGACCTGTAGCAGTTGTACTGAATGTGAAAAGTGCAGCATGATGCCTGCTGACTTTACTTACTTGACTGTTATCTCTGAACTTCCTTGCAATTAAACATGGCTTAAGTGGAATTTCTCTAGAGATTGCAGAGGGGTAAGACATCTGTCTTAACACGATGCTTATTTCTTGTGTTAGTGTTCTTCCATGTTTTTGATGTGAATTGACAGAGGAATTCAGCAGCAAGAATTAAATGACATAGGGTGTCAGAAGATATCTTTTCCCAGCATGACTGTAGTTCACTCTGCTCAGTACAGACTCTTCCTCTGATCATCAGCAGGTTGAAGAAGTCTCACCTCCAAGATTTTTGTAATAATGTGAAGATGAAAGACTGCATGAAATGTTGATTGAGGGTCTGAATTTAACTAGCAAGAGAAATTTGTTCCTGAAAACTACCTTAGCAGTGGCTTTGAAACCCTATTCAAATAAAAAAAAAGAGTAAGGAGCTCCAGATTACAGTCATAAATGCATGTTTGAAAGACCAAGAGGGCACCAGAAATGCTATATTGTTAAGCTTCGTGTTAAGCAATGCCTAACCATCAGTTGGATCAAAGTTAGGGAAGAAAAAACTATGCATTTGGCTGAGTACACTAGTACTTATTCCTTAGCTTTAGATCAAAGTAAGGCTTTACTCCCAACCTTCCTGGCATTTGCGCTGACTCTTTTCAGTCTCCGCCAGTAGTAGTTGTCCTTTTTTCCCACTTTTCATTTTCTTCCTCTTGTCTCTTTATGCTCTTCTGAATCAAAGCTATCTTACAGAACCCCAGCACCCTTTATAACTTCTTCTGCCCAAACATCCCCAGGGTGTAAATTTCCAAGAGATATTGGTTGCTAAATATTCAGGGGTGACTGCCACTGTCTTGTGTCTTTCTTTCTTCCTGAGTTACCATTTTCATTCTGGCTCTGCTGTAAGGTATCTGTTTTGTTTTCTCTTGCCCAATTTTAGCTGTGTATTTTCAATCTGAATCTTTTAAATATTTTCAATCTATATCATACCTCCAAATCTAAATTAAATGTACAGAATGGCTATATTTTATACTTTAGAGTTATACTTCATAATAAGGTGTGTATCTGCTGACAGCTGCATATGTATGGTTATGACAGCAAGTGTTTTATACCAGATTCTCATATAAGGCCTCAACCAAAACCTGTTGCAGCCAAGAAACGTATTTGTCCCTTCCAACCCAAACCATTCTATGATTCTAGGATTCTATGACTTCAACTTAAGTTGAATATTAAGGCACTGAATTTTTTTTTTTCCATCAGCCCTGTCATTTTTAATCTTCTACTTTTGCATAAATTACATGTGCCTGCTACTTCAACAGCGTTCTTGATATGCTTACACTTCTGGAAATTGGTAATGTCAACAATGCAGCAATTAAAGTGTTTTGTTTTTTTTTTTTCTTTCAGGATGTGAGCATATATGTCATTAAATGCTTATTTCGAATTGTAACCCAACAGCAGTTTGTAAATTAACCCATCTATGAGCTTCTATAAAGCAACACAAGCCTATTCTTTGAATAAAAATTACATTTCACAGAATTTATTTTCTCTGTCTGGAAGAAAAATACACGATTAAAAAGTCAGTTGGAGTGCTCAGTGCTAGTTACTCTGGTGTAGTTTACCCTGGCAGCAGCAGCCTCAAGTCAGTTTCCCATGCTGTGTAATTCAGGTGTCATCCTACTTAATAAACCTGGATAATTTTTCTTTCTGTGGTAAACTCAGCAGAATTTGGCACAGTGTGATGCTTTGGGTATAGAAGATTGATTTAAAAAGTTTTTAAATGTTCTACTCACTGTAAGACACCCATTTCTATGTTATAGAAAAATGCCTCAGTGTAGGGGATTTTTTTTTCTTCTTTTTCTTCTGTGTTATTAAAATGCATTTCCTAAAAATCTGAATTCAGGGAAGTCAAATACTGTATCTTCTGTACTTTTCAAATTTAACCATATTTTTTACTGATCACAACTAGGCTATTGCATTCTCTGAAGCAAAATTAACCTCACCTCACAACATTTCTGCCCATTGTCTTGCCCAAGAACGCATTTGTTGCACAGCTAACTTACACAAGTATTTTTTAGGAATGAGAAATGAACCCCACACCAGGGTTTTTCAGTGTTCTTTTTTTTTTTTTCCCTCTAAATTCTCTGAGTACATGACAAAAACAATGATTGAAACAATAACAGCATGCAGAAATCTTTTGTTTAAGTCTGCAAAATGCAGATTTTCCAGTCTTATATGAGTTTAAAGGTAAAGATCAATAAATAAAGGAAACCTGGACTCCTAAATGTTCTGTCACCTTTGTTATTTCTAGTGTTGCCCCCATGGTTGTAGTGTACTATTTCTTTGAGCTTTTTTAATCAACTTCCTAAATGGTTTTAGATTCCCTCCAGTGCAAATACTGAGTGTGCTGAACTTTGGCTTCCAAAGAGCTTTGTAGCTCACTGGAGTGAGCCAAGAATACAAAGTTTGCGCTATCATGTTATGCAGCAGAAGCTGGATCCTTCCCTGGCACTCAGGTATATTATCTGTCTTGTGAAAGTGAAAATGGGTCTTTCTTGTGTATTATAAAATGAAGAATTATTGTCATCTTTGTTCTGTTTGAGCAGGCATGGTAGCTAGCATTTTCGTTTATTTAGTCCTATGTTTCATGCTATAAAGTTAAAAGGAGGATAGTTCTGTTATTTCATTTAGGGTTTAATAAAATACATTAAATACAGTATATTGTTGAAAAGATCTGGTAGGTAACTGTCCAATGTCCTTACTTCATAAAGCAGTTCATCTTTCCTTGGCAGTTATATCAAGAAGCCAGCAGCTGTGTTCCACTGTATAACTGGCCTCTAGATAGAATAGTTCTGGTCATTTATATGGAAAAAGCAAGTGTTTCCTTCCTAAGAAAGTGCATTAATAGTAATTTTCCTTGAACTCTTTTTTTTTTTTTTTTTTTTTTTGGCCATAAAAATTGAACATATGTAACTCATTGCAGTGTGCTGGTTGCATATGGAAGGAGCAGCTGTCTCAGAGCTTTTTCATCTCCAATTGTGAAGAATGCCTTCTTGTGTACACACATTTGTCTTCTGCTCTAAAGAAACTGTTCCAGTTTCTCTCCCATTCTGAGACATCTGAAGCCCAGAGAAACTCCATCACTGCAGCAGCTTGTCCATGCTGGGATGTGCAGAGCTGAAAGGACAAGCTCCCTGCAGGTCCAGAGAGATGGCTTTAGCACATACACCAGCTCCTCTAACACTTTTTGCTGCAGCTCTGAGTTATTTTCCCACAGTGGCACAACTTCAGTAGGAGAAATGCTGAATGCTTCACACGGAGCTCAGCTCAGAGACCAAAGAAGGATGTCTCATTGCTCAGGGGAGTGTTTAATAGCCATGTGAAAGGGATTTTTACCTTCTTCTCAGCTAACTCAAATAAAAGAACTCTCATCACATCAGTTGAAAGAGACGTGAGCAGGTAGTGGATGTGAGAGTGCTTGGTGCACTGAGGTCCATGTGATTTTACGACTCTCTCCTACAGACAATAGGTATGACCAGTATCATAGAATCATGAAGTTTGGAAAAGGCCTCAAAGATCATCTTAGTCCAACTATCAACCCATCACTACCATGCTCATTAAACCATGTCCAAAGAGCAATGAAATCTGGAGTGTTTCTGAGCACAGAGGCTCAATACTATATGCTGGAGCAATTTAGGAAGCCCTTAAGGATATGGCAGTGGTAAGGTAGGGGCTTACAGGATGTCTGCTTTCGGGTGACATATATTCCTTTTAAATCTGGATTTAGAACTGACAGTTAGGGAAAACAGCAAGTCTGACCTGAGCAAGGATACGCATCTGTAAGAAAAAGCCCCGTAGTTGCACTACAGTATTTGAATTAGGAAAGAAGTATTGATATTGAGCAAATGAAATAGTCAATGCCTTCTCCAAAGGGGTATTTGAGCCTAGCTATGCAAGCAGAGCTATGCTTTCCCTCAGTGCCTTACAGCCAACTTAAACCTCGTTAACAGTTTTTGCCTTAGGTAATGAAAATCGTAAATCTGTAATTCTACTCTGCCCAGAAAGAAGCTGCATTGGCTAAACAAAATGAATCGGCTCAGTGCACTGAGAAATAGTTTAATCCTCCTGCAGTGGGGGTGATGCACAAATAGCTTCAGGGACCAGTCCTGGCTTGTAGTTCTACAGTGTACAAAAATGGCTTTTAAAGGAATTTAATTTTCCAACTGTTGCAAGAAAAAAAGTCACCTCTTTAACACTCTTGGTTCAATATTGGTTCTCTCTCATATGAAATCCAAGCTGTAGCCTGCAGACAGTTCTCTGCAGTGCCTATTTTTTATGGGCCTCTTACCTTCTAACTGGTAGAAACATTTGTGTCTAAGAAATCCCATAGACATCTTCAGCAGAGGACGGTTGATTTATTGATTATTCAATCCGAGCTACCATTTTCCTCTTCCTTTTGCACTTCTTTAGATTGGAATTTTTCATAAATATATTTATTTCTTAAACACATTTTTTTTCGGCATGGATTAAGGTTTAATGCTACATTTTATTTTATTTTATTTTATTTTATTTTATTTTATTTTATTATTTTTTTTACATTTAGTATGGGCAGTTATCTGTCCTCTGCTCAGATTGTAAACCTCAGGCCAGGGTTGGCCACTGAAATTGTCACTTGACTGTAGCTGGAACACATTTACTCAGAAAAAGATCAAGGGTGCACCAGAGACACCTTACAAACGGTCATCTCTGCTGTTTGGTATGTGCACTGCCGCTGTGATTTTCATCACCTCACATCCGTTCATCTGCCATTCATGTCTATAGGGCTACAAAATGGTGGAATTTCTTTGGACATTAACACATTCCTGAATTTTGCCTGTCTGAAATATTTATATGCAGACATCTCTCTTAACCCTTGATTTTCTTTATCCGCTGTAAGTCATATACCTCCTGGGAAAGCAGTTCTGGCAGCATCACTGGAATACGTGTACTTGATAACCTTCTTGCACAGTTTGCATTTGTTTTGTAACTGAAACAAGCTATTACTATAAAGGAATTTGAAAACTGTTGCTTCTTCATCTTGTTTATATGACAGGAAGACTGAGTCCATCCTATCAGTTAAAAGAGTTTGGAACACAAGAATGTCTGGACAAAAGGAAAAGGACATTCGTATCTTTCTTAGGGTTTGCAGACTCCTAACACAAGATATGCACTAGTTGTTTGGCTTTTTTCCTTTGTACATTGTTGTTGTATTATAATCTCAACAGTACATTTTTCCCTTTATTATTGACACTTATTTCCTACTGTAGGGCTTGAAACTTATGACGTTTCAAATGTGGGCATTATTGTAGATTCTGATCTGAACTTCTGCCTTATTGTTGGTTTTATATGATTTCAAAATGAAAAGCCAGAGAAAGAAAACATCATTTCCAAGAAAATGTTATGTTTGGAAGGTTATCAATTTATAACCATTTCAATACCAGCACAGTGAGAAAGATGAAGTATTTCTATGTAGCAGTTGTCAAATTGAGTACAGTCTCCATGGAACAATCAGTAACAATTCTATTTGATGTATATGTAAAGTAAGATTTTTTAATAGAATTTCCTTGACGATTTATCAACCTATCGACTTGACACCTCATTCTCTGCAGTTACACTAATGGCTTGTTCTGATTTTTGTGATATCAACTCCTTTTTGCAGAAAAACTGGTTTAAAATGTCTATATCCTCCAAATGAGTCGTATGAGGTGGCAGTGAGTGTGGAAAGAAGTAGATGAAATAGAGCCTCCCTTAACTTCAAGCTGAATCTTCATCCAAACATTGGTTCAGTGTTCTTTGTATGCTTCTGTTAAGACAAATACTGCATGTCATTCCATATCTGCTTTGGGAACACGGTCTCTGGTGCCTCATATTCTGAGTTCAAAGCAGCACAGATTGGCAGGGACCTCTGTTGGTCATCTGGTCCAATCCCTGCTAAAGCAGGACCACACAGAGCAGGGTGCTCAGGAAGCATTTGAAGGCCTCCAAAGAGGGAGACTTCGCAACTTCTCTGGGCAGCTTGTTCCATCACTCAGTCACCTCCACAGTAAACTTAAATGTATGTGTTATTCATAGAATGTTTCCCCTTCAGTACATTTTCTTTAGCTCTGATATTTATGTCTTGGTTGTCTTTCTTGGACCAAGGCTTCTTAAATGCTTTTGATCCACATGGTACAGCTGCAAGCTGTTTATCAGAAGTTCTTTGTAATGCTAAGCCAAACAGATCTGGAAATCAACTGTATTAGCATCTGTCTCCAGTTGTGGGTGCAAGATGCAGTAGATCTCGAATGTCAACACTGGGGAACCCAAGAGGTACTGGAGACCACAGAAAATTAGGGAAGCAATTGGGAATCCTGGGACCAAAATACTGCTAGAAATGTGTATATTAAAAAACACAAACTGATGTTAGACACAAGTGGGAAAAATAGACAGGCTACTAACAATACAGACATAAAGATATAATTGATAAATATTTCTGGTCTGTGTTTGATGTATCTGAGAAAATATATGATGATACATTCTTCTCAGTTATTGCTGAGATGGAAAATGACTGCTACTAACCAGTTATTTTAAAAAGTGATCTAAAATGACTTGGAAGTGTTTTTGAACAGGCAGCCAAGACATTCTGTTTAGTAAGCTTCAGAAGAAAGGCAGAATCCTAACATTATATCAATACTGGAAAACAATACAGAGAAGGCTTGGGTAATTTTAGGTCTAAATAACCGCTCAATAGTCTATATAAGTTAAATATGTATTAATAAATCAATTAATAAAGAACTATAATTTAAAAAATAAAGAAGCAATCAACACTGACCTCTGGGAAAGAGCTCATATTGAGGTCTGATAATTGCAATGAGTTGTAATGGATTACTTATGACAACTCAATTTGCAGTTTGGCCCGGGAACTCAATGATAAAACTTACCATAACAATGTTTAGATTTAAAATGAATTAACTGACAGGATTTCCTTCAGAGAGAAGACTGCTATGGAGTGCAGCTGATCATTTAGAGTGGTTTCTAAAGAGTCTCAAAATGGAGCAACATCCAACAAAAGCTTCTGTGATTCTACTTCTTAAACTCTTGAGTAGCAAAGACAGCTCATTCTTTTCTGCTTCACAATTTAGAAAATACATTCCTTTTAAAAACACTGTTGGCATGAAGTTTAAGGTCAGGTTGTACAGGTCCTTCAGGTGCCTTCAACCCTGACAGTATCAGAAAACATAATGGTGTGAACCGATATAGCTGATTGGAGACTTTCTCCCTAGAAGTGAGTTTACTTTGATAGATTTGCCACAGTAACACTGAAATTTTCTTCTTTATTAGTTGTAGAATCACTGGTTTAGGTATTTAAATGGTTTAAATGTTCTACTCATTGCAACAATTCTTCTTGAATAGAGTTTCAATAAGCAGTGTATCTGCTTCTTTCAGGTACTTTTTTAGACTCTCTATAGAGGTGTTCTCTTTTGTTGTAACATTTTTTACTAGAATATTTAAAATACTAGTTTCAGTTCTAAAACAGAACCCTCCCATCTCCTCTCCCCCTTCCTGGTGTTCTCATACAGTCCTTGGACTAGTAAAGGTAGTTGTCAGAATTTTTGCTCTAATATTATGTAATGAAGCAAAAAATATCCTTCCTTCAAACTGACCTCACATTGGTCAGTGCTGGGATCAATACTATTTAATATCATATTTATAACCAACATTGACAGTGGGGTTGAATGCACCCTCAGCACGTTTGCTGATGACACCAAGCTGTGTAGCATTGTCAACACATCAGACATCAGACGGGATGCTATTCAGAGGGACCAAGGTAGGCTTGAGCAGTGAGCCCAGGTGAACCTCATGAGGTTCAACAAATCCAAGTGCAACATCTAGCTAGGGTTGAGGCAGCCCTTACTACAGATACAAGCTGGGTGATAAAAGGATTGAGAGCAGCTCCCCCAGAGAACACCTGGGGTGGATGGGAACCTAGAAATGGGCCAGCAGTGTGCTCTCACAGCCCAGTAAGCCGACCGTATCCTGGGTTGCATCAAAAGAAGTGTGGCCAGCAGGGCAAGGGAGGTGATCCTGCCCCTCTAGTCTGTGTTGGTGAGGCCTCATCTGGAGTACTATGTCCAGATGTGGAGCCCTCAGCACAGGAGAGACGTAGACCTGTTGGAGTGCATCCAGAGGAAGGCCACAAAAGTGATCCAAGGGACAGAACACCTCTCCTATGAGGACAGAGAGAGCAAGGGCTGTTCAGCCTTGAGAATAGAAGGTTCCTAGGCGACCTGATAGCAGCCTTTCAGTATTTAAAGGGGAGCTACAGGAAGGAAGGGGACAGACTCTTTAGCAGGATCTGTGGCAATAGAACAAGGGGAAATGGCATCAATCTTAAAGAGGTTAGATTTAGATTGGATATAAGAAAAAAGCCTTTCACAGTGAGGGTGGTGATGCACTAGAACAGGTTGCCTAGAGATATGGTTGATGCCTCATCCCTGGAGACTTTCAAAGCGAGGCTGGATCAGACCCTCGGCAACCTGATCTCCTCTATCTGTTGCAGAGGAGTTGGGTGGGCTACATGACCTTTAAAGGTTCCTTCCAACTCTAAGGATTCTACGGTTCTATGAAATGCCATTACAAATGTCTTGAAAGCTTTCTGCCTCTTATTCCTTCTTTGGCTGGGTACATTATATGTCAGTCCTGTCATTATGTGTCAATTCTGTAGACTGATTTCAGAGCTCTAGATTAGATTTATGCAATTAGGCCACCTTATATGCTTCAGTTTCAGCCAGCCAGCAGAAAGCTGGTGGCTTATTTCTTAGGAATCTTTATGATAAAGTCTGACTAACAGAATGTATAATTAAAATACTACATTGCAGGTAGAGCAACTAGAAAAAAATTATAGAGCCATTCAGTTGTTCATGTTCTTTAGAAGAAATATGAATCTCAGTAATATTGATCATAATATCTCATAAATATAAAACTGAAGTTCTTTGCATCCACAACTGGAGATTCTTGTCCTATGTGTCTGGCTTGCTCTCTTGGCTGCCTTGTCTCTTATCCATCTGTTTGGACAGCAGGATTGGAATACTAGCCTCTCATGCCACCTTGTACTTTACAACATCTGCTGATACTATTAAGCCAAGGCAGCGTATTTTAGCAGCAAGGAAAAGAAAATATGACATTATATAATTATGGCAAAAGATTTTCTGTTAAATGAAAATAAGGTGGGATAGGTATGAGAACACCCTTGTTTTGAAATAATTCTGCTTTGTGGAAGAGTTAACTGCACGCAGGAGAGGCCGACATTGCAATTGTTCAGAAAAGATTAATCAAGTTATATTCATTGTCTAACTAGAGGGGGTGATTTGAGGTTTATGTGAATGTAACAGTCGGCATTATTTTCTTCCAGGGTTTAGACTGAGTGAGTAATGGCCTTCTAATAGTTCCTGGAGGGGAAAAAAAAAAACAAACCCAAAAACCCACATTTACTTGTTTAACCTAAAAGGCAACATCAAGACAATTTCAAAAGAAAACTAGGATGTTTCCAAAGTATGTCTGGAAATTTCATAGAATCACTGAATCATAGAATGGCTTGAGTTAGAAGAGACTTCAATGACCATCTAGTTCCAGTCTCTGGCTGTGGGCTGCTTGCAACCCACCAGCTCAGGCTGCCCAAAACCCCTTCCCACCTGGCCTTGAGCACCTGTGGGGATGGGGCACCCACATTTTTCTCAGCAGCCTGTGTCAGGGCCTCACCTCCCTCTGAATAGAGACTTTCTTCCCAACATGCAACCTAAATCTCAACTCTTTTATGTTGAAGCCATTCCCTCTTGTCCTATCACTATCAGACTGTGTGAAAAATCAGTCAGTATCTTGTTTATAAGTTCCCTTTCAATGCTCAAAAGCTTTTCAAAATTCCAAAATTAAGTTTTGTGGATTTATATTCATATTTTCTTTAATTTAAAAATTATATACTTGGTGAGTTTCCCGTATTTATGTTCCCTTTTTTCAACCTGCATAAGCTGCAACCTGAATTATGAATATTTCTGTTCCCTTCTAAAAATGTATCCATTACTTAGGGGAAAAAAAAAATCCTGCTTTTCTTTGAAAATGTGTGTAATGAACAAAGGAATGTACTGGTAAGATGAAATAATGCCTGCTGAACAGTCTTACAGTCATGCTGTAATGTGAAAGGCTGGTCAGATGCTGTCACCACAGCTCTGAATGGATCACCTAAACTAAGCAATTTAAGAGCTTTGTCAAAGAACCTCAGGAATTAGGTGAAACACTAATAATAAAAATACAATACATTCTGATATGGTTTCTAAACAGGAAAGGGAATAATTTCTAGACTGTGCCTGCTGTTGGCCTTGGGGCATATATAGCCTAAAGAGTTTAACTCTGTAATTTGAAATAATGCTGTAACTTGAAATTAAGAGTTTCACAGCTGATTTGTGGTTTCTCAGAAGCAACCTCAAGGGGCCCTGCCATGCTTGCTTGCTGTGAAGGAGAAATGTCATCAGAGTCCAACCATTTCCTCATTTCTTTTTGATTTGTCCATTTAGCCCAAGATCTCTAAGCCAAAGACTGAGCTTTGGACTTCCTAAATCCATAAATTAACACAGGCAGAGTCCAAAGGGCAAACATTTGACATCATAGAGTCCAATTTTTAAGATGACAAGGGGCCCTCACTCCCAGAAATGTCAGAGGGGATGTCTTTAGAAAGACCACAGAGATATTAATGATAGTTAAGAAACCTTTTTATTTATTTATTTATTTCTAGTTCTCAATAATTCACAACCAATTTTAGGCTCATCTTTTTCTTCCATCGTCGGTATACTCAGAGTCTTGCAGCCATAGGTTTGCAAGTCTAAACAAACCATGTTCATTTCTCTCTAATTAGCTGATGGATGCTCTGATTGTATCAGTATCTTTTTATCTGCCTTGTGCTTATTTCAGTTAATTTTTCTTTAACATCAGTGGCTAGGATTACATATAGTATAGCAAATGAAATCTTATTTCTTTTAAGATTTCTTAAATCTCATTTGTGAATGACAACATCAGATAATCAAATGCAATAATTCACAACTATTTCTATTCTCTCTGATGGAAAAATTCTTTAAATCAAGTTAACGTACCTAATTATTTTTAGTGAAAATGGGGATCTAGTAAATTCTATGCTAGATAATTGTTTTACTTATTTTACTAGATTGGGATGTAAGAGGAACTTGTAATATTGTTTTTGTACTTCATGTAGCTTAGTACTTTCTTTATCTCTTCAGTACTTTTGATTACAACACACCATGTTTAGCTCTGTGATAAAATATTTTCTACAATTTACATTGAAGTACATTGTGAAAAAAAAAATATTTCTTTTGCTGTCTCCAAATGGACAGGTTTCTTAGAAGAAGAAATCATTTTAAATCTCTTTTATGCTGAGGAGAAAATCTTCAGCAGACACTCCTGACTGGAAAGCTCTCTAGTTGGGTAAGAGATAAGATTTTCTTTTTCACTCCTTCCTTACTTTTTACTTAACATTTATTCCTTCTCCATGAAGGCTAGGGATTTACTAAATAACCCTGTTAACTCCAATCCAAGCAGATATATTTCACCTGGGGGGAGAGCAGTTAAAGAGGTAGTGATGTGGCTCTAGCTTTCTATTAACTGGAGCTTACTCAACACTACAGTGCCAGGCTGCAATGCTCTTGCATACCTTCCAGGAAACTGTGTTGGAGTCAGCTGTTCCAAGTCTTTCACCACCTGTCACCTTGTCCTCACCATAATTAATTGCTATCAGGACCAGAGCTGCTTGTTTGTCTCCATATGTAGATTGATTGGATTTACTCCTTCTTGTAGAGGAAGAGTCTTTACATATTATACGGCGTAAGTGAAAACTACTTCATGTTATGACTGGGAGTTGTTTATGATAAATGAGCTGGGGAGGAAGTATTTAATGGAGATAAGGTTTAATTACTTTGAGGAAGGGGAAAGATTTTCCTGTATATTAATGAGTGGGAAAAGGCTAAGGGGATTAAAAAAAAAAAGTTTGTATCACCCTTAGAGGAGTGGACTGTACAGGATGACAGTTCTGTACTAGGAAAAATGTGCAGGACTAGATCTTCCTCCTCCTGTCTCTTATGCAATAGAGAAGTTCCACGTAAGGACCAATTTAGCCACAAACTGTTTTACTTCATACCCTGGTAACTGGCAGTAAAGGAGAAATTAGAGCCAATTTTTAATGGTTTTATATTGTTTCCTTAACACATAGTGTTTGTTTTATTAGATTTTGTTTAGCTAGATATATGTTTTCATTTAAGTGAGATAGTAAGAGTATGAAAAACTACAATACTAAAAGCAAAACTAAATAAGATGCCATAGAACTTGCCATGTGAATAGTTATCAAAAATCTCCCAAATAATAAATATGACAAATTTGTTAAAATACTTCGTTGATCTTAGGACAGCATCTTCTGATCCAGGAATACTTCTGTAGTTATACCGATTGTAACTTCTTGCTGTTGTGTTTTCAACAGTAATATCTGTTCCCGTAGGAGTAACTATACAGAATATAATGAGCAAACCCAACAAACTTGTTTTCCGCTTTGTGGGCAAAAACACTGTGCTTCAAACACAAGTTCATGCTATAACTGCACATGTGAAAGTAGTAGATTCCTGGGGGTAGCAATTTAGATGGGAGTGTGGTAGTGTTATAAAATTGACAGCAGGCTTGAGGCAGTTGTTAAATTCCTCGTCAATGCCTGCAGTGAGAGAGAGGTAAGATGCATTCTTTTCCAAGGGTTACAGAGTATTTACTAATAGGAGAAAAATACGAGATCTGATATTGCAGGATCTATACCTATATATCTAATCAGTATAGTATTGTTACTGTCTCCTCTTGTCCTCTGCTGAGTTGAAGTCCTGATCTTCAGAACTCAGGAACATAGAATCATTTGAGTTGGAAGAGACCTATAAAGGCCATCTAGTCCAACTCCCCTGCAACGAAAGGGTTCTACTATTTACTCTTCTGATTTCTTATCCCATTTTTTTTCTAGTCATTCTGTTTCCCCATAAAATAGGAAGTCAGTCTGAACACTGTACTTCTTTCCTGCTATTACCTCACACCAAAGAAGCAGTTGCTACTGCAGCTAATGAATTTTTTTTCCTCTTTCATGGTCTTGCAGCTCATCCTTCTTTAGGCTCACTAAATATATAGAAGACCAAACCAGATGCACTTAGTTGTCTCTCATAGTTTAAACTCTGTGCATGAACTTTGTTCCTGTCACAGGCTGTTGTCAATAAAATTTCACACTTGATTAATAATTGCTTGTTTCACAAGGGATGATGGCAGAATTTCTCTGCTCTGATGTGGAATAATGCACTGCCTACAAAGGAGAGTTAGCTCATGCAGTCCAAAACATTTTTGGTATGTCCCCATGGTTGAGATTTTGTTGACATTTAAAAGTCTCTGCTGGTAAGATTAATTGGCCAGTATTCTTGGAAGGTCATCATTGGCACTCTCCTTTCCAGTCCAGCACTTAAATGAGATAAGCTGGAGTAAGCTATGCTGTAGCATGCAAATATGCCTTTCAATTCCACCTTGAATTAGCTGATTTTGCATAGAGCAATGAACTTTGCAAGAAGGGCCTTGGCTCTTGTATATGCTTAATAATATTCTAACATCTGTCAGTTTGTTAATTTCCAGAGAGGGTAGCCCTTTGCTTCATGAGCATGCTCTGCCCATCTCTTGGGCTCTAATCATCATTCTGCACGCTGTACTCCAAAGTAAAGCACTCTGCTGTCTTGCTCTGACATCTAACAAGAGTGATTGCTCTCCTGCTGAAGTGAAAGCATCGCTAAGCAGCGCCAAGGCAGCAGTTATAAAAAAATAAGGACAGAGATTTCCTTGCCGGTGCTGTGAGAAGGTGACAATGGGTCCTTAAAAAACTGTGCTCAACCTTCAGCAGGTGAGAGAGGCATTACTCTGAACTTTTGAAAACTTCCCGAAGGATTTCCATTTTAATCTAGTCTTGCATTCAGTCCTTTTCTGACGTGAATTACTCTGTGTTTGTGTTTCAACATTTTCTACTGGTGGGGTGGTTTATATTGGAGGTGCTATCTGTTGTGACTGTGGGACAACCATGAGGGCTGTCAAAAGAGCTAAAGGCTGGTTAATATCTCTTTATAGGCCATCCCTAACGTTAAAGGAAATGAAGTAAAGGAAAACATTCTGGGGTAAGGGCTAATAAATACATATATAACTATTCTAAGGTCATATAGATTTACAATTGAAATACAAATTTAGCATGTTCAGAGGAGTTTTCCAGAGCACAGAATAAAGGCAGACCTTTCTGCCTGCCTGGTCAGCATAGATTCAATGGGAACTTCATTGGGATGGGAAGTTTAGTATTGCACAGCCTTATAAAGTACCACTGCTAGCTGTTAGTTCTGTTAGTTGGGCAACAAATGACTGCTTTTCACTCAAAAATTGCTTTCATTTTTCTCGCAGAATCTCTGTGTATGTGGAAGAAAGTAATCATAATCCTCCAGGTTGTAATATAAACTAAAAAAAGTGATGTAAATAATTTCAACAATCAAATTATGAATAATAATTTATGTATTATTACATGATTAAAGCTGATTGGATATATATCCCTCTGAACCTGAAGTCAGGACACTCTCAAACTTCTGGTGCAGCTCATTATTTAGACGATGCTCAGCTGCTCACACATGCAGTTCTGCTGAACCTGTCAGCCTCAGGCCAAGGTGCTTCACTGAAGGGGATTTAGCTTTGTCTCATGGTCCAGCTGGGCAGAATCTGATATGTCTGATAATGGAGGCCTGTCTATGTTCTGATGTTAGTAACAGTTAGATCCCTTGCTAATCCTAAGAGTTGTACACTAATGGCTCTTTTTCCCCCTACTGAAATCTCTCTTTTCTGATTCCGCTTTTTAGTTTTATTTTTTACTAGTTTTGGGAGTGAGAGGAATAAGGGAGGATGGTCACGATGAAAAGCCTAGAAGTTATGCAGATTAAAAAAAAACACAAACAAACAAAAAACCCCTGCTATTTAAAATAATATACAGTGGCGAAGCTGAATTTGAAATCTGTATTGTCCTGAATCTGTAAATAAATAACCATATCCAAAGTGCACAACTTTCATTAAGAATCTGACATTTCAGCTATAAAAAAGTAGTACAGTGCTGTGCTTGCAAAAGGATATGCCATGTCATGTCTAACCAATTCACATGCTATAACAGTTCTGCTTGTGATTTATATAGTTCATTTAAATGCACACTAACATATTTATAAGCATTTAGGACTTTATGCTTGAATGAGTCATGATCCAGTGTTTTTCTTCCCTCAAGTTTTCTTTCTTTCTAAGGGGAGAATGAACAGTTTAAAACAGTAGAGTAGGTGCAGAGTTTTAGAGGAGAGTGTTGCACTTGAGAAAGATTATCAACACAGTGGCTCTTTCACTAGGAAGGTCAGAGGGAGAAGACAGCTTTCTTATGCTAATCAGGAGATGTTCTAACCATCATGTGGGATACTTGAAACACAGAGAGCACAACATATTTAATGTGAAAGCAAACTGTACCATATGGATTGCATTTAATCAAAAGCAATATTCATCTGCTAGATGTGCTGTCTGGTGGCCGTAATAGGTGCAACTTCATTTTTTTGTGAAAAGAACAAATAAGATTTGAATTTATTCTCAAAAAACAGGATAGAGGAGGATAGAGGATAGTAGAAAACTGACAGAAGAAGAATTTTGGATTGCAGATTAGCCTAGACCACTATCTGGAGCAGGATGATGTGTAGGCATGTGTTTCAGTTCAGCCAAGGACTTACTATGCAATGCTGGGCAAGTACTTTGATGCAGCCTAAGAATCCTAAATATCCTAGGTTTCCTGTATAGTTAGTAAAGAGTGTATGGCATTGCCAAAGGATCACCTCAGTAGATGGTCTATGGAGCTATGGATGTTGGACATTGCTATTCTTAATGTGAAGCTGGATGAGATGGCCAGACTGTTTGCTGTCAATCAGTACAGGTGCTTTACTTATGTATTTTCATTGTCCATCTCATTTCTTCACATCATCTGTTGTCTTGTTTTAGGACAGTTACTTTGTACTTCTTCCACTGCTAAGGCAATAGGATGGTGAAGTTCTTTGAAGCTGCAGGCACAACATTAATATTAAGAACTGTACACTACAAATGAACACTTAAATGCTACCTAAAATAAAAATATACCAGCTTTTTTTCTAGTAATTTCTGTTGAGTATTCTATTAATTAGAAATGTAACGATCCTGTGCAGCTTTATCAGTTAAACTGAAATAAAGAAGCAAAAACTGTTGCAACTCTGAATAGCTTTTTCTACCAATTAGTTAACTCTCAGCAGTGGGCAAATCATATCTGCTAAGGAGATATTAATAGTAGCAATCAAAGAGAGAGATCACAAATGTCAAAATTTCCAGCTGAAGACATAATTACCCTAAAAAGCTTTTTATGTAACTTTTTGCTGCATCTGCTGGAATCTATGAATCACAAAAGAGAAAGAATGATCCCAAGAAAAAAGTGAAAGTGCACAGGTCTTCTTACATTTCATACAAACAGAAGATTTGTTCTGATTGGCTTATATATATATATAATATTGTTACTTAAATTGCTAGAACTAAATGAAAAGGTCACATTTACAGTATTCAGGGGACAGATATACAGAATCCAAGAAAGAACTGGTGAACAACTATTGGCTTGCCTACATGTTACCATGGAAATGAGATCACCTTCCTCCAAAATGGATGGCATTGACTATTCAGTATTTATTTGATATGTTTAATATTACAAATAATAGACAAGACGATCAGAGGAATCTTTACATCTTATTTGGACATTTATTTTCTCATATTATACTCCTTGCTTAATCGTCAGCTTGTTTTTTTTTCTGAGGTAAATCCTCCGGAAAGTGATCTTCTCTTTAATTGAATGCAGAACATGACATCGCTGTTACAAATGTTTGCCTAATATCTCATCTGAATTTGACTCTGGTCCCACTTTAGCCAATGGTTCTTGTTTTGTTTTCATAGATTAAATGTCCTCTAGTACTTGTGAAAGTTTCCTGTAGATCTTCATAGTTCCGATGGACAAAAAAACCTTCCTTACTTCTCTTTCTTAAGCTATATTTCTTACTTCAAAGTGTTTATTTGGCTTTTAAATTATTTCTGTGTATTTTTCCTGAAGAAAAAAGGTTATATGGAGTGATAAAAACTTATTCTTTCCCCTCTTCTGTTTGTTCAGAATAGGAGAGTAAAGTCCCTCCAGTACCAGTGTTGAGATACACTGCATTGTTTTCATGCATAAGAGCAGTTACTGATTATATGACTAATGCAATAAAAAAATGCTGATGTGGGATTTGTGGCTGTTTCAGGTGCTTTCAGAGGAGCTGTGTTTACACTCTTCTTCTGGAGCAGCTTACTCCATCCCCTTATTCTAGCTACCAACTTATCACCTAAAACTCTGCTCGGTGTCATTTTATTTCTCTTCTTTCATCCAATATGTCTTTTAGGAGTATGAGGACTGTAACTCTGCCAGTCCAGGAGTGCACTGTGGGACAGCCATTGTGCTGTTGTCTTCTGGATGGTAGCTTGAAGTACATGAGTTTGTGGCTAAAAATGAAGGTATACCAAGTGAAAAGGTCTGTGTCAAGTGTGACTCAAGTCCCTCTGAAGGTTTCTGTGACCTAGATTTTGCCTGCCTGCTCTTGCAGCCTCAGAAACTTAGTATTATAGCATATATTATTACTAGACCTAAATGTCTAATATGTCTGAAGTTAATATATTAAGTGTGTGTATTGCTGGAAGATTTAGCCACTTTGAAATATTTCACAAATCCAAGGATTTCAATATTTTAAGCAAAATGTCTCCAGGCTGGAGACTTCATTCTTTATAGAAAACAGGAAGCTTTATAAAATGGTTGAGGATAATAATATTTTTTTTCAGCTTTACATTATGACAAAAATGTGAAGAGAAAATTATCTGTGATTTGCCTTTTAATTTTTTAAATTTTCCGTCCAAACAAAAGTGCATTGTTCATAGAATTTTCATTATTGCTTTCAATTCTGTTGAGTTTAATGCCATAGCACTATTTTTCCTCATCAGATCATAAAGACGCAACTGCGCTGGATTGCAGCCAACAATGTCATGGTTGGTTTTTTTTTGTTTTTTGTTTTTAATGTTATTTTATATTCCTCAGAATCAAATTATTCATTTTAACTGAATTGCAATTACATAAATTAATCAGAACAACCAATACAAAAGAAGAAAAAAGAAAAAGTAATAAGAAAACAATCGTCTTAACACAGAAAAAAGCTGTTCTGAAAATTGTGTTCACCATCTTCATACTTTCTGTTCAATGTCAGTTTAAATGACATCTAAGAAAACTCTGTTAAGTAGATTATGTCCCAGTTCTATCCTGTGTGCTTGTTCTCTTCATAACAAGGATAGGTGGAAAAATAGCAAAAGGATGCTTTGTAAGACTGCCCATCTGGTCATCTTCCTGAGCATGGGTTGATGCTAGCAGTAGCAAATATATCAATGGTAAGAGAAGAAGCAAGAATTTCCATTCTTTACTTGATGCAGTGGCAGATGTGACCACTGAGGATAAAGAGAAGGCCGAGGTCTTCCATGCCCAGTTATTCACAGGGCACTTTACACCCTGATCTGTAAGTCTGGAATGCTATTCAGAATGCGCTCCTGGTGATTCAGGTGGAGACAGAGAGCTCCTCCTCCATCTGGACTGTCACAAGTCCATGGGACCAGTTGGGCTCCATCCTAGGGTGCTGAGGGAGCTGGTGGGGGTGATTGCTGAGCTGATCTCAGCCATCTACCAGCATTCCTGGCTATCTGGAGATGTCCCAGAGGATTGGAAGGGTGCTGATATGACTCCCGTCTGCAAGAAGGGCCATAAGGAGAATTTGGGGGGAACTACAGTCCTGTAATCCTGTTGTTGGTACCAGGGAAAGTTGTGGAGCAAAAAATCTTGGGTGAGATCACATGGTAATTGTGTGGAATCCGGGAGATCAGGCCCAGCCAGCATGTTCATGAAAGGCAGGTTGTACTTGACCAACCTTATCTCCTATGACTGAGTGAGCAGCCTGGTAGGCAAGGGAGAGGCTGTTGATATAGTCTACCTAGACTTCAGTAAATCTGTTGACACAATTTCTCACAGTATTCTCCTGGGGAAACTGTCTGCCCATGGCCTGGACAGATATACCCTTCTTTGGGTAAGGAACTGACTAGAGGGCCATGCCCAATGGGTAGTGGTTAATGGAGTTAAGTCCAGCTGGCAACCTGTTACAAGTCGTGTCCCCCAGGGGTCAGTACTGGGGCTCATCTTGTTTTATATCTTTATTGATGACCTGGGTGAGGAGATTGCGTGTGCCCTCAGTAAGTTTGCAGATGACACCAAGTTGGGAGTTGGTGTCAATCTGCCTGAGGGTAGGGACGCCCTCCAGAGGAATCTGGGCTGAAGTGAATGGCCAAGTGCCACGTCCTGCACTTTGACCACAATAACTCCATGCAGTGCTATAGGCTTGGGGATGAGTGGCTGTATGACTGTGAAGAGGAAGGGGACCTGGGGATGTTGGTTGATGCTCTGCTGAATATGAGCCAGCAGTGTGCCCAGGTGGCCAAGAGGGCCAAAGGCATCCTGGCCTGCATTAGAAAGTGTGGCCTGCAGGAGCAGGGAGGTGATCATCCCCCTGTACTCAGCACTGGTGAGGCCACACCTCGAGTACTGTGTTCAGTTTTGGGCCCCACGCTACAGGAAAGACATTGAAGCCCTGGAATGTGTCCAGAGAAGGGCAATGAAATTGGTGAGGATTCTAGAGCACAAGTCTTATGAGGAGAGGCTGAGGGAGCTGGGATTGTTTCGTCTGGAGAAGAGGAGGCTCAGGGGAGACCTCTTTGTACTCTAGTTTGGTCTCTTCTCCCTGGCAACAAACAGGACCCAAGGAAATGGCCACAAGTTGTACTAGAGGAGATTTAGATTGGACATAAGGAAAAACTTCTCTCTGAGAGTAGTCATGCACTGGAATGGCCTGCCCAGGGAGGTGGTGGAGTCGCCATCCCTGGCAGTGTTTAAGGTGTCTGGATGAGGAGCAATGAGATATGGTTAAGTAGCTTGTGGCAGCAATGGAAATGGGTGGATGGTTGGACTAGATAATCTTGTAGGTCCTTTCCAACCTTGTGATTCTATGATCTACTTTTTGCCAGGAAAGCTGAAGCTTTTTCACAGTGTGCTCATATGCTTGCTGTGTACTTACAGAAATGAAACACTGTTATTGGCTTTGGGGAAAAAAAAGGCCTAATTAATATGTAACTATAATCACTTCTGTCATGAGTGCTCAAATTTGCTTTCACACAGCTTTTCTTGCTGCATTAGGGGAAAAAGTATGCTTGTAGCTCCCTTTTTCAAACGTCTTTCAGTGACTACCAAGGGCTATGAGAATAGTAGAGTACTAGCTGATAAAGATTGTTTTACATTCCTAATATTTAGCTTTCCATAAGATGTATCAGGTATTTTAAAGGAGGTTAGTCCACAAGACATCTGAACATCTGAAATTAAAAGCTGTAAATCTAAAATTTTGTCCTCAAGATGTAATGATATCCATAGATAGTCTTGAGGTAATGCTGGCATTTGCCTAACTGAAGAAGTTAAAAGCTGTAACTACGTCACTCAATGAGCAGTGCTGATGGAGCTTAGAAGGGAATTTGAATTCCAGCTGGATGCAATTATCATTATTATTATTAGTTTACGTTCATATGTCTTCTCCCAGGGGGATCTTCCTGTTTAATTGAAATTTTCTTCAGTCCCATCACAAAGCAAATAGAAAATCAATCATGAAGTAATCTGGGGAAGGCTCATCAGCTGACCTCTTCCCACATAACAGACTTTGCTTTTCCAGTATCCAAAATATTGAAAACAGAAGTCCCCACCTCCCAAAACAGATGTAAGTTAAGGGACTTCACCCCACTGTAGCAGCAAATCAAAGCAAGTTATAGTATAGAGCGCAGCTGAAAAGTTATACTGTTCAAATTTGCTCTCACCTTATGCACTGGTGTTCAAATAGAGTAAGTCTTCATGAGCCCAGCAGCATGTTAGTAGCTGCTATATCTCTGTCAATGCAAATAAATGCCATTCTTCTGTAAATCCAAATTGCTTTCCTTCTTCCGGGCTCTTTGGTGCCCTGTACAGACTCATTTTCCGCATTGCAAGTGTGAAAATCTCTAAGTTGGCAGCAGCCTGATTGCTTTGTTAATTACATACAATCAGTCTTGCTGTCAATTCTCCATAAAAATGTAGACCTCTGTATGCTCCGTAGTGGTATAATTCAAGGGGCTGGCAAGTGCTTGGTGTATAAAAAGTGTAGATGCTATGTATCATAGAATATCCTGACTTGGAAGGGACCCATAATGATCATGGAGTCCTGGCTCCACAGAAACTACTCAAAAATAAATATTCTATAGAATCCTATACATAATTGCTTATGTAAAACACACACACACAAATAATTTGTTTATCTGGAACTACCATGACAAAAACTGCAGCCAGTCATCTCTGGAGAATTCAATTTTGCTCAGATTTTTTTTGTACTCCATGGTATCTCAAGTATCTCTGGCAATTCTTCCTTCCGTGTGCAGTGCTGGTAGGGTTAGGCATCACTCAGAGACAGGTCATTGCTCCTAGCTATGAGAATGGACTCATCTGGACAGTCTGAGTAATGAATACTTCTTTTGCAGTTGCCTTACAAGGAATTCCTTGGGAAATTAGAGAGATGGAAGGGGTTGTGTTGCCAGTACCAACACCTGCAGCACAGAGAAACCAAATGAATGAGGAATGACGAGCAAGACAGGAATGGGTACTCTGTGTATGGTGCAGAGCAGAAGCAAGGGCAAAACTCATGGACTCTTAGAGAGAATGGGCCTTGCTCTGTGCACATCCTCATCTCAGAGGAAAGAAAAAAGAAATGCATTCTGTCCAAATTCTGCTTGTATTTAGGGCAAATACATCCCTCTTTGAGTTTGGAATATTCAGTGAAACAGAGCATGCTTCAGCCAGCGTGCTTCTTCCCCATGAATACTTCTTGCATTTAAGCTCTTCTCTGCTGACTGTCATAGTAAATAATTGTAACAATTTATGTGTTTCTTTAGCATTTAAGCTGCGACTGCTTATCTTCTCATACAACTGCAGCATCACTCTGGTTATCCAGAAAAGCCTTTGCATGGCTGTGCAGTCCTTGTGGATGGGACTCGGTCATCTCTGTTTTATTCCTCACATCCCAGAGCTGAATGAAGAGGATTCTTTTAATTGCTAATGAGATGAATTTCCATTGTGACACCAATCTCCTGATGTTATATTTCAGCCTGCAGCCAGCACTAACCAGTGCACCCCAGGGATGAGGAAAGGAGAGGTGTGGAAAGCAGCAGGAAGGATTTTAGATGCTACAAACTCATTGTGGAGCTGTTTATCATGATTATTGCCATCAGAGTCTTGTGTGTTAGCAATCCTGCTCCTCTTCCAACCCAACAATAATTATATGAGTGCATGGATGAAAGGAAGGTAATTTAGGATTTCACTTTTTATGCCAGTTCTCCTTTGATAATATGTCAAGTGTGGGCTCTAGGAAGAGATGGTGAATTAAGGTGTAAGTGCTGCCTTTCTCATGAAAAAGTGCTATGTAGTAGCTGTTGTAAAAAGACAGTGACCTATGAGAAAACCACTCATTTGGTTTCCCACTTCTCTTTTGGAAGAGCTGTGTTAAGTAAGTTGAATGCGTCTTTGGAAAAGTTTCAAGGGAATCTGAAGATATTAAACCTATGAGCATCAGGGAGAACAAAACAGACTTCATCAAGCATAGTGAGGAATGGGAGTTTTGTGGCTGAGCTGTCCAGCTGCTGGAAAAAAAAAAAGCTGGAAAAGAGGCTTGGGTAGGAGTTACTCATTACTCATCTGAGGAGGTGTTGAATTGTTGAGATGACAAGTAAATCTGACTAGGGCCAAATGGCCTATCTGTGCAGTCAGAAAGGTAATTTACCATGCTCTGAGAGATTTGATTACAGAGCTGAAAGGGCAAGAGCACTTCAAACTTCATAGAAAATACACCAAACTCTCCGTGCCTCCCTCTCCCCCTGCCCCCCCCCCCCCCCCCCCCCCCCAAAAAAAAACAACAAAACCCAAGCCCCGAACAACAGAAGCAAATCACAAATGAACCCAAACAAACCTAACCTCCTTCTCTAGCTCAGCTTTCCAGTAAGATGAGAACTGAGCAAGGAAGCATAAAAGTGCCCCCTGCAAAAGAAGCATGCAAAATCAAGTTATCTTTATCTGGAGACTGCAGAGCTGGCTGCTGGCAGTATTTAAACAGGATTGTTTCACAGTTGGTGCCAGACATTGGTAGGAGGATTGTTATTTTCTCCTCTTCTCCCCATCCCCAGGTTTTCCTTCTGCTACCCCAGTTGCTATTGTGCTTTCAGATTAGCTCATTTCTTTACCATGGACTTAAATGGCATATCTAACAAAAGCAAACTCTGCCATTACTCCCACTTTCAATTGCCCAGTTTATATTTCAGAGCTGATTTATCCTATTTGCCTGCCTTGATGCCTGGGTGCCCCAAGCAATTTATTTCATAATGCCCTTCTTTTAAAGAAATTATGCCTGAACTACTGGCAGGTAAGTTCTTCTGTGGTGGCACTCTGTGCTCTGATACTTTTCAGTTATTCGCTGTCTCAAATAGCTTAGAGGCAAACCGTGATACAGGTGTGAAGTCCAAAGAGTTGCTCTGGGCAAACAGGGTTGGGATTTAAGTAGTGTGAAGAGCTGAACCTGATGCCTTGTCTCAAACTAGAAGGAAAGAGAGATGGAAAGTTGCAGTCCTTAAAGCACCTTTGTAGATGTGCTATTTTGAGGAAAGTAAATTAGTAGTAATTTAGTATCAGTTTGTTCCTCCTAGTGGTAGGTTTTTGGGTTTTTTTTGTTTGTTTTTTCATAAAATGAAAGCTCAAATCCAGGGCTGGATTTGAGCTTTTATGTTTGTTCTTTCACTGTTCATTAGCTCTTTGCTAGCTCTTGCCTTGTGATCACTTCAGCATTTAATAGGGCTCAAACTTACGAGACTGACTTCATTGCAGTTCCATAAGGCAAAATGAGTTTTACACCTTAAGTGCTCTGCATTATAGGTGCTAATTTTACCTTAACATAAATGAGGATGTTGTTTCTCAAGACCTTTCCTTCCACGTATCTCAGCTATATGCAATTTCCCTGAACAATGAGGCAAAACACCTAGCTGAAAATGTGGTACAGAAACTGCCCACGTCATGGGAATTTGTTACGGATCTCAGGAAAACAACAGGAAATACCAGTTCTCTTCCTGCAACAACATGTGGGAAAGATGATATAAGCTGCCATTTTCATTCTTACTTGCATGTCTTAGCCTGTGTGACCCAAACAGAAATTAAGAATAAGAAAGAACAACTATAACTTGGTACATTTATAAAAAGAGCTATGTAAAGAAAAAGACCTTTATGGCATTGCTTTTAATTGTGTCTTTATCCACAAGTATCCCAAATATTTTTAATGAGATTGTTTATGGCAGTAAAAATTACATAAAAGAATGTGAGAGTGTCTCTCTTGTGAGAATTTAGAATTTGAAAGTGCTGCTTAGACAGTAAAGTATGAAAACAAAACCCATGAATACAAAAAAAAAATATCAATAATTCTGCATAATTAATGCTGGCATTTACTCTTGTGTATATTGCTGCTTTTTAGATGCATATTTTCTTTCATCCCAGTAATATTCCTGTAACAATACTTTCACAATATTTTAAGGTTTGTTGAAACATCAGTGCTAAAGAGAACGCAGACCACTGGGTAGGTCTGACAAATAGGACGCAGAATGTGAAGTGACAGGGAACAGAGAACAAAATGCAAGTATTTAAGTGCTATTTTTCTCTCTCCTGACCTGGGGATTTGTGCTGATAGCCTGAGAAGCAAGAAATCAAGGGCAGGAGTTGAAATCTGCTCTTCACATGACAAACCAATACTGATGCTGATCTCCATTGAAGCTCAGAATAACTTTGTTGCAGCAAAACTCAAACTGGAATTCTGAATTTCTTGCTTTGCAGTCCAGAGGCTTTGGTGATATTACTGATTTCACGGTCTGCACTCACAGCCAGAGAGGTTCTGCTGGTGCCATTCAGGTGAACCTCCATGAGCTTGATGGTACAAGATGGTGGGAGCAGAGGTTCAGACCTGGGTCTGAGGCTTATACTCCCACCATGGGTGGGCAGGCATGGCTGCTCAGGCTGACCCATCTCTGCTCCTGTGTACTTAGTATCTGTATAAGGTTTTGTTACAGTTGTAAGGATTGTTGTAAGTTGTAAGATTGCAGATCTCCTCCAGAACTTCACCACCTGAATCAAAGCAGAGTCAATATCTAGAACTAGATACACTGCATCCCCTTGCTCTGAACAAAAACACTAGTGTGAGTGTACACTAAATGACAGTCCACCTGGATGAAGTTGTGTGCATACTTAAGTGTCTGCAGGACTTCTGAGTGCAGCCTCAGATACAGGTTTGACTTGCAAATGCAGGATGTAGCACTTAGAATCTTTTTTTTTTTTTTTTTTTTTTTAACTACTTGTTATTATGTACATCTTATTATGTAGCTCTGTCTGCATCAAAAAATTTGAAAATACCAGCCTGCAAGATTTGTAAACTGTATGAATCATGGAAATGTATTAATTTGCTAACATGTCTACACATCAGACTACTGTGAATGTAAAAAAATCACACACAGAAAAGGCAGTGTGTTGTGACATCATGGGCACTGGCTCAGAAATGGAGAGCCCAATGCATTTGCCTCTTCTCTGCATTAATGGAGATCCCCTGGGTTGTTGTAATGTAAGCTTCATTTCTCCAAGTGGTCCAGATGGGCTGGGAAGCTAACATAACACATGGATTTTCCAATAGATGTAGGCAGACAGAGGACCAGACACATTTATACACTGTTTTTGAAACACCAGCCATTGCTCCTTACTTTGTCTGAGAAATGGGTCTGTTCAGAGAAGACCCTACACGCCCCTTTCTTTCATTGCTGTCATATTGGTTTGGAGCAGTCATTTGGATGGATCTACAAGCCTTTTGGAGATAGCTCCTGGATCACTTTCCCAGCTGTGCCTTTTATAATTCCCTGAATACCTTTTAAAATTCCTTCTTTGCACCTTTGTCTCTCCAGCTTGTTTGGGGAATTTCACTCACTGTCCTCTCCATCATGTAGATAAGAAAAATGCTAGTTCTCTAGGTGTCTGTCAAACTCTTCAGCATATTAATTTGTCAAATAGTCATTAAGAGGAACAGTCAATGCAGAAAAACATCTGTAATAACCTGAGATAAAATTGGTCCCTTATGTCCAAGGGTCATATGGTTACTGCCCCACATGTTGAGTGCAGCGGATGGTAACTTAACTGCTTTAGTGCAGAGTTGGCTGCTCTTGATGGCTGAGCAATAATGGCAGTGTGCTGTCCAGCATCTCCAGTCCTGATGATGAGACCACGTGGACTATTCAACAATAAGTATTTTTTTCTGGTTAAGATTTTGTACAAACAAAAATATTTAAGTTGTTCACAGAAAGTCCATAAGTATCCAAAGACTCACAGTGATGTCAGGAGACAGACCTTTGGTGTTAAGTATGGAACATGCTTTTTGAAAGCAAAAAATTCCTCCATCAAAGCAAACTAAGGTCTAAGATATTCCTAATTTTTGTAAATCTACTTTATGAAAATGTATCACAGGCCTAAAATCATGAACTTTTTGTTGTTCCCTCATTGAAAGTGCTTGGTTTCACAGAAAAAGTGAGTTGGATTTGTATTTTCCCTCTAAATTCACCTTTTCTCATTCATGAACTGAGTTTGTTACTACTACATAAGTGACATTAAGTATTACATTTCATGTTACATGTTTTGGCCCACAGAATCATCTCAGTGATTTCAGTAGTTTTACATAGCTTTACCAAACCTTAGCTTAAAAGGCAATTCTTTTAAGGTGGTATAAGAAGAAACCAAACCATCTCCTCTTTGTAATCTCTTTTCTCTCATTTCCAGGAAGATAAAAAGATATGGGAAGATATATTTTTACCCCACAAATCAGCCCTAGGAAAACAGCCTTACAGACTGCCTAGGTCCAGGTGTGGGAGGGCTTTGAGAAACATTACTCTAAATCTGACAGAGATAGAGCTGACCCTTAAGTACTTATATAGCTCCCAGGTCACAGAAAAACTGACACTTTTATTTTTGTACAGGTATGACAGAGTTAATAGGACAAGGATTGTGCTGAAGGGCAAGTGGATTAATTTGAGCTTCTGAAAGCAAAATCTGTGGGAAGCCAATTTTGGTGCATTCTGTCTCCTGCCATGATAGTCCTGAAAAACTTAACACAGTGCCATGTGTTCAAGTACAGGACTTGCCCTAACCTCATCTTTCCTTCTGATCTTCCCTCCTGTCACCTTCAGCTTTCTCCCTATTCTTCCTTCCTCATATACCCCAGTCTGGATGTGGGATTTGTTAGAGTAGCTACAGTTCTGTTCTTTATTTTTTTATTTTTGCTGGACTCGGTAGGTTTGAGATCAACCTCTGAGAGGGAACTGCTTTATTGTTCATTAATACCCCCAGATATCCTGCTTGGAATTAGTTTCATATCTGTAGTGCAGAATATTGAAGATATAATGCTAGCAATTGTGCCCTGAGGAATAAAGAGGGGGAAAAGCAGATGGTACAGAGAGAGGGAAGCAAATTTGTTTTGCAGTTATAGTGTAAACTTCAGAAATCTATAGTATCATGGAACCTGCTGCAATTTTAAGCACCTTTGACTAGATTGCTCAAGACTGGATAACAAAAGGATGAGAAAAAAACAGGGAATCAATAAGTCTGTCAGAGTTCTTTCCTCCTTCTACAGTGTTTCACATTTACTCTCTGTATCTCTCTACTTTGTTGTATTTCAATAGAGCAGAAAAATGGCCAGCCTTAAAGTTGTGTTTTCTGTTCAGGCTTTACTAACTACTGCTTCAGAGATTCAATACATGTATAGACAGAGATCCATTTTTAAATAAAAATCGTAATACTTTAATAAAGAGAGTAATTATTGTGTATACTAATGTTGATTATTATCCGTCTTTCCTTGTGGGCCTGATTTTATATTAGTGCATCTGACCCATACTGCTGTTCAGGTAGAATCAGGATTTGGAACAGACCTCCTATGAAGACAGGCCAATAGAATTTGGGTTCTTCAGTCTGGAAAAGAGATGGATCCTGGGAGATCTCACTGTGGTCTTTCAGTACCTAAAGAGGCTTACAGGAAAGGTGGGGAGGGACTCTTTATCAGGGAGTGTAGTGACAGAACAAGGTTTTAAACTGAAAGAGGGTGGTTTTTGTTTAGATCCTGGGGAGAAATTCACCAAATCACTGAATTGTAGGGGGCTGGAAGGAAACTCTGAAGATCACCTAGTCCAATCTCCCTACTAAATCATGTTACCCAGGTTATTCACAATGAGGGTGATGAGGCAGTGACACAATTGGCTCAGAGAAGCTGTGGATGCCCCATCCCTGGAAATATTCAATGTCAGGATGGATGGATGTTGTTTTAAGCAACCTGATCTGCTGGGTGGTATCCCTACCCATGGCAGGGGGTTGGAACTAGATGGTCTTTAAGGTTCTTTCCAACCCAAATCATTCTATGATTCTGTGATAGTATGATTTTTTATGAAATGGGTGGCTACTATTATTTCTTATGTTACTTTCACTGACAGTGAATTAACAATTCTCCTGTACAGTGTAGTGTTTTCACAGGTAACAGAAGCAGAAATTTTGTCTTGGATGAGTAGCTTTTCTCCTCAGTCAAAAATCATATTCCTTACAATATAGACTTTTTAGCATAGAACAAGCCACGCAGTTAGAGGAGCATCAAGTTCTGGAACTGGTGCTACCTTAATACAGGGAAACAGATGTTGCTGCAGACTGAGGAAGGCCTGCTAACCCAAAGCAAATGCTGCTTGCTTGTAGAAGCTTGGTCCACAGCATCATGTAAACTAGCAGTGCTACAATTATTTTTAATGGACAACACAGAAGAAAGTACTCTGCATTAAGCATCTGTGAGCTAATTCAATAACATTTTCTGCTCATTTTCTATCACAGTCCTAACTGGAAACAAACAAGTAACAACAAGAAAACAATAAAAATCCTGCAGCAAAATGCATAACTGGAAGAGTCCTTTCCACAGCCATGAAAGCAGTCATATTGCCACTTTGTTTTAAAGGGTGATAGTGATTGTTCCTTTTTCGGTTTCAGCCTTGTTAAATAAGTGTTCTTAATATGTATGGACTGCTGATTTTAATATAAAGCTGTGTAGTTGTTAGAAGCACTTATTTATTATCCTTTCACACCTTTCCTGTGCAGAGAAGTCAGCTGTGCAGGTCTCTGTTAAAGATGTCTCCATAGGAGTAAAAGTGTTGCAGGAGTTCATATTTTTGTTATATATGAAAATATTTGTTTTAGTCTTAAATGAGACATACAGGCTGAAATGGTATGGTTTGGGTGGTTGTTTTTTTTTAACAGGTGAAGGTATGGGGGGATGTGGGAGGTTGTAAGAGGGAGGAGAGGAGTGCACAGATAACATTAGTTAAAATGCTGAGAGCAATACGAAAGAAGGTTATTTGTTTGATTGTTTTTAAGAAGGAATATGGCACTAAAATTTTGAAAAAACCTGTGTGATCTATACAGTCACAATTAGAGATGATAACCCACTACTTATCTTTGCCTATAAATCTATCAAAATAGGTCCAGGAAAGAGGTACTCAGACATGAGTCAAGTGAGTTAAGATGTTATTTAAAGTGACTTGTCCACAGATGTATACAGCTAACTTGTAAGCTTGCACTGCAGCCAAGCATTTTCAATCTAAGGTCCTTTTTAGAAGAATTAAAATTGGCCACAAAAGAATATTTTTAAATAATTTGGTTGTGTCAGTGTTTAAAAGGTTTTCTGGTACAAATGAACATTTCAGTGAATTGTGAAGGTTTCTCTGTTACAAGACTTCTGTACGTGCTGAGATTCTGAATGGTCCAGCATCCTCTGAATTTTTAATAGCATTTAATGGATTAAATTAATGGATTTTAATGTGAATGTCTGCTCTGACTTGTGAAGACTAGAGCATTTCCCAAGCTGTGAATTGAGAACATGACAGTACCTGTCTTACGCGTTGCAATTATTATGCACTTCACTGCAGAACAACGAAGAGCTGAATGTTATAGATTTTCTATCCTTTTTATGACAAGCTGCACAATACTGAAATGCTGTTATCTAATTACCTTATTTTTCACAGTCTTGTTCACTTTGTTATGAGTCTGAAAGAGATTGGTTGGTGAAGCAGTCTGAAGTCTACAGCATCTCCCAGGATGATACTAGGAGAACTCATTACAGCTCATGAAATGCTCACAGATTATGGTATTCCATGTTACTGAATTATCTATAAGGAGAAAACAAAAAAAAAATATGAAGTGTTTCTTTGCAAGGATTAGAAAAAAATGACACTGCCCTGTGTACATCGCTTCTTTCTGAAGCATTAAAACATTCTGTATTAAATGAAGCAGGTATCCAGAGGAGGAGGGGAATGGTGTATCACTGTTTATAAAAAAAAAATGTTTTATAAAATGAATGTACAGAGGGAATGGAGTTCAGGTAAAAAAAATTCAGGGAAATAAGAGAAGAACTCCTTTGCCTTCACAGGAATATCGCCGTATGCATAACAATGTACCTGGAACTACAAGTAAAAGAGGAGGATATTTTTCCAACCACAGTTAAAAACTTAGGTGGCAATACTTTTGTTCAGTAACAGAACTAGCCTCTAGTCTCCCTGTCACCAGTGCCTGCAACGACTGAACCTGTTGCTGTCTGCAGCAGTTTGCATTGATTCTTTTTCCTTCTCTTTAATCTTAGATTTTGGTTGTAATGGAGATGTCACTGTGGTGGCAGTGAATTTTCTACAGCTACATCTGCTTTTTTCTTTCAGTTCCCACAGAGATCAATAGTTTTGACTCTGGGAAACTTACTTCGGGTTACCAGCTGCAAAGAGGGAAGAGAAATCAGATTCATTTCACTTGAAACTACTTTCAGGTGTAATCTCAAATATAAGCAGTCTCACACCCATCAGTTCTGTTTACTCCTGTTCCTTCCTGATATTCCTTTTTATTTATTATATTTCTGACTTCACCCATGCTGTTACTTATAAATCCTGCTACTGTAGGAGAAAAGCTCAGAAGCATAGGAATATAATTCTGAAACTCATCTAAAAGATTTAGGCTAGGATGAAAGATTACAGGTCTGGAAAAAGAATGATGACAGAAATGAAAGCATCTACAGACAGAATGAAATTCTTTTGGCTAGCAAACACAGCAGGTGGCCATGCAGGGTTGCAAGAGGATGTAATCATGCTGAAAGATCTGTAACACACTTGCAGAGGAAATTCAATGTTGATTTGTTTCAAATAATGGGAGAAAGGAGGAGAAGGGGAACAATCAACTAAACTACAGAAAAATGGGCTGTACATTTACTATTATCACACAGGAGAAATATCCTGGCATTATTGTGGATAGTTCAAATAAATGTCAACTGAATGTTCAGCAGCAGTCAAAAAGGCAGACAGTGTTATAAACAATTATTAGGAAGGCTACCCTGAAGAAACCAGAAAATACCACTGTGCCACTCTACAGTCTGCTCTGTATTTGTGTTTTGAATGTTGTGCTTTCTGTCTTACTCAAGTATAGAATATAGAAAAGAATATTGAAGATAATCAAAAGCACAGAATTGTGTATAGATAAAGGGAGTGTGAAGAGAGAATCCACAGGTATCACAGAGTGAGTAAGGAACAACTGTTTGTTATTTCTTACATGATCACACATGGTTTTTAGAACATGGAAGAAAGAAGGTTGTTGCCAGGCTGAGGTACTCCCGTTCTTGCATTGCTGCAGTATGATGTGGACTTCGAAAGAGTTCTCAAAGATGCATTCATGAAAAAAATGGATCATTAAAAATAAGAATGCAAATAGTCTGAAAGTTTCTGAACTGCATTCTCTCAGAAGGGAAGGCAGCTGTATGCACTGGGGAAACTTCTTAGTACTATTCCCTGCCAGTTTCTTGTTTTTATTTTTACTGACCCCACTGTTGGTTTCTATCAGAAGCATGTAACTGGGCAAAAAAATAGCTTTGTTCATCTGAAAATTTGTCTATAAGGAAACTATGGGCAAATTCCAGTGAACATTTTTTGAGGAATTTGGCTTCCTATTCAAGTAGAAACACAGTGAATGTGTCCTCACCCTTTGTTCCTTCATGCTTTTGGGGACATGGAGTATGTCTTTCAGAAAGGGGACTTAGATTATTGGTGACTAGATCAGCTGTCCATTTTGATTTCTGCTAGGTGATATCTCTTCTGAGTGAAGGTTGAGCAACTTGGTACTTCCATGAAACAGAAAGAAGAGGTTACTTATTGGAGTATAGATGCTCCTTTCTTGAAATTCAAACTTTCACATGCAGGCAAAAACCTGGAGTGGGGCTGGGGTGGGTGGACTTGGAGTTAGCTGTCACAGAGAGAAGAAATCAGATTCAGGAAGGGAAGAATATTTCTCTGTGCACATTGCAGTTAATTACCATACTTCGCTTTTGAAAACATGTGAATTTAGGTAGGAACTTTTTCAGCTGCAGAATGCAATTGGGAATATTATTTACTGGTTGAGAGTAGGACAGAGAAGCTAAGGGCATGAGATCAGACATTTGGAAACAACACTGCTATTCCCAGGGAATTGGAATTATCAAGGCCACTAAGAAAAAAATAAATGTCAAGTCATAAAAAATAGAGAGAATTGCAATAATTTTGTGAAAGGTTATGTAGAATCCAGAGACATCTCAAATGTGGGGAATAAGCATGAAATTTCTGGGAGAACTAGAATGCTAATGTTCATAACAAACTTATGTTTGAGGAGTGTTTAGATGGCAACATAATTTCTGTACATGGAAAAATACTAATGAGCTATTTAAGGTACCTAAGAATTCAGAAATCAGCACTATGATAAGTAGCACCTAAGGACAATAAAATTCACTTATCTCCTTAAGAGGTAGAACCAAGGCAGTCCTGCCACATTGAGCTTTGATGATAATCAGTATATTAATTTTATAATTAATGAAAACATTTCCTGTTTCTTTTATAAATTTTTATAATTGAAGATTAGTTTGGCAGATCCAGTCTGACACCCTTAGTGTTCATTCTGTAAAAATAAAAATAAAAAAGAATTCCTTAAACATAAAGAGATTTTATTATGCACATTTGTTTATGATTAAGTCTTGGAAAAGCAGCACAGATGTTGGAACAAACAGTTCCTGCTAGTTCCATCTCATCCAAGATAGAGTTTGAATTCATCACTGAATAGATTAACTCAGCAGTTAAAGTTTGTTGAAATTACTTCATAGTTCTTTGGATGTTATGAGTTCATAATCTTCAGAGATCAGCATTAAAAGTCCCATTGCCATTCTGTTAGTATTCCTCATCAGAGAAGAAATCTTGTCTTCTAAAGGAGTTGTACATCAAGAGTAGCAGATATGCTCCCAAGAAACAGTGGTACTTGCACTGTTACTTTTGAAATGAACCAGTACTATTCAGCCCCTGGAAATCACGCTCAACCTGAGACCAGCATATTGTGGTTCGATGAGATTTCAGTGAAGGGTTGAAGATACTCCTGAATGAAATTTCTGGTGGAAGCGTATTTAATATTTCACAACGATCAAGTTTTCATGAGCCTTGGGAAAACTGGAATCATAGTTCGCCATTCTATACTTCTCTAGTATGACCTAAATTAGGACATACAAGTGGTAAAAGCAATCTTTTTTAGTTTTTGCAAGTACGTTTCCATTTTTTCCTATAAAAGCACTTCAGAGAGAGTAGGATTTCCAGCTGAAGAGTACTGCGCAGTTGGTAGCAATGCAACTCCAATCTGCAGGCAGGCTTCACAGCATCCCTGATTTTTCAACACCGATGATCTCCAAAGACAGATGACACCTAGGAATCAACTTATTTATTCTTTCACTTCATTGATGATGGTACCAGAAGATATGAATGCACGCCCATTCAGAGTCATATTGTCCCATTTTACTAGGCCACTGTGGTGTAAGCAGGCCTAAGCCTATCCCTAGGACTAGATATAAACACATGATGTTTTGTGAGCAGTGACAGAGCTATAGGATTAACAAATTACACTTGAGTAAAGAGAAAGAAAAGGATAGGAATTTCAGTAGGAACCATTTTCACAGAAGAAAAGTGACAGTGAAGATAAACTAACCTGATTTTTTTTGTCAGGAGAAGAAACCTGATTTTGTTTCTATGACCTTATTAAGATTTTGGCTTAAAGACAGGGAGACAACTATCAGACATCACATCTGGAGACAAATTCATTAAAAGCTTGCTATCAGAAAAGATATATAATCATCACACCATGATTTCTGTAAATGATCACCATCTAACTAATTAAAAAAGAATCATTTTTAATATCACAATGGACATCAGCTCCAAAAAGATAACCAACTTCTTCCTATGGAGTTGAATAATTATTACCAAGAGCAAAGGAGGAGCTTTCCCAATCCAAAATAGTACAATCTTAAAACAGCGTAATTATATGGGAGTTCTTATGTATAGGAGTAAAGAGTGACTAAGAAAGGTGTTCTGTACAGAACAAAGGTAATTAAGAAAGCAATCGAGCACAAATGTACTGAGCTATTTTAAGTGACAATTTAGATGTGTTTTATCATTTGTCTGATTTGTGCTCCTTTTGGAGTCCTGAGAGAATCTAGTCATTTTCCTGTAACTGCCAAGTACACAATTCATACCTGTAGGTGAAATATACTACTAATTGTACTAAATTATTTCAAATTATTTATGTCCAATGTATGATTACCATCTGTAGTTTTGAACCCGCAGAGAATTTCACCTTATTAGTTACTTCCCTTCTGCAGGCAGTGAGGCAGTGGTGCCATTTGGTTCCCACCATGCGGAAAGATTGCACTAGCTTTGGGTTCTGTGCCAGGAGATTTTAGAAATGTGGTAGAGGTGTGACAAATGGAGGTTAAAGTCTGGAAGATTAATTCTTATATTTTACATTTCATACGAAAAATACTCTTCTATTTCAAGTCCCTCTTTTTTTTTAAATTTTTTTACACCTAGATTGAAAATATGTTTTGTATATGATTAATCAAAGCTAAAAGTATTTTATTAGTCTTTTCATATTTAATTTTGGTTTTCATGAATTAAAAAAATAATCATTTTATTTGACTTCTACATGTCAAAATTATTTAGTCTTGTTCTCATACAGGGTTAAACTTCTGGAGAGGTAAAAATTTCATGAAATTGTGATTCTGTACATTTGATTTCATATGTGGACATTTCACTGCATCTTACTTCAGTAATCACTTAATGAAGGCGTATGTGTAGTGATTTTAATTGCTTGGTGCCGCTTTTGTGCACTTTCACAGAGTTCCTCCAGGAACTTTTTTGTTTCAAGTAATGCAGTTCCTCCAGCTCTGCTCTGTATTTTACCTGCTGTATTGCCAGCATCTAACTTCAGAACATTTAACAAGTGTTAAATTGTATTTTTCTGCTGTCATCTCACACTCAATAAGGGCTCTTTTATCTGTGGGCGTGATGGTTCTCTCTCAGTTTTAACTTTTGTCTTTTCTTTTGGTTATTCTCCCACAGTATGCATGACAAACTAATCAATTTAATCTCATTTCATAATCTTCCATCTACATTTCTAAATTTAATGCATCCTCCCCAATCATTTAGCTTGTTCTTGCTAGTGTTTTCAGCATTGGCTTCTTCTCGTGCATGATTTTCTTTCTTTTTGTGTATATTCACCTGATACTAAGTTGATGAGATCCTAAAACATTCATGTTCTTGGCTGAAAGCATTTTGCAAATACTCTGACAGAACAGGTAAAAATGTTGTCACCTAGCAACTAATTGCAATTTCTCTCTTTCTCTCTCTCTCTCTCTATATATATATATAAAATCTGGAAACACCCAGATGATTTTTACCCTTAATTTTAACTTGCATTTTTTTCTGTGAGAAAATGAGAATGCATTCTTAAAAACTTTTAAATAAATGGAAAAATGAGCTGACTGTTAAATTAGAAGTCTAAGAAAAATGCAAGTTGTTGCAGATTAAAAACTAGTATCTCTATTCTCTCAGTATCTTTAAAAGTGACATCTGAAAAATTCCTTAGTGAACTTATCTTTTATTGTGCAGTATGTAGGGCTGCAGAGGAACTGAGCTGTTGTTTTGTACTGTATAGGGCAATATTTTTCAGGGACATGGTATTGCCCAGTGCAGGAACAGTACATTCATTCCAGTACTGGAAGCATCTGAAAATAAAAATCTAGTATAAAAGATTGTGCTCAGGACCTTAACAGACTGTATTCAGCACTAAGAAATGCAGTAGAATATTCACTAACTTTCTTCGTCACTAATGTCAGAGACTTTTATGTCATTTCCCAATTACACAGTTTAGGATCATCAGCAAAAAGAGCAGACATCACTTCAGGGGAAACCTGTCACTCTGTTCTCCTATTCTGCAAGCAGCCAGATTATTTGGAGGGAAGCACAAGAAAACCTGTCTGGACAATTTTTAATTAAAGGTTTTTTTCCAGTCCTAAATGATACTTATGTCTGAAGCTCTGGAATACATTTTTATCCAGAAGTAGTAGCCCAATGTCTTCTTTTCCCTATAAATGCAACTACTTTTTTAAAGTAGTCTGATTTTGAAATAAATTTCTTTCAATTTTCCAGATTAACCACTTTTTCATTTACTTTTCAGAAAGCAATTAGGAGACTAGTGTCCTTGGTAATAATTGAAACCATCTGACACACCACTTCACTGTTATATTCATTGATTTACTCAAATCTTTTATACAGGGGACTTCATTAGGATTAAATAATAGCTTAATATAGGAGTATGTTATCCATGGGTGTCCATATAGTTACAGTTTTCCCATATAATCTCTTTTAATTACCACTGTTAGCAGAGAAGATATGGTGCACTGTCTCTTCTCAGTGTTGCTGTGGTCTTTATATCATTTTAGTCCTCACTAACCCTTACTTGTGAGAATTTAATATCATTTATCTCCGTCTGGAGTGCTTTGTTTTCTTTGCATTGCATTTTCTCATTCGGGCTGCAGCAGGAGCCCTTCTGCTCCCTCCTCCAGCCTCCACTGTGTTAAATATTGTTCAGCAGATTATTTTGATTATTAAAAAACAGATTCAATACCGTGCCCCATCCCTGGGGGTGTTCAAGACTGGATAGGATGGGGCCCCGGTCATCCTGATCTGCTGGGGAGCAACCAGACCATAGCAACAGGTTGGAGCTAAATGGGCTGTATGGTCCCTTCCAATCCAAGCCATTCTGTGATTGTGTGATTCTGTGATTCCATTAATTTGCTGTTAATTTAAGACCCTTACAATGCCACTCTCATTACCATTAGTGTTCTATCAATGCACAATGCTAAAACCTTTATCCCATGATGGGAGGGCTAAAAATAGTTTCAGCTTCTTGTTCTTCTTCACTTCTTTTAGAAACTAATGTGAGTAAAAATGTGCTGCTAGTTTGTTGTGTGCTTGTTTTTAGCCCTCTGCTTGCACTAGTGCAAACTGCAATGTACTTTCTTAAGACAGTTAAATATATCTGCAACTAGCACAAGTTGTTTCTGCAGCTGAACAGATGTGTTTCAACAGGATGACACTCTGCAGAACTGTCCTGAAATCCTGTATTTTGTGGAGCTCTTCTCACAGTTTTTCACTGTAACATCTGCACTGCTATCATGCAGAAGCAAAGTCAATGGGGCATTAAGGACTTGCTGATGCCATTGTTTCTTGTTGGAGCTGAAAAAGCCGTTTCTTTGCTCTGAATTTTGCTAGATTTGTCCCACTTAATCAAAGTGACAAGGCAGCATTCTGTGACACTTTATGAGGCTAGTGGACTCAAGGCAAGATGTGGGTCTGGGCCATGAAAAGGATCCTGCTTGAGATCTTGGGTTTGAGATTTGAGCCTCCTCTGCTCCTGACCCCAATACTTTCCCTCCTGCAGTGTAGAACAAGAAACTTTATGTACACCCCTGCTGTGCAACCAAATGATCCATTGAGCAGAATTTGCTTTCTTTTAAAAAACAATTGGTAGTATTTAATCAATTCCTCATCTTCCTCCTCATGCACCAATCAACCAATAAGCATCCATCCACGTTCTACATTTCTTTTTGGAAAAGAAAAGACAAATACCATCTTTTGAGGCATTGGTTTACGGTTCAGCCTCATGGTGAGCAGGACTATGGTTTATGCATTTGCATGCTGGATGCCATGCTTTTTAAAGATTGTAATTGACTCTTCACCTCTGCAGTGGTCTTGAAGAACAGCACAGGTCTGTCATTCATGGATATAAATGCGGCTGCCAAGTAGTGGTGCTTCTTTTTCCGGTCTGCTGCATTTAAGTGAACTAGAACAGCTTGCTGTTTCTGGCTGGTTGTCTATGCACCAAAGGAAAACACACTGATAAGAAGAATATTCTGTCTGAGCCCCAGTTCTTTTTCTGCCAGGTAGCTGAAGATGGGAGTCTATGTCACCCATGCTAAGCCCCTTCCAAAGTAAAACGAAAAGCGAACGAAGCGTCAAATTGCTCAATTGTATCAGATGTTCCAGGTTACCAAGTACTGGGGTTTAACCTGGTAGGTGACTGACCAGCACAGTTGTTTGTTCACTCTCTCCTTTCCCAGTTTAATGGGAGAGTGAAGTGGGAGAGAAAAAAGTAGAACTCATGGGTTGAGATAAAACCATTTACTAAAATAGAGAAAAGGATGTTAGTTATGAATATATGCATATATGAGTGTATGTAACAAGTGATGCATGAGCAATTGCCCACCACCCCCTGACCAATGCCCAGTTAGGCACCCCAAGCAGCAGAAGAGAGTGAGATGGACTACCAAACCCTTCATAATTCCTTCTTCATGGTGTCATATGGTATGGATTATCTCTGTCTGGTTTAAGTCAGCTGTCCTGATTCTGTCCCCCCCAGCTCCTTTGGTCATTCTCTGTGAATAGCCTTGGCTCTGTGCAAGACTGCTTAGCAGCAACTCTAAACAGTGGTGTGTTATCAACATAACTTTTCTTCTAGAACCAAAACATAGCATAGTACTGGAAACTGTGTGGTATGAAAGAGATAAAGCCCTTAACATATATAATTTATTCTTAACCCACATCTGAAACAAAATTGTTAATTTGCACTGTTTTTGTTAAATTCATTTCATAGGTGCTAGAAAACAGAACAGGTGGAAGTGGCATTGTAGCACAGTTTGTAGACAAATAATCAGTACATAGTGTGGCAGATCGGTCTAGCACAGAACTATCTTTACCTGAAACAGAAATAACCTGTGAATCACATGGAAAGAAGAATTTGGTTTGAATTGGCTCTGAATTATAGCATCTTTGGTTGCATCATTTTGAAAAGATTCTGGTGAGGTGAGATGGAAGTGAATAGAAATGTGACCTGCTCATGGTATTATTAGCTATCGTGACTTTTACTCATGTAATTCGGGATCCCAGGGTTGGAAACTGAAAATATCTCCTTGTATGTTTTCATTCCTGTGATACTTCTGAACAAATAAGTGAAAGTAAACACACATACATATTAAATTAACATGCTTTTGTTGCTAAGGTAACAAATTTCAGATTTTCTCTGTAGGAGTGCTGTTCCACATGTAGCACTTAATTCACAAGTATTAAAGAAGCTGTTTTATGCAGCCGTGTATTGACAGGAGCAGCACATGGAGCAGAGTGAGTGCTGGAGCAGGAAATTCATATTCAGCATGAAGACCCTGATGGCTCTGTGACAGCTGAAATTTAGAGGATATCATATTCATGAGTAGCACTCTACTAAGGAGGCAGAATCATAGCTGAAGAGACAGCCTCCCTTTATTTGCTCCCTTCTTTTGTCCATGTTCCCTCCCTTTTAGCTACCTCACTCAGAATTTGCCAGAGCTTTATTAGAAGGGTAAGAAAATATTTAGTTCTTCTGAGTTTTGGGAAACAAACAGCATGTTTCATTAAATGTGATACCTTGGCCACGAGAAAAGACTAGAGGAAGATGTTTTGATGTTGTAGGAACTGTAGCAGAAAAGTGTCTGTCATTTTAAGGAGTTGTTTTTTAAAGAAGAAGAATTCATATGTCACTCTTTATATTTATATACTGTAATTGGAAAGAGTTTTACAAAGACTGAATTTCACAGCATTTGGGAAGAAGGAGGAGAAAAAGAATATAGAGATGACTGAAATGAGCCTGATGGAGGCAGAAAGTGCTTGTGTGCCTCAGATCAAAGGGTGCATTGGCTGGGCAAAGTTTATATGTTTTCTGGAAGCAGGCAAGTCTAATGTACCTTTGTAAGGGATTTTTTTTACCTTTTCATTTTTATATCTTGGGTACAAAGATAAATTCCTTTCTCTCCAAATTGAGGCATTAGGTCTTTTTTTCAGACTGGAAAAATGCTTTTTTTACATTCTATACTTCCTTTGTTTCCTATGAGAGTTTAAAGTCACCCTTGGATTACATGTGATTCTTCAGTTTTCCTGATGATGAAAACTTCCAGGAGAAGATTGCAGCAGCACAATGAAATGTTTCACTTCTATCCATAGATAGAGGATAAAAGATCTGGAAAACATGATGGCAAGTCTTTCCCCTGAATGATCACTGTGTTGCTGCAGCCCTAGCAATGACTATGGTAGAAATGCTTTCTGTTTAGTCACTGAACTTTGAATTAGTGAATATCTGAATCATTGTATTTTACCTAAGCTGTTTCTACCACAATATGATGGTGCATTTTCAAGCAGTGTCATTATTTTCATTGCTGCTTTCATAGACAAATGTTTATTTCTATATCCTCTTAAGTTAATAAATGTGACCATTACAAAAACTTGAGAGGCAGAAAGAGAGATTGTGGAAAACATCACTTTGGGAGGAGTCCATTTTAATGGTCTCTTTTTTGGCAGGCTTGTACTGTTGTCTTTTAGTACTCAGCAGACATCACTATAAGATAAATGCAATAACTCATCCTGACGTGATTCTGAAGCTCAAGATTCTGTCTGTCTTGATTTATGAAGGTTTTGTTCCTGTCATCCTCATTTGCATAGAAGTTTTTGCTTCTTAACTTGAAACAAAAGTCCTCGGTAACTTCCATTCTCCAGAAATTTAGCTTTAGGATTCAGGAAAAAGAGCAGCACAAACACTACTTTCTGCTTGTTAACATAAAATACTGAAATGATTAGCAAGGTAGAGGCAAGACAAAACTTGTTTCAGATCTCTGGCAATACATGGAATATGAATAGATGGTAGGGCCTGGTTTTGATCAGCTTTATAGTTCTGTAAATGCAGAGTATTTCTAATCCATTGATTGTCAGAAGACTAAAATCTGCCCATCACTGTGTTCTTTAACTTGGTGCCACCAAAGAAGCTTTCTTGACAGTGGACTTTTTTTTGATAGGACTAGTGAACTTAGTGGTCTTTCCAACCTTAACGATTCTATGATTCAGAAGCAGTGGTCAGAATTGCTATTTGCATACTAAGACGATATTTCAAACCCTTTTCTGTGCTTGAAGAACATTTATGTGAAGAACCATTTATCAAAATGAAGAATGTTGCAAATACAGCACTCATAAAGAAGAGTACTGGCAAAGCACCTAAAGAGTATGACATTTTTAGATGATATAAGATGAATTAATCAACAAGAAGTATTTGGAAAAATTGGAAAATGTGATAGAATACTACACATTCTGCTTGCAGGAGTGACACTGACGAGAAGTAGAAAACTGAAAAAAACAGCACTCTGGTTTTCATTACTGTTTTACCAAGTTGTTTACATTAACAATGTAAATTCTAAGTAACCTTGAATTCTCAGAATGTACAATATTGTACCATGATTTTATTATGCTATGATCTACTAAAATCAAGTCCATTTACATAGCAGTATCTAAAAGACATTCTTTGGGAGAGAGAAAGTTTTGAGGAAAACATATCCAATTTTTGTTCTTTAACAGATTTATTTTAAATATCCATGCCATCACAATTTCCTTTTTCCATTAATTAATCAGGGATCTTCACACTTAAATAAAGTCTTCTCATTGGGAATTCACTTCATATCAGAACAAAGGGTCCAAGGAGCATTCATTCCAATAGATTGGGTTGGAATGCTGACATTGTCAAAGCTTCTCAGGAATCACTCTATGTATTGGAAATACTAATGCAAATTCTCTACTTCTCTATCTGTGATTATATGACCAGTATTGTTCAGTAAGTGTATGCTCTGACCAGAAAACCAGAGAAAAAAACAAATTAGCAGAGATTTCTGTTTTACTGGAATAAAGCCATTATGCTTATTCATATTAAAATATGACTATCGAGCTTAGTCCTTCTCAGAAATTCAAGGATAAAATGCTTCATCCATTTTAGAAGAGGTTTTCTTAGGGCTGGTTAGGCAGGGGATTTTACAATCATCCCCTGGGGAGAAGTTTGGACAAATAATGTGGTGAAGTTGTGTTTGTTTACATCTTCTTTAGGACCAAGTGTAATGGCTGGCCAAGTTGGGAGGAAAACTGGTATCTTCAATAGTATAACAAAAAAATCCTGCTATTCCCTCACAGGTATCTTTCCCTCCTACTATGTTTCTCTTCCACTTTGGCCAGATAAGAACATGACAGTGTAGAAAACTTTCATGAGAACTTCATTAATAGAGCTATACTATGTTTAGTACTCACGCTGTATATTCCGGTCATATGAGTTTTATTTAGATGCTCTGGGAATCAAAGAGTTTTCCATCTGTTTGGTGCATGAGGTCAACACAGTTCACTGATAATGATCTCCACTGTGGGGCTCTGGACAATATACCATCTTCCCAGTCCTTCTATTAGAAACAAACAAGTAGCACTTTTTGGGATGTGGAGGTGACATTGCCTTCTGAAAGATTTGTCAAGAGATTCTTTACTGAAAACTTAAAAAATGAAGGGAGTAAATCTGGCTTTGGTTTGGGATCCAGAGGGTGCAACGAGTGAGCCTCTCCCACCTTCTTGATTTTGATTAGTAAAGCATCATAACAAATCTGTTTTTTTCTTTGGTGAAAAAGAGCATGTCAGAAGGTATAAAACCCCAGTTGCCACTTTACAGGCTTATATAAAGACTAAGGACTGATCTATACAGAGGATAGTTTAGCCAGTGGTTTTCTTGACTGTGGAATCCCTCTATAAAGAGAATGTTTGAATCACATGAGAAATAATCAGCTGAGAGGACTTAGAGAAATCTTTCAGCTTATTAGTTGAACTACCCAAGGCAAGAGAATCCTTTAAACCTGATTTAAATCTTCAGATTTATGTTCCCTCAGTGCTGCATGAATTTGTCTTTATAATTCCTTTTGTGTTATATTGTTTTGTTCTGAATTTGGGAATTCTTCTGTAACTCACCTTGAGTTATGGAGATGACGTATGACAACTTACTAAAACAGGCTTGGCATCCACTCAAATCCAGAGACTAGGAAGTGCTGGCAAACTCTCAGAACTGCGTATCATTGCATATATCCATAGTATGTGATTCTGAGTAAGGAAAGTGTCCTCTGAGAGTCCTCCAGTGATCACTATTGATTGGAAATCTCTTTGAAAGACAGTAAAGGAGTGGGGCCTTGACAACTGTATGACACTGTGACGTTTTCCATGGTCTCTTTTTGAATCTCTGCACTGAGAAAAAACTTACTGAAATGGCTGCTATTTTGTGGTGTTTCCTTTAATCAATAGTAATTCCTGTTCGTTGTTGACTTGAGCTTTGAATATTAGGAACCTCAGGATGTAACTGGGCACTGTACTTTCCAGGTCATTCCTGTGGGACTTTCTCACAAACCAAGGCTGAACTCTGTCTGCTGCCCTGAGAAACACATGTATGTGGTACGACCATCACTGTCACAGACTGTGTGCATGCAAGTTTCAAAAGCTGAAACTCCTGTATATTATTGATTTAAGGACAGGAAGAGATTTCCCAGAAAAGGGAGGACATGAGGAAATGTCTCTATAGGCTTTATGCCAGTAGTATTATCATATGAATTTCTGCTATTGTTTAACATGAAAAAGTAAATGGAGCCATGAAAAGATGTGAGAAAGGGATTTTAAAAACAGCACCTAAAAGGAAAATGTTTCCCTTTCTGTTTGTAGCCTGTCTGTTTCACAAATCTCCCTCCCAAGCAACTTTACATAAAGTGAGTGCCATGTGTTACCAATGGCTGCAGCTGTTGTTATTTAGTATGCAGCTGCTTGATTTATATTTTCCAGCAGCTTGATTTTTCAGTGTCTCTTGCTGCAGAAGGAGATATGGAAAGCCATGTGCTGGATTTTATTCTTTAGAGTACAAAACAGAGGAAGATGATTTGTCTGGGATTGCAATATTAGTGTATGTATGTGTTTCACATATTCAGATTTTGTGTGCTTAATCTCCAGTTTAAAAAAGATAAAGTGGAAAGCAATTCTTATTTCAGGCTTATACTCTAAAGCTACAGTAATACCTGGGACTTCCCAGAAGAGTGTCAGCCACGAGTAGCTGGAACTCTTTGATGATTTGCTGTTTGTGTACGCATACTCATATCCCAAATGTACATACACTACAGGTTCTCAGAAATGGGAAGCCCCTTGCTTTTGTGGTGCCTACAGACACATTTCATAGAATCATAGAATCGTTTGAGTTGGAAGGGATCTTTAAAGGCCATCTAGTCCAACCCTCCTGCAATGAACAGGGACACCTGCAGCTCAAGAGCCCTGTCCAACCTGAGCATGAGTGCCTCCCATGAGTTGCACACCTCTCTGGGCAACTGATTCCAGAGCTTTACCAGCTTCATAGTAAAAAAATTTTTCCTTATAACCACTCTAAATCTCTATTCTTTTCCTTTCAAGTCATTTTGTCTTGTTCTGTCTGCCTTATCTCTCTTAGAGTGCCTGTCCTTATGAGGTTTCCTTTATCTGTAGGTCTTCTTTAAATTTCAGTAGTACTGAGGGATAAAGAATTTGGACAGCATGCTAAGGAGAACTGCCATTTTTCTCAAATCCCATTTATAATTTGAGTGCTTGTCTGAGGTTGTAACCCTAGGCAATTCGAGAATTATAAAGTGAATGCCTAATCTAGGCCTATTTTACTAATGGGAACTTGATGCCAATCTACCATTGTGGTACTGGTGTGAATAAATATGCAGGTGGCCACCTGGCAGGCATTGTAAACCTGGGCTTTCTGCCCTAGAGCACTTTCCAGTCTAGATAGCGTGTTGCTGGATTACCTTTTGTACAGTCATAGTGTGCTTCAGCACAAGCAGTCAACCAGACAGTTGCCATACAGAGTTGGCTGTGCCCTGGGGTTGGCTGAAACATTTTGAGGTAGCATTTAAGTAACTTTGTGATTTCTGAACATAAATCTCAGATTTATGTTGATTTCAGACACTGAGCATCAGGCAGCTCGTTTGACTCTGGCAAAATTCAGCTATAATCCCAGGAGGAAACTTGAGGAGCCCTAAGATTTTGTTGTCGAAGATGTTCTTCTTCTGGTTAGATGACTTCTCTCACCTAAAGAGTCAGCTTTTTGAGAAATGAAGGGAGCAGAACCCATGGTAGCTGGCACCAAAGAGCGTTAACAAAGCACAAATTTTCAGTGCACTACATTAACCCCCTCTCAGAAGAGAAGTTACTCTTGGAGTAGAGAAGCAAGAGATGGAAGAAGGTAATTAGCAATTAATGGCAGGCAGTAGTTCTTCTCAATGAGAGTGATGGCACATAAAAAGAGATTTTGAATCTCTTTCTCCCCTATTTCATTTCAGAAAATAACTGCATCTTAGTGAAAATGAGCAACAAAGGGTGTCTGCTCTTTTTTTTTTTTTTTCTAGAGAAAATGTTCAGTAAGTGACAAATACTGCCATGGAATATAGCTAATGACAATCATTTTTCAAAATCCCAGAGCATATTAATAATGTTGCAAAATGAATGGTTTTATAATGTAATTGTACCATGCACATTTTTCTACGAAGACCTTAAATTTCTGAAGTCTGACAGTGAAATCTGCAGTGAATAATTAAGACTAAATTTTGGATGTTACTTGCAATTTTGTCATTAGTATTTTTTCTCAAAAAAGCAGAAAATGTGACTAATCAGAGCCTATATGGTTGAGAGTAATCAGGACAACACTGTGACATTAACTGGGGGATATAATCCTCTGATAATAGAGGATAACCTCCAAGCATTGCTATATTGATGTCATGTCATGGCCTGAACTGATTACTGAGCACCTGGTGAAGGGGTGGCTGGCCCAGGAAGTTCAGGTGCAAGCAATTCACCTGTGCTTCCCACTCGATTCTCTGGGCTTATTTAAGGGCCAGTCTCTGGAAGAAGAGTGTTTCTTGGATGAAAGCTGCTTCTTGAGAAGGAGTGTTCCGAAGCCAGTGACCTTATCACCAGTTGGGTGAGTTTACTTTTTCCTACATGTGATTGTTGATGTGTCTAAGGATTCTTAGTGGTGTTGTAAAGAATTTTTTTGAAGAAATTTCACTGCTTCCAGGGTCCAACAACTAGTTAGTAAAATTATAAATTTGTGGATAATTAGGAATTCACCTGTGTAGGAATGAGTGAAGAAGGCAACATTAAGAACTGTTGGTGTTTTTTTTTTGTTTTGTTTTTGGTTTTTGGTTTTTTAAGACTAATTTCACTGAGGAAAGATGATTCATCAGTTGTAGATGTGTAGTGGTGCCAGTAAGTTAAGCGTGACTCTCTACAGCTAGAGCAATAAAAGACTAAATCTGGACAAGTAGCTTGGAGTGTGGCAATAATTCCCTTTCCCAGCACCTGAGTTAGGCATTACAGTGCATTGTAGCTGGTGAGTGATTTAGGGTCCAAACACGAGCTTTAGGAGGAACTTATGTAACTTCATGCATTCAGCTATCTCTGGCTTGTCAGTAAGGGAATCATAAAAGCTAATGAGTCTCTATCTTGCTTTTGTATCTATCCCATTGTATCTAGACAACAATAATCTAAAGTTGAGGAATTTTTGCCTCTTCTAAGAAATTGCGTGACCTCCTGAAACTCCCCTGTGTCCAAAAAGCAACAAATTGTATGTAATAATGTTTCCGTCATAGAAACAGTTTTCCTAACACAGTGAGGAAATGTCCTTTGACACAGACTTCCTTGGTGACTTTTAGAAGAATATTTGCCAGAGAGAAGGCCCAAATCTAAATCTCTTTCCACTGTGAGTATCCTAATCCTGAAACAGATTCATCCCCTTTCTCAAAGAGGAAATTATTGTATGTAGGAACCGATTGCTCCATTTATCAGTTGTCTAACTCAACAGAAACTGTTAATAGCTGTGGAGATAATTTTAGATATCTGAAGATTTGTATCTACAGTTGTATGTAAAACAGGTTTGTTTTTTTTAATTGCTAACTAATTGGAGAAAAGAAAAAAGTAGAAGAAACAAAAAATGTTGCATAGTCCTTGGATTCTCTAATGCTTTGCTGATCAGTGTTAAGATATCAATAGATATGAATATGCGTTATGTTGAAAGAGAATGGTAATGGTCTGCTTTAAGTTTACTTCAGTCTACTGTCTGGTCTCTGCAGTATGGTACAATGGTGTAGTGTTTTATGTGCTACAGTTATGCACTACAGTGTTGTATTTTTAATTTGTCGACACAGAAAAAGGTGTAAGTGGAGAGCCACTACTGTGTCTCACAGTATCTGCACAGTTCAAAGACTACAGTTAAAGCAATGGATATTACTGGTATTCAGTGCAATTATGATATGTTCCTTCAGACCATCATAACTGAAGTGTAACAGATAAAAGTGGAATAACACTAGCGATTTTTGTGAAGTAGGCCATTTGGCTTTTTGGAAGGCTTCTTAAATGTTAAGAGTAGAGATGAAATATGGGGGAAGTGTTAAGTTGGGGTGATTCTGTGAGTACTTGGGAAGGAGAGAAGGGTAAACAGGACATGAGGCTTGATCTTTTCCATAGTGGTAAGCAATTAATGCTTAGTCCCTTGTTGTAGGTCAGAAGTGCCAAGCTCTTCCTTTTGATTCCAACTCTGTTAATAAAATGACTAGCAAAATATCTGAACTAGAATTTTTATGGAAGCTTACATGGTGTTAGGTTTGTGTGTTGGGACTGCTGCTTGTAATCGTAGGCACTGAGCATTGAATAAGTGGTACTACTTCTCAGTTATAACATGTCTGTAAAAAAAGAAAAAAAAATGAGGAAAGCCTTCATTTGATCAAGGGATGTAGGGGAAACTCAGTTTTGTATTCTGGCTATGCTCTCCTTCATTCCTGTTTCTTTATTGCCTACTCACTTTGTCTTCCATCATCTGTGCTCATGAGACAGAAACTGTGTACTTAGACTGGATGTGTCCCATGGGGAAGAGAACTGTGTGTTGCTATAACTTTCCCCCTATTAACTTTTAGAACAGAAGACAAATGTGAGCTGACTAAAATAAAAGGGTAAATGAAGAGTCTACAAATCCAAACTCCTATGTTTTTAGATCAATTTAGGAACTGTGGAGAGATCTTTGTCATTCTAGTTGAGGAAAGTAAATACATTTATTTCTTCTCAGGAAGAAGGCACAAAAAAATGGCTAAATCCTCTTGAACAAGAGGAGGGTGCTAAGAAGTATAAGGAAAACTTGGGAACTTTGAAAACAATTGAAATTGTTTTGATTTCTTTTAAGAAACCATCTGTAATTCAGAAGGGAGAGTATGCTTTGCCTAGAAAGCTGAGAAAAACAATAGCATTGTATACAGGGCATACCGTGAGTTGTGAGGGCTTCTCAGAGTCAACTTTTTCACAAGCTGTCTGCAGACTAATGCCTGTGCTGAGACTGAACTGGATCATGCTGTGCAGACTGCATTTAAAATAAATAAAAGCAAAGAAAGAGATTTTAGGTGCTGAGAAAGCACAAAGTAGTAGAACAGGAATCTCCAAGGATAGAAAAAGCTGATCAGAGCATGCTCAGAATTCAGTTAGTATAGCCAGCCAGGTGCATGAGGTGGAGAACAGTGAGAACTGCATTCTGTAAAAGCAAAACAGAAGGTGTTTTAACAAAGCATCTTTATTTCTTCTCAGAGGCTGACGTGTAACAGACTGACAGTATACAACATGTCTCAATTTACTGTATTGTTGCCTAAATAAATGTGGGGTTACACTGTGTGGAATATGTACTTGGGCAGCACTGATACACTGATAGCTGTCAACAAAGACATTAGGGATTTGTTGGTTCATGACTCTGTGAAGGGGATCTTAGAAGCTGTCACAACTATGCACTGCCAACCAGACTACTATTTGGGAGCATTAACATAAGGTCATGATGTATAGCTGTGCAGTGTTTCAGTGTATGAAGTGATTCTTGGCTGCGCTGCACTCATATTAAGGTATTGGAGGAATCCAAAGGAGTGGGACAAATTTTCTAATTTATGCTTTTTTTTTCCACTTGCTAAACATCTGTAGTTTCTGATGCATGTGGGAAAGTGTGCCAAACTACACAGCACTGATTTACTTTTGTATAAGCATCAGGGCAAATGAGATTTAGCTAAGGCAAGAGGAGGACTGCAACTCATCATGGCAAAAATGGGTGGTCTTAACTGAAAGACTACTATGTAAGTTGCTAAAAGTTAACTGGCCTCTTCCTCCCAACTTCTGATTATCTCTGTCATGATTTCAGCTATGCTGACCTTGAGAAAAAGTAGAGTAGATGACAATTCTCTTCCATTTTCAGAATGGCTACCAGTGCTTTGCTGTTGGTGCAGCTGTCTCTAGTCCAGCTGACATAGTTGAATTTTCTGGTGCATGGTTCAGAACATCTCTATCACAACACTCTCACTATATTTTGTTATCATTCTTAGTTATCAGTCACCAGTACATACCAGTACATACAGAATTAGCCTCTCCAGACTTAGCTCCACCATCATTCATAGGCTCTCTAAGGACAGCCTGCTTCCCACCTAGACTGCCTCAAGCTGACAGGTGTCTCATCCTTCTGATAAATTTGGTAAATTAGATAGCAGGCATTGGGGTGGCAGATTTGAGGTCTGCAGGCAGAACTGGCTGAATGTGGAGCAGCATATGAAGGTTCATAGAGTAGTTCCTGCCTTGGTGGTCTTTTGAAGGGTGAAAAATCTTGATTAGATATCTACGGGACTGAAAGGTAAGTGGGAAAGGAGTTTGGTGCACAACTCCCCTGATAACTGTTGCTCAACATCAGGTCAGTGTAGACCTTTTCTGGGTGATGTGATGATTGAGCTTGTGTGTTCAACCCTATGGCTTGATGTCAGTAATTAACATTTACTTCTCATTGTGCTTCAATACCTCTCTGTACTCTTCTGTTTCTTAATACTATTTATATAAATGATCTTTCTAGGTATGAAAGTGATATTTAAGTGTGGTAAGAACATGAGTGGTTCAGGATGCATAATATGCCTGGGGAAAAAGCCTCAACAATGATGAAGGGATGTGGAGCAGCATGACCTCTCTTGGGAATCCGGCCTTTCTGTAGCATTTATTCTTTTCATCCCAGAATAAGAAAGGGGAACAGTATTGGTATGCAGTGAAACACAGACACTAGTTGAAGAAATTGTTAGAGGGAAGGGCTGAGTTCGTAACAGTGAAATATCAGCATTTGGAGAGTTAATAAGTACCTGCTAACATGTCTAGCTTTTAATCCTCTTAGGTAAAAGATCTTTGCTCAAAGACCACCTATGTCTTTTGAATAGCCAGTCCATGTTATGAAGTCAGCATGTAGTACGTAGCAATAACTGAATTCATGTTTGCTTTTTCCTCTGATCTTTAGAAGTATACCACTATGCTATTAAAACATCTGTAATGGTTTGTGTAAAGATGATAGAGAATAGGATATTTTCTATTCTGACACAGTAGTTATATTGTTGGAAGGTTTCTAATGTACGCAGGTTGCCACAGCAGTGGGTTCCTTTTAACAGTGGAGGTAACTTCCTACTGTGTTACTTTATGCAACTTACAATGAAGATGAAGTTGTTTTTTAAGAAAAATATAGGAAGCAGTTAATTATGCTGATCTGGCCACCCTGCAGATGTTTCATTGGTTTCTATACTCCAACCAATATTTCAAAAGGTATTGTCTTCCTCTGATTTCTCTGTTAGCAGGCATTTTTAAAGCCAACCTTCCAGGGTAGACAGCGTGGAGGTTTTAATAACATTTCAGTCCAATCTGACCTCTGTGTTTTTGGGTTTTTTTCCGAATGATTGCTCCAAATTGGCCCTGGTCTCTATGTATATGAGTCATCATCTGGTGTCATTCCTCCCATCCTGAATTTCCTCATATCAAAGAATCATAGAACCATAGAATATCCTGAGCTGGAAGGGGTCCATAAGAATCTCTGAGTCCAACTCTTGGAGCCAATCCAATTTATGTGTCAAAGACTGTTTATACTCTACCTTCACTGCCTTACTGAATGCCATCCATCTACAATTTACTGTTGTTTCCCTACTCTTTTTGCTCCTCTGTGCATTGAACACCCTTCTTTTCACAGCCCTTTCTCTTGCACTGGTATCCCTGAATTCTGCTGTTGTGTCAGTAAAAGTGATTGATTTCACACAGGTAAATCATTTTTCTATGTTAACGTTCATTTTATAACCATGTTATCACATGATCTAACACTTTTTATTTGCTGAAATGACTCTTACCTAGTTGCACACCATCAGATCCCCTTGTGTGCCTACTGAAAATGTTTGGTTTAGTAATAGTACTTGTATTTGTATTTCCTAATGCATAGTATATTTATAACTTGTTGTTCTTGGGTTTATTATTTCTAAATTAATAAACTAATGAAATCAGTAGAACCAGGTGGTAGCTTCCAGGTACTACATAAATCTGAAATTAATTGAATCTCAATAAATCAAAAGGCTGTGACCTTATCACAATTTTTCCTCATCAGTATTGCTGCCCTGGCAGTGTTATGACTTCTTAGCTGAAGTATTGAGACTTGCTATTTAGTAGTTTCTAGTAGCTACCAAGAAGAGAAGGAATAGCATCTGTTCCCACTGTCCACAGCAGCCTGGACAAAAAGAAAGATGTTTAACTTTTCTTAGGGATTTCCTGGGAGTATTTATACTGAACGTTAAGAAGACATTTCTAATTGAAAATACCTATGAAGGTGAGGAATAGATTGTGTTGGAGGAGAAAAAAGTGAAGTCTGGTGGAAGATGGAAAAGCAATTTTCAGTAATGACCTGAATTTATTTTATTCTTCCTTGGGTGCAGCCAAGATGCAATTAACAAGGTATGACTTAAGACTTTTTCCAGTTCTGTTACTTTGGTGGTTGTGTGTTTGTTGGTTTTTTTTTTGTTTTTTTTTTTTTTAATGAACAGTGCACTGCTTCCTACTTCAAATACTACAGCTTTGCAATTGCCCCTTCATTATGGGACGTAAGGTCTCTCATATTTGTCCATGTAGAAGCTCATGTAGAGCACAATAGGATTTCAGTCTGTTGTGTGTAAATGAATTATAAATACATTAAAAAAAATTCAGCCAGTTACTGTATGGTAATTAAACAATCCCCAATCATTCTATTCAAAATGCAACTTCAAGGATAAATTCATTTGCATCACTAATCTGCTTTTTGATTTCCTGAAGAATTGTTTGCATGACTCATGGCCATCCAATAGCAAAATCGTTGTCCAATACTAGTTCCAAAATAGAATACATTGTGAATTACTCATCCTTAAGCATATATCATAAAGGAGCCTTCCGTGGGCTTTTCATGCTGTAATATGGTTATGATGGATTTAGTTTTTATATCTCATTAGATACTATAGCAACCCAGATATGTTGCTTTTATGTTTTTTCCATCCTATTCTGAAGTTTCCTTACTTAAGTTGAAGAAGAACTTAGGGAACATCAGGTCTTAAATCACACTGTTTCGTTTGCCCTCTGTCATTACTTTCTCTTCCTACAGTACCATAGATACACTAGAATACTTTGCTGGAATATAGAAATTGTATCAGTTTGCACTGAGAATACTAGCAGTCTAAGACTTTTAAATCTGCCAATATTAAGAGTTGTAGAACCAAAGTTGCTCCCTAAATAATTTACTATGAGCAACAGATATTTTACAGCTGCACCATGTACCACACAGCAGAAACAATAGAGATCTGTGTGCCCCAAAACCCAGTATCTGACCATCTTCATCTAAAGTTGTTCCTTGCTCAACACAATATTGCCCATCACGTGATAGGTGACCCAGAAATACCATAGTATGACCTGCCACGCTTGTCCTTGGTGGTTCTATGATTCTAATGAATGTAGCTTCTTAGCAAGCTTAGCTGCAGTCCATTGGGAAGGTTATGCTAACTCAGTAATCGCAGTTGAAGAAAAAGAAAAGAGTGCTGGCAAGCAGGGAGAGTAAACAATCTCTTAAATATTCTATCCAAATTACTAATTCTTTATCCTTATTTAGATTTTATGTGGATTACGTCTAGAAATGGAAATTACACTTTTGTGATATTAGGGCTTTAATATTAAGGGGATGTTATAGTAATCCACTTGTTTTTTCCCTCAGTATACTGATTACGCACAGTGCTTGTTTAGATGAGGTCTGTGTGATGTGGCTGACTTCAATAATTTAGCCATAAATTGGCACAGATATGAGTTGGAAGAAATTGAGAGGAACTTTGAGATATCACCTTTAAACTGAGTTTTTTAACAGAAAATCCATGATTTCTGAATGTGCTGTTAATGTAGTATCAATGCTGAGTATACTTGTATCTTCACGACTCTGTAGCAGTTATCTGGAAAACCAGAATTAGTTATTTATACAAATAAATGTATTTTCATATATTTAATTATGTAAATAACCATTCAGCTCATTTAGGTGGTTTACTCACATTTTCTTCCTAGTAGCAAATGTTGTGTATACAAAGTATTCTTGGACTCCAAGGTCTTATTTTAATTTTGCTTAAGGTTTATTAAGACTCCTTGAGTTTGATTGAAAAGCCATTTGATAAATAGTGTAATTATCTTGTCCACCTCTTTATGCCCCTTTTGCAGCGTAGCAGATTATTTGGCAGCACTTCATTAACCAGACAGACATGTGTCTTAAGTGAGCAAAAGAATAAATTTTAGAATATAAATATAAGAATTTCTTGTTCAAATGATGCAGTAGGCACAGGATATGTATGTGACTTACAATCTACTAAAGGATCTTCTTTGAAAAGACCCCTGATAAAGTGATCATGTTTTACTCAGAAGTGGAGTGAGACAGATTATCTGTTGCAGGTAACGTGTTGTAATTGTAGTGTATCTGCGGGCCTGCAAAGTCACTTTAGGAACTGACCTTGAATAGTGAAACAATTGAAAAAATTCACTGTGAAGGCTGTAGGAACAATTTTCAGTCTGTTGTTTGCTGAAGCTGCTCGCTTTCAGTGCGGACTGTTTCTGCTCTAGATGAACTCACTTGAGTCCCGTTCTATCAATCTAACATCATATAGGATGAAAAGATTTTGAAGTGAAAAGGTGAAATGTGAGTAGTAAGAAAACAGAAGAATTCATAGCATAATAAAACTTTGTTATGTGAATCTGTCTCTTATTTTTAGATGGTAGTGGTCTTTCTATGGGCTATCAGGAAGGTACTAGGAAGACTTCAGAAAGTCCAGAGGAAATATCACTTAGAGTGGAGTTATTGCATGAAACTTTGTAAAGGACCCATACTGTTGCACAGTTGATACTTCCCTCTGCTTGGCACTTTTTTTTAGAATGAGGAGCAGCAGAAGAAGGTTCAAGTCAAAGCTAGGAGTCTGAGTGACTGTTTTCAACAACTGTAATCCTATTCTAGAGTTTTTTTAAAAAAGATTCACAGATGTCTTAACATTTCTCTGCTTGCACTTCTGAAACATTACACATTTGTATTCAGTTGTGGTGGAGCCCATTTTCTAGACACAAGGGATCCTTCAGTTTGATCTAATGTGTGTTGTATTTTATGGATTAACTGTTTCAGATTGTTAGCATTTCTCTTGCATAACGTTCACTCTATCTTTCTGAATCCTACACTTGTTGGCTGAACAATGTATCTGAAAGTCTAGTTCAACAGCCTGCTCCAAGCCTAGCTGACATTAGATCAAGTGGGGTAAAGCTAACAGTAGGTCTCAGTACAGGAGAGACATAGGACATTTCTCCTGTACTAGAGGAATTTGTCCTAAGTACGGAAGAGACATGGACCCGTTGGAGCACATCCAATTGAGAGCCACAAAAAATGATTCAAGGGTTGGAACACCTCTCCTATGAGGACATGCTGGGAGAATGGGAAGCTCTGAGGTGACCTGGTAGCAGCTTTTCAGTATCTAAAGGGACACTACAGGACTCTTTAGCAGGGTCTGTGGTGTTAGAACAAGGGGGAATTGCTTTAATCTCAAAGAGGGGAGATTTAGGTTGGATCTAAGGAAAAAATCTTCTACAGTGAGGGTGGTGATGCACTGGAACAGTTTGCCTAGAAATATGGTTGATGTTCAGTCCCTGGAGACTTTCAAGGTGATGCTGGATCAAGTTCTGGGCAACCTGAATTAGCTGTGGATGTTCCTGCTCTTTGTGGGGGAGTTGAACTAGAGATCTTTAAAAGCCCCTTCCAGCTCTAAGGATACTATGATCAAAAGCTCCATGGATTTTTCTAGCTTAGTCTAGATCCATGGCTGTGGTCTTTGAGTGCTTCACTACTTTCCAGGTGAGCCACCTCTGTCTCTGCTTGGACTTTGTTCTTGTTGGAATTACTCCTAATTGATTCAACTTTGCTCCATAAACTTCTGTTTCTCTCCTCCTGCCTTTTTTGTTATATGGCTGTTATCCTGTAATACTGTCACTAAGATGGGCATCTTGATTATTTATTTTGCAAGCAGTAAAAGCACGTGCTTGATACCTAGATTTTTCTTATTTAGATAAGGCTGAGAAAATTGTTACAAGAATATAACTTCCAGTCTTGCTGTTTGAAGGTAGACTTTATCATTGTTAGTGGACTGTCTGCATTGTGCTGAGGTCTTTGTAGTAGTGGATAAAGATTATTTATCTCTGATAATTCTACCTTCTACACCTTTGGTCAGCTTATCAAGGAAAAAATGAGTTGACCTTATATGCTCTTGCATGTTAATTCTTATGAAATAATAGTAAGTTGTCCTAGGCACTTGCTGTAGTTGTTCAGGGACTCCAATATTCAATCCTTGTGTATCCTTTCCTATTTTAAGTTGCTAGGTGGAGGAAGGTAAATAAAGGTGGGGATTTGTCTCAATACTGTTTTCATGTTGCTGAATCTGAGCTTTAGCCACTGCTTGAACAGATCAGAGCTGGGTTTGAGGGAGTTTGAATTTAGAAGAGGAAAAAACAGTAAGCTTTATAACTGTTTCAAGATGGACCAAAACCAAAGCTCTCTAAGGCCTTACCACAACAGGCATGAGTAATTTCCGTCTCTAAATCCCACCATTTCTGCAACATCTTATGTCTTTCCAAATTACATTTTTGAAGAGCTAAACAAAGATTTTGATAACTGTGTTCTGGACAGATTTAAGATGTTTATTCTGTTCACCTCATAAATACTAGTGGGTGAGAGCTGATGGTGAAACAATGAGATTAGTCACCAGCTTTTTTTCTGTAACACCTCTGAGTTTTATATTTAGTGATCTCCTTTATAAAACTTGCTGTTTCAAATTGTATCTACATGAAGAAAAGTATATTTCCCCAACTTTTCTGAGAGTAATCTGAATGTTTTCTGTTCTTGTTATAACAGTGGAGAGTAAATTAATATGTCACGAAATTTAAACTATATTCATAAACTATTGAATGTGTTGAAGGTGGCATTGAGTCCCACATTTGCATGTTTATGTTTATACATCTACATAAACTGGTTGTCTGGATATGATAGAGCTTACAGTTGGCAGAGGTCTAGTCAGTGCAATATCTGAAGAGCCATTCAGTTTAACATTAACAACTCCTGTCAGCCTATTAGCTCTCTACACTCACATTCTGTTTAGATCCCCACAGAAGGAGGAGACAGCTGAGGTGGAATTCATTTGTCCTTACATAAGTGTCTGTTGCTCTTTTTGATGTTTTAAGAGAGCCTGCCTGCTTCTCAGATGCCTTGCTAGGAGGACATGGATCTTTTAGAGGCTCTAATCGTATCTGTAGGTGTTAAGAGTAATCTTTGGTAGCTCACAGTCAACCATGTGGATGTCTCATTTGGCTAGCAAGTCCTTTTCTTAGTGATAGAACAAATCTGCCTCTCAGATAATGTCTGGAGAGGTTCTGCCTTGACTGCATGCGTACATGCTGGAACTTATAAAGTTGATAAAGATTAATACCAAGCAATGACCAAGGCCATCTCTTACAGTATTGCCTGGATCCCTTGAGAACATCTGACTGTCAGTAACTAACTTGGAGGTATGTGAAGTGTACCAGTTCTTAACATAGTCATGCAGAGGGTCTGACTAAAGAAAATTCATATTCATCTATATTTAGGTGACTTTACCTTGTTTAGATGTTTGATTACCTGCCCACAACACAAGACACCTGCATTCTAGGCAGAATTTATTGAAAGGAGACTGAATCAAATATGCTGAGAGGACCAAATCTCAGGCTGTCATGGATATAAGAGCCCTAATCTGGACTAGAATAAAGTACTTGGTTCAGATGCTGGTATTACTAGTTATCAGTATATTAATGCTGGTATTTCTAGCTAATTTATGCTTTTCTTTCTCCTTATATATTTGAACATTTCAATAATGTGTACATACCTAAAGTCTTTATCTTACATTTACTGCTTCATAGATTTCACGTCACTTTCAATCACAGTGGTACAATGAAATTATCTGATCACTATAACTTACATGTCAGTGAAGATGAATGTACTCCAAAAAACATGCAGATTTGCCTAACTCTGGAAATGCAAAGAAGAATTGATAGGCACTTAAAGTGTTTTTCTGCTGGGCATTCTGTCATGTCACTGCAAAAACAAATCCCTCCCTTGTTGCTTCTTAAATAGTACTTATCCACTTCTGTGAGATTACTTTTGTTGACAGCAAAAGAAACAAATCACAATTGGTTGAAAAGTATGTTTATTGAACTTGATTACAAAAATCTTTAGACTTCTGTGCTGCACAGAATGAGGACAAATAGATCCCACAGCACGGAATTAGTTCTGGATTTCAGAGGCTTCATGCAGGAATATCTGTCTGTAGATGCCTAAATCTTGACAGCTGAATCTTTGAATGGATCTCACCCTCAGGCCAAGTATGTGTGTGACCTCTGCTAGCTCCCTGGAGATTTCTCAGTTCTTCTTTAGTGTCACAAACATCAGCATACAGAAAATGTTTTAGTTTAATTTTGGAATAATGAATGATTGTCTGTGGTCTATGGACTGATATTGTCTACTTCTTCTGGTGCCCTTTAAGAGTATAAACCATACCTGAATTCTCTTTTATCTGGACTGTAAATAACAAGAAAATCTAACTAAGTATCAGGAAACATTTTAAGTTATTTCCTTTCTGTGGTTGTTTAATTCTGTAGACGTCTCCTGATTTGGCTTAGAAGATAGTCAAGTCTCCTTCCAACCAGAATTACTAGTGTGATAAATGTGCACAACTGTGTGTGGGTACTTCTTCACAGTGAGGGTGATGGAGCACTGGCACAGGCTGCACAGAGAGGTGGTGGACCCTCCTTCTCTGGAAATGTTCAAGACCTGCCTGGATGCCTACCTGTGCAACCTGGGTTAGGGAGCTGCTTTGGCAGTGGGACTGGACTAGGTGATCTCCAGAGGTCCCTTTCAACTCTTACAGTTCTGTGATTCTGTATGACAGGAGTTTGTTCAGCTGATACAGAAATGACTGACAGAATATTAGTGGATTCAAACACAATATATACAACCCAAAATGGATGAGTACGGAATTCAGACTAAGTATTTAGTTCTAGAGCTTGACTTCTCTAGTCAAGTAGGCTTCTTTATGCAGAAAGTTTGTTCTATGAAATTCTTCTGACATCTTCAAGATGACTCAAGGAGTTCAGTTGTAACCAAAATTTTCAGGTGCACATATATCTTATCATTATCAGAATCTTTGTGTAGTCCCTTCAGACCTTTGTTTTAGTAGAGAATAAATATTTCTTTGCTTCGTATTTCCTCACTTGCAAGTCATAACAATCTTGTCAATACTTGTATATTATAAACTCAAGTTTGACTAGTTTTATCCACAAGAGCTAACAGTTCCTCTGTAGATCTTGTAGCTAATTAAAAATTTTATCTGATAGTGTAATTTGACCATATTTAGATGTACAACATAAGCCTGACCTTAAGTCTTGCTTCCCACATGACATATGTTGTACAACTCATTCTAAATTGACAGAGGAGAGCTAAAGCCATAGGCTGTAGAAATAAGGATTTAGCTAGAAAACAAGCAAGAGGAACTAGAGGAAACTAAAGGAAAGCACACCAACCTAACCTGTGCACAATGGAGAATTGTTTTTCCTTCTCATCCATTATTCCATTATCAACTCTATCTAGTTACATGCTATCATTTGTCTCAGTCTGCAATTTGTTCCTGAACATGTTCTGAATTAAAAATCCACTCTGAAGTATTGATTGGCCTTTGGGTATATGAGCAACAAAGACACTGAGATACTCCATGCCTTGATGTAAATGCCGCCTTACCTGGAGTTTTACTTCAGGACTTTTTTTTTTTTTTTTTACCCTTTTTGTTTGGGGAAAAACAAAACAAAATTATATAAGACCCCACTCAAACAGCAAACAAAACCCTATGCTTCCAAGAGAGACTTTAGATAAAGGCTGCATTGGCAGAGTTTCAACTGGCCTGAAATATTTTGCTGAACGTAAGCAGGCAACCTAAACCCAACAAGGCATTGGTCACTATAGTCCGCTGTAGGAGTATAGCTATCAGAAGGTGACCCTTTCTTCCTGAAACTTAAAACATGGCAGTGCATATAAGCTGGAGTTGATACTGCTCAGTCAAAAAAGCTTTATTAGAAAAGGCTAGACCATAACTGACAATTTGCTGTTTTCTTGCAAAAACTTTTAAAGTCATGCTTGGGTAATTAGTGTTATCTGGTTAAGATTATGACTTTTCAACGTCCACATCATAAAGGTTTAATTTCCTGTGAGTTAGCTTCCCTGCTGCAGAAAACTGGTGTAAATAAAAGCTGCTGTAAACAGAGACTGAAATGATCAAAATAAAGATTCTCAAACTGCACAGAGTCATTTAGCACTTTCCTGCTTAGCAAACTCATGCTCGTAATTTTCATGCTGAAAGTGTCAAAACAAGATATTTCAACATTGTCAGAGAGCTTTCTCCACTGTTTTCAAAACACGTTTTGATCTAAATTGATATCCTGCTTCTTGAAATTTTGATGTAACAGTACTTTGGTGGTGAATTGCTTTGAGGAAAATTTGATCTGCATATCATGGAGGCTTTGAGGAGACAATAAAACTAAACTAGTTTCAATAATTATACTGCACTTGGCTGTAGAGATTGGTATTATTGCCCTGGATATGTGTAATGGGGGCTAAGAGGCACGGTGAATTACACTTCTTAATCACAAATATAAAATGATTTGAAAGGTGGAACAATGTGGGAATTGACTTAATGTGGAGAAATGATGCAAAATTTTATACGAACCTTACTTTAGATGCTCATTACTAGCTCAGAATCTACTTCAGCAGTTTGATATTGGAGGGACTTCTGTTCTCTTGCACCATCATGGTCTTTTGTGGAGCTGTCTTCTTTCAAAACTCTAACAGAATGAATAATTTAGTGGTACTTTTACTAGCCTATTGAACAAACATTTGCATATTTATTCTACAGTAAACTGTTTGCAGTCACAGGAGTTGTTCTCCGAGCTACTGTAGACACTTCCTCTTAATATATGAAAACTGTAAGTGAGGGAAAGTTTAAAAAAAAAAAAAAAAAAGTAACCCTGTGCTTTAAAATTAATATTTATTTTTCTGCTTCAGAATAAATATAAATATCCTGTTACTTTTTAGGCTTATTCAGTGTTTTGCTGGGAAAATTCTGGACAGGCACATTAATCAGATACTTGAAAATATCAAATACTCAGAGTACTAAACTTTGGTTATTCATTAGGGCTGGTGTAGCCAATTCTGGTTGCCTGTTTCATATAGTGATTTGCATATTTGCAGTAGGACGTAATGTTTCTGCTCAGGTTTGCTTTGTAAGGCTGTGTAAGAATTATTGCAAATTCAGAACATCATCTAAGTGCTTGGGCAGCAGTGCTGAGCTCTGTTCTGCCTAATTGGGATGTGAATTTAATTGCCAACAAGGCCTTGCTTGTAGAAACTGGAGAAAAATGGCAATTGACTGTCCTTCAAATATCCTGGGTATGTTAGGGCTCGTAGATGTTTCCTGATGCACAGTTGTAGGTATTCTTCTTTAATTAAATCAGCTTTGCAAACGTGAGTATTGACAACTAGAAACAAGTGCCTTTTCCTTCTGATCTTTGGCTGCCCTTTTTTCCTCTTTTCTGTATTCATGGAGATGTTGCTTTCTTCCTCCCATTTTTTACAATCTACCAGTGGTATTTTTGCTTTTAAGCCTTTGATTCCACATTCTACTTTCTATGGCTGTCACAATCCGTAACTCATGTCTAAAGTGAAGTGCATATTTTGGAGTGCTAAATTTTCTTCAGGAGTTCCCTGCATGATTTTACTGTTCCTTATATTGATAGATCTTTCCAGGCACTGACCAGTGGCTCATCCTTTATTCTTATTCATGTCAAATAATCTTTATAAAGACTTGGGAGTGCACCAGTTCTTTCACCCATGGAAAAGAATGGGAGCAACTATCAGTCACACGTCACGTATTTTTGTAGTCTTGTAATTGGAATGCACTGTAATTTCCTTCATTTTTTACTGTATAAGGGGGAAAGATGTAAAGTCCAAGGATTCATAGGTCATATGTTTTTTAAGTTTTTTTTTCCTAACTGTAGAAAGTAGGGAAGGTTGAAGGAAATCTCATAGTTTTTGAAGTTTCTCAGTGTAGGCTCTACATGTGTTTCTGTTTTGTATGTGTTGGTGGTGAGTTTTGTATCACAAGGTAGACAAATAAAGATATTGTAAAATGAACATTGGTAGCAAAAAAAAAAAAAGTCCAGGGGGAATAGTGTATTAAGGAGGTGTTTTTTATTTTCACATCATGAAAATCAATTCTCCTTTACTTCCAAACTTCTTTTGGATCAAAAGTCATGTTAGCGAGTAACAAAGCAACACAAAATATTGCGAACTAAAGGTTTTGAAACCTGAATTGTCTGCAGAAGACATACACAGTGGTAAATAAACAGTTGAGAAATCTATTATCTTAGTGTTTTTGTTTGAGTAAGGCACATTTACTGAGACTTTTCCTCTGTAGCTTAGCCCTTATGGAACTACAAATCTTTGTTGTATTTGTTTATTCTCATTTAAGCAACCAAACAAACCAGAACCCCTTGTGGTAGTTAACATGGTCTAAAATAATATATAAAGAGTGCAACCCATTGTTGAAAGAATAGAATACACATTACGTGACTTTATAGTGCTAAATGTAATCTGATATTCATTCTCATTATCTATCTTATGTACTGTGAGCTGGTTTTGTTCACATGCTCAAGTAGCATCAATGTTGCCATACCAGATTGCACATAAAACTACAGGAAGCAGCTGTTTTGTGTAACTGATGAGCATATCTGTCTATCACATTTTTTCAGATCTGCATCTTATATAACTGGTCTTTCAAAATAGTTTTGGAAAACACTTTGCCCAGCATATATGTCTGATGTCCAGATTGGAGTACTAAGAACTTCAATTCCTCAGTTCCCACAGGAACTTTGTGTTCAAATTGCTTCCAGTGATGACGTACCAAGAGAACACATGTATGATTGATACAGTGATGATAAATTTTCCACAGTGACAGAGAAGAATGATAATGATGTTTGCATAGTATGCAGTCACTTTAGTTGAAGCTGTATCACTTTTTCATTCCAGATGCTCTAATTTTCTTGAAAGCCATGCTGGCTTCTGCAGCCTTTTATGTGACTCCACTATCAGTTGTGTTGGGGTGAATACTGCTGTGTAGCAGGATGTAGCTGCTATGTTGTCATTGCTTTCGACTGGCTTAATGTCTTCTACAGTAATGAAATGTATAGGACTAGTTTTAATTTCTTTCTAATGACTTTCTCTGAATGGTATTTGGATCTTACAAGCCTGTAACATTTTGCAGTTCAGTATGTGCTGGTAAACGATCGCAGTCATCAGTAAAGATAGCTGATCTTCAGCCTTTGATTTTGCTTTGGGTTGATACAAGGTGAAAACACCATCTGGTAAATGGATGTGAATCCTCATTTTCTGCTGTATAAACAATGTTGCTACAAAAATTATGGGGAACCAAGAGGCAAATATAGCTTTATTTGGTGAAAATATGCAATATTTCACTTGTCTGCTGTGATGAGGAGCCCTCATCTCTATGCCATGAAATTAGTGGATGGTATTCATAAAACTGTCTGGACAACAGGAGTTCTGAAAAAAAAAAAACAAAACAAAACAAACAAAAAAAAATCCAAAACACTTCATAATTTACCTCAAAGGCTTTCATCTGATGCAGACCATATGCAAGTCTCTATTTTGCTGTACACTTAATCTGACTTCCCTTGGCTTCAGCAAGGATTAACCAGTCAGACCTCCATCATGTTGAAAAGAAAACTTTCCTTTGGAAGCATAGTCTCAGCAAGTTCTGTAACTGGGCAAATGTCTGTTGGTTTTCCAAGGGTTGTTACTGTGTCTGAACACACTCAAATCTATCAAGAATGACTGATAATCTTTCCATTTTTGTAAACGGAAGGGCATAGTTTACCTTATTGAACTTGCTGAGAACATGGCCATCTGCAGGCAACCATGAACGTGTCATTTTATAGGGATAGTCATCATGCCTTTTGTTTCACCTAGTGACATCTATTTGATGGCTTTAAGAGTGCAAATGTATTGGGGTTGCTGGTTGCTGCTGACTAGGCAGCTTTGAGATTTCTTATAGCACTTCATCAAAGATGATGGATCTTTAATAAACTGCCAGACCAACTGTTCAAGCCAAGACTTTGTTTCCTGTCAATGGTATTTGCCTCACTACAGTGAAAGAGCTTGACTCCCCTACCTTTGCAGCTATGATTGTTTTTTAAGGCTGAAGAACTGTTTTATTTTGTTTCTGACCTGCTGTCACTCTTCTGTTTGTTTGTTATTGTTGTTGGTGATGGTGGGTTTCTTTAGTTGTTTTATCATTGAAGGAAGCAACATTTTAATCTTATGCTTGACTATTTGGCAAAGATCTAGCTTTCCTGTTAAGTTCGCTCTGTGCGTAAAACATCTATAGATGTTCATGAGCCAATATAATATCTGTTATCAACAAAGCCATCTAGATATTTCCATACAACAGTGCTGTCCATCTTTGCTTTGATGTTCTCCATTGACCCTGAGTCTTTTTCATTAGGAGTTTTCTCCATTTGAAACAGAAGAGTAATAGACTGAATTTTGGTTGCCTCTTGACATATGCAATTTTGGATCATTCAACATTTAATCTCTTAATGGCTTTTACTCCCTTGACAACTGATTCCTTGCTGTTGATGCCTGACATTTACAGCTTGCATGGGAGATGACATTCTGACATCGTGAACATACAATTAGCATGTTATGATGCTTTTAATGACACTCCAGATCTTGAGCTGTCTGTATGTGGACTGTCTTGTGCTTATGATCTTGCTTACTAACTTCCCCCAGCACAGTGTGAGAAGCAAGGTATCATTTACATTTTCTTGCCAAAATGTGTAGACTAAGTTTCACAGCGATTCACTGTCCTGCAGATGAAAACCTCCTAGCAAGATGAGTTTCTCACTATGTACAGTGAACTTGCTAAATACCAAATGCAAGAAAACCATTCTAGTACTATCAAACAGTGAACTTGCTGCAGAGTGAGCAAGCAGAAGGTATCTTCCTGGCATTGTGCCCAGCAGGGGCTGAACAAAGGTGCAGTGGTACAATGGATTCAGTGAAATTTATTTTTCACACTGAAATTGCATAGGATTTTAATGTCTCTTAGTCTGGAACAGTGTAAAAGTAGAAATTATAAATGTTTATGTTCCCCTCCCTCCTTTTATTTTTTTTTTTATATTTATTTATTTATTTTGAAAACCCAGTTGTTGTTTTTTTTCCTAAAAACATTGTCTGTATTCTCGGTACCAAACAGGCCTAAGATAGGTTGAGGTTCCCTTTCAAAGAGCGTACAAACTCAAAGTCAAGATAAAGCTAGTAAGATAGATGCAAGTGCTGAGTGAGGTTTCTTTGTAACTTTCTAATGATTTATTCTTATCAAATTCAATTCTGCTATGTAATATTGGAAAGAAAAATTCCCTCAATATGTGTTAAGCAGTGAATGTCATCAAAGAGACTCTGGACAGCCAGTGGAATATCAGAGCAGTGCAATGTTTTATGCCATAGTATTAAAAACAGTTCATGTGAACACAAAGAAACATTCCTGAGATTTTTTTTTTGCTTTTCTCATTGAGATATGCTATTGACAATATCAATTTAAATTGCGTTTTATTCTGGGAAATAGAACTTTTTTTTTTTCTGTCTCAAACTGACACAGAGTAGATGTGATGGGAAGCACTGCTGGTGCTTCTTATCTAATCTGTGAGCACATTATCTTTTATTTTACTCTTGGAAGTATACTTGTATACTTGTATAACCTAAGTTAGTCACTGATTTCAAAGCAGATTATATCTGTTTTGTGTGAGACTCCTGATCTGTTAACACTACAGCTTTTGTGCCCTCCTGCAGAAGTGGCAATTAATAAAAGAACTTAGCCAAATTTTCAGTAAATACAATAGTTATTAATTTCCAATTTGTGAAAGCTTGTGCTAACTGAAGAGAAGATCAAGCTTATTATAGTTATGAATATATATAAATTAAAAATGAAAATTAAGGTTGCTTTAATTTGGAAGATACATGAAATTAGACCACTTTTTATCTGGAACTCACTTATTCAGGCATTGTCAGTATTCCCAGTACAATCTGAAAGAGACACAATTTCATCCATCCAGGAGGTGGCAAGATTATTTTGTCTCAGGTAGAAAAATGCTAAGCAGCACAGTTCAAATGCAGAAATATCGTGAATATTTCTTTAACGCATTAAGCATCTGAAGTACTTTTAATCAGGTCAAGTTCCTTTTTGATGAGAAATAAAAATTCTCCCAGTCTTGGATTAATTTTTATTAGTCAATTGTTATACACCTCATGGAGATTGTCAGATATGAGTTCTGATTGTTCTTATTATTACAACCATTACAGTATTTCAAAGTGCTTTGTTTGAGAGCTGTAGATGAGAATCAAGAGCTTATTCTTGTTTAGATGTAGACTACTAAAGCAGTTAATCATTCACATCTTACCTTGTTGGCCATTTTCTGCAAAAGCTACATCTTTCTAAAGGTGTAGATCAAACAAACAAATCGCTTGCTTAATTTCAGCATAAAGTAACTGTTCATCAGTATAACTTGTTCAAAGTCAGTGAGCGGTGTCTTTCATGATCAGTGCACTACAATACATAGTATAACACTACTTGTATGGCATTAGAAAGCAAATTAGCCAAGGAATATAAAAATTTGTTTGGGATTCATGCATATTCACAAGTGAATGTGTACATTATCATTAAATATGCATTTAGGATATTCATTTGATGACTCATACAGCCAGACCCAAAGAAACTATCCTAATGTTAGACCACAGCAACACCATAAAATTTCAGGAGCCAGTTTCTAATTGCATATGCTATTTTTGCTATTACTCCCCTACTCTCACTTTAACCATGAGTCTGCTAAATACTCTGAAGCAAGGGCAGAGATTTTCTTGGCTGAAAAAAGGCTTGTAGTTTTTCCCAGTTAATCTTATCTCCCTTGTAGTTGAAGTGTTTTGTAGTTGAGAGTTTGCTCTATCAAATAGCGTTATTGTGCTCTTTGTATATGTTGTTGTTTCTATGGAAAGAAATAGAAGGCATTACCTTCAGAGTGACCTACTTGCAGTTGATTTTTTTTTTTTTTTGTATAAACTCACCAATACTGGGGGCTTCTGATCCCAGATATTATAATAGTAATCCCTAGTCTTCATAGAAGAGCTAGTAGGTTATTTTTGCTAATGTCTGAATGCAATCAGGCAGGATTTTTGTGGATCCAGGCAACCTCCACTCAAAGCCTTCATCACGTGTTTGCAGGAAGGATATGTAAACAAGCCTACAAGTGCAATCTGTGGGGTAATCAATAAGACAGAAAACAGTTCTTCAAGCCTGATTTTTCCAAATATACTAATGGGAGCAGTAAGAATATCTATAAATAGCACTACAATACAGGTAGTGTAAATACTTGTGGTGAAAGCGATTAGAATGATTTACACTGAAAAACTTATCTGAAGTTGAATATAGATATGAAAAATGCAAATTTTGTAACTTTACTGGTAGAACTTAAGAAGCAGTTATAATTTTGGGGACTGCTAATGACCTACAATTTACTGCTGTGTTGGGTTGTCAAAATTAAAACTTATTTAATACATGTCTCATGTTTTCTGTCTCAGTATTTCCTTTTGGAAACCTGAGGCTAATTAAAAAACTTAACAAAAGAAAAAATTGTATTTGCTGCAAAGGTTTTATTGTCTAACATTGTGGTGTATCTGATGGGGCTAGAAATTACAAACTTTCTCCCCTTCTGTTCTCCAAGAAATCTCCTAAGGAATGTAAATTATTACAAGATGGTAATTGGTATGATGAGATCTGACAAATGTGTGTTGAGCAGACAAAAAAAACAACACTTTAGTTCTGGTCTATAATGTATTGGTGGCTGAGATTCCTGTTTGACGTATGGTTGTCCAAAAGATGAAAGGATCTGTGGAAACATGGGACATTATAGATAATTCAGTTGGGACAGGGAAGTAACACTAAGCTGTCAGAATCTGCCATGCTAATGCTCGTTCTTGTCTTTTTAAAAATCAAGTTTTGTATATATATCTATGAGCAAGCTATCTGGGCCCGAAAATATATATTGTGATGAAATGGAACAATGGAATTTTGGAACTGACAGACAAGGGAATGTTCTGAGGCTCTTTTAAAAAAAATAAAAATAAAATCTTTTCATTTCTCTGCTCAACTGTGTTAATGTCTCATATTTCCTGCTATGGATATTGTCTAGCCATACATCTTTGAGAGCTCTGTCCAAAACATTGAACACTTGATGAGCTGGTACCTTGGTGCCTCTCTGAAGTATCATTTCTGTCCGGTTTTACAGATGAGGAGACCAAGAGGTGAAAGAACTTGTCCTAGCTTGTAAAAGATCTGGGTTTTAGATCCCAGCTTTATTGTGCAGTATTATGTACATGACAATCATGAGCCATTACACATTAGGCAAATGAGGTAATACTGATGTGTGAGTTGAACACATGGAAATTTTACTGTAGAGGCTCGTTATAGGAAATGCAGAAGGTAACTGTGCTGAACAAATTGCAAACAAAATAATTTCACTTCATGAAACTTTTGTGAGGGTTTTGTGCGTGAAGTCTGTTTAAATTCCAGTGGATTTCTCTCCTGCTAGATGTTTGTTCTAAGCACGAAATTGCAAAGCAGATCTGTTGCAAAAATGCTGTCAGTACAATTATCAGCTCCTAATATATAACAGATTAAACGCTTTTTAGCCTTTTGAAAATAAGTTGCTTAGAATATGCTTTAGAGTTTGGAATGTTATGTAAGCTTATTGGAGCCTTGAGTCTCACACTGTCATCTCGTATGTCTCATTTACGAAGGAGTGCTCTCAACCTTCCATAATGTAGGTCAATGTTAAGAGTGCCAAATTACTCAGTTGCTTCCATCTGGTCTCTCTGCTGCAGGTTTAACACATACAATCATCTCTTCAGCCTGGTTGTCTTTTCCATAGGTTGGTAAAATTTGATAAAGCTGACCAAGTTTGGTGGTAGAGGACACTATGATAATTGTTAATTTAACACATGGATGTGAAATGGGAGCATTTAGCAGTATTTTTACATTACATGTGAGCTGAAATTCCACAGACAAACTTTGCATGCCCCTAGTTAGAGGCTATTGTTCTGAGAAGATGTATCAGTGTCAAAAATAATTTTGAAGTTGGCTATAAATGGGTTCAAAATCATTAACTTGTTCAGTTAGTCATTGAGGGAAATGCTATCTATGATGGTTATAGTTCTGCTCTCGTTATATAGGAGAATAACCTCAAAAATTTCAGAACTGTTTTTGATGACGATTTCACTATCGGATATCTAGAATAATGTTAGTGCTGTAGGGTTGTGAGATAAGGACCGTTTAGCCAATAAATATATTTTATTATAACATTTTTTCCCTTAAATGAAAAAAAGGATGCATCAGATGAGTGCCCACTTGTTTAAGCTGCTTATCTCTGCATTAGCTGATGTCTGCCTCAATACAAAGCAGAATAATGTATTGAATGCTGCCAGATTGCTCACCTATCAGTGTTGCATTAGCAGCGAAGGAAAATCTTCTGCCACAAAGCTTGCAGTAAGAAGTTAGAAATAACTGCTGAAATTCTTGACTTACACTCAAAGAAAGGCACTATGTTTTGCTATTCCTCTTTCTCTGTAATCTGTTAGGAAGTGTGATGTTATTTTATCCCTAAATTAGGGGGGAAATACAGAAAAGTGACACTTGTTCCTTCATATCCCTGTTTCAAAAATTACTTTTTTCATTTTTTTTTGTGAAATAGTAGTCCTAAGTATTAAGTGTCATCATTTCACTAAAATAACTCTTTCTACACAGTAGGTCAGGATTCCAAGCCAACCATTCAGATTAAAAATAATGTAGTAACATCAACTGAAAACAGGTAATTCACAATATTTTGGCAGTTAGGATGTGTGAGCTACGCAGATAAGCATATTGTACAAATTCATATTAGTAAAAATATTTAAATGCCAAATACCCACTCTTCAAATGTTTTCCCTTGCAAACTTCTTATCATTCTTGTTACTCTCGCTCTTTCAGTCTATATCTTTGGATACATTGCTCAAAAATGGATGCATTAATCGTCATTGCTGATTGCTCTTCCTGCGTTTATGTAGACATTTTTCAAAGAATGAGAGAATTTCATTAACTTGCATTCACTTTGTGACCCATTGTCACTTCCTTCAGTTCTTTCTTCTTTCTCTACAAGGATGCTGCCTAAGAATTTTTCACTATTTTGTATGCATCTTTTTCTTTTTTTTTTTTTTTTTGGATGACTGACTATTGATTTCAGATAACTTCTTCAAATTTAACAAGCTTATATTGAAGCATAACCTATTTCATGTTGGATATTATGAAAAACTTCTTCTCAGAGTGTTGAGGCATGGGAACAGGCTGCCAAGGCCTGAGATGGTATGGCACAGAGGGATGTGATCAGTGGGCATGGTGGGGGTGGGTTGACAGTTGGGGTAGATGATGTTAGAGGTATTTTCCAACCATAATGAATCTATGTTGCTCCCAAATAATCACAGACAGCTCTCCTTGGTAAGATGTGCAAAGTACAAAAAACTGTGTATCATTGAAATCCTTAAGAGAAATATTTAACTGAACTGGATGTATGTGTTTACCAAATGTGACAGAAAAGTGGACTTCACTTGTGTCAGTGAATATTTGATTTTGAATTTAAGTGCTGCTGTCTACTGGACTTCAGCTTTTATTTCTAGTATGGAGCCATCAGATTAGCTCACGCTTGCTGCATTTCACTTTTTATTGAGAGAAGTCCTTGCAAACCTCCCAGGGGCAATCATGAACTGAGTGAGATTGGGTTGGGACAGAGGGTTAGATGTAACATGTGTGGAAGATTGGTGTACCAAGCAGGCTGCTGAAACATTTGACTGAGCTAGGATGTATAACCAGTTAAGACAGACAGGATGGCAGATGGCTACTGATGAACTGATTGCTCTCTCACACCTAATTTTGGTCCACAAAGCCTACGTAGCACCTTCATAAGCAATCTGGGGAAGTAACACTCATCTGTACAGGAAAATAGAAATCAGCAGAAATATCAGTGTTATAGCACAACCCTTTCCTCTCTTTTCTCCATCCTTTTTCAGTCTACACCTGTGGGGTGCACAGGGGAAAAGCCACCCATTTACACTGCCGCCTTCCTAGGGGACAAAACTACAGTGGCTGCCTCCCCTTGTGGCTAATGCCTTATTCAACTACCAGCTGCCTTTCTCTCAAATAACCCAACTTCAACACAGGGAAACTGTCTGCAAATGCAAGTAAATTTGGAGACAGTTGCTTCCACCCTGCAGAAGGCTTTCCAACTCACCCAGTTCTGTGCCTGTTTCAGCTGACCTGTTGAAAGCTATGACGTCTCTCCACAGATCTCCTCTTTGGAATTCTTAGATCAGGCCGTTACCTACAATGTTGGAGTGATCTTAGTGGATTGCCACTACCTTTAGTGTGATCCCCTAAAATAGGGGTCAAAAACTGGATAGAGAATTTTGCTGCTGGAAAATGTCATTTAGTAAAAATCAGAAATTACTGTATCAGCAACAGAAAAGGTTCACAAGACAGTGTCCATTTATATGAAACTTTTTCTAGCAGGAAGTGGAAATGATTCTTTATAGCTCATTTCATTCCATCAGCTTTGTTTTTTCACATTAAAATAATAACTGGGTTTGCTGGTTATGATTCACCCTTTTTCCATCTTTTTGAAAAAATTTTCTTTGCTCTCAAGTTCAGACTGAAAACCATTTCAAATGTTAGAATTTCCCGAGGGAGACAGATCTGTTTCCAAACACTTTTACTGCAACCACTGATGAGTCCCATATCTTTCTTTTATGCCCACAGCAATCCTAGTATCATTGTTTCCTCTCTGTAGATAAAACCTCACCAGTAAGAACATTTTAGATTTCCAGCAAAGCAGATATAATTCCACTGACAAACAGCTATTTCTCAAGTGACATTTCTTTGACTGTAAATGAAGGAATAATCTGCAGAAATATTATTGCCTGTTGTAGATGTTAGAATAATATCACCTTAGAATCACAGTATCATAGGGGTTGGAAGGGACCTTAAGAGATCATCGAGTCCAACCCACCTGCCAAAGCAGTTAAGCAGTTTTCCTACAACAGGTAAGTATAAGAATTGATATTTTACAGGGCCATGTAATATGTTCAAATGAGGTTTTAACACTGTGGATACCATAGACATACTTGTGTTTTGGCTTAGTGATGAAGTGATGAATAGTTATGATCTCTTAGAATGAACTCTGCAGCATCATTGCCATATTAGGGTGACATGTTTACGAACAGAAAGGCATTTTCCTTCATTCTTTGCTAAAGATAATTCTTTGGTTTGCTAAGTTATTTTTTTAATGGAAAAATAATATTCAAAGTAACTGTTCTAAAATATTTTCTTTTAACGCCCTTTCCCTTCTTTTTTGTTCATCAAAGAAACGACATGGATTTATCTCCTATTTTCCACACAGCTGTATATGTCTGCAGTGCAGATGTCTGAGTTAACTCTGCAAACTGCATTTATAAAACAGAGAGAAAAACTGTGGTGTTTTAGGCAATCTGCTGTGGGCATCACGGAAGTAGCCTTTTCTTTCCTGGCAATATAAGGAATGCTAGAACTCCAGCTCAGTTGCAGAAGCCTCTGTTTGGAGAGAGAAATCCTACCTTGAACCACCTTCTATCTTCCCGGATAGAAGAAATGAGCAGAAACTGATAAAAACCAGCGAGTCTGATGCAAAATCCTGCAATATTTCTCATCTTGCACAACACAAACCACAACCTGATCCTATAACTCAGCATAACCCTTGATCAACCTCTTTCCATGTGTCCATGAAGATGAGATTCAGCAACATGCGCATGGCTGTCCCATTGCTGCATACATAGGCTGTGAACTGCTGAGTCCTGGAGGTGCATTTCAAAGGATAGAGCTGTGAAGGATAGAATGGGTAGTGCCCTTATGCCTTCATGGATAAGCCTAAGATTCTGCAGGGAAAGAAAGAGGGAGTTCCCTCAGCTGGCTCAGGATGGGGTGGAGGTTGAAGTTGCAGTTTTGGAATAAAAGGAAAATGGCACAACAGGAATTGCTTTTTACTCACAATTACTCTGTCTGTGCAGAGTGGAGAATGCACTGAGAGTAGAAAGCTGTTTTGAAAACCTGATGCCAAGCACTTTTGATATCTGGAAGAGGAAAAAAACAAATTAAAGCTGAAAAAGTATCTAAAATTTATCTTAACATGGGCTGTTTATACTTTGAAATAAGAATTGCTATGAAGATTGCTATGAGTTCTTGACTAAGCTAACGCCTGGAGCCAGTGATTTCCGTCTCAGCCTCTGCTTTCCCTGAATTTATGCTAGTATTGTTATTTAGTCTGTCATTCTTCTACTATGGGGAACAACAAAAACATCTTTATTGTTTTAAAATTTTGGTTGTCTTTGAAATAGCTGGGGATTTTGTCATCCAAATGCGGGCTCTTCTTTCCCCCAGGTTTTTATGGGAACAGTAATCAGAGATAAAGCTATTAAACTGCCAGTCTGACATCATTTTATGGTGTATTTGTGAGCAAGAATGATTACAAATGTTTCAAATAAATCTCGTGAATTATTTTTCAGATTTTTTGTATCTATGTAATGCACAGAGGAAAGGTTAGTGCATGTAGTTGCTTGTTACTATGAATTAATGCTGCACTTAAAAATCATTGACCTGACAACTTTGGAAAGAGGCCTTAATTCATTACATTTCTCTGCAGTGTTTTATGCTGCAGTTTCTGTGGAAAGTGACCTGTGGTGATTGCTTCAAAGGTGAAGATAGGGCAGTAAGTTGTGAATGCACAGATGCTTGCGATTCCTTTGGCTTTGCAAAATGAATAGCTGTTATGAAGTGGACTGTTGGGCGAAGACTGGCTTCTCTGGAGAGAGCCCAAAGGAATGACAGGAGGATGCTGGATTCAATCAGATTTTAGTCCTAAACATAGAAATCTTTTCTTGGTATATTAGGTCAGCTGAAAGTCATGCTTGTCAATACATAATAGGGACAGCAGCTCACTGACCGCCTTCAGAATGGAAAGTGTAATGTTTGCTGATGATGTGAATTATACGCTCAGGATGAAAAAACCTTTGTTCTTTTACAATAAAAACATACATGAAGTTTAATTTTGCTCTCATTTTCCCACGACAATTCTATCTCTCCCATAGGCCCTACCACAATTTGGTTTTTTTTGTTTGTTTTTATGCTCTTCCTTTGTCTGGCCGTAGACAAATATTGCTGATATACCCCTCTGAGAAGGATTCAGGGTTTTAGTACTTAAAACCCAGCCAGAAAAGGCTTGGCTCAGAGTTTGGTCAACTTCAGAGACCTGCTAGAAAACCTCAGTAGAGACTAGAAACCAATGGAAGCAAAAGGAGGAGGGAAGTTGTTCCTGCAACAGCAGGAGCTGGACAAGTGAAGAGCAATGGCGCCAAGTGCACAGATGAGTCCCTGTCAGAGGTTCCTCTGGCCAGAAGAGGAGGTGGGAGGAGATGATGTGCCAGCACCTTCCTCCTGGGCAGCCCATGTCCCGTTCCCGTGCTCCCTGCTGTCTCCATCTGACTCCCCACAGCAGGGTTAGACATGTTTCTGCTTTGGGTACTCATGAGTAAAAATGGTGGTGAGTTATTCTGCAGGGTTGCCTTTGGTTCTTTTAATGTTATAGTTGTATCTGAATGTTCACTTAATCATATCATACCGTACTGTATTTAGAGATATCATTTGTCCTGTTTATAGGAAGTGATTGAATTAAAGTCTTCGAACTCCTTGAAAAGGTCACTTCCTAACTTTCTGAAAAGAGACTTTGGTGGTTTTCTTTCAAATGGCTTTCTGGTGAAACTGCTCCATTTAAAAACAAATCAAAACAAAAAAATCAAACAAAATCAATATAAAATAAAAAAACAGCACCAATAGAAAGCAAAAGGCAACCCGGATGATCTTCTCTTCTCTCTTGGGTAAGAGATATAGTTTTGAAACTTCTCTTTTAGAGGAGGAAAGCAAATCTTTGACCGCAAATATCCTGAGAGCTGTTGTAAATCATCTGGGCTGATGACTGTGATTCCTACTTCAACAGCTTAGTGATTCTTTTGACTGTTTTTAAGTCTTGAAAAACGGGGGAAAAAAAAGAAAAAAAGAATGATTTATCTGAGTTATTGAAACTTTTTCATCATGAAAAAAGTCTCAATTTTGGAAAGTGAGGAGGAAAAAATGAAGTTGACCCCTATTCAGAAATGATCAAGGTATGCCTCATTATTTTGCATTCTCTTTTCTGATGGTACTTCTGATTGTATTTCAGATGTATTTCAAATGTCTTTTATCTTTGTACTTACAGATATAAAATTCTGCTTTCCCCTCTGCAGACATCTCCTCCTACTTTCTGCCTAATCTTAAGTGCTACCCATATTTTTCTACCTACATCCACATCCAAGAATAATTTCCCTTTGATAGTGATTTTTTAAATTTTCCTTTTTCCCCACTAAGCTGAACCTTTCAATAGAGAAACTCAGCATAGCTTGAGCCTTTAGTGCTAAAGAAGTTTCATTGTCTAGAATGAATTCTTTGGTGAAAAATGTAATGAGAAAGACTTAATGCTTCTCTTCATGCATTCTCAAAGTATTTCCATGGCTGCTCATTGAATAAATGCTAAATAACAGAAGTTCATCTTACCTGTTCCATATGCTGAACTATTGCCTCTGAAATGTGGCACAGTCACAGTGTGCATCTATAATCCTGCAAAGACTTCTTTGTATTTATTTTACTTCATGATTTTTCAGTGGTCCAATTAATATTGTTAAAGTCTTTGCAGGACTGGAATCCATGAAACTGATTTCATAGCGAGGGCTATTTTGAGGGTGATCTTATGACATCCAGTAATAACTTTGCCGCTAAGAATAGGACTCACTTGAACTAGGTGCTGTACAAATTCAAGGTGACTCCTAAGTGATTCCCAGCTTTTACGTACAATCAGAGATTAGATACAGCAAATATAGGAATAGGAATGTGGAGGAGGGATGGAAGAAGTAAGCGTGAAAATGTTGCAGTGACCTAGTATTACGCAGCGTTCTGAATCATCAGGATATTTCTTGAAGACAGATTTTTTTAAAGGACACTGTATTTTGAACCCTGTTTATATTTAATGCCTTTTATTTTTTCATGTGCTTATTTGATTTCTCGTTCTGACTTACATACTGACAATCCATAATTATCAGTCACTATCGATTCTTTAGAGAAAGGAGTGTGTCCACAAGAAATGCTTCACTTATGGAAGCCTTGATCTTAGGTACCTGCCTATATATGACAAAGAATCTCACTGAAAGTTTCTGTAAATTGAGTTAGTGGGAAAATATTTACAATTCCAGATGAATGAAAAACCTGTCAGAATCCAGCAGAATATCATAGACCTTAAGTTCTTTTTACTCTTTCTATGAATTTTGACTGCTGCCAAGAGGCAAGAAGAAAAATTATGTTAAAAAGCAAAATCTAAATATTTAATAATGTACATATAGCGTGTGATGTACAACAACTTACTTCAAAGAAAAAATTAATGCTGTGTTTAAAAAAAAAATAAAAAAAATTCACTAATGCAGATTTCCATGTTATGTGTTCCTATTTAATTACTTTCTAACAAGGTTGCAAAGTTTTCCAGAACTCAGATGTTTTGGGTTTTTATTTTGGAGCCTACAAGTTGTTTACTCTGACTTTTAATAAGGGAAAATAAGATCTGTAGCTCAAAAAATGAATAGAAAAGTTTTCATGTTGAGTAGAAAATTGGCTCATACAGAACAAATGTCTAGGTCTTCTAACATGTGAGAGTTTCCCTGTGATGAGTTTTGTCTTAGTGTATGACGCCTACTTTGCTAAATTTTTCCCAGTGTTATTGTTCAAATTTTTTTGTTTAAATGGATAGAATCAAACAGAACTCTGTTAGAATTCTAAACAAGACAAAATGTAGCAGGTCAGGCTTATTTCATTAATTCACACTAAAGATTTTAATGAATAAGTTCAGAAATTGCTTTACCAATGTGTAGTAAAAGCTGCTTTGTGATGTAGCAGTACGAATTTAAGAATGTAAAAAAAAAATAAAATATATATATATATATATATATATATATTGTGTAGGGAGATTTAACAGGTTATATCAAGCATCCTTGTAAAGAAAGAATTACTTTTAGACACGTGGTACTTTTGTGGTATTTGATAAAGAAGCAAGAATCTCAAAGCTAACCAAGAATTATAAACAGCTGCTCTTAATTTAATCATACCAGTCAATTAGATGGCTAGAGTAAAAAAAGTAATTAAGACTCTGGGAGTAGAACTGAGATTTGAGATTTGTCAGGTATGAGGGGGGAGAGGGGGAGCTGAGAGGCTCAGCCCTGGTGGAACAACCAAGAAAGTTATTCACAGGTAAGCAATGAAACAAGACAAACTGAAAGCAGTATAGTACTAGTTTATAAAACTGATGTGTCTTCTGAAATCCTTTTTTTTTTTTTTTCTTTTGGAATGAACTTAATTCTGAAAGACGTTTTATGGATTTTTGAATAACTCTGACTTAGATTAGAGGCTGTTGTTTGTTAAGCAGAATTGTTGTTAATATTCTCCCCCAAGGCATGTTGGTGCCACCCGTATTGTTTCCCCATGTGCACTGAATAAACATCATCATATACTGAAATGCCCATATGCTGTGCTCACAGTTACTGAATGGTTTTTTCTAGGATTGCAATTAGTATGAAGATTTTAAGGGTAGGATGGTAAGTAATTTCAAACTTATTCTGGAGCAATGTGATTGCAAACAGCCTTGGTCAGGTTGCAGACAGGCTTTCACAGTGTCTTGAAGAAGCATTGTAGACTAGGTGAATGGTGGAAAGTCATAAGAGGGAAAAACATATTTTGAAATACCATCTTTCTCTAGTTTAGGCTATATAGGCCTGATTACATATCGTGAGATGTAATAAGTTTTGTAGATGTCAATGTAGTCATTTTTCTATTTTATTTATGTAGTAGTTTGTTAGGTAATTGTTCTGCACTGATTGAGGAATTTGATAAATTGATTGTGACACAGAAGTACTGCAGAATGATGTTGCTATAGTTATTACATTAATGGTAGAAATCAAGGCTTTCTGTTTGTAGGCTGAAGATGTCATCCATAATGATTTGGTGGAAAACATGGATGGTTGTTCTGATCTTTTTGACTTCTGAAGGAAAAGAGTCCTGTCGACACTCTCTGGACAAATAACATGGTGGCAAAGATATTGTGAATGAAGAGGTACTGTACTTTTTTTCAAAAAACTTTTGCTCTTTGAAAGATAGTTAGTAAGGAGCTTGATTTTTACAAATCCTGGTAGTAATCCTGGAGAATTAGCTTGTCCTGGATAATGACAGATTTACTGAAGTTCTTTTATTTCCAGAAATATTTGGGGATTTGAACACTAATGAAAAGCTTGTGAAAAGCTCTGGAGATTTTTCGTTATATAGCTGTAAACCATAAAGTGTGCACGCTTAGATGTTCATGGTTAAAGTACTCTAGAGTTCAAAACAGATAGCCTTACATAGTTGGAGGATCACTTCCTTCGACATAAACTGGATTGCAAGGTACATTCTATTTCTTATGGCATTTAAATAGTTACAGAAGCACTGTTTAGTACACAAGAAGTATCTGTCCTTATTCTTAGCTCTAGATTTGGCCTTCGGTATTATTTCAATGAAAAATGCTTCAACATTACTTTTCTGTAGGCCACTTTTAAGTTCTGGAAGGCTACTATAAGATCTACTTGGAGCCTTCTCTTCTCCAGGCTTAATAACCCCAACTCTCCTTTATAGAAGAAATGACCCAGCCCTCTTATCATCACTGAGGCCCTCCTATAACACCATGTCCTTACGCTGAGAGTCCCAGACCTGAATGCAGTACTCCAGATGGGGTTTCACAAGAGCAAAATGGAAAGGGTGAACCCTTCCCCTTGTACTTCTGGCCACTCCTCTTTTGAAGCAGCCCAGGATGTGGCTGGCTTTCTGGGCTGCACGTGCATGTTGCTAGCTAATGTCCACAAGTATCCCAATTACTTCTCCATGTGGCTGCTCTCCATCCATTCATCTTCCTGTACTGATACAGTGGGGTTGATACAGGACCTCGTACTTGGCCTCATTTGACTTCATGAGGTTTGCACAGTCCCACCTGTAAGGCCTGTCAAGTTTTTTCTGGGTGGCATTGCATAACTTGGTGTGAGAGCACACTCAATCTCACTGTCTGTGTCATTGTCAATGGTTTATGGGCTGGTTTGGCCCAGTTCCATGATGATTGGGGTGGGGGACCCTCGCACCAGGAAGGGGGAAAGGGAAAAAGGAGATAGGCCTAGAAATAAAGCAGTGGCAACAATCTGGGGAGGAAAGCTAATTTACTAAATAAGATATTGGAATGCAAAATTACACAGTATAATTGGAATTGAAGCTAATAAATCAAATAAAGAGAGTGTCTGATAAACCAAAGGCCTTACGCTAAATGCTGAATGTGAGATGGCAGCGAGCACCCACTGCTGGGTCAATCCGAAGGGAATCTGTGACCCCTGAACACACAAACAGTTTTTATCTTTCCCTCAGAGCAGAAATAAGTAAAAATGCAAAGCAACATGAAGTCCTCTGGGGTGTGTAGTTCTTTGTCTCTTCTGAGACAGGTATACCCGTAACTATCAATGATCCATGGAGCTGGAGCATTAAATCTTTAATTCCCTATGCACTACATGATGTTATGATTTGGAATGCCAATAACAAAAATCATAAAACCGGGAGATGTTAAATACTGCTGATCCCAAGAACTTTTCTTTTGTTCCTATTAGTAGATAAAAGTCAAATAATAGAGCATTGTTCTCCAGTCCTTATCACAGAAGTTGTGAACTGCAACACAAAGACTATATGGTCTATATTTAAAATAAAATAGACAGAGATTTTCCTTTTCAATCGATGAACCTGGTCATGGGTAGTTCATTGTGAGCCGTTATTATCAGATACCTCTTAGTCTATTTTTAGTTTTATTGAAAATAGTTGTAAACAGGAAGAAAATAGCTAGTCCTTTATATGTCCTGAATAGCCTTGGCACATTGAGTTCAGCCTGAAATTATATAAAAAATATAAAGAGTTAACTAAGATTTATTAAATCATTACAGGAAATTTTTAAGATGACAGATCTATTTGTCTTGCCTCTCCTAACTCACTTGACAGTAGTCAGAGAGTGATATTTTATTTAGCTGGAAAAAAGTAGGCTCAAGGTGTTGGGATGAATAAGATTTGCTGATGAGCCTCTTTCGCCATGTAAGATCCTATCAGTAATGTTAATAATCAAGGACCAAGATATATTCCTAGCAAAGGCTTCAGATGTAAGCAATGGCCCTGAAAATTGGACAGGGGTATAGAAAAGAGAGTATCAAACTTATGCCTAATTATCCTAAGTTGGTGTCTTTTCCTTACAGTAACTACTGCTATGCTTTAGAACACACGGGAAAACAAAACTGTCAAGTAACAGTTGCCTGTTCTTTTCTGCTTTGGAGCAAGAGCATTTCAAATAGCTCTTCTGGACCTAATGCAAACCTCTTAGATGAGGGTTTTTGCTCTCTGAACTGGAATTGGAAATGATTACAAGCTGCAGAATGAAGTTATATATAAACTCTTCAGTTCATGTATTTTCAAACCATTTCTTGATCAAACTGTAATGGCAACTTTGCTGCATGTGTGAGAAATTTGCATTGCAAATTCACATAGCTGTAAGGCTATGAGCCAGACCTCCTACCTTGCCCTATTCCTCCTCATCACACATTTGGCTTGTTATTTAGATCTAATGAAATGTGCAAAATGAGCATGATGGCTTTGCCCTTTGTTGATCTCTACATTTTCATAAGCTTGTAAGGCCTCCAGGGCAGGGATGATTTTTGTCCAGCCTCTAAGCCTTTTCTAAATATGTATAATTAGGTTTGCAAAATTGCTTCTGTTTTAAACTTGCATCAGAAATTGTGAGCTGATTTCCATTCAACTTCAACAAAATATTTCAGCTTTGGCATAGGGGAAAGCATGAAAGAGCATAAGATTAAAAGGAATTAGGGTAGTATAAGCTACTAAAAATGGCTAAAATGAAATTTTTACCCCTTGCAAGACTGATAGTTGCTGTCTTTAAATCAGCAAGTTGGCTCAGCATGTATGGTATGTGTATCCTTTTAAAGATGTTTCCTGAGTGCGTTTGGAGGACTTTAAGGAGTGATTTCCAGACAGCTCCTGATGTTCATCTTTTCTTATTTCCTGGTTAGATCTCACACTTTGTAGCTCGAACACAGCCTACTCTTTCCTGTTGCTCTGATTGTTATGACTGCTGCCTTGCTTCCAGCACATCACTATCAGCAAAACTTGTTAGAATGGGCTCTGCTACATGCTGCTGCTTCTCTCAGGATACTGTTGTTTGCATGGGTTGCTGAGGAGCTTCAGATCCTCTGCTTGTCTAACATGGGTGGCTCTGTGGCAACACTGGGGTATGTTAGTGCTCCTGAGTGAATCAGCAGGGCAGAGGGACAAAAATAGGTGTTCTTTTTTGTGTGAGTTACGCTGCTTCTGGATCAGGTTTGGTTCATAAACTCATTAAGGTTGGAAAATGCCTCTAACATCATTTAGTCCAATTGTCAACCCATCCCCACTGTGCCCACTAATCATGTTTCTTGAACACCTCCAAGGGTGGTGACTCTACCACCTCCCTGGGCAGCCTGTGCCAATGGATTACCACTCTTTTGGAAAATAAATTTTTCCAAACATTCCATTCTGAATCTCCCCTGATGGAAGTTAAAGCCGTTACCTCTTTTCTGATCACTAGTTATCTGGGGCATCAGGTTGACACTCACCTCACTTCAACCTCTTTTCAGGGCCATATACAGCTAATAGTACAAAACAGAGGAGCTACAGGGTCTGTTTTTATCTGTGTGTATAACATTTACCATTTAAGACAGCCGTTCTACAACTGTTTCTTGTGATCCTAAGAGTTTCCCTTTCTGGAACTGTATTAACTGTCTTCATGAAATCTAGACTTACAAAAAGTCAACATTATGCTTTCTGATGGAGTGGCAGGCGGCTTCCCTGAAATCATAACTATGGCTTAATTGCTTTCGAAAAATGACACAATCCAGTGTTATATCTTGCAAGTCATTAAATGATGTGGAAAATCCATTAGAGATCCTGCTGAGATGTGGATAACACCTGAGGACCAAACAAGCAGCTCTGCATGTGTTAACTTCCAAACCTTAAGGCATGAGCTCTAAAAGCATTTGCATGTATGGCATATCAGATAAAATTAAACTTTTATAATAAATAAGGCAAGCTGTTGGATAAAGAGTAATTCAAAACAAAGCAAAATGCTTTGTTGTTCCTTGTTCTGTAATTTACACTGGGGTTGTTTAAAGATGGAGGTAATGGAGTTGGCATCTACGCTCAGGTAATATAAAATGGGAGCGCGGGAATAAAGAAGCACTTCAGCATGTGAATTTCCACCTGGTCTCTTCCCTTCTGCAACATGTTTGTTTCTGGCAAGTGCTAAGTTCCAGATCTAAGGGAAATGTCAGCTGTAAAGCTAGAAAGCTTTTGAATTGCAGAAAGGGATATGGAAGAAACACATGAAAGGGCAGTAAAACATGATAAAATAACCACTCAGCAATGAGCCAGACTTCGTCACAGGGCTACCAAAGCACTCAGAGATAAAAAGTGCCTTTTAGAACTGGATTAAGCTGCTGTGGTTATTTCTTTTTGGTCTGGATCTTGTGACCTCACAAACTGTGTACAACAGCAGCAGTTTACACCTGCAGGTGTACAAGAGCACCTGTATGTGCAGGCAGGGTGAGGATGCAAGTGCTACTTGCAATTGGTTGTTTTTTCTTTTCTCCATGTTTGTCTGGAGGGAGTATGAAAAAGTATCTCAGGATGAAGGCTGGGTAGTCTAAACCTCCTCTAAGTCATCCTTTACGTTGTTAGAAATAATGTTGTGGAGGAAAATTCTAGACTGTGATAAGCGGGTTTTGAAAAACAAATGAGAAAAATAGTACAGAATCAAGATACAGAAGTGTCACATTTATTTCTTTTTTTATTTTGACCAGGACAGATACAAGAATGAGCCTGACACTTGATGCAGAATGAAAAAAAATGTTTAATTTAGGAACAGTTCTGCCCGTCTATTTCATCAGTGCTTTGTTAATTTTGTGCCTGGTATGCCAAATACAAGTATGACATGGAGATGTTCAGAGAAAAGCAGCTATTAAGATTTCATCCTTCAGTTTGGAGCTCTCTGACTTTTTCTCACATCATTAAACCTTTTGGTGAGTCTGTGCAAAGCCACTGCAGCTTAGAGACTGAAACAAGTGCATTAGCCTATCCGTTCTGAGGGTCATCCAGGAAGCACTTTGCAGGTGGGAAACTGATAAATAGTGCATAGGGACGGTGAGCTTCAGAGTAGGTTTCAGTTGGCACTGAAATAGCTGTTTGTCTTGGTCCTGAGCACTGCATATTACCTTCAATGTTTAGTTTTCTTTCTTGCAGTATCCCAGACTAGAGAAGAGGCATCAAACGTACCTGGTACATTTACAGGTATTTAAAACCTGTGTATCAGCTATTAATGGCTCATACTCTTGCAGGTTCCAATTTGAGTGATGTTTTACTTACAGACCCCTGCCTTGCTTTCCAATATGCACATTACTTTCTCTGCATTTAACTCAAATAGTTGTTAACTCCCAAATGAGAGTTCTTTTCAAACAGCAAAATGCTGCATTATATCCTCCATATCCTCCCTCTCCTCTTTATCATGGGAGATATGGGGAAGTTCAGCATATGCTCAAAATGTTTAGAAGTGACATCTGTTTCACCACCTCAGATTTTGGACAGATTGTTTAGACATACAGAGTTTGTATCAGTTCTGGCAGGATGACAAATCCAGGGAAACCAATGACAAATGTGCTTTGGAAGAATCAGGATCTGCTTGATTCAGGCTCAGAGCTCCAAAACTCAATGTATTTCAGAGTGTTTGCATGTATACCTCCTGAGCTGAATGATGAGTTAGTGTAACAGATCAGGCTTCCTGCATCTAAATCCAAGGGTGACTTCAAATTAACCAGCTATCTCTGTGTTGGCTATCTCTGTGTTGGCTATCTCTGTGTTGGTTTTCTGTTTCAACCTTATGAATCTCAGGTTGTGTGCTGTCACTTAAAAAAAAAAAAAAAAAAAAAAGACAATTGTTCAGAAATGTGCACTTGCTATGAAGCACTACTCAATTCACATTCAAAAATCAAGCTGAAAAAAATTAAAAATCAACACAAACAAATGAACTTGCTTGCAGGAACTGATAAGAAAGATAGAAAAAAACAGACACAATCATGTCATTTGTAGTCCTTTTCCTAAACACAGTCTTGGTGCCTGGTCATGAGTTTTGTGTGTGACCTTTTTCTCCATTAAAATTTAATGAAAAACAGGATGCTCAGTTATTTCTAAAAAATCATTGCTGCCTTTTTTTGCTTCTGTGCACATTGTGAAGTCATTACCTCCCGGCAAGCTCACACTCAGCTGCTGTGATCAGCACTGCAATGCTGAGAGGTTACTGTAATCACAGCAGTGAGCAGTGTCCACAGGATGATGTGGGGGACAGGGACGAGGACCAGAACAAGAGATTGAAACAGAAAAGACCAAAGCAGTTTTAAAGATCTTGTTATCCTTGGTATCCTGAGAGCGAAAAGAAAGCCATCCAGCTTTGACAGGCTGACTGCTGAGGGAATCAGCATCCCAGCAAGGCAGATGTAGAGGGAGACTACGTAAATGCATCAGATACAAGCAGGAACATGCTGTGGAAAGTACTGATGAGTAACAGTGAACCAGGCTGGTGTTTTTCTTTCCTCCAGAGAATTTGTAACAGGGTTGCCTACTGGTGAATGGAGTTGCTAACTGGTTTTCTGAGGGCTTCCTTGGAAGCCATGTGGTGTGCTCAGTCCTTCATGTGGCCTCTCAGCAGAAGCCATGTGTGTAATTGTCCCTCATTTATGCTGTGATGATGGCATGACTCAAATTCCCCAGCGGGTGGGTACTTCCTTTTCTCGAATTTATTAGGATAGTGTGGCTTCCCTGCCCCTGGGTTCTGTGGTGTAGGCTTTCTGGGTTTTCAGCCTGGTTCCACTTTAACTCCATGAAACTCCTCATAAAAGAGAGCAACTATCTTTTACAGATGAGACACTGCCTTTAATAAGGCAAAAGATTGCTTGGTGATATTTCCTGTTGGGAGACTTGTCACATAGACCACAATCAATTAGCCATGGAAAGACACATTTCAAGCTCTTAAATAACAGTGGTATTCTGACTTGAAGAGCAAAAGAGATCAACACTGCTCTGTTTTTACTGACAGTGAATTTATTATTCACAACCTTCTCTAGAGATCATAAAACAGATGTTTAGCCATAAGTATCAGGAACAATAATTCTCTGAAATTAACAAGTGCATCATTTACAGGGATAGTTAAAAGCAATACAGATTTTAATAAGGTACACTATGTATCTTATTCCTATTTTTTATTTCTGGCATTTTAATTGTTTTAGTGAGTGGCAAGGAGGCTGGCAGAAAACAGCAGCCACATCAGGTTTTTGTCTTGGCGTCGTAATTATAGAATGGATTAGGTTAGAAGAGACCTTACAAGTATTCTAGTTCCAATCCTTTTCTGTGGGCTGACTGTCCCCTCTCTGAACTGCTCAGGACCCCATCCAGCCTGGCCTTTGAGCACCTTCAGTGGTGGGGCATCAACAGCTTCCCCAGGTGCTAGTGCCTCACTGCCCTCTGAGTAACGAATTTCTTCCTAACATCTAACTTAAATTTTCCTCCTTCTGTTTTAAAGCCATTTCCCCTTGTCCTATCACTATTTGCCTGTGTAAAAAGTTGATCTCCCTCTTGTTTGTAAACTCCCTTTAAGTATGGGAAGGCCACAATGAGATCTCCGTGGAGCCTTCTCTTCTCCAGTCTGAAAAACCCCAGCTCTGATAGCCTTCATTCATTGGAGGGGTGCTCTGATTATCTTTGTGTCCTCCTCTGGACCTACTCCAGCAGCTCTGGGAGATTCAGTAGGAGTGAAGAAAATGATGGCTATACCAGCCTATCATCCCTTTCTTCCTTATGTTTCAGTTTCTGAAGATATGTGATATATCCCCAAAATATTTACACTTCAAGCCTCTTTAAGGCTGGTTTGTTTGTTTGTTTTGTTTTGTTTTGTTTTAAGACAGAAGTAATTTCTACTTGTTTGCATGTGAGGGATTCCTGACTGAGCTGTTCGGCAGCCACCAGTTTCTAATCCTTCTTGATTTATACAGTGCTTTTGGCAATTTCCCAGCTTTACTCTACCATACTGTAAAGAGTACATTTAACACAGGCTCTAGCTGTTAGTTTCTGAGAGGGAGGTCGATGATTACTTCTGCCTCGCAGCCACAACAAAAGCAAAATGCTCTATGAAATGCTAAGTGATGCTGTGTTCTCCAAGTAAAGCTTTGGTTTCTTTTACACTCTCAGAAAGCAACAACTGAGAGTACTGGAAAGCAAAGCTATTTTTGCATTGCTGCACTTGTTATGAAGCCTAACAAAGTCATTCAAATTTTTGTATTTCTGTTAAAGTTGGTTTTTGTTGTTTGTTTTGTTTTGTTTTTTTTTCCATCAATGGATGTAAGTTATCAACCATATACAGGCAGGCTTGGAAAGACAGTAAAAGAAAATAGTGCCATGTTCATGTTAAACAGTTGCTGTCTGTATTATCAAGCACACTCAAAACTATATGCTTTCAGTGAGAATAGACTGTATTTCAAACAAAAAGTATGTATTTCAGAGAGAATGTAAAGGATTATGATGTTTTCCTGATAATATATGCACTTCCTCCAAAATAGCCTTCATGCAAGCAGGTCAGTGGAAAGAACCTGGTGGACCTGTGATATACAAATTCCCCCCTACAGAGGGAGTTAAGCAGGAGTCAAAATATCAGTGTAAGTCAGCAAACACACGTAGTACCAGACAGATCAAATTAACCCTGGTTACTGCGCCAGGGAAGGCACAGAATTGTAGGGATTGGAAGGGACCTTCAGAGATCATCAAGTCCAACCCCCCTGCCAAAGCAGCTCCCTAGACCAGGTTGCACAGGTCTCTGCATTCAACTTCTGGAGAGTATTTTCACTTCCATTTCTTCTTCCTCTCGATGTTTTCTGATCCTTTGAAAATAGGGTCCTATTGGAAAATACTAGCCCTATTTCCTTTCCCTCACACTATGAAGAACTGCAACTTTAATTTCTTAGATCTTGCAATTATAAAAGATACTTCCAGAAAGCATGTGAAATGTCAATATTTAAAAAAAAATTCTATTTCCTTCATGTAATATGTTCTCCTCTTAAAAACTATGTGAGATTTTGACACACTCACAGATAAATCTCTGTAGGTGATGCATCCAATGTGTGAGATAGTGTGTACTGGCATATGATGATGACTTGAGAGAGGGTTTCCAGCATTTTGCTGGGAGGAAATGAAGGAAAGTGTGTAGGAGAATGTCATCTTCTGAAAGTTTGTATCCACACTCTTAAGTTCTAACACTACGAGCATACACTCAGAGTGGATTCAGAGGTCTTGTAATTTCAGTGTCGTACCCCAAATCATACAGTACCTTCAGTCAAAGATGTATTTTATGCATACAAAGTCCACTTGTGTTCAAGCTGACATTAACAGGGTTTGCACTCTGGAGCAATATCAGCTTATAAGTACAGAAATATGCTAAAACTACACGCAGTCTTTTGTACACCCATGTAAGCGGATGAGCTCCAGGTGGTTCTCACAGCTCTCACAAGTCCTTGATTCTTCTTTCTAGGACACTGCTGCTAAGTACATATCCTAGTATGAACCAGAGCAAAAATCCTCAAAACTGCACTGTCATTGTGGTAACACGTTTGTCTCTCTGTTATGTGAGCAGAGGCGTTGTTATGGGATCTGCAAAGGCAAGTCATAAGAAGTGTGATGCTAACACTGAGGAAGGGTTGGAGTAGGTATTCTTAGTCAGGGATTTCCAATTAAAGTCAGAATTATGTTAAAAAGTCACTCAATGTGAGCCATGCTGAATGGTATCAGTAGCAGAAGACTGAGAGGAGAAAAGAGCAATAGGCCTTGCTATGAGCTGTGGAACAGGGGTCAGATGCTACCCAAAGCACATATTCATGGCTGTCTTGTGCCCTGAGTCTTTCCTCTAGGAAGCATACATCTGCATGAGGATTCAAGACGCAAGGGTTTTTGTTTTTGTTTTTTTCAAACACGATTTGTAATTTAAATGTGTTTTTACAGTGACATATTTGAATTTCCTTCAGGCAGAACTTTCCCACTTCTTCCCATCAATATACACATAAAGTCAGCACTATTTTCAAACCCCTTTTCCTCTGTTAATCAATGCTGGCTGTGGTCGGAGAAGGTGGATACACACTGATGGGCACTGACAGTGCTTTGGCAAAATAGCACAGGCTGGAAACAGTTCAACAGGGCACAACTGTTTATTTTATTTTATTTTATTACATTTTATTTTATTACATTTTATTTTTAAATGCAATATCATTTCTGATGTTCAAAATAGTTTACTTTGCCTTCATATTGAATTCTTTCACAGTGTGTTATTGGGAATCAGCAGCACTGAGTGTCCAAAGATATAAATAAAGCAAAAACTATGGGGAGAAATAATCTTATATACAGTATCATACTTTGAAAAAGCAGTTACTCTTTAAAGCCCATCTTTTCCCCAGGAAAATTCAAAACCTAATATAGCTTGAGAGCATTTGCTAAGAGTTTAAATTATTTTGCTGAATGAATGAGTCATTTTGAGGGAAATGGTGGTCAGTTCTTTTTAAGCACATAGGGATGTTAGTGAGGGAAGGAGTGACACAAATCAGCATATGAAGGTATTATTTTGGTATCGTAATTATGGCCACATAAGCAAGGTCTTCACTGAAGTGTATGCTGTCATTGAACGAGATATTCTGTTCTGTAATGTTGTTAATTGAGTTCTTGTCCTTGCTGCTGTGACTCCCCGAGTTAGCAGGGCTAAAGTTAGCTCAAGAGTGCTTGCTTGAGCTGTTACCTGAGTTATAAGAACAAGCTGTGGGTAACAAAGTACCGCAGTCGCCTAATACAACAACACAGAACAACTTTCTTCACTTTTTTCCTTCAGTACCCTGTGAGCTCATCCCATCATTACTGCTCACTTATTTTCTAGAAGCCTTCAAATAAGAATACCATTTCTGTGAATTTCCAGAGCTCTTCTCATGTCTTCTGATTGTTAGAGCTTCTCCACAGCATTGTGTTTGACAATCTTTTAAGAAACTGAGTTAAAATGTGTTGATTTGTCTGAAGTGATAGGATGTTAGAGACAAGAGAAAGGTGAATCAAACTAATAAAACAAGTCCTTCACTTTAGTTTCACAGATTCAATTAAAAATATATATTTTTCAGAACTGCAGCTTCAAGATCCCATAGTGCTGAGCAGGGGTCAGTGTTGCAAACAAGAGGATGGAAGGTATTCCAGCAAAGTTTCACCAAAAAAACTAGAGACTCATGAAGGTGGGTATTAGACAAGGAAGGATAATAAAGGTTAATGGTTCCTTGACCCCAGCTATACATTGCAGATTCACCGTCATGATATTATCGCTTACGTGCACTCCTTCTGAATCGCTTTAAGGGATATATTTTAAGTGTAATGCTCTAGAATGCTGTGGTAAATAGATATGAATAAAACTCCAAGCATTTATGCAGTAAACTCAAGGCAGGTTTTGAAGGAGGTTGAAGCAAGAGTATGAAATAATAAAACACTTAGAGACTTATTCTTTGAAGCTTTGCCCTTGTGAGGGAATTGCCTGTTCTGCAAGTGTATCATAAAGCAAAAGTAGCCAAGACTGTGTGAGGGAAAATGCATAAAAGGGAGAACAGCTTGCAAAGGAAATAAATCTTGGGGCATTACTGAAGACCATTTACATGTTTATTACATATTTATTTATTAAAGATTGCCAAAGTCTGCTGAGAGTAGACTATAATAAGCATCTCCAGATGCTTCTTATTAGACCAACTCCAAATGTATAACAACCACTAATAAATCCTAAAAAAACAATTTAAGACAGATTTTAACGAACCCAGGCCTGGGATGAAGTGACCACAGGAAGAAATAGACAACATACAAAACATTTCTATGAAAAGAGTAGTAGTAAAAGGTAGAACCAGAGTGTTTAACGTGTGAAATTAATTAAAATGGTATATTCTTCTACTACTTTTCTTCAGGGTACATGCTATGAGACGGACTGTGCAGAAAACAATACAGCTGGCATCCCGCTCTGCTGTACTAAGGGCTGTGTCACTCTTGTACCCAGGTTCTAAGACTAGATGAGCACTACAAATCCAAAGCTGCCAGACATGCTTACATTTGAAAAGTTGATGAATTCTGGCCTTCAGAAAACAAAGGGAGAATGTTCTGTTAAAATTGCTTTGGCTTTTTTTTTTCAGCATTGCCACACTGAATTTAATGTTGTTTCTACGCTTAAGACTTTCTCCTCTACTTTATTTTTACTGCAGTGGTAATGCTGTTGCCACTGCTATGATATAAACAGGACAAAAAGAGGTCACAACTTGTATTAGGCCTGCTTTCAGGCACATGGGTTCTTCTTCAGGTCTGAAACAGAGGAAGCCATTCCCAAATGTAAATGTAAAGTGCTTACATCACCTGAAAACCTGTGTGCGAGAGAGATGCTGTCAGGAAGAGAAATGAGGAAGTTGTTCTTTACCACTTAACAATTTCCTCCATACTCTAGCTGTGGTTAAGAGTGAGCCAACAGTCTCTCCACCAAGAAAATCCACACATAAACCAGTCTGAATGCTGCAAGTGAAATGGATGCACCTAGCCCTTATCATTGCCTTTAAAACCTGGTTCAAGTACAACCAGTAATGGTAGCGCAGATGTAGCCAGCAAGACTTCCAGTAGGGAGGAAATAGAACTTAGGCAACTTTAATGCCAGAGCACTGCAGTGATGTTTTTCATCTTGTGACTACTGCAATCACTATAAACAGTCAAATGAACATCAGAATATCTAGATTAGACATGACTGAGAGTCTTGTGTCATGACACAGACTTTAAATGGCTTAGGAGTAGTTAGATATAAAGAAAAATAGTAATTCCTATATAAAGTACAAAATGATTATTAGGTGCACTTGGAACTGAGAAAAATGTGAACCTGAGTCATTAGAAAAAAAAAAATCACTGTTTTTATATGAACTATCTTGAAGTTGTTCATGTGGAAGAAATATTTTTCCTAAAGAAAATTGCCTTTCTGTCTCAGTAATGTTTCAATTTTATTCTTACCAGCCAATGAGAGATTTTCCTTTGGTAATAGAGTCTCTGGGTTTCCAGTGTAATAAAGTACCATTAAATATGCTTGAATTTTGGAAAAAACAACGAGTAGGATGTGTCTACTTTACACTATCAAGGGAGAAATATCATGACAGTTTGGTTTTCCTGAGAGCATTTTATGAAATAACTCTTCAATCTAATCTCAGCTTTACACCACCTATAATCACAGCATCAATTACTTGTGGCAGTGACTATCTGGGTTCTACTTTAGCTGGAAATGGTGAAGAAGGTGCAAGAGCTTCAGCTAACAAAATGTGAAGGGAATGCAGAGACAAGTAGTTTTCTGACTACCATTTCAGTCAACTCTAACTACTGCTAAAAATGTATGTTGGAGCAGTCATCTTTACTGCAGTGGAATTTGATGATGCAGAAGAGCTAAGCATGGTTGCTTGGCAAAGTGTTTTGTAGGAAGATGAATTTGCTTATATATTATTACTGATAATTACCTTTAATCTTAGTTTAAATTATGGATTACCGGAGCTACTCCATTGATGTCACTGGAGTTACTCCAATTTTACAGTGTAATGCTACATCCCAGAGTAGAAATATGGCTGTCTGAACCTGCTTTCTTTAGCTATCATGTTATGTGATCAGTCCCAGGAGGACTAGGAGTTGTACAGTTTAAAATAATCAAAAAATAAAAAAAAAAATAATTACTTTAATAACCAAAGTACAAGGCTTTGCTAGTGGTTATCAGTATGAAAAAACTGGTGTAGGGAACCTGCTTTGGCAGGGGGGTTGGACTCAATGATCTCTTGAGATCCCTTCCAACCCCTGTGATTCTATGATTCTATGACACAAAATGCCACGCTCTATGTGTCTGTAAGCGTACGTAAGGGAGCAGGGTTCTGTGGATGCATTTAAATGAGCAATTTAGATTTCAAGTGGAGTTTATTTTGGTGCAAATTTGGCATGTATCTGTACTTGGAATTCAGCAGTGTACATCTGAACACTGCTGGATGCACTTTCCCTTCTGGTGGAGCTAGGGCTGAAGATGGCTGATGAAAAGGTACTTCTGAGTCTATCTTGCTACACTGTGCAGTCATCTCTCTCTATGTGAGAGGTGTGAACCCTGAAAAAGCAACTGCATCAAACTTCACTGCTGCTTCAAGCACAAGGTGAACTTATTGTCCTTCAACCACAACAAGCAGCACTAAACTAATCCCTGCTCCTTCCACATTTGAGCCACTCTAATAGGTAATGTGATTGCCCCTATGCATAAATTCTGATAATGCATGAGAATATCATGTGCAAGTAAAATGTATATGAGTCATCTTTTCTCTTCTGATAGTTTGAAGATGATTATTTAGGGTGTTTAGTGTATTTAGCATGTTCAAAGTGTTTGGAAAATTTAGTGTTGATGATAGAAGGTGTACCTTGACTGAATTTCTATTTGTTTTATCTCCACGAATTGGATTTTTTCTGTTCTTCAATTCTTTAAGGAAAGAATGTACAAGGTATCTTGTGTCCCGTAATTCATAAGAAACCTCATATACTGGACCTGAGTCAGCATTTGTCTTAATGAATTTTCTACAAAGGTATTGGAAGGATTTCATCAAATCCTATAGTTTGACCTGCATATTTGACATCTCTCTTTTGGGCAGTAATAATTTGCATTCAAATTTTCTTTCTTTGTGCTACTTGTATCTAACCTTATTGCATAAAGTGGATCAAAATTATGTAATTATTACTTTAATAAAATCTAGTTTGTTTTCTGTTGGCCAGGGCCATCTCTAAGAAAAAATTTAAACTGCAGAGGGAATTAATCTATTCATATCACGTTTGCTTCCACAAGCAAATCTTGCCAAACTAAAGAACTCAGAGTTGAGCCATATGGTTTTGATAAAATATGGTGACTGGAAATTTATTTTCACTTTGCAAAACAAAAATGAGTGCCAAAATACTATATGCGAAAAATTCAGCATCAGGAAAAATGTCCAGTGAATGTCCACTTGTCCCACTGCTTGGGTTTGGCATTTCTACAGTTCAAGATGATCCTTTGCAGTGTTAGTAGTGAGAAAAGAGAAACTTGCAGAATAAAAGTTTCAAATGAAAATTACTCTGATGGGTGAATGTAGGCAATCATTTTTGGGGATCTGATCATAAGACTTTTTAAAGAGTTCCCAAAAAGCAGTTTGAACACTTTTTGAAATGAACTGACTCTTCTTGAGTACCCCAAATTATTGGCTCGTTTTAAAGAGCTGAACCAGTATATAGCCCTTCAGTGGACTACAGTGATATCCAATAAAAGACGTGACATGCTTCTTGGAGTAGGCAGCTGTAATAAGTATGAAAGGGAACTATTTCTGTGCATGACATGGCTCCTCGTGAAAGGCCTGCAGTGTAATGGACTGTTTGCGGTGCTGCACTTTCCTTTGTGTTCTGGTGCTGAAATGCGATTTAAAGCCTTCAGATTTCTGTAAGACTTAATGTTTTCCATTTACTGTCCTTTAATGCTGCCCCAATTTGCATATAGATTTTACAATATCTATTTATGGCAAGGGAAATATTCAACTATTTTTGTTTGTTCAGATTTAAGACTGCTTGTGGCTCAGACTACTTCCTACCATATAATCTAAAAACATAATCGTCCAACATGACTCTGAAACAGTGGCAACCTGCTCTTATTTTGTGAGGCATGATGAAATCTTGGAATTCGTCCTTGTTGTGTCTGCCTCTTTCAAGGATTGGAATTTTTTTATTTGTTTACAGTCATTCTACTTGCACATAAAAAGAATTTTTTTTTTTCTAAATTAACAAAGAGGTGTAATGTTTTTGTTAAGTAAAGAGAGAAAAACGTTGAAGTTGTTATGAAAAATCTTGTTTTCGGAAGTAATACTGGACATAATGTCTTGTGCTTAATTTACCCCCTGTTAAGAGTTGAGCCTATGCCTAGGCTTGTCTCTGCTGGGGTTGAGAAAAGTGGGTCAGAAAAAGCTTATTCAAATCAGGCCTTCCTGTGAGTTTGGTCTGTAAATCAGATAGTCAACGCTAATGTAAATTAAATTTTAATAAGCACCTAGGGAGAAATTTGGTCAATATATATCCTCCATGAAGGGTTATAGCTTCTGTAAACTGAGCTTCCAACAAGGAAAATTTTATAGTCAATGCCTCTCTGTAAGATGAGAAATAAATATACCTCATCTCAGAGAAGTACAGTGAGGATTTAATTATCCATTGCTCACAATGCAGTCAATATTATATGATGAATACTACAGAAAACAACACAGTAAACTTAATAATTATGATTGGAAGCACTTATTTAATCATTTGTAATAGAGTGAGCACGAGGCTACCCCTGGGCAATGATGAAATGCCAGAAAGTGGTTTATGCACTGGGTGCATCCCTGCTCTTGACTTTAAAAGGAACAAATCCCATGGTCACACAGAGAAAGACAAAAAATCAAAGCAATGCTTAAGGAAGAAATTAAGGTTGTTTAGGAAATTCCTGATTTTTTCAGTTTAATTCCAGGTGTGTGTGTGCATGTTCTGGAGGAGTATGGATGGTTCAACATGTCAGTGGCTTTCATTTCTGTGATATAGTAATACCAATGTTTTTCTAGCTGAGCCGCCAGTGACATTAAGACATTCTTGTTGTGTGAGTATATTCCTTTGTTTTGGACTTTTGGGGGAGTTTTAAGTGTATTTTGAAGTTTTAAGTTGATAGGAGGTGAGATCAAATCTAAGTGATTAATGACAGGAGTGCCAGCTGGAAAACTGCTGAAAATAAAAGTAAAACGATCTGTGCTGTGTTTCAATGCCCTCCCTCGCTAAGCTCATGGTTACTGCCCCAGGTCAAGTGCTAGGCTGGCACAAGTTACTTAACAGTAAGAACCAGAGGTGAAAAATAATGTAGGCATTGTAGTTTTGGGGATGAACTTCTCTGCAAAAATGTGTCCTTTCTGAAGGTAGCCAATGCCCTAGGCCACCACACTGCTTCTCCTGGACCTGCTCAGGATGAACCAGAACCTGCTGGGGACCAAGATGACTCCCTTCTTGTTCATGCCTTGTGAACTGGGCTCACATTGCTCGACATTTCTCTGGCCGGTGCTTTAACCCACCCCGCAGAGACACTCACTGGGATGGAGAGAAAAAATGCACATTTAGCTTAAATAATTAGTGTTGGCAACTGAAAGCTGAGTCTTGTGGTGGGAAATTGCCAGGCAACTGGCTATGGATAGGATGCCAGCCTGACCTACTGCATTAACCCTCTGCTCCTGAGCTGTGGGAGGAGCATCACTTTCCAACTTGCTTCCAGCTGATTTTATTTATCTACACTCTTGTAATAATATAAACCATCCTAACATTGGTATTTGTTTCCTGTAATTAAACTAATTTATATCACAAAACTGTACCAACACAAATGGAATTTCACCTGATAAACCAGCATATCTGTGAGAAGGATAGGAACACAAGATTGATTAGGATATGAGAATGGGATCAAGCAATGTTTCCAGACATGTTTGATTTTCTATAACTTTTCCTATTTTTTTTTCATTTTCAATATTGAAAAGTGTAACTATGAACTATTTATCTGCTTCCCAGTGACATAAACCTGTTTGACATTATTTTATAGTAGTGGTTTCAGCATTTAGACTTCATGACTTCCTGTCCCTTTAAGGATTTATAATTTTTCCACAAAATAATAGTTAAAATTTTATTTCAGTACCTACAGGGAATGTTTTTTTGTTAGTACTATTTAGGAATTAAAATTCACCTATATTGTAACTACTGTTTTCATTTTTTCTTTCACTGACTCTACGAATCATTGCCAAAAAGCTGAACTGAAATGTGATGCCATATTGAGGTCTCTACTTCTACTAATCATTAGCTTTAGTCCTGTGCATGTGTTTTTCACTATGAACTACATGTAGACACTGTCTATAGAGTCTATACCTGTATGGTGAGGGAATTGAATGTGAATTGAGGGAACTGAATATGAATTTCCCTTACATGACCAATCTTAGAGCAGAATGGCATGCTGGAAAAAGAGCAGGAGGTAAACTTTGAACTGCTGTAAAGAAAGAACTGCAGAAAGAAGTTGTTTTGGTGTGACTTATGTTACTAGTTACAGAACTATATCCACAGATCACTAAAAATAGCTGGAGACTTTACAGTGGCCTGTAATTTAAACAAACACTAAGTCTCTGATATGTAGTCTAAAGCTAAGCCTGGAAGATCAAGCATTGCATTCTGTAGATAGACGAGCTGCTGCTTCTTTCTCTACAGCTAAATGATCTCAGAGTAGACATAAATTCCCCAAGGATAGACTCATATCAGTAGGGAAAGGGACAAGCAGATACAATGCAGGCCATTTCCCCATCCTTAAATTCTTGTTGGTTTGCATTGTGTTAGTGTTTCTGCAGAAGAAGATGCTGACTTGATTTTCAGCACAAATTGGACATGGTTCTGTTTTTAGCAACCTTGGGCATGTTGTTCTGAAACCCACACCACCCCTCCAGAGAGTTAATACAGAGATTGCTGTAACAAATGGTGCTTAGCATAGTTTTTGTACAGCAAAAAGCTCTGTGCAGTGTCTTGGCTTCAGGATGCAACTTTGTCAAAGCCATGAGGAAATGCAGCTTCAGTGATGTCACACTGGTGAACGACATCCATCTGCCTCTGGGGCCTGCTAATTGATTTTTGGTCATTACTAAATTTAGAGGACAAGAGATCTCAAAGGTATTGAGTTTCTACAAGTTTTATAAATACTAGCCCCAGGATGGAGAAAAACATGCCAATCTTTATTCTAAGAGGACCACTGAATGTTTTCATCCCTTATTAAACACAGAGTTGCCTAACTTTATATTCCAGATCCAAATGCATTTAAAATTAGCATTCACTGAGCTTGCTGCTTACAGAGATGCTAAGCAAAACGAATACTCATAAGTCAGTCCTAATGAAGCACTGACTTTGATGATGGTACTGAAAGGACTGCTGGATTTGCCTTATATCTTTGCACATCTGGCAAGTGAGTGTGTTTACCTAATGCAGAAGCAATGCTGTAAGGCCATGCTCATCCATCTCTGTGCTATGCAGCTGCTTTCAGTGTTGTGAGGAGCACACCCTGTGGTGTGGGTTGGTGAGCACCCGTGTTATGCAGGAAGCAGACTGTTTTCCCTCTGCCTTATGATTCTACTCCTGTGTCCTTTGTGTTTTTTTGTCCTGTCGATGTAAAGCATTCACATAATGGAGGATTTGCAATCCCTTTATTTGAGGTTCAGGCTCTGCATGAAGATAAATGCTCTAAGCTACTGAGAACTCAGCGTGATAAACAACTAAATACCATGGAACAAGGGAACACTATCACATGAAATTATTTTATTTTCTTAAAAAAAAAAATCTCTCCTGAATAATGCCCACACATGGTGTTCTTTGTGTTATGTGGCAGTAAAAGAGATCATTCAGGTCACTCCCGATGCAGTTCTTCTCTTGAAGCAATGATTATAATTTTATTCTTCCCCACAAAGTTTTACATTTGCCCCTGCTGCAGCCACCAGAGTAGCCTACCCAAGGTAAGCTGGCAGGGGATAAATGTGAAGAAATTACAGAGGAAAAGTTTTCCTCAGAGAAAGACAATAAAAACCGCTTTGAGAAATACTTGTTTCCTGCCACTCTTCCACTAGAGAAGAGATAACAGAAATGTTTTCTCATTGTAAAACAAGTTTCTTGCTTCATGGGCAGGAGAGTTAATGAAGCCTGGTGTCACACACGGATGCCAAATCCTATTCATTGCACTGAGACCAGCCTATGCTATAAGAATTCCCAACACTCAGTAACTTGATGGCCCAATGATTTCTGCACTTCCACACTCCTCACAGTACTCTGATATCCAAACACTTCTACTGTCTGGTCCCTCTGGCTGTGTTGGGAAGTTGCCAGCCCTCTCTTCCCTTACACAAGGCTTGTAGGTTTTGAATAGCTTGGAGGACCCTATCAGGATGTCCACAGAAAATAACTCTCACTTCCATAGTGCAGGAAGGCTCCAAAACTGGGGGATGCTTGTCAAAGTAGTGAGTGCCGGAATCCAAAAAATTAGGCAGAGATCACTGAATTTCCAAGTTCTCTGAATTAATGCAGGTCTGCAGTTCAGATGTGGGGGCCACCTGCTTTGAGGTACGTGCTGTGCTGCTGGAGTGCAGGGATGCATGCAAAAATGAGAGAAGTGTTTCTCTCCTACTCTGTTTCTCTTCCCATGGGCAATCTGCATTGCAATAGTAGTGTGCTAAATCTGTGTACATAACCTGAAGTTCTCCAATGTCTAGGTTTAGAGACAGATCTTATTCATATTTAAGTAGGCTTAGCTGAATTGATTTATGTGGCTATATCAATATACTCCTGCCAAAGACCTAGACTATTCTTCACAGTTGTTCTGTTAAAAATAAGAGCTTTTAACTTTTTCTGTCGCATAGAAGAAAGAATTATAAGAATTATAGTGCAGCAATCTCACAGTCAAAACTTATTTATTCAATTTATTCTGCCAGAGGAAACCTCTTTGGTTTGGAGATTTTGAGATACAATCCATACCAAAAGAAATAGATATTCCAGTGTTGCTTGCAGAAAAGCCACTCAGAGTTCTAGGGCAATTTTGATTATAGAAGCACAGCATTTAATGATACATATCACTGAGTTATTTTTTGTCCTCACCAGGAGCTGCAGGGGACTTTTTATACTCCTATATGAAATCCTTTCTCCTTCTACTACAAATTTATTTAATTGCATTTCACACTACAAACTCTCTTTTTCCTGCTGTTTTTGTTCTGCTCTGGTGCCTAACAGTCTCTCATATTTGGTACCTGTGGGACAGCTACATCTGTAGAGAAAATCTGTTCATGTAAGTGTTTGTATCTAAAGTAGCACTTGATTGTGGTCCTCTATAGTCTATTGAATAGTTTTAAGAAACTAAAGAATGTGTCAAAGAAAAGGAAGTTTGGATAGTCTACATATATGCAGTTTCTAATAGGATATGATGTATGAGGGGTGCTCCAAAAGTAATGCTTCCTGTTTTATAAAGTTGGCTTACAATATAAGAGGCAGATGTTGGTGTCATGGCAATAGAAACTGAACTTTCCCATCAATATTCTATTACATATTGTTGCTATAGGACAGGTGACAGCAGAGGGGCAGTCTGACAGAATGGTGTCTGACATGGAAGTGCATATGAAGCAAAAAAAACCCAAAAACTCTGTGTGGAAAAAATGGCATGCATTGACATTCATTGTCTCTTTCTGAATGCTTATGAAGATCAAACAGTGGATATGAGCACAGTAAGGGGTCAGTGGGACACTTCAGCAGTGTTAGAAAGACAAGCCATGATCTGGACATGTATATTTTTATTAGCATGTCATGCAGGCTCTTATTCGTTGCTGGCACAAATGCATAGCTAATATGGTGACTATGTTGAATAATAGCATTTTGCAGCTGAGAGTTTGCTCTTTCAAATAGCATTATTGTACCCGTTGCAAATTCCATGGAAATAAATAGGAGGCATTACATTTGGAGCAGCCAAATTTCTTAGGAATTCAGTTTAAGAATTAAATTCCTAAATTCTTTGAATTTTTCCTTAGACTTTTTGTCAACGGTTCAGAACATAGGAATCTAAAATTTCTGAACTATTGAAAAAAAGTCATCCCAAGGAATAGTTTTAATCCTGTATTTATGGTCATTCACTGTCAGTTAGGCTGATCTATTTATTATTTAATGTTTCACCAATTTTTATGTCTTTTCAAGTTTTATCAGTAACAAGTTAATATTTTCTTTCAAATTTTTCATTAACTTAAAAATAAAAACAAGAAGCTGTTCCTTAAAGACATTACTAATACTGCCTACTTGTTTTATTTCTTATAGATGTATTTCAAGATACATACATTTTAAAGTATGTAATTTGTTCAATATCTCTAATTCTCTGTAGAAAAAATTCTCGTGAAGGAATATTGCTAGTATTTAGCTGAGTTATTTTACTAGGAGACAGCAAATATTGTCATTCCACATATGTGCACAATACATCTATGAAGGCTATGTTAAATTATTGAAGAAAACATTGAGGCAAATCATATTAGACTGGCTGATAAGTGTACGGTAAGCCACAAAGAATTTAATTAGAACTTCAGCATTTGATAGCTAGCTACCAGGCTATGAGTATCTGATGATCTAATTTGACATTGTATTACCTTGAAAATTCTTTATCCACAGGCAATACCCCTCAGAACATCAGATTATAAGCACTGCATTGTTTAACAAATCACTCGAAGTGCACTGAATCTGGATAAAATACACGAGCATCTGCGGTGATACTCCTAGTTATATAGTAAATTAGATAGATATTCCACAGATAGGCAAATATGCATACATAAGAATTATATTTGTGTGCAGAAAAAAGAGGACCATTTAGAAGTCGTAATGTTGGTCTGCACATACGTGCCCCATAGTGCAAAATATGAGCTCTTTGACTCCTTGTCCTCAAGGTAGCTGGACTTCATCCGATTTTGTAATTTAGGAGGTCATTTTGACCAACTATTTGAGGTGAGATATGTTGTCATGAAACTGTCTTTAGAAAATGAATTGATTTATAAGATTTCAGCATCTGGAAAAAAATAACACATATATGCATATATATATTATCTTGCATTTTGTTCGTTAATGAAACATCAGATGCCTGCTTATCTATAATCCTGAGTACAGGACATGCAAATTTATTTCTCAGTAGATCAGTGATGGGCTGCCAGAGTAGTTGGCAGCATGGAAGAGGACTGATGGTGTGGAACATGAAGAATGTAAGAAAGAGGTGGTTTTCCTATTTTAAATTAATTATATTAGGAGCTGGAAAGGTCGAATGGAGAAATGGCCCATCAGAAACAAAGAAATACTTATTATATCAACTGTGTCTAGAGGAGTCCTCATGGCTCTGGTTTAGAGACAAGTTGTAACTCTCCTGCTTCAACATTTTTCTTTTCCAAATAATTTTTAGTTGTGCTCTGCAACTACTGGAGCTTGATTAACCTATTGCAGGCTTCAGAATGCTGGCTACATGCAGTTGCAAGCTTGTTCTGTGAATACTTGTTTATATATTAGACATTTTTTCTCTTTTACTAATTTTCTGCAACTACAAGTGAAAACCATAGTTTCAGATTGAACAAGTGATACTAGGTTTCCAAATCAGCATGTAGGACATCCCAACAAATTGGGATGTGTTTAAAAAGAAAATCAAATTTAATTAACTGTCACTGAAGGCAAAAAAATTAACTGTCATTATGAAGAAGAGCTAAGAATTAAGATCATGCCACAAGAGGCTAAAGTCCTTCCCACTTAGCTCTACACACATAACTGATACACCTGATGCATCATAAGACTGATTGTTTTACATTCCCTCCATAGACAAATGAGAGAACAAGGTATTATGAAGGGTCAGTTTGAGGAGGGCTGAATCACTCTCTACAGGTGATTAAGCTCCAAATTTAGGCTAAATGAATCTGGGCTTTTTCAAAGAGGAGTATTTCTGAGAGGAAAAGGAAATTAACTGGTTTGAGTTCCTGAGTAGATCAGGAAAACCATAATGATATCACACACACTGCTGTCAAAGAAAAATGAGATGTTAATAGCGTTAAGTGATAAATTAAAATAGAAAACCACCTCTTTCTTGAAGCAAATGGTGAAAATAGGAGTTTCAGAACCTAGAATGCTGAAAAGAGATTTAGGGACATGATGGTACTAATAGCAGCACAGAAAGTTGTAAGTAATTGAGAAGTATTTCTTAGATAACAGTGAGGTGGTATGTCTTGAGCTGGAAATTACTCATGAGGGACTGAAATGTTCAAAGAGAATATAAGCACGTCATCCATCTGATTTATGAAATTCACTCCCTGCATGATCTCAGATGGAAATTAGATGCTGGTGGAGGGCACGCCCTCAATCTCACAACAGAAGTCTGCTTCATTTGTTGAGTGTGCAGCTACCTGCTTGAATAAGATTCTGGACAGAGCTGCAGTATGTGGATTTCTATAGTTTAGTTCAAGAGGGACAGCAAGAAAGCATATTACTCTGTTGCAAAGCTACAGGCACAGTGTATCACTGCAATTATTAACTTGTTTCTTCAATAAATTTTTCTGGTTGCTGTGGGTTACTGCTTGTCAATGGGCAATTTTATCAGCCAGGGAGTAGAAACAGAGCCCCAAGCTTCAATTCTTTTAGTTTCTTTCCTTCAGGCCTTGTTTTTATTATCCACTGGATGACCATAAACCATCTGACAACACTTGAACAATCGTGCTGGCAGTTCTGTGACTCTTTAGCATAGAGAAGAAAACACGCTGCCTTAACCAAAGAAATAGTCAGCACCCCTATTTCCCATAGCCTTTGATGAATGTTTGATAAGAACACTTCAAACCCAATCCCTCTTGGAGGAGAATTGTGTTCTTAGCTCACAAAGAAAAGCCAAATGAGGCTAAATCTAATGAAAATATTGCCCTTGCATTTAAATTCTGTACTCTTCCTGTTATGTATCCTGGCTAATTCTTATTCCTTTTCTGGTCACCCTCTGATCTCATGATTTTCTTTATTGTTTCACTTGACACTTGAGTGAAAATAGTTTGCTGTTGATGTCCTGTCCTTTTCCATATTCTGTGAGCAATCGTAGTATCTTTCTGAAAGCACTGAGCAGCTACTCAGAGTCTCCTTGAGGTTCTTTTGAGTATTTTCCTTTTCTGGGTTCTTACAGCTATCTATTGCAGTTCTTTGTGTCATGAAGAAAATTTAGATTTGGTCAATTTTGTACAGATGTCTAAGAATGTTAAATTATAGTAAATGGAGATAATGAACCATCCCCAGTAAAATCGTTAGTAGTGAGGCCTGGACCTCTGGATGTTTATGAAGGAAATACACAAAACTATTAGCAAAAATGAACAACAGAACTTTAACTCAGTGTGCTGTCCTGTTGCTATAAGGGTCAGAAATCATCATTATAAATGTAAGATTGTTACCTGTTGCCTTCTTCACAGTTCCCACACTGATTCTACCACAAAACTAAAGAGTCTGTAAGGACTCATTTCTAGTCCTTTAGGACTTCAGCTTGTTCTATGATTACTCAGGTTATGCAGATAATAGATATGCTAGATGATAAAACAAAATTTGCATCTTTGTTCCATTACCCAGAAGCATTTGTATTCACCAGGAATTTTATGATTTGTATATTTTATGACCTGTAATTGCAGGAAGCATCTCAAGTCTTTCAGAGTGAAACTGAAAGCCAGCTGTAATTCCTGGATACAGTTACACTCAGTTCCTTTTCCTTGGCAACAACTTCTAATAACAACAAATGAAAGATGCTAAAAGTTATCTAATTTAAGCATTTCTTAACATCTTTGAATTCCGCTACAATTGTTTCAGGAATCACAGCTTACAGTATGAGAAAAAAATTGAGTAAATTGTTGGTTTAAGTGATCAGTGTAAATCAAACTCGGTTCCTTAAGTAGTCATTTTATAAAAGCACAGTGCAAAAGCATCAGATGTAAGAGAGCGTGAAAGGACAGAGGCAAGACTGTAGTCTCCTACATATGTAGCTTATTTTTGTGAACTTGGAGTCTGATTTTCCTAAACTATAACTTCTATCTTAGCTTCTGCTGGAACTCAGCTGTCATGTTCTATTCCATGCTGCACAATGTAGTTCAATAGCAGAAACACTGTGCTATGAGTGAAAACAGCCACTTAGAGTTGTTTGTCTTTGTGGAATCTACTTATAGTCACCTGAAACAATCTGTGCATCTCAGTTCTTGCGTATCAGTGCTTGAGGGCTGCTCTTTCACCCTGGAGAAGGTCAGACATGCCAGAAACTCCACGGTTACCATAGAGACCCAGAAATGTCACTGTGCACCAATGGGACAGGAGTGAATGCTGACTCTGCTTGTCTCCATAGTAACAGATGAACGTCCCCATCTTCACCTCCAAGGGTTGTCCCTTGAGCAGCTCAGATGAAGAAGCGCAGTGTTGGCAACAACAACTGAATTCTGCCAGGCTATCTCAGATAAACTTATTAAGCTTGTATGATACATGATGGTTGAGGAGAAGACTTCATTATTCATCAACAGAACATGAAGGCAGCATGAAGAAGTCTTCTACTGCAGACTCAAATAGTCAGTTTGTATGAAGTAGAACAACAAGGCATCTGAGGGCAGAGGTAGCTGGTAGAGAAATTGATGCATAAGGCCTTGTCAGTTATCTGGTTACGACACTGCACTGACACCGAAGCCATGTATGATGATATAAAAGACTTCTAGAAGTGAACAAAACTATACCTATTTCCACTATATCTGCTCAACTGACATGGAACGTGAAGAATGCCATTCCTGATATATGATACATATATTTTTTTTTAAACAACATTCTGTTGTTTGAGATACTTTCTGAGAGTCGTGTCTCAATGGGAAGCATGAGATGATACAGGAGCAGTTGTGACCATTGTCCATCAAATGGCTTTACCTCATTCTAATTACAAACAGACGTCTCAGTTTCAGGTGAACGGAGTTCTTGATAGGACTTCCTTATTGTGGATCCCAGTGAAAAAACTTATGATTTATTGCAATCATGCAATATCTGTATTTATTCTTGTAAAGTTTGTCAGAAGAATCCTTCTTCTCATATCATCATTGTCAGTGACAGATGCTTTGACACTGGTGATGGATACATGTATCTGCAACTTCCTGTTTCAAACATACATGACCAGAGGCCAGCAATTTAATTTGCATTAATTTCAAAAATATGTGAAATTTATAGCAAAAAAAGAAAATCTAGAAATTGCTATTAATACTTGTTACTAATTCCCATTTCTCATATAAAGGTATATTTAAAAAAAAAAAAAAGAAAAAAAAAAAGTAGGTGAAATAGAGATGGAAGTTTTTATTTATTTATTTTATTTATTATTTTTTGTCATTTCAGAATAATTCCTTAAGGAGCTGTAGCAAAATTGGTAAGTCATGACTTGAAACAGCGACTGAGCACCTGGTAGGAAGGCAGGGGCAACCCAGGGGAGCTCGAGTGTATGCAATGCACCTGAGTGACCAGAAGGGGTGGAGCCAGGGCCCGCCCCTTCCCAAACCTCATTTAAGGATTGACAGTGGAGCCAAGGGCATCTTACTAGAGTTCTTTGCCTGAGGCCTTCTGAAGGTAAGCAGTTTCTTTCCTTTGTTTTTGTGCTTACTTCTGTTGTGTTTGAGCAAATTCTCACTTTCTGTAGCCTGGGACCATGCTGTCCTTCTGTCTTTGTTGCACTTTCCATCACGTTACAGAAGCCTATAGAGACAGTAGTTGGGTTTCTAGATGCACATCTGTTTATCTTAGTGTGTGATGTAAAACTGAAGCCTCATAGTTTGCTCTGCAGACTCCTTTGTTTGCTTTGCAGAGAATGTTCTTTTCTTATGAAACATCAGGCATGATTAAAAAAAAAAATAAGTTTGCCCGCTCTGATGCGATAGGGCTTTTTCTAGAGCAGGTCTGCTGTAAGTCAGAAGGCTCTCTACAGGCTCTCTCTCTTATACTTTGAAAGGCTTGCCCTGATGGTATTAAAGTACATTTCCTATCTTACTGAGCTTTTTCTTTCTTCTACATTCTGTGGGTATCAGCTTAGAAGATGTGCCCTGAATGATAAGCTCTAGAAAACTATGTATTTCTTACAAACAGCAGATGAATGCTTTGTGATTATGTATTCTGATATTCATACAACAGTCTCAGCACTATACAACAGAGGTGTTCTTAAATGACCTCATGGAAGCTTCACTGGTGGATGAGCATGACCAAATGTGGGCTCTCAAGAGTAAAATCCTTGTCAGAAAGGGCCACAGGCAATGTGGAAGGCACTGACCAGAAGTGCAGAATAAGTAGTGAGATACCATTAGATGCAATGATGTATTTGACTGCTAATGTTATAAGCAAAGGCATGGGTTTGCTGTACTGCTGGAAGACAAGTTGCAGGCAATGCACCATTTTGTTGTGGGATTGATGCTGCAATCACTTTTTTTTTTTTGCTCCTGAGAAAAAAATCAAATTATGTCTTGAGTCTGGAATCCTTTTGATGTCAGGGGTTTTAAGCCCTGTAGGGGAAGGCTGTCAGGAAACACTGGCCCAGCAAAGAGTAGTATTAGAATGATAATGTTAAGGTACTAGGATTTGTGATTAAATTAAATGGTAAGTACATATGTATATATATATATGTTTTTGTTAAGAAATGTGAGTTGCTCTTGCAGATTAGAGCTGTGATTTAGCATCTGAAGGCAGATATTGGGAACTCAATTATACGAGAATCAAACTGTTATGCACTTTCTTAGTAGCTTGATATCACATTTCTTCTTGCTAAGACAAGACATCTTGACAATGCAGCAAAGAAATTAGTCCTGCTTTAGAGTATTATTGTGCATAATGTTCTGGAAATGTAGAGAAGTTGTAATTCCCTAAATAATACTAAATAGGTCTGCAAGTCTAAACCTATTTCTCCTGATCCATAAAAGCAAAAGTTCTCTGATCATGATCTTCATATGATGTATTCAGAAACCAAGGGAATTACTTCAGTACTTCATAATGTTCCACATGGATTAACATAAACAGACTTGCTAGAAACCATTAACTTTAAAATATCTACTGTCACACTGACATATATGAAGGGCTGATTGTAAAGAACAAGGTTAAAGAAAACCAATGTAAAGCAAAAGCAAATAAGCTAGTAACTTGTTCTAAATAATTTTCTTCCTCGTTAGTAAAGATGAAAACAAAAAACAACTAACAATTAAAAGGAAATAAATGTTATCTTATTTGTCACTGCACAGTGTGAACTACAACTCCCAGAACTATATTCCAGCTCCTGAAATAACATTGCTTTCAAGTTTAAGGGATTAAGAGGAATTATTTTTTATTTTGCAGACATTCAGTAAACTATAGGTCTGAATTTTTTTTAATTCTAGGCACTTCAAAATATATACTTTCTTTGAGTATTTTTCCAATTTTTATTTTCCTCATTTTTTTTGCATTTTAATGACCAGACAATAACTAATATTCAAAACAAGTAAGAAGAAAACATTGTGTACTACAAAGTAGGGACTTTCTTTTTTTTTTTTTTTTTTTTTTTAATACAAACAGCTGTTGAACAATAGCACTTCTCAACTCACCGCTCAGAGTAGAGTTGAATTACATTTCTTTCAGTTTAAAAAAAAAAAAAAAAAAATCTTTTGCTTTCAGTTTGTGAAATATTGTGGGAGGGAAATTAACCTCCCACCACACCTCTATTTCTTATATTCTTAAAACTCCCAAGCCTGATTCACTGGTGTATGACTTCGATTTTGAGTGGAAAAAGTGCAGCTGAAGTAGCATCATGGAGGATCAGACCCGTTATCTTGGCAAGTGACTAATATCATGCTCCATAGCACAGGCTTTAAAACTGCATCACACTATTTTTATTCAGGAAGTAACTTTCTGCTTCAATAGAAATGCTATTTACCAGTACTTGCATGCTGTCTATGTTTTCCAGGAAAGCTATACTGAGGTTCAGTTGAGGGAAAAATCTAATAGGTATTGGCCCTGGATAAATACCAGAGGTAACATGCTTACTTTCAGTGAAATGCTGAACACTTCATGGAGTAAAGAGGAGTGGAGTAGGGGACTGGGAGTAGTTAGTGAACTGTAGTTAGTATTTCAGACAGCTCATATTTTATCCTGTGAAGAACTATGTAGCTTTTTTCATATAGAATAAGCCAACAGGAACCTCAGTATGTTTAGTAAGAAGAGATTTAAGTTATTGTTCCTGGAAAGAAGTTTTATGATATTTTGGAGCTCTGTTTTGTTCACTTTACTGATAGAATTCTCTCACTATTATCTCAAAATGTTCTTATTGAAACAGAATCTGGGGTTGTCAGCTTTGACATACTGTCCCTAAGCTTTTCTTGAACAGTCACTCCAGGGGCTCTCAGAAATGGGTGGCGTAGCAGACATACTTTAGAAAAAGGTCGAAGAAAATCATATAGGAATCTTGAGTGTATTTTCAAGTGGATACTTAAGACAAGAGCTTTCCTGGAATAAAAGGACATTAAAGGACATCTAGGAACAAAGAGACCTTGATAAGGATTTGTTCTATTTAGTTGTGGTTTTAGAATGAATATTTAGCTCAACCTAAAATATCAACCTAAAATATTTCACTGAGCATCTCAAATAAAAAGAAAATTGCCAGAGTGGGTTTACTTGCAGAGCATCGTGCTTTTGGAGAAGTTAGAAATATCAAAACTGATAAGGGCAACTTCAGGTTACAGGATTGAGCTCTAGAAGTGGCAGTTTTGAAGAGACTTAAGGTTAATGGCAGGTAACCTTGATGTGTGTGCCCTGTGAGATTCTAGGGGAAGAGAAATTTTTTTAAAGAAAAAACAAACAAAAACATTAGGAGGAAACAAGAAATGAGATTTCCTTGATGTCTGCAGAATAGCTCTTCCAGGCTTTGTGCCTGCACATGAAAATATCTTTGTAAAACTGCTGAAAGGGAACTGATAGAGATTCTGGAAGATACTCTCTACTCAGACAGATGGGGAGAAGAATCTTCAAATAAAAAACAAGTCTGAACAAAGTCATACAAAAAGTAGAGAGATGCTATGAAATGTATTCTAGCAGAATTTGGAATCGTCCTCATGTCTATGAGGACTGCAGCTTCTGGCTTATAAAAGCAAACATTTAAAAACCTTTCAGAAAACCTGACTTCAATCCAGTAGTCAAATATTAAAGTTGCAAAAATGTGAAGTGCAGTATTTTTTTCAGCTCAGTTAACCAATGAAATACATGCTAATGGGAGTAATAAACTCTCAGTTGCTGGAGTTTTTTGTTCAAGACTGATTTCATTTACAAAAATGTTCTACGTCTGTTAGGTATTTATAAAGCTCTGTTTGGTATCAGTGATGTACATGAACTACTTTACACAGAATGTCATTTCCATGGCCATTTTGTCTTCCTGATCTTTAAACTTTTAGAAGAAATCCATAACATTTAGGGTTTATCCTTTTGTATCCTGAATATGGCTTTTTATTAAAAGGTTTCAAATTCTTGTTTAACTTATGTATTTAAATGTCTTCAGCTCTCAGAAACAGCTGCAATCTTAGGTCTTTATTTTTCTGTGCAATTGCATCACCAATTCTTAATGTTTCTACAGGACTCATGGGCTGTGGTTACTTTTTACTTGTCAATCTGTGTGTTTAGTTCCATGTTGTCTGTTGAAATTGCAGATAAGATTGACTCCATGCCTCTCAGTGAGTGGAGCAGCATAGACTGTATTACTTTCATTTTATTTAGAATGATTATTTATAATCTGGTCGTTATAGTTGTAAGAAAACTACCTGTCCTTATTTATATTATTAAAAACACAAGCAGGCTATGTTTTAAAACAGCAGCAATACTTTAAAATAACAGTAAAAATTACGAAGTCAAATGAGGCTAATATCGCAATCAGTGTGGTTTATCGAGGGCTTGTAGCTTTAATCGTGGGTTGAAAGAAAGGCTGGTGCAGGCTGTCTTGCTGTCTTAGCTATTCACAGAAATTGCCTTGGCAATTTCTGTGGAGAAGTGGAACAGAGCAGATATTTTCCAGAAGTTCCAAACTTCAATTCTGGTACCTCTTCACTCCTTTAGAGCAGGAATTAGTATACTATGAAAGAATGAGTTAACATATACCACGTTTTTTTTCTGTAAAAACAATTATTTAGCACTAACAGGAATGCTGGAATGTATATGTGTTAAAAAGAGATCTTGGGTAAGACATGAGATAATTATCTTTGGTGCAGTTGTCACTGATTTTAATTGAAGGTATTCCCACCCTGTTGCAGTGCTTGGGATCTCTCTTTTTATAGCTGACTGTGGATGCACCCTAGCCTTAGGTATGCAAGAGGATCCTAATCAAACACTTGCCTCAGCTGATAAACCTTGAACTTCAGTGCAGACAGCCAAAACAGTTTTTGAGATTAAATCCATAGTGTGCAGTGGATTTCCTGTCTGATGGGCGTGAAATATGTTCACTCTAATTTCATTATTATGAAAAGGTTGTAATTTTTCCTCTAAATAGCACCTTTTACTACAACACTGATCAGTGTAGAGACAGCAAAGGAAATACCAGGGAATGTCATTAACTGATCAAAGAGTATCTTTGAAAACTGTGATTATCAATGCAGTATTAGAAGGGTGAGGGAAAACTGCACTATTTCTGAGTATGTATCATGATGTATTGGTTGGATACATTAACATAAGTCAATAAATAGCATAGTAGTAGAAGCATGAGAATTTTTAATAGTGAAAGTAAATAATCAATGGGGCAATTAACTGGATGTACACTGGATTCTCCACCATTCCTCAAGGCTAGATATCTATCTACAAGACTTTGGTATTTGATAAAGAATGCTGTGTTTGACTCTGTATGATGAAGTCTATCAGAACGGATTATTGTGCTGATCTCAGCTATCTCTAAAATATCTTCAGTTTCTCCAAATATAAGTTCCTGTCAGTGATATGAAATTTAAGAATGATTTATTTCATGGACCTGCAGCAATTACTATTGATCTGCAGGAAGCTCAGGGAAATACTGAATATGGAAGAATATTTTCCTTTCTCATCTTCTCCTTTTTCTGGAAAGTTATATACTGAATAAATTCAAATTTTTGAGATCATCTAGGAAAGCAGAGTATGAGTGAATGCTTGCAGGATCATATCAAGTGCATGAGCTTCAAAAGATTTAAAAAAAAAGAAAACTAGAAAACCCAAATTCAAACTGAAAATGCAAATAGGTTTCTTTCATGGCATAAATTAAGAAATCCTGTATAGTAGTAGAATGTATCCTGGACAGCTTTTTCTTCTTGCTTTGTGGACCCATACTACTCTAGGAATAAGTCAGAGCAACAATTCCTTTTTCAAAGCAAATGTGAATATTTGCTAGGCTTATGGAATTGCACTGCAGGCGAGGGCAAAAAGAAGTCTCTGTTATGGACATCCACGGTCAGAATAAGTTGGCTACATCTAAACTGAAAGAAAGAAGGACTCAAGGATACTCATAAAGATCTCTTCTCCAGTCATTTCAGCTTGAACCCCTCTGCCCATGGAAATGCTAATACTGATATGTGACAGAGGCTGACATTTTTCCACATTCTGAAAAAGTGTAGTATTTTTTTGCAGTATTGTTTCAGGTAACTGAACATTACCACAAACTGGGCTCATAATGATAACAAGCGAGGAATGGAAATATCCATAACCACTATGTGAGCGTTTTTACAGTGATTTTGACTTTCCAGTCCTGATCATCCAGGAACAGCAACAAAATCATGTGAGGTGGGAAACTATAATTTGTAATTTTCCCAAGTACCAAAGTCACGGATACCTGAGAGATACTCTTTTCTTGGACTGTTACTATCCCTCTGCCACTAATTCTTCAATATTCTGAAGGTAACAAATGACCTGCTTCTCTTATTTGCTGAAGAGAAAACCAGCTTATCAACTCTTGTTTTACTCTGTAGATTCCAAAAACCTTTCTGTTCACGTCGTCGGATTGAGTAACACTGCTAATTAAATTCAGAACTGTTGTTCTCAGTCTCAATCCAGCTTTGAACTTTCCAGCTTCTCTTAGATCCAATTACACTAGCTGATATAATGCAGGATATGGGCTTTCTGCATAAAACTTGTATTTTAATTTGGATGTCCTGTAAATTCACATTATGAAGGTTAAGCTGCAACTGGAGTATTAGGGAGGCTATGTCATCAAACTCCAAACTTGAGGTCTTTTCTTTAGTAATAGAGAGAGGGTTTTTCTGTACTGAGGTGACATCAACTTCTACAATGACAGCTAGTGCATGAGAAAGTAGCCACACTTTATGGTTACATAGTTCCTAGGGTTTTGGCATATGAATGTTCTCCCTCAAAAAGATCTGAAGTTGCTGTTTTACACTGCAGTTGCTGCCAGTCCTACTAAAATTAGTACTAATGTTAAAGCATGCAGGACGATTGCAAGGGCTTATTTTTAGAGAAGAAATCTGTGGTCTAAAATGTCATTGTGTAAAACAATAAGGTTAGGTCTTATGGCTATAAATCACATACTTAAGAGTTCCGTATACTTTGAAGAAGTAACGTCCTACAGCTTAAATAGAAATTAATTGTAATCACTAAGAATGCTTATGTCATAAGGCTTACTTATGTGAAGCAATTTAGGTATAGTGGGTATTCAACAATTTGCCTCTCTGACTTCTTAGTTTCCATTTGAAAAAAATCTTCAAAATTAAAGAACATTTCAATGGCATTTTGTTCTATACTGACAAGACATCATACTCTATCATTACCCTTTGCAGTAGAGATCGGCAACTAAGATAAAGTCATCCTTAAGATTAAAAAAAATAACAATTATTTTTTCATTTCAAAAAGAAAAAGCTTTCTTTTAAAGTAAGACCACAAATGCCAAAAATAAACTTTCTAGGCCTTCATCTTCAGGCAACACGTGAGAGTTACTATCATTTTAATGCAGGAGAATATGTTTGTTAGGGATTTTTAGAAACAAAACTACTCTTTCTTTTAAGAAAGAAAGGATTAAATGTCCTTTAGATTGAATTGACTACCACTGAGTGCAGCTATTCATGCAGTCTACATATTACTGTGGAGCAGTAGTTTGTGCAACAAACTATCTGATGGATAGCCTCAAAATTCTGTGTAGACTTATTTGAACTTTGTTTCTCAGAGTTTTAATTTTTACATCAACCTGTATTTTTAGAACAATTTTGTGGTTAATGTTAGTTTCCTTACAGCAGTTCTGAGACCTGTAATACTTCTGTCCTTCCAAACTTGAAGACGTCTCCTTTCTGACTACACTTAACTGTGAATTTGTTGTTTGTTGTGTATTCTCTAAGTTACAGTGCACTCTGTAACTGGGAACTCTTTTCCTGAATTTTTTCCAGCTTTCCTAGGCTGTCAGCAACCTCATCATGATAACATTGTAGAGTCATCACTTTTCCTTGATACCAGTATATAGATTTATTTTTAATATTTAAAATGTCCTTAGTCTTTTTCACATTTCACTTGCTGCATGATATAGATGAATCATTTCATTGCATGATTAATTGCTCTTTCTTTGAAGATTATCATGTGCTCTCCATTACACAGATTTCTAATATGCGCAGCAGCTTTTTCTAGTGCAGGAGTTTTGGACTGACATTAGCTGGTTTTCTACCACTGTGACCCTTTCTAAGTCATTATGTAGCAACAAGGAACAAGTAATCTGCTTTACATCTTCTGTGAATAACATATACCTTCTAATAAAGCATATAGCTTCACAGCTGTCCTGATGCACTCTGTTCTATTGTTTCTCCAGATCATTTCACAGTGGGTGGGAACAGTGCTGTTCTCTGGGCTGAAATGTGACATTTGTTAGCAAGAAAATGCATTATCTGGGTTCAACCACTTCAAGTTGAACTTTCTTCTCAGCTTAAACTCTACTTACTGATGTCTTTGAGATTTAAAAAAAAAAAAAAAAAAAAACACAACAAAAAAAGCTTCCACACTAGAGCTTTTTTTGCCTAAGTAATTCATTGGAACACTGATCCCATTTCACACTTGGTGCCATCAGACTTTATTTTTAAGATAAGCCATTTCTGAGAAATAAAATTTACGTAATGGAAAGTTGCTTCCTCATCCACGCAGTGTGTATTTTGTATGAATGAAGAGAGAACGCAGGCATTTTAGAACGAGTCAGGACTTCACACAGCAGCACTTCCCCTCAACAGAAATTGAGTACTTCTCTCTTCCTAGCTGCGTCCAGAAGGGAGTGAAACTTCATCCCTTCTGCTGGCTCCTTGTAGCTTCGAACTTGAAACATAGAGACAAGTCCTCAATGGGTGTCATGTACAAGAAAGTCATATGCCTCTTCAATGCAGCAGTGACTTTTACAGAATTGTAGGAGTTGGTAGGGACCCCTAGAGATCATCTGGTCCAACCCACTGCCAAAACAGGCTCCCTAGACCAGGCTGCACAGGTAGGTGTCTCCAGAGATGGATATTCCACAGTCTCTCCGGTCAACCTGTTCCAGTGTCCTGCATACCCTCACTGTGAAGTTCCCATACACATTTGTGCGGAACTTCCTGTGCATCAGTTTGTGGCCATTTCCCTTGTCTTATTGCCAAGAGTCCAGCCTCATCCCTTTGCCTCCTGCTCCTTGTCTATTTATAGACATGGATCAGATCCCCTCTGAATCTTCTTTTTTCAAGGCTGAACAGACTTAGGTCTCTCAGCCTTTCCTCATAAGAGAGATGTTCCGTGCTCTTTATCATCTTTATAGCCCTCTGCTGGGCTCTTTTGAGGAGATCCTTGTGTTCTTTGTACCAGGGAGCTCAGTACTGGATATGATACTGCAGGTGAGGCCTTACCAGAACATAGTAGAAGGGGGAAGATCACCTCCCTCAACCTGCTGGCCATGCTCTTTTTAATGCACCCCAGGATCCCATTGGGCTTCTTGGCCACCAGGGCACACTGCTGGCTCATGGCCAACCTGTTGTCCACCCGGACACCTAGATCCCTATGTTTTGGCATTGGGTGTCCTTGAAGGCAGCTGATGTTTCTCTAAAATACTTACAGCAATTGATGTTTGACAACTGTGTCAGCTGATACTGTAGCAGTAGAGAGACGCAAATACAGTGTTAACAAGCAGTCAATATTTTGAAGAGGATATAATTTACAGTTATTACTTACAGGACCAAGCATTCATTATATAGGTTAAGGTGAGCCATGCCTGATAGTTACAGGAGCAGTCTCTGCTTCTTCTGTCATTTGTTGTATTCCAGAGAAGCCAGAGAGGCTGAGTGTGTAACAGTAATTTTCGTATTAGTTGGTTGAAAAGTGTACTTATTTATTATTTTATTTTAGTAAAAAAAAAAACTTAGTAGAGACAATCTGATGCATATTGTGATAATACAGTATTTCCTTTTCTGTTTTCTACACGGTTGCTCTGTGGGGTGAGGCAAGGATAACGAATGTTCTTTATTCAGACTGTCGCTGACTACCAGTCATGGGCACTTTATATTTAGTGGCTGTTAGGCAAGAGTTTTCAGATTGCACTCAGCTCATTCTGAAGTATTTCTGATCAGACAACCAAAACTTGAGCCTAGAAAAATTACTATCTCCTAATCATTAGAAATTATGTATGTACATGGGTGTGTATATCTGCACAAGCTCAATCCATGGCAGCAGTAAGTAGTTACTTTGTGTTATGCTGAAGGAAACCTATAATTCATTTGATGAATTATGTTCCAACAAATCTGCTTCTGCAAAATACTAATAGTACTAATGAAAACTGTGGTTAACAAGGAAAAGCAATAAAGAGAACTTAAAGTGAAATGGAACAGGCTTAACTGTAACTGCATGATTTTTCCTGAAGTTATAGCACTGAAATATTGAACTTCCAGTTTCCATAGCAATGTGGTGCTCACTGAAAGCAGAAAGACCAACATTTTCTCTCAGTAAAACAAATTCCCAAGGAAACAAGAACAAATGGAGAAAGATAGATATGTCTGAATTTTATCTTGTTATTTAGGGATGGGACAACTTCACGGATTTCTTTGCTTATTCAAACCAAGCACTTAAAACATCTAAAGTCTCACTTGTGTCTTATTCAAGTCATGGCATCTCTTCAAGGATAGTACCAACACAGATTTCCATTTTCCCCACTTATTCTTCATGGTATTCCAGTAAGCTGTGGTTCATTCCCTCACTCAGACTGCCCCATTGCTGCATGTTAAGGGAAATAAGTAATTATTTACCTTTGCTCAGGGCTTGGTAGGTTGCTTCTAAATCAAATTTTGGGCATCCTGTACAACAGAGAGATTGACAAAGTGAGGAAATTCAGGGTACCTGAGAAGTTTTGGAGGGCTAGGGCAGAGGCTGTGGCTGCTGGGATTGCCCCTTCTGGAGGAGGGAAGGCTGATGAGTGGTTGAGGGGAAAATAGTTATTGTCATCTATTCCCCAAAGAAGGGCTATAAAAAGAGGGATCCAGGTTTTCCTAAGAGGTGCACTGTCACTATATGCTGCAATGGGGAAATTCTGATACGAGTGGGAGAAAAAAAACAAACCAGAGAGCAAATGAACACTTGAATATATGCCTAGAGAGCTTCAAAGGCCCCAGACCCTTGGTCTAACTTTACCGTGAGCCCTTCTTTGGGCACAAGGTAGGATTGGATGACCTGTAGATGTCCTTTCCAACCTAAACTATTCTGATATGTTTCATCAGATTCCTTCCCTTTGCTCGGCTTTCTGTCACAAGGTTCAGTGGAAATATCAAGGTGTAGAAAAACTGATGAGGAATCTTTGCGAGTCAGGAGCAGAACAAAGGCTTCTCTTGGAAGTGTGATATGACTTTTTCTTCTTCCAACCTGACTGATGCAGACCTTGCAGCAGAGTATGTTCTCCCAGTTCTTCCTCATATACTTCTTTATAGTCCAGTCACTTCTTAAGGGAAGACATTATCCTACCCATGTGACATCAGCAGAAGATAAGGTACCTGCTATTACTTGATTATGATGTTCCTCCAGCGGTGGTCACAGTTGATGGTAGTTGCACTGAAGATGTCGGTGCAAAGCCTAAGGCTAATTCCTGCCTCTTCAGATTGTAACTCATACAAGGTTGTAATCTCAATAGGTTTTTTTTTCTGTGTGTTATCAGTTCCGGGATACACGCAGAAGCTGTGCACATTAGTGGTGCTACTAAAGAGGAATGAATGTATTACCAAGATAAAATGATTAATCACACTGAAAATGTGGGCTTGTCTGGGTGGTATCAGCATCATGTCACTGTGTGTAAGGTACCCCTAGACAAGGCTTTTGCGTACAGGTGGGAAGTATATTGCTTTGTATTTCAAAGAGGAGGAAGTTGAGTGCTTGGTATCTTCTGAGCACAGCTGAAATCTTCCCACAGCTGAAAGATCAACCTAATTAGAATTCATATATTATCCCTGTTATCCACAACTAAAACTGCATGCTATCCTTGAAAAATTTAAGGTTCAGTGTAACTGGAGCTTTACTGTTGAAGAGCATATTGAGGTTCTGGTTTTGGAATACTGCTGGAGAGGCCAAGGGCCCTTCTTTAATCTGAGAGTAGTGGAAGCCTTGCTCCAGCTACACATATGATCATTGCCTAATACTATGCTGCAATTTGAAACAGGGTGTCAAGTGATCCTGTTTGGAGAGATTAAAGGAGTTAGTTCTCGAGATACTAGAGAGAGGTACAGGAGTGTGGACTGAATAGAAACTAGTTAAGCCATCCCAGCTATAATATTTCTGTTAAAGTACGTGAGGTGCTATGAATTTGCCACTGGAAACAGAAATCATATAGAAAAAGAAGTAAAAAAAAAAAAAAGAAACTAAGCAAAGGGATCTGCTTTTTAAACATCTAAAAAACATTGTATACCCCAGGAGATTTGATCTTTATAACATTAGGATTATTTTTCAAAAGTATACCTTCACTACACGTGCAGATGAACTGATGAAGTATCTCTGCACATCTTTACTTGCTTGCAAAGCCAGTTGTCCCAGAAGGTGTTACTTCTTCCTGCACTGCTTATAAACTCATAAATATCCTGGATTAGACAATCTGTGTGTCATTATAGTATGAATACCACCAAATTATACCTTTCCATGAGAGCTGCGAATCTTTGGCTTTCAAGTTAAATCAGGCAAAATTCAGAGAGGGTCTAGGTTTGCTTTCTAGTGTGGGATTTCTCTATTTCTGGAAATGAAACTGTGATGAATCTGGTAATAAACCTCAGAACAGGTTTATACTTGAAACTTCTTGTGCTCTCAGATAAAGAAGCTTTTCCATGAGGCTCAAAAGGGACAACAGTAGTGAGATGCTTTCCAACGGGAGAACCAGTTGTGATACTGAAGAGAACTAAATCAGTTATGTATGTTTTATGACAAAGTGCAGCCATGTGATGGGGTGGGATACATGCAAATGTTTATAGCTTTAGTAGGGGAAATGTGCTCTCCAGCACAAATTTGCCAAATCTAAACAAGCCAAAGCAAGATGGACAAATCAAAATAATATGACTCAGAAGGATCGTCAAGTCAAACTTCTCACAAGATCACACAAAAATTTAACCATGTGTCTGAGAGCATTGTACAGATGCTTCTTGTACTCCAACAAGATTGGTGCCATATCCATTGCCCTGGGGTTACTCTTCCAGTGCTCAGTCACCCTCTGGTGAAAAACCTCATAATCCAGAATGAACCTCCCTTGTCACAGCTTCCTGCTGTTCCCTCTCATTCTCTCTCTTACAGTGCAGAAGAACTGAGTTAAATGCCTTAATATAAAGTGAACTTTCTGAAGCTGTGTGATCATTTACTTTATTGGTCCACTTTGCTCAGGAAGTAAGTGCCCACCATAGAGCTGGATCTCTGCTAGATAAATGTGGGCAGTGTTCAAAATTGAGGAAAATACAGAAAGAACACTGAAAATATTTAAAATAGGTAAAAGATGTGCAGTATCACCTCCCAGTGAACTGAAGCAGCACTTCTGTGGAAAAATGTCACAGACTTAACATGAACTGAAACAGACAGTGCTAAGTGTCTGAGAATCAACACTGGCATCTCCGATTTGGTCTGTGATTCTAAGAGGTTTCATTGCTGTTTTTTATGACTAGAAAATGACAAGTGGAGGGAAAAGAAACCGAGGGCATGGAGCTTGCATGCAGGGCTTCCCTCAGCAGGAGCAGAGCTGCCCCTCCCCAGGCTGTGCATGGTTCCAACTGCAGTGCACTTGTGAATGAGCTCCCTGCAGGGGAGGGGCAGGGGGAGCAAGGAGAAGAAAAAAGGATGAAAATAAAATATAAGCAGAAAAGCACAAGAGGATGAAGAATGAGAGACAGAAAGAAGAGAGGGGAAAGCATAAGAATTGATGTGGAGAAACCACCCAAAACATAGCGAAGATCCATTTTCCTTCCTGTCCTGCATCATGTCTGAAGGTATATTTCTGGTGCTGCCTTATTAACTCTTCACCTGGAAGGCAGGGAAGGCAATATGTTATCATCATGCTCACCAGCAAGTTCAGTTCAGAACTTTCTCTGCTAAGGAGCAGATCTCCCTGGGGCAGCTTGTATATTTTTCCTATGCAAACTGAAAAACAGACAACATTAATTGCCCGCACTTATCACTTTTTAACACAGCTTCATCCAGTGACAGGATTCACAGCCTAGGGCTAAGATGCTGCTTGTAGATGTGGCTGCATCCCCATTGTCTGCAGTGCAACAGTCAGCATGCCTCCAGTTCTGGTTCTTTGCTTGCTTCTTTCACCTCTGAAATAATATGATTTTTTAAAGTGAAAAAAACCCTCATAAAGTATCAATATATTTTATCAATAATAAAGTCACAATCCAGATATTAATTTTATTCCATTTAATTCACGATGGCATATTAAATAATGACCATTGATTATTAGGAAAATAAAGTCCATGCACTGTAGAATGCCAAATGAAAATTTATTCACTAATCTCTACACCTGTGTCTCAAATCAAAGGTGCACTGAGTTGAAAATATTCAGTTCAGTTATTATGATCTTTATAAATGATGAAATGTTCTTGAATGATTTCTCTAATATATTAGCTTAAAAAGTGCTTTATTCAACATAAACGTGAACTACACACTGCTGAAACATGGGAAATTCTGTTCCTGACAGCGAGCATGGGACCATGCACTTTCCTGTAGACTTGTAACATCAAAAATATTTGTTCTGTAAAATGTGAAAAAGGAGGTTCAAACTGGATATCAGGAATAGATTCTTCACCAGAAGGTAGTTTGGGCACTGGAACAGATTCCCCAGGGCAGCAGACATGGCACCAACCTTGCTGGAGTTCAAGAAGTGTCTGGACAACACTCTCAGACATGATCTAATTTTTGGGTGGGCATGTGTGGAGCCAGGGGTGGGAATCAATGATCCTTATGTGATCCAGCTTGGGATATTCTATCATTCTGTGATTCTATGTAAACCATCTGGCTGAGACGCTGATGCATAATAGGTGAATAATGAGCTGAATGTCTGATTTGTCATGAAAATTGGAAACAGATTTTGCAAACTGCATCCAGTACAACTCACTACTCCTCTAGCTGTCAACTAGAAGTGTTTTATTGATCCTATAAATGGATAATGATACCTATGGGACATATTCTTAATGAAGTTTATCAGGAAAGGAACAAAGTAAAGGGTCTAGTGATGAATAATCTATATTAAAGCATTATTGAGAACAAGGCACCTACTCCTACTGGGGCAATCAAACAACTTTGCCCCAGCCTTCTCCTTTCTGCCCCCTCCTTCATTCTCAAGTATGCTACTAACAACCTGTGCAACTGCAGAAGGCTTTTTTACTGGGCAGGGCCAAGGAGGAAGGGGCACAGAACTCATCTAAAAGACTTGTTTCTTGTCAAGAGGTACAGATGGACAGGAATCTAACTTTAAATCAGAGTTCTTAACATTTCCAAACCTCTATTTGAAAAATGGTTCCTGCATTGCCCTTTGCTGCACTTGGTTGTGAGCTTTGATGGAGTTCAGCCTGTCAAGTTCTTGCAGATGGGAACAAAGCTATCCATGGTCCTCCAGCAATAGAGGCATTCATTTTCTGTAACTTCCCTTGAATGTAGAGAGAGTGCCATTCGGAGAGATAGTTTGGCTCCGTTTGTCTTTAAGATCCTTCTAATTTGTTTGTTTATCTCATAGCTTTGTTTTTCTCCAATAAGAATTCTGGAAACACTTTTCCCATTTATTAACCTCATCTATCCAGTTTGAAAACAGCTCCCTTCATTGTATCTGCAGCAGTGAACCACCTTCTACAATTATTAATTTCTGCCATCAATCAAACTTTATCTTTTCCACAGCTGAAGAAATATCTTGTCACTTCTTGTATGGAACAGCGCACCAATTAAACTTGATTTATACTGTTGTATATTACATTCAGTTAAATTTAATACACAGAATGGAATTTTCACTTCTCAAAGCCTTATGAATAAAATCAGATACATTGTCATTGGTAAATGATAGGATAAGCAGAACCTCTACAACATTAGACATAGAGAAAGCGAACACCACGATTCCTTTCATTGGTTTCCCTCAGCCAAGATATTGAAGCTTGGAGATGTTTTTAGTAATTCTCATGATAATTTAAAATTACTGTGCATTATATTCTCACTTTATCTCTCACAGTGACTATGCTGGAGTAAAGCACTACTTTGTTCTGACTAGCAATCACAGGGTTTTTAGGATTTGACTTAGGGTTTTTTAGAATCACTGAATCATTTGAGTTGGAAGGTCCTGTTAGAAGGCGTCTAGTTCAACTCCCTTTCAATGAACAGGGACAGATTTTCTTCTTTGATTCCTTTGTTTCCTTCCTTGCTCCTTCAACCAAATTTCCATGTTAATATTTACATTTTTCTTACAAAAGGAACATTCATGCTTTTTGCTCCTTCAACACAAGAGGAATTTGCCATTAATATCAATGCCATGATCAGTCTATTACAAATTCTTTCAGCTTCTCCAGCTACTCTCTCTGAGCCCTCCTCAGCTCTTGGATTTGAGGAGGGAAAACAAAATATGAATAAAGAAGAAAGGCAAAAATATTTCATTGATTAAAAATGCTGTGTGATAATATACAGAAACATTGTGAAAATGAATGGCTAAAAGAGAATATTTTATGTATTTTATAAGACAACTGGAATGACAACTTTTATGGCTGTGTATCATGGTAGAGTATTTTTTTTGTTTGTTTTTAATCAAATTTTGGCTGAATTGTGTAAAAGAAAGGTAGAATATGGACAATATCCTTGTAGATTTTCGTGCATACTTCCCACAGTCTAAAAGCACTTTTGCTTTCAGACAAGAATGCAGCTGATCATTCTGGCCCAAGGCAAAAAAATCCCTTGAAGTTTCTTCATTTCAATTAGACTGTTTTTTTCCCAAAGCAAGAATCCAAAATTTGATATCCTCCTCAGACTCTACACATTAAAAAGAAAAATCATTTCTTGTCACTGTACATTAAAATAAAGCAGTGAACTCTGGGAAGGGTTTCATTCTGTTGGTGCATAAGCACAACTTCACTGGCAACTTGAATACTGTGGGCTGATAGTGGGATGCCCTGGGGACTTTCACAACCTTTCAACCTGCCCTGAACCCTTTCTGGATGTGTTTATTGCTGGATTTTCCCTTAGAAGCTAAGGTGCATCACTGCACTATTTAGGCACTCGTTCTCATGTGCAAAACCATTTAAGATACTTGGAACAAAGTGTTATCCAGAGTTGGTTTTTAATTAATGTAGTCAGAGTTTTGTCATTAAAAGTACTTTTTTTCATTAAAGTATTTACGGAAGATTAGGAAAATCTTTCCATAATGATGCCTACAGATGAAATCATCTGTAGAGTGAGAAGATTAAAAAGTGAAGAACCAATCCATTAAAATCAAGTGAAGGAAATACATGGGTAATAATGGAATTAAAGAGTAGCAAAAAGAAACAATTTTCTATGACAAAAAAGGTTGTAGTAAAATTCTCCCTCCCCCTCCAAAATTCTGAATAGGGAGAAATCCTGAAGGCTATGAAGTAACTGGCAGACAAATTAGTTAATATGCCATTGGAGCAATATAGAAGACAATGCTATTACATGAATACTTCCTGATTCCTTTTGAAGATTAAGGATTAAGACCTTTATATATATAAGGCATATGGAAAGAGAAACAATGAATGGAGAGGAAGAAACTGACACATGGTTAAAAGCTACTGTTAAAAGGAGGTAACAACCTGACCCATTTAAAACCAAATCACCTAATGAAAAGATGTGACCAAAATGAGTAAACAAGAGCTAGAGGGAATTTTAAACAAAACAGTACCACATCTAGGTTAAACAACATATGGTGTGTATCAGGCTGCTTATTCAAGTGAGGTAAAATAGGGTGATTGATCATATAGCTCTGAAAATAATTGCAGCAGCGGAAAACCACAAATGAAATTAAATTCTGCATTGAAAGGTTTAAATGTTCCTGTTATAAATTAATAATCTCATTTTAGTTTGAGTTAATATTTTTGTTTCTTTCATCCAAGAGATGGTATGGAATAAAAATAATGCAGTCACCTCAATAACACACTCCCAGTCAGATGCCATTGGTGATATCTACATTTTCATAGAATCATAGGATCATAGAATGGCCTGGGTTGAAAAGGACCTCAAAGATCATCTACCTTCAACCCCCCTGCCAATGAGCAGAGTTGCCAACCAGTAGAGCAAGCTGCCCAGAGCCACATCCAGCCTTGTCTTGAATGCCTCCAAGGATGAGGCATCCACAACCTCTCTGGGCAACCTGATCCAGTATGTCACCACTCTCTGAGTGAAAAACTTCCTCCCAACATCTAACCTAAATCTCTCCTGTTTCAGTTTAAAACCATTCCCCCTTCTCCTATCACTGTCAACCTGTGAAAACAATAGCTCCTGTTTATATTCTCCCTTCAAGAACTGGAAGCCCATAGTGAGGACTCTCAGGAGCCTTCTCTTCTCCAAGCTAAACAAGCCCAGTTTCCTTGACCTTTCCTCATAGGAGAGATGCTCCAGCCCTCTGATCATTTTAGTGGACCTCGTCTGGACCCATTCCAAGAGCTTTGCATTTTTCTTGTGCTGGGGGCCCCAGGCCTGGATTCAGTACTCCAGATGGGGCCTCACAAGAGCTGTAGATGGGGACAATCACCCCCCTCTCCCTGCTGGCCACCCCTTTTCTAAGGCAGCCCAGGATATAGTTGGCCCTCCAGGCTGCAAGCTCACACTGACGACTCATGTCCACCAGGACCCCCCATCCTTCCCTACAGGGCTGCTCTCCAGAAGTTCTTCCACCAGTCTGTATAAATACCTGGGATTGCCCCAGCCCAAGTGCAGCACCTTGCACTTAGCCTTATTGAACCTCATCAGGTTTTAAATGGGACCACTTCTCCAGCCCTTCCAGGTCCCTCTGGATGGCTTCCATTCCTTCCAGTGTATCAACTGCACTGTTCAGCTTGGTTTTGTTGTTGTTGTGTTGATTTAAGGCTGTAATATTCCAGAAGAAAAATTGAAGTTATACTATGCTTCATAAGTCTTAGTTACCTCCAAGGAAGTCCAAGGTAGAATTGATATTCATATATAGTCCAAAATAACAGTAATATTATGTTTCCATGGTGCAAAATAGGAAAGAATCTGAAAATCTCCAGGAAAGGGTCTCTGTGACTGAATCAATCATTAAGAACATCTGGCAGCACCAGTGAGCGCTTCAAGGAACATTGAAATTGGTTGTGTAAGTTTGCTAATGCTGAACTCAAAAGCAGGCTTCGCAAACATATGAGTATTCAGCTCTTGAAAGATTGGTGAGATACTATATCTCAGCACAGTACTTTATACTGTAGGCTGTCCTTTTGGTTCCTATTATCCCCCTTGAATTAATTAAAAATACTAATTGAATTATTTCATTCAATTAACATAATAGAATTGTAGAACTGTTTGTGTTGGAAGTGACCTTAAGTATCACCTAGTTCCACCCTGCCTGTCCTGGGCAGGGACATCTCTTGATAGATAAGGCAACCCAGAGTCCCATCCAACCTGGCCTTCAACTCTGTTAGGGGTGGGCCACCCACAGCTTCTCTGGGCAACCTGTTTCAGAGTCTCATCACCCTCATACTAAAGAATTGCCTCCTTACATCTTTTTTTACAGAGCAACATATGACCGAAGCTATCTTTAGGGGAAACGACAGTGATACAACTCATTATGGAGAAGAGTTGTAAAATTTACCAGGGATATCACATCTGATAGAACGTTCTGATATTTTAAACTAAATCCCAAATTCTAATTCACAGAAATAATTGCTGTCAACCCACACCATAATACTCAGTAATTAAGATTTTGTAGAAGTTAGCACTATGCTTTCTGGAAAAATGATATTTTTACCATTCATCTATTCTGTTACAGAAATCAAAGACCATTTGGAATATAATTTGATATTTCAAATTCTTATGAGTAAGTTCTGTTTTATAAAATCAACAAGGAAGTGTTCATAATACACTAAATTCCTTCTCTATTTGTTCAAATTTCTTTTCTTTCCTGAGGCAGCTGCTTACGAGGGCATAGATTGTGTCAAATCAAGTGTTTCTGGTATTTCCCAGGCTGCAGTTCAGACCTTTAGAGGTCTGTTACTCTCTACATTTTTTTTGCATTTTTTATCCAAGTTTTACCTCAATCATGGATCAGTGAAATGTTAGAATTTCTCATGAGAGAAAACCACTTGTTTCCAACCACGTTCCTATTTTTTTGCATGTATATAAATGAGTGTACTGATTTCCCAGCTGTATTAATCCCAGCAAAATCACTGAGCTTTGTATTGTTATTCCTATGTTTGAAATCCTGGAAATGCCTTTGAGTATAAAATCACAAAATCACAGAATTGTTAGGTTGGCAGGAACCTTCAGGTCCATCTGCTCCAGCCTCTGCTCAGGCACCTCAAACACATTGCCCCGGACTATGCCCAGGTAGCTTTTGAAGATCTGCAGAGAGGGAGTCTTGACAAGCTCTATGGGCAAGATGTTCTGGTACCTCCTCCCTGTAAGGAGTTATGTTCCAACTTACACAGTTCATCTTGTTGTCTATATGAAAAATTACGAATTAAGGAAATTTTTCTTGTTAGCAAAGCTGCAGGCAGCAATACAGCTGGAATTTCAGGAACAGGCCACTCAGGGAAGTGATGAAGTCACTGTCCTTGGGTATTTTCAGAACAGGGAAGATGTGGCACTGAGGAACATGGTTTAGTGGGCATGGTGGTGTTGGGTTGATGGTTGGACTATAAGATCTTAGCGATCTTTTCCGACCTCAATGGTTCTATGATTCTATGAAAAAGAAACAGGGAAATGCAAAACACTGCCACAAAATATTATTTTTTTTTCAAAATTAAATGCAAAGATCCTTTGATATATTTCAATTCTTAGTAAAAAGTGCCTGGGACCACCTCTGAAGTGTTTTGTTAGAACAGATTTTGGAAGAAAATGTGATATTATTTGTGATATTATTAATATATGTGATATTATTGTAATATTAATTATTATTGTTAAATTTTTCTTTGTTAAAGGCAACAGCAAGTTTGACTAGGCTTTGAGTGGCCAGATTATGAATTGATAACAACAAAATCTTCCAAATGAGCAGGGTGGCAAGAATTACAGCTGACTATGCTTGATGTTTTTTTCAACTGAAATAGTCCTCAAAGTGTATGACAGTATGAAATAGCAAAAGAAAGGAATTTCCATTTCTTAGACAGAATGGACACATCACACATTCGATCTAAATGGAAAGAACAGATATCTTTGAAACATAAAACAAACGTTGCTAAATGAAAGCTTCCAACATAAAAATCCTCTATGTTTCAGTACACTGGGATATGAATTTCATAATTTGTTTCAAAACAATCTGCTCAGAAATCACTGAAGATACTTCCTACTTTTTAGACCAACACATTCTCCCTGACATAAAATGTAAAACAGCAATGGCAAGTTTTTTAATACAACAAAAGGAAAAATGGTGAAAACTGAAGGCACTGCAAACTGAAGCTCAGCTGAAGATCACCTGGCAGCATCCCACTATATTGCTTGTAATACAAATCCCACCCAGCTGGAAGAACTCCTCTAAACATCATAGGGGAAGCTTTTGATGGATTAAATCTGCTTTGCTTAATTTTAATAAATATTCAGGAAAACAAAAAGCATTAACTTAGGTTAAAAAGTTAAAAAAAAAAAAAAAGGTTCTGTCTCCCTAAATGCAGAATGATTTCTGATTATCACATTAATTTAAACTTTAAAACCAGTTCTGTTTTGTTGCAGATTCATTTCTGGAGTAATTCTTTTCATGCCTGTCAGAGCTTTCAGAAAAAAAAGTGACATGCTTTCCTCTTGCAGTTCTTAAAAAGACAGCCTTGATGATTGGAGAAGGGAGAAAAACTCTTAACAGTTGTGAACAGCTAGTAAGTAGACATGGGCTACCTTCCTGTAATAACCTAAACTGCTTTGTAAACGGTGGCTTCTTTAAATGAAGCAGTACAACTGTCCGTACTCTTTATTTTTTAAGTAAAATTATTTCTTAAGGTGAAGAGAAGCTCAGTCTTGATTATGAGTTGTTTACTATTGAAAAGTTTGGATTTAAATACATGGAAAAATATATCTCTGTTATGTTTGGGAATTTAACAAAAATTATCATGCTTTTCTATGCGTAGTAAATATTTTTGAATTTTCCTTACAACAGTTCCCCATGTGGAAGAGAAAGAAGAAAGAAAATGCAGAAATCATAGAATCAGAATCATTGAGTTTGAAGAGACCCTTTAAAGGACATCTGGTTCGAATTTCCTGCAATGAACAGGGACATTTACAGCTAGATCCAGTGTTGGCTGCACCACATAACCCAGTGTCTTCTGCAAACCTTTCTGAGGGAGCACTCAGTTTGAGTGTCAGTGTCATTGATTAAGATATTAAAGAGACCAGTTTCAGTACTGACCCCTGAAGGAAACCTCTTGCCACTGATCTCCATCCAAACACTGATCCATTGATCACGCCAGGTAAAATCTTGCAGTCAGTTCCTTGTGAACTGAACAGTCCACTCTCAAATCCCTAACTTTCCTATTGGGAGAAAAGGATATTATGGGGGACCGTGTCAAAGACTATACTGAAGTCCAGATAGATGACATCAGTGGCTCTTCCATTACGCACTGATGCAGTTATAACATCATAGATGGCTGGTGAAAGGACTAGCCTTTGGTGAAGCCATGCTAGCTGTCTCGTATAAGGAATGTCCAGGAGGACTGAAAAGTTCAATTTCTTTGATATTTTATGTTATTTAATTTCCAGACTGGAGTTTTTCTGTTACCCAGGTATATTCAGCAAAGAATACTGAAGTGCCTGTGGACAACAACTAAGCACATCTACAGCTTTTTAGGGCAAAATCATTTTTATTTCAGAAGACTTGAGCGTAAAGCAAATATTAAGACAAACTACAGTTCTTGTCAAATGAAAACTATTTTTTTTTTAAGTGTGTAAATGTATGAAAAGATCATGGTATTATGCTGAAAGGCAACAGACTATTTTTCAGGCCACGCCTGCCTGATGACATACAGGAAAAAATGGCTGAGCAGCAGGAGAGTGGAAAGAGTGTTTATGAGAGGTCACTCTTGAAACATCATTTAGCAAATAAACAGTCTGTTAAATGCAGTGCCTAACAAAGACTATGACAAAATCTCTGTTTATATCAGTGGGTATTGAATGGTCTTCTATGCACCTATGAGAAGATGATATTAAGATCTCTGATGATGGGAAAGGTTGTGTTACATCCTGCCTGTGAAGGGTGGAAGAGGTGACCAGATTCACAAATTCTCCAGGTTAGATTGAGTTGAAATAACACCCAAGGTCCATAAATAAAAGAAATCTGGATCATCTTTAATAGGAGACTTTCACAAAACACTGATGTGTTGACCATCCCACAGTTATGTCTACCTGAGCTGCATGGTTTTATAGAAAATTCAAGTAAGCCTTGTGTTACTTAACAGAGTGAGATCAGTGCTCTCCTTGCCTCCCTTGCATGCTGCAGCTGATACCCTGAGCCATTCTGACTGCAGCTGCTAATTTTTCAGTCTTACAAAACACTCTTTTGCTTGTTGTTCCTTAGCTCTTGTGACAAAATGGCCTCTGTATTCTGCTGCTACTGAAATTGCTGCTATCAGGAAGTCAGAGACATTTAATAACAGCTAGATAAGGTTTCAAGGCACTTTGAACTACTGTCATCTGTCCTCTGCTGCTCTCCATTTTCAAAGGTGAGGGTTCATGGTGCTGCCACTTTTCAAGCTAGAGCTGGAGAGCAGAGGGGCACACAATCTGTTTATAGTCCCAGGTTTTCCAACAAGCACTTGGAGCCATTTTATACCGGTTCAGTAGGGTTCCAAGCTGTTCTTGTTAATAGCAAGTATGATGACTTGAATGTAAATGTTTGTCTTTATAGTATTCAATTTAACCATGAAAACACTGTCAGACCTTAATGGGAACCTAAAAATCACATCTTTACCCCCAAAACATACATGAGGATCTGCAGAAGGGAGGACAAAGCTTACAGGTTACAGCAAATGTCGGGTTTTATATGAAACAAATTGGCTTCTGATTCATTCACAGGTATAGAACAGGAAAAAAAATCAGATGGTACATAAAGAGATTATTAACAAGGGCTGAATCTCAGAAGGTTCACCTGAAGTTCAGAAAGCAATTCTTGCTCTTGTCAGCTCTCTGAAACTCAGATGCTTCAGCAGAGCTCAAAGTGTGTAACACGGTGGATTTTTACAATTAGTTTCAGAAACAACGAGCTGTCTTTTTGAATTCTGCTCCATCCTCCCTCTAGTCAGGATGAAATGCCATTAGAAAAGCTTGTGTTACTCCACTTCAGTGAGTAGTGTGTCCTGCATCAAGGGTGGAATGTGATATGGTTTACTTTAGTTCAAAATTTGGGGGTCGACTTTAAATTTCAAAAATATGTCAAACTAAAAGATTGCACTGAGTTGTTTGGTCCTTGTTCTGCTCCATTTGAGTTTTTCCCTTGAAAGACTTCATGCACTTAAATGTATTCTCCTATTCTTTGCAAGAGACAAATTTTGGAATCCTTTTTCACTTCTGTATTTCAGTTTCATTTGGTGCCATGGATTGAAAAGTTGTTTGGGTTGCAAGAAGGAAAAAAAAAGAATGAGCAGAAAAACAAATATCACTAGAGATCTCTTCCAACCCCTACGATTCTGTGATCTTTAGGGTCCCTTCCAAACTAAGACACAATTCTGTGATTCTGTGAAATATGGAAGAAGTTTGTAACAGAGCCAGCAGAAGGGAAGTGCCAGCCTGGTTTTAGAGCTGTGATAAGTTTTTAGATGACTCTGTTCCTGGAAAATTTGAGGGTAATTGTGTGCATCTTCAGTTAAGTGGTCAGCAGTAGAAGGATCTAAGCATTTGCTGCATTTTGACCATGATTTTAACAGATTCCTTTCCTGGTATGTAATTACAATTATCATCTGCCTATGGCTAGATTATGCAGAAATGAAGTGTGAGATGATTCAGAAAATTAGCACCTGAAAATGCAAATTGGTCTTAAATCAAACACTGTTATGGATAAATTCTTTGTTACTCTCTTACTCAGAAGTCCCTCTTAAATGCCTTTCCTTTTCAGTAGTTTTCAGCCCCTTAAGTGTAAAGTGTAAGTACACTTTGAAAAATGCTTTTCCTTGGAGACAATGGTGTTTTGATGCAAGTGGAATAGAATCAAAAGTTCTGGCTGAAATGTGTACGCTCCTATAAGAAAAAAGCTCTGACAGAGATTTTTATTCATTTCCTAGACACATAGGAAAGCTCTTGGTTTTGTGCTCTTAAAGAATAATAAGGAGAAGGTGAACTGTAGAGGCAGGAATTAAACTAAATCTGCAATTTTGTGTATATATCTATAGTCTCTATGCATAAGCAGTTCATATACATACCATGTTACATGTGCTGTTTGTGTATATATATATTTGCATGCATACATTTTTGTGTCTGTTTTTCTGTATGTGTGTATCCACACCCAAACACAATTAACAAACATCACCAGACTCTTTGCAGTCTCCCTGATGATATGGAAACCTCAGAAGCCAGACCAGCCAATCTGTGCATCCATATGACAAAATTTAATCAAAACACAATTGTTCCAAAAATTTCTCTGTCACTTAATGTTCTCAGTGCTGAAGAAAAGCTGACAGTCTTTTTCTTTGCTGTGATATATTGCAGTGCTTGAATTTTCAGCCTGCTTTGCTAAGGGCAGGGCTCCATTGACAAATGAACAACATAGTGCAATACACCGACAGCCACTGAAATATTTGTACATCTGCTGACCCAGTGATGCCCTTGTATTTAGGAGGTTGGCAGATCCTGACTCGCTTGATAAATCAGAATTATGCCGAGTCCCTTGGATTGGACTCGCTTATTTCTCCTCACATTGTTCACAGTGGCTGGAAAGGTGACAAGTCACTATTATACTGCGAGTGATTAAGTCCCAGTCAAGGATGACGACAGTAATAACTGGCTGACAAGAGCATCTTCCACATAAATAAGGGCAATATAATCAGTAGATCTGTCAGCCTTATTACATAGTTTCCTGCAAGGATATTTCAGATTCTGAGATGAAGAGAAATGAAATAAAAAGGAATCACAATGCTGCCATGCTCTGCATTAAGCATTTGCCATACAGTGGCATTTTTTGCCTGCTATTGGTTTTACATGATGATATAGCAATTACTCAGGCATTGCTCCTGTGAGGAATTCCTACCCAACACCTTTGAAACCAAGAGCATAATCAGGATTTAGAAAAAGGGTGAGAAGCTTACACAACAAGTGACATACCACTATGTCACAGATATATGTAACTATACGTGCAAGAAATATTTGCCTGAATGTTTCTGGTATAAATAAAATATCAAATGACAGCAGCCAGAAAATGACTTCTACATTTCTACATAGCTGGTTTTTGAGTACTTCCCTAAATTTGATGCTGACCTATTTTAGAGATTGAGGGCATAGCTGAGTTACTGTGAGTTATTGTGTGCTTTAGTGTGGCAATCTGTATGCTCCTGTCACCACCATTCTACCAGTGGAGGCATGATAATTCCAACTGGTGATTCAGTGCTGTATCTATAACATGTCTAAAGAAGGGAATGCTGACGCAAGGTATGAGTCATACATAAGAATTCTCTTTGGAACAGAAAGAAAACCAGGTATACCTGAGCATTTAAGAAGTTCATACGTAAAAACAAACAAACAAAAAAAAACCAACAATTTTTACCACTGCCATATGGAATTAAACTAAGAGAAGGGAGATTTAGATTGGGTATAAGGAAGATATCTTTTACAGTAAGAGTGATGTGGCACCAGCATAGTTTGGCCCAAGAGGTGGTGGATGCTCCATCCCTGGAGACTCAGGGTGGAGAGTCAGGCTGGACAGGGCTCTGGGCAACCTAAGGTGTAGGTGTTTCTGTTCATTGCAAGGGAATTGGACTAGATGTCCTTTAAGGGTCCCTTGCAACTAAAACGATACTATGATTCTATGTAATAGACAAATAAAAAGAGATTGTTAGACCAGGAAATTACACAGCACAGCCTGCATGTGGGGCTACCTGCTTGTGTGGCACTACTATATTTCCACAGCAGCCAAATGACTTTATTTGCTTTTCTCCAGATGTTTGAACCATTGGCATTCAGACAATGAAGTATTGTGTACTCTGGTGATATTTAACACCATATAGTCTCAAACATAGACGAGAACTTACCATGACAAGGTCTTCATGAAACCTGATTATAGCTGATGAAAAGACTCCAACAGATGTTGCATGGATTTAAAATAAGATTTAAATGAATTACAATGAGTTGGGAGCAAATGAAGGTCCTTCATCCTTCCTAACGCACTGAGGAAGCACAGACTGAAGTGATCATGCTGGGACTGAGCTCCTTCAATGCTCCCTGACAAATTCAAGACTGGATTTCAGACACAACATTACCACATTGTGCTTCTTATTCAGGCTGATACCCAGACTTAAAACAAATGCTGTGTATGAACTACAAATGCACTTTTCATCTCTGTTTCTCTTCTTCCTGAGTATGTTCTGGGAGCGCGTATTTGAGCTGGTGGTATCTTCTTCCAGCTTATGTTAGTGAGACGCAAAGCCAATTCATAGCTGACAGAGAAGAATGTCAATGAATGTAAGAAATTATAATACCAGTTATTACTCCACATCTAAATTTCTTCCGTGGCTTGATACAGAACTTATTTTTCATGTGGCTCTGGTATCTTCAGGAGAACAGTTTTTTTTTTGAAGTCTAACTACATATTTGCCAATGACATTCTGTGGATATAACCCTCAGTATAATTCAGTGAGCTTTTTTTTTTTTCCCTTAACAAAGAGAAAAAATGATTTCTCTTGAAAAGTAATCCACACATAGTGCTTGTTGGGAGTAAATAATTCTTCATTAATCTCTGTAGAATGGTTAAAAAAGTGGTATACCGTAGGTCTTTTTTGCAGATGAGCCTTCAGAACTGCAGAGTACTGCAGGACTGATCTCTATTGTCAGGTTGCTTATGCATCTTCCAGTAGCATTAACCCATTTAGCTGTGGGAAGAAGGGGAAAAAAAGAGTGAGATAATGTGTCAGACAATGACAGGGAAAAGCAAATGCCTGGTTCCAGGTCCTTAAAGGAATTTGCTTGCATGAAAGCTGTCTCAGCTATTAACATACTGAGCTTTTAGAAGTGAAGAGAAGAGACACTGGGAAGATGATAGGAGAGCCTTGTGTTAAAATCTGTAGACTGCAAATCTTCGCTTTGCTTGAGTTGGACCCAGTAAGAAATTAAGCCAAAATTAAGGTAGGTTAGAGATTTGTGAGGTTATAAAATTCCGGTAACATGAGAGATACATTTTTTTTACATTTTCCATCTGAGTTGCACTTGAAAAAGCAGGCAGATGTTTACAAATGCGTGGCTACATGTATAAAATAAGTGCCCTCAGATTTAAATGATCTATCCATGGGTAGAACCCACTTCAACCTTACACAAGTTTCCCTCTCTAACATTCAGATGCAGATTTTAGGCAGAAGGAAGCCATACTTCATCATCTTTGTTTAAACTATCATCAGCTCTTTTGCAACAAATTAAAATTCAGAAGTGATGGAGACAAGTACCATAAAAATCCACAGCAACAGTTACTTTTTTTCCTTTTTCAGTTGATGAAATTTGGATTGCTGGGTTGGGCAGTGATGTGTTATTTACATTTTCTCTAAATGGCGGATGATCAAAGTAATTGGTAGAGTTATGAAAATGGGAAGAAAATACAGTGTCTGATGTTTTTGGATTTCTCTAGCACAAGGCATTGTTATCTAGCATTCTTAACAGCAAGCAGGCTTATTATTTTTTTTCCAGACAGAAAAATATTGCACTTTGTCAGATTGTATGATTAAGTGAATAACAGGTAAAAGCCCTGTCAACTTGTTCTTCTCGTGAACAGCCAAGAATCTCTACAACTAAACTCGCTGAAGTACAACGCCTTGTACTTCAAACTTAATAAATTCTCTAAGAGAAGATTTTTTTTCACTATTCAATTTTATTGCAGCATGTCTGCTCTCTTATTCCTCCTTTGGTCTTCAGGTGCCAAAAAATTTTGAATAAGAAAAAGGAAAGAAACCTTCTTGTTTTTTTACCTTGTTGTCATTTGATGTTTTGTTTTCTTTTGCTTTGTTTTGTTTTAATAATTCTTTAGGTATTATACTTTAATCACTTCTACTAATCTGCACTAGGCTGCTAGATTGTAAGTAATGAATTTTATTTAAATCTTGCACATAAAATTTGATCTCTGTTACTTTTAAAATTCTCAGTTACATTTCAATTGAAGAATACCTTGCATGTCTGAGAGGCATTCTTTGCTTCCAAGATGCCTATTTGCTGTCTCTACCCCATGGACAGCTTCTTCTGGCTCAAGGAAATCACCAGAAGTTTCATCCATCATGTGAACGTCCTCAAAGTTTAGCTCTAGTCTTCTTGTTCATTTTTAATTAATTTATTTGTGGTTCTGCCCATACCCAAAATAACTTGGAGTAGCAGAGATCTGTAGGTCGCTTATGTTTAACTGAGAGGCAAATATACAACAGTACACCATTGACAGAGCAAATTCTCAGCTACAAAACAACTTTCTTAGCATAGTCACTACCATTAGCTGTGCATTTTTGCCAGTGATGATCAAAAGCCTGTATTCCATGCTCATAAATAACTTCACCAGTGGAGGTGAACCACTGTTGCTGCTGCCACTGCTGAAACGCACCACCCACTGACTGACTGTGCTCACATCCACTGTTTGGTCTCCATCAATATTCAGCAAGCATAGATGTCAATGGCTGCAATTTTTATCCTATGTGGAGGAATTCAGTGACACACCTGTGCTCCATATGCACTTCTGTGTCAGACACCATTTTGTCAGACTGCCCCTTTGCTGCCATCTGTCACACAGCAACAAAATGCAATGAAGTATTGGTGAGAAGGTTCAACTTCTACCAACCCACCAACATCTGCCTCTGACATCGTGGGCCAACATAATAAAATAGGAGTCAGTACTTCTGGAGCATCCCTCATATATATGTTGGAGCCAATAGCTTGATGAATAATGTCACAGAGTATGTATAAAATATACAGATATAAAATGAAAACCCAGTATATGCAGATAAAAAATTAAGTCTCCAAAATGACTCAAGATTTTTGTTCCTTAGATGATGTCCGATTTGGACTCAGTGATGGCTGGACATCCAGACCTACTTTAGCTTCCATGTGGTCTTCCTCTGAGCAGCCACTCTGGCAGCAGAAAAGGACAGGACAAAAAGTCAGTGGGCTCCATTTTATATCAGTGACCTGATATTTCCAATTCAAGGTGTCAGTAGAAACCCCTGAAAAACTCATCTCTCATTACAGTTTAACATTAAACTCATTTTTTTCAGCACAGTACAAGCTCACAGATACAGTAGTGAGGCAAAGGCTCTAGCTGAATATTTTAAATCTTGCAAAATGTTTAGCTCCAAACAGTATCCAGCTGTCTGTGGACAGTGTATTTCTTTACTGATATTTTCCTCCCTGAGACAGTTTGTTCTTCCTTAAGCAGTATCCTAGAATGCTGTTTGGAAAAAATAAGGAAAAGAAAAAAGAAAAACCACCACCACAGCAGAGATTTTTAAATGGAAGTGCTGCAAGCAGAAAAATAAGCTTTCTGTTTTCGCTCCTGAGTTTCCCAAGAACCAGGACACTATAGTGACATAAGAATTGTTTACATTTCAATATTTTCAATTGTACAGTTGGACTGCCATGTAAATGCTGTGGGGTGTAAAAGACAGAGATATCCAAACTGAAGACAGGTGAATTTGGTTTTTTTTTTGATGCTGAGAATGAATATCTTATTTGAACTGAAATAAAAGACCCTGTAAGTAGAAAAAACAGTGCTGATGTTGGAGGAAGGTCCAAGAGCAGTGAAATCTTACAGAAACAATACTGGTGTTACTTTTGCCATTTAACCGTGAAAATGGAGATAGAATTTTGGAAATATACATGAGATTTTTAAAACAAATCTTTAAAAATTTGCCCTTTGTATAGTAAGAAAAGAGAAATACATTAAACCATGTCTTCCCTTTGGTAGGAGATATTTCAACAATTCCAGTTCCTTCTCTCTTACAAGAGTGGGAATTTGCAGGGGCTCCAGTGGATATATTTAGCTTGGGGAGCACATAATGGGCATAAATGGAAGATGGACATCCTCAAAGATCAAGACTGTTCAGAAAGGACAATCTGGTTGGATTCCAGTGCACACTGTTTCAAGTATTCTAGAGAAGCAGGTTCTAAGCACATGAAATCACTGTCTTTTTTTGACTAGCTTGCTCTCAAGGGATTCATCAGTGACGCACTACTTATATTGAAGTTGGTGGGCTGGTTTCCTGGTTACCAGTCTGGAAAAGTTACTGTAAGGATGAATTCCAAATAATTTAGGTGTTTCTAGTGAAGTAAATTTTCAATCATTTCCCAAACCATAGTCAAAATTTCATTTTAATCACTGTTCTTTGAATGTTTCCTATATTTCGTCATGGACCAGAGAGAAATAGACACTTTCAGCAAGAAAAGAGAAATAGCTTCCAGGCATCCTGAACAATACAAAATGCAGACGAGACCCTGAAAGGAGTTATTCTCGAAAAGTACCAACCACTTGTTTAGTATGCGAATTAAGGACATTTCAAAGACATTAAGGATTTTCAGTGTGAGTTGCATAGCTTTACAGCTCCATACAATTTGAAGGAGAGTTCCTGAATTGCAAAAAGAAGGAAATAGAGAATGTGTTGCTTGCAGACTAAATTTCCTGTGAGGAGCCAGGATTTAGACTAGATGATCCTTATGAGTCCCTTCCAACTCAGGTGATTCTATGATTCTGATTCTATTCTTCCTGTTGCAGTGGACTCAGTTACTGATGTTTAACAGAAACAGAGAACAGATTGCTGTCCAGAACATTACATGGTTTAAGAAATTTCCAAAAGTTAATTTTCAGCTCTGAATTGCACTATGATTACTTCGGGATGAATAGAGTAATGAGAATAGAAAGGACTAGGTGACCAGCAAACACTTAGGGGGTTCTCTGTCCTGTTCAGTTTCTACTCCTGAGGGACACAGTGCTGTAAAGAGTATCCATGGCAAAATCTGCCATTTTTCTCAGCTATTAGGTAGTCATCACTGATCCACTGTCAGAGGAGAGCAAGGCTGGAAAACTTCAGAGTGGTGCCATCAGACTGTAGTGTAAGAAGTTCCATGTTCTCTCACTGCCTGTGCCCTGATTCCTGATCTGACATAGGCACTGCCTCTCCAGGCAGAAGGCACAGAAGTGAAAGTACAGTGTTGGAGACTAGAAAGCAGTGCTCTGCACGGTGCTGTGGTGCTGATTGTCCATGCACCCACTAAAGGGCTTCTGTCTCTACCTCTGTAAAGAATGTCACCAGTGTCTGCTCTCCAGGGAGCTAAAACATGCTTTGATAAGAGCAAAGTAGCAAACTCTGTCTAGCTTGTCAACAGACCAGCTAGTTAATATCAACTTACAAGCTCTGTATTATTAGGATTTTTCAACCTCTACGTACTGTGGAATAATAGCAATTTACTATAATAGTTGTTTAAGAGATCATACTGAGAAATAATGCTACTCTATCCCTAGGAAAGCTTTTCTCTATTTTTTTTAGCCTATCACGGCACCAGCTAATTACAGCTTTGATGTGCACTGGCCTAGGTCCAAATAACTGAAATCCCACAGGATCCCACTGTCATTTTTCAGAAACTTGAGTTAGAGAAGCAAAAATGTCTGCATCTTCTTCAAACTGGTTTCAAAATCTAAAGCCTAAGGGAGAACCATGATTATACTCTCTTTCAGTGTCCAATGCTTTAGGACATGCATAAGATCTTATGTAGAAAATATTTAATATATGTGATAATTCTGATTAAGAACAGAACTTTAGTAAAGCACTTTCAGTACCTTGCTAATTTCTCTTTGTATATCTTATATGAACAAGGAAAGGTGGAAAGGAGGAGATTAGATTCTCATAAAATTGCGTGGTTAATTAAATTGCCTCCTTGGCAAAGAATGAGCCCTATTTGACATTTTTCATGATTACCTTTCTGAAATTGATAAGAAATGTGCTTTAGTCAACTAAGCTATCTCATTCTTAAAAAGCTTCAGAAGTCTAGAAGAGGCATTTTATATAAGCTTGTTAAGAAACTGATCGAAATTCAAAATAAATTCACTCCCAGAGATTTAACCATGACAACAAATGGTGCATTTATATCAAATAAACTTCAAACACAAATGCCTAATTTGTTTTTTGCATTTAATTCAATGTTAGTGGTTTGAGACTCAGCACAATAGGTTTTACTTTTCACTGCTGCATATTCTGTTGCTATATCAATTGTTTACTGTTACAATTGATTATACTTAGAATCACAGAATCATTAATTTTGGAAGAGATGTCTAACATCGTCTAGTCCAATCACCACCCATCCCCACCATGCCCACTAACCTGTCCCTCAGTGCCACATCTATACATTTCTTGAACACCTCCAGTGGCCGGGATTCAACCACCTCCCTGGGCAGCCTGTTCCAATTGCCCCTCTTTCAAAGGAGAATTTTTTCCTGATATCCAACCTGAACCTCCCCTAGTGCAACTTAAGGGCATTATCTCTTTTAATCTTCCGTTTCAGACTGATGAAATGTATGTTCCTGATTCATTCTCTTAGCTTGCCCGAACTCCTCACTGCAATAATCAAAAGCTAGTTGGGTGTTCATTTCTTGATATCCTCCTTGGGCTTGCTGCAGGTAAGTGCAGGGTACCAGCCGTACTGTGGGAGGGGCTGAGAGAAAGTATCAGAATGGAGCAATGCAGTTCAGGTTGGGTAAGGAATAAAGGCTGACCTGCTGCAAGGTTTAAGCTGCTGTTTCCATGGGTAAACTACTCAGACTTTAAGCCTTTGAAAAATTCTTTCCACACCAGCAGAGAAAGGCTGGAGCTTAACATCTTAATGTGCCCAGGACTCCATTTGGAGTCCAATGGACGTTGCTTGGGGAAGAATTAGGGATTTTTGGGGAGATAAGGAGTTGTCTCATTCAGCCCCACTTTGACACTGTTTCACTTTCTGCAAGAACCTGTAAAGAGATGAAGAACTGAAGGAAGAGTGTAGGTGTGGGAAGGACAGCCTCATGCTGAAGTGCATTAGCCCTCAAGAAAATTAGAATCTCTGTTCCACAGTTGCCATGAGTTTACCTGGAGATTCAGACCACTGGCAATGAGGTTTTGAAACCAGAGTGATACAGAGACTGAAAGGGGCAGCTTAACTGAAATTTGGCCCTGTACTCACTACAGAAGGAAGCAGAATAATCATGACGGTACCTTTCAGAGTTTTCTCGTGAGGACAAAGGGCAAAGGAAATAAAAATGTACCCCCTTTCACAGAATGACAGTTCAGGTTTTGGTGGTGTCAGGAGAATGCCTGACATTTCTGACCTCTAATGGCAATTCTGAATGTATTTCAGGGATATCTTGTGTGAAACGTTTTCTACAGAAAAAAAAAAAAAAAAGGGCTTAGTAGCAATCAGAGGTGGTGTTTCTTGGTAGTACTGCTCAAGAGAAGGGAACAAACAAAACAAAACAAAAAGCTTCACTGTTCTTTGAGCTAAGAATGGAGAAGCAGATATTTGATTACTTCTAACAGATTAAGGCTGGATTACATCCTTGGGTTATCATCTCCATAGGAACAGAGGTGAAAAGACAAAAAAAAGGCAAAAAAAAAGAAAAAAAATAGAAGTGGACGCATAACCAACTAAAACATACAAGGCAAAAATGAGAGGCCAGGTTTTGTTGATACTGTAGTACAGTATCCCTGTTTGAAAACTTAGTGCTTCACAATTGAAAAGATTTTCCCTTAAATGGAAAAAAAATTCAACCTCCAACCTGATATATTTCAGCTTTTATAGTTCATCAGAAAATGGCAGTTATAAGTCAGTCAACAGAGCTAGCAAGAAGTAAATGAGTAAGCAGTTTGAGAAGAATCAACGAATATATCAAAGGCAAATCTTTCCAAGAATACTCAGCAGTAATTTTGCTTATTGCTTTGCAGTAAATTTCAGTGCAGCCACTCAGCTGTCCTCCTCAACATACCACTGCACTAAAGTAATTACATCATTAAATGAGCTTTTGAATCAAAAGTGAAAGGTTTACTGGAGATGACAGAGAGAGTGGAAACTTCACTGGTGACTTTTGCATCTTGTTAGAATTCACTTGAAACAAATCCTGGCCCCATTTCTTGGTGATGCATTTTTCATGTTTATTTTCTGCATTTTGCTTTTTTTTTTTTCCTCCAAAACTTCATTGCAAAGTAATTAATGCAATATGGCAGTTTTGAATAACCCATCTGGACTGATTTTATTCTGTGAGCTTTCTCAAAACTATTAATTTCACTTTTGTCACAGTTGTACCGTGCATGTGCCTTGCTGAAAAAATATATAGTCATTACCATTTTCAGACAGGTGCACAAAATGATCCTAAACTTCAATTTCTGTGTGGCAATACGGCGCTTGTGCATCCACCATTAAACACGGAGATCTAGGTTAGAGTTCCTGTTCTTTTATGTAGATTAATTTCCATTTATCAGCCCTGAATACCATCAGTCTTTTAGCACTGTGAATTTCCTTCATTTCTGCGTAGCAGCTTTAGGCTTAACCATCCTGAATAATTTCATATCCTCTGCAAAACTTTTTCCCTCACTATTTATCTCTTTTCCTTTATCCTTTACAAATATGCTGAGCATGACATGTCCAACCACATATCCTTTGAGACTTTCATTTAACTGTTGCAGTATTCATTTGCTAATAAATGTGGTTACAGCAGGACAGAGACGAGGATTATTTTTGTTGAAAGGGGAAAAACTTTTGCAGTTTTTGCTGAAGGCCCCTATTTTTTAAGTATAAATACATTCTGAGTTGTAATACTGTGGTTGTATGTCCACCATTAAACACAGAGAGCTAGATTAGATTGACTTCATCTTACTAACAAAGTGATACTTCCAATTTTACCTCTGGCTCATACCGTATCTATAATTCCAACCCTAATATTAATTTCAGACTTTATTACAGTTCTTCACCAATCTGGCTGGTGACAGTCAACAGTAGTAATTTGTCCTTCCCATGATATCCCAGGTCACCCTCTGTGACACTGGCACCAAACTATTTCCTATTTTCCTGATTCTCAGGCTGGGTCAAGCAGCAGGTTATTTGATTAGCATTTTGGTGAGTCCACAAATCTGAAAATCTTTTGAAAAATAGCATCTCTCAGAGGTTTGTGTTCAGTTTAATGCTTTCTGACATTTCTATTGCTGACAGTTCCAGCTGACACAGTTCCCTGCCATCCTCTTCTCTGCTTTTATTTATTAGTGATAACTTCCTCACCTTCCTTCCACAAGTGAGGATAAAAGATTTCCTCATTTTCTATACATTCATCACCCGTTCATCTTACTTAAACATTCTACTATGTTTGAATTTTTGATTATTAGCATTTATGTCTTTGTGTTATTTATGTCTTCACCAAGTTGGTCCTTGTTTCTTTTTCTTCATAATTGATATTTTATTTGCTACAATCGATTGTCATCTTCTCAGGTAAATACTGCTCCCACTTTTAATGTTTTTTTTTTTCACTTCTAACATGCTCCTTTGAACTTCTATTCAGTGATGGTGGCTTTGGGGTGTGGGAATATAAGTCTTACAGCCTATGTTTCTAGGGTAAATATGTTTTAGAAACATTTCACCTCATCATCTGCTCCTTTTAAATGTCTCTTTAACAATCTTCCTCATTTTAGAGTATTTTTTTCCTTTTCAGTGTTGGTGCTTGGAGCTGCCAGCTGCTTGTCCTTTTTTCTCTGTTGACAGTTTACCCACAAAGCAGGCATGAATGGTGTGACTGCATCTTGAAATTACATTCACCCAGCGTATATGAGATGTCCGATATGTCTCAGTGCTGATCTCCATTTTTTTTCCTCTGATTCCAAAATCATTTTTAGCTCAGCTTCCCAGACCTCACTCCCACTGACAAGACTGTAGGAGGAAGACAAACTGCACTAGGAAATGTTCATCTTACTAAGTTTTCTACAGTCATCTCCACAAAGGGAGACAAGCTTGAAGGGCTGCAGATTTGAAGGCAGATGATTCAAGTATCCAGAGACTTCATCTATCCTGTCACTGCCAGAAAAGACCACTCTCCCTGTGATTTCCATGCACATCACCACTGCTGCACTTACTTGATGCTCAAGTGTAGCCACAAAGACTCTGGCAGGAAAAAGCTGCTCAGTCTGTGCAGTTTAAATCGGTTCAGGGCAGAAGATGTTTAATAATGTAAGGACACATAATTCACTGACAATTAATGGATTATCCACTCAGGACCAATGCATACCACACTCTATACCTAGCTGAACCCAGTACATAAAAGGACAGACATCTCATCTTTTGTTTTCACGGCTAGTTCACTTTTAGTACTTAACTGAAATAAATCTGTTGTTCCTTATTGTTTGTTTTTATTTTCTTTTTAGCAGTTGATAGTATTCATAAAAGTCTATGAACCCAAGCAGGGAAACATAAAAAGAGAACACTTAGAGTCATTTCACTTATTTGATCCATAATACAGAAGTTCAAGAAGACAAGTGGCTGAAAATGTAATAAAGATTCTGTGACATATAAACAAGTGGGTCAGTTATTATCATAAACCATGAGGTTTATGTGGTTTGTGACATGATGCTTTGTGGTAAAAATGGTGAAAATTTGTAGGGTGAAAATGAATTTACAGACCATTAGATGCTTCACATCTATCTCTTGCACAGAGTAGCTTATTCCAAAGCTGCCTCATATTTCTCCATGCACTGAAGCAGAGAAGAACCTGTTAGGCTCTAGAAAGTCCTAACTTCTTGAAGAGACTGCTACCTGAAGAGAATTGGCAGAAGAAGGCAAAAGGAGGCAGCAGCTAACAGTGAATAGAAAAATAAAGTTTTAAGCTAGCAAAAACAAGACACTTGAATGTCAGAACTTGTAAAACTAATTATATTAGCAAATGAGGTACACTGTGAGGCAGGAAACAAACATATTCTTTGTAATCAGGTTTTCTCTCCAGTACCAAAAAAATAATCAGTTTGATGAAATGCAAGAGGGACATTTATCTTCTATCTTTACAAGATGTCGTGTGAACTTCTCTCTCCTGCCAATTAGTATTGATCTTATTCACTTTATGTTTCCTTTCTAACAGTGAGGTAATAGAATCTGACACATAATTTGCTGAAATAATTTTTTCATTAGACTGCACCAGACCTTGTCAATATCTGGAGATGTTAGGCAGTTCATTGTAACATTGTATCTAGTAGTGTTCATTTAATATCTTTATAATAATAAGTTAGTCTGCAAAATAAATATGGTTAGGGAAGGTTTTGGTGTTCAAATTTCTAGTAAAGTTGAGTGGCATATAGCTAGATTTAAATGTAAGATGATAAATTGCTTTGATACCACTTCAATATTTGATCTGGTTTTGAATTGTTGGTTTTGTTTTGTTGTTGTTGTTATTGTTTTTTGTTTTGTTTTGTTTTGTTTTGGAAATAGAAGCACAATGTATCAGCTTTCAGAGATTTATATTAAAGCCAATTAAAAAAAATAGGCAAGCTAGCTGCCAACATTCGCTTTTTGACCCACGCTTCCGCAGATAGCATTTTCTTTTTGATTGACTCACAAGGGTTGTAATTTCAGCATATTAAAAAAAAAAAAATCACATGAAATAATTTGCTTGATCTTCCAAGCTGAAGATTAATGTACAGGTGAACGTAGCCTTTTTTCTTCTCTGTTTTCAGAGATATCACTTATACTCTGTCCTTCCTTGTCTTCCTCTAGTTCTGTCTTTTGTTTTCTAATCAGTTTGTAAGCCCTCTATAGACAGTAATTCTTAGAACAGAACGGTGTCTCAGCCAAGGTTTATAACTGGAATTCAAATAGTGGAAAATAATATTCTTCATCTGAAGTCAAGCTGGTTTTTGGGGAAGGGGTATGACAGTCAACTTTAAACCTTGCATGGTGAGAATGGTTTGTGCATTCCAAGAAGTACCACAGAAAAAAAACTTCTAAAGCCCTGCAGGACCAACATGAGCTCTGAGAATTAGAAAAATGTAAAGCAATCCAAGAATTCCTCTGAATTATTCACACAGGATAATATCTTGCTATGCCTGAGCAGACTGAATGATAAAACATAGCCACAAGTGAGTTATGCCTTATCTATCACTATTCAAAACAGAAATTCCTCTCTACAGATGGAAGCCTTATCATATTCTCCAGCTGTACAACGAAAAGCCTGAGAATATGATCCCTTGAATCAGTAAAGTGCACTGATTGTTGATCAGTAGGGAGAAATCATCACTGCTGGGGATTCTGATTCTAGACATTGGAGTTTGCATGGTGCAAAGCCACCAGAGCCTCAAATACTCTCAGCACCTAAAGTACCTCAAGGGCAAGGGAAGTAAGGTGGAATAACTGAGGTAGGACTGATCCTGCTTAACTCTGTGTGTCTACAATGGAAGTATCTTCATGTGAGGCAGGCAATGATGCTTTCAATTTCAACTGCAGTTGTAGTGGGTACAGTTCACATGATCTCGTTAGTACATGTTTTGGAATTATGTGAGCTGTTTGCTTCCTGGCTCTTACTGGGCTTGTTACCCACATCTACAGGGACTACAATGGAAGTCTAAACAGACTTAACACATGTAGACATGGATCTATGCAGATACTTCTCAGTGTGGATACTCATACTCGGACATATAAATGTCACACTATATCTATGTATCTTCCTGAAAATATAAGAAGTTTACTTTTCTTAATTTTGAACCTGCCAGAAAAATGACAGTTCTGTTGTTCTGTTCCATTTTCCCAAATTACTTGAAAATGCACAAAACCCTAATCTCAGTGGAATGATGGAAAGGTGTTCTTCATTTCTTGGGGTAGAAATATAGTAAAGATATCTGAACACAGAGGTTCATAGAAAGGTGCAGCAGATGCAATAGAAGTAAAAGGTATTTTTAGAGTTTGGCTCAGGGATCTCAGCTTAAGACCTTTTCCACTGACATCATTTGGCTATTATAAGGGCCTTTAACATGGGGCATCACAAGTTCTCTACCCTGTAGCTGTCCATGATGAATGAAAGACCAAAAAAAAAAAAAAAAAAGAACGAAAAGAAAAGGAAATGATCATACAAATTTACAAGTTGCTCCAGGGAAGGTTCAGGTTGGATATTAGGAAAATAATTTTTCTCCAAAAGAGTGATTCTATGATTCTGTGACCAAACCCAATGTAAAAACTGGCTAAATAAATACTCTGGCACTGAGACACAAATGTATATCTAAGTTTCCAAGCAAAAACGAAGAAGCTCATTTTCCATTCCAACTGTAACCAAAGGGCAACATAACCACATGAAGCAACATGACCACATAAAGCAACATGACCACATAAAACCATTTTTAACCTCACAAATGCACAAGAGAATCTGAAAGCAAAAAGTCATTCTGAATTTTTTGAGCAGGAAATAGACATACAGAAAACAAACAAACAAACAAAAAAAAAAAAACAACCACTAAACATAGGCTTCTACAGGAATTTGTTTATATGAAGAGAGAAATCTATCTCTAGAGAAGTGTGGAGGGCTAAAAATGCAGAGGGTATTGTTCTCTACTCCATTCTGTATTTTATTCTCATTGAAAATCTCTATAAGATGAAGCTGTGAAGACATTCTAACCATTCTCCCCCAAAACTACTTTTTTCCCTCTGAAGTCATACTAATACTGTAGTAAGTCAGTGCAAAATAAAGAAGTTAAACTGACTTCTACTAGGTGAATTCATGCAGCATGGGGCCCAAATAATAACCTTTCTGTTAAACTGTTTGCTCTTTAGGGTATTAAACTGCACTTGCATCATCATTTAATCAGAATTCACAGCACTGCCAAAAGTCATAAGGTTTATCTTCAATTTATTACAACAATAATATTTTCCTTTGGCTTCTGAAATAGGCTATTGGAGAGTTTCAGCAGGCATGTGCACAGTTTTGTGACTTTAAATGACTGTGGTCTTAACTGGTTCTTAGAACTGATGAGGAAAAAGGCAAACAAGCAAAATACCTAAGGTCAGTATCTCCTTAAAAAATCAATAGAGACACCCTTAATCAACAACTATTAATCAAACAGCAAAGCTTCAGACATTAGGATGAATCTTAAAAAAAAATTCAAAATCAAAACCAATTCTTTGGACAAATGTAACCCAAACAACAAAGCCACTTACTGGCAGATTTCCATTGGATACAAGAAATCAGACCTTTTTTGGGAAACATCCTAATCTCCAGGCAGACTGGGAAAAAGAATCTACAGTAATGTTTCTGATTTTGTTGAATACGTTAAGACTAAGTTTTCAGTAAGCTAGCTTTCAATCAGAGACATTCAACTGAAAGGCATAATTTGGATGCATACCACCCAAGAACAAAAGCAAAGGGAAAATCAATGTAATGTAATTTAATGGCACATGATTGTAAGATCTGAAACCTAAATGTTCCATCCATTTCAATGGAAGTGGGAACAATTCATTCAAAAATAAATACAAAACCAAAGACTGTCAGAATCTTTTGTTGAACTGATTTTGCTGCAAAAACATGGATTTATTATTGCAACAAGAACTCAATGAATTTTAACAAAAAAAGTGTTTCTAGATGTAATTTCTAGAAATTTTGCCTGAGAGAGGAAGAAAAGAGAAGCCTGTGAGCACGTAAGCTAGCACTGCTTCTGGTTCTCATTAAAATGAAACTGTTTATTCAAACTACACAAACTAAAATGAATTACTGTTATTTAAAACACTTTAAGAAGACAAAGCCTTTACTGTATTTGTTAATCTTATATAATCTATGTATTTTTTTATGTTTTAATAACATATTTTGTTCAAATTCTGGATATACAGGGGAACTACTAAAACAAGCCAAGAGAAATAAAAAACTGGCATTAGACTTCAGTTATCACAAAGCATGTGCTGAAGTGGTCATTCTGAAAATAAACAAGTAAAGAGTCAGGTCTCCCAGGAATTGGAAGCAAGAGTAATTTATACAAGCATTACATTAACACATAAATGTCAGAGTAAAGTAGTTATAAAGTAGTTATATAGTAGTTATGCCATATAGGCATGGGAGGATGCCCAAGAGAAGAAATTTCAGTACAGTCAACAAGTTGAAAGTGAAACCAAAGATGTGATCATATGAAGAAAAGGGAGATATAATAGTTGTTCCATCAAGACATCTGCCCTTTGATCATAAATTAAGAGGCAGTGTATTTTTCTGAAAACATATGACTTGAGTAATAAATTTTCCAGTTTCACAATTAATATCATTTTCCCGTGTACAGAAGAAGGTAAGTATATTCTTGCAAAAGAATGATCCAGTCAGAATTAGGTGCTAGTTTCCCCTTTTTTGTTTTTCTGATTCATTTGTGGGTCCTATTTTTACTTTTTCAAAACACACTGAAAGGCCCATGTTCTTTTACAAAACAGAATTGTTTTCTCAGTCTCAATCTCTCTTACACACACACAAACTTATTTTTCAATGTTCACTTATGTTTAACCAAAAAGCAGTAGACTGAATGACAAAAACTTTACTTAAAGCCTGCATTTTCATTTAATTGTTATATATTTATAGTTTTATAGGTGGGGCACAGACAGCATGGTAATAAAATGTTTTACCATTAAAAATGATGTAAAATATTCCCCCTTTTTTTTCTGAGAAATTTAGGCTCTGAATTCTCTCCTCATCATTGGCCAGTAGACTGGAGGAGATTTGTCTCCAGATTTAGATTTTTTAGTTCATCTAGATGACTGTAGATGAAGTTGAGATGTCTAAGTGAGTTAGAAATTTTGAGTAACCATCATATCCAATAGAATCTGAAGATCTCAATCTCAAGGTATGTACAGAATCCTGCTTGAAATTTTTTAGTGACACACTCCATTCTTTCTGAATGAAATATCATAGAAGTGAGTTGGAAGAGATCCTTAAAAGACACTTAGTCCAACTATGTTGCAATGAACAGGAACATCTACAGCTAGGTCTTATCCAGCCTCACCCTGGATATCACCATAGAATATCACAATTTCCAGGATTAAAGTCACATCTAAAAATATTTTATCATAAATGTACGACAGTTTTATCTGATAGTTTTATTCTCTTGTGAGACAACATCTCACGGCGGTCTTGAGTTATGAAGAAATAGTTACCTACACCTACATGTGCTCAAAGTGAGACATGTGCGTTCACAGAGCTTCCTGGATCAACGGAAAGTGGGATTAAAATAGCAGTTCCTGTGGCTTTTGTTAGGCAGTATTTTCTGGTCTTGAGAATAAAGCTATGAGCACTAGATTTGATGTAACACACAGCGGTTTCAGCATCTTGCTGTGTGTCGGCAGGAAAACTTCATCTGCAGATTCTCTCTCAGCTCCTGCTTACAAGTTTAAGAGCAGCAGTAACCTACTTGATGCTTTTGAGTCTCTTTAATAATCAGGTTTTCTAATAAATTGGCAGATAGTCCCCAGTTCATCATGCAGCTCCAGGTTTTTGGAAAGTTACTGCTTCCTTAACCTCGCTGCTAGTTCCCAGTCTCTATGCAAAACCTATGCCCTGATGGGTTACCTCTACTTTTCCTGTGCTGTGACTGATATTTCCTAGGGCAGTACTTTTCAGTAAGCTGAGTAAGTGTGTTCTTCAAATACACCACCATCAGTCATGAGGCATTTCATTACTAGGGCAGCATGTTACAAAGGTGATTATGGAATCAATTTCAACCAAGGGGAGAAAGTTCAGGCTGAAAAAAAAAAAATGTATCCAAGACAGTTTTTCCTTATACTCCAAATCTAGAAGAAAAATATAGATATTTCATTTTAAAAAATTCAGTTTTGCAAGTTTGTTTGATGAAAGAAAGCATCATTTAATTCATGCAAGATATTACATTCATGGACTGTGGATTAACTGGATATGAAGCTTACAGACTATGCATTCTATTTATTTGTTTGTTCATTTGTTTCTAGGGCTCAGGTCCGTCTGCTCCTCACAGATACCTGCAGCAGAACATAAAAAATAATAGAGACCATGACACTTCATCTGGTTGGGGAACAGATCCAAGCTCTGCAGCTGTTCAGATCTATTATGCACACAGATGCAGTTTGCAAAAGGCTCACATTTCTAACATTTTCACCCAACTCTGTTGGCATTCCAAATTGTGGTGACTTGCAGTACCTAAAAGATAAAGCAAATTTCTGGAGCAGCACAACCACTAACACTCATGAATAGAACTTTATAAGGCTTTTTTTTTTTCTTTTTTTCTTTTTTTCTTAATTAGTCCATTTTTTAAACCCAGGTTTTCCAAAGGCACTGTGTAATACAGCATTAATTCATCCACTTCAAATGCCTGAGATTTGGCAAACTATGAATTAATAATGATAGCCAGTCTTTGATGTCAAATCACTCTCACTGCTTTCTCTCACCCAGGAAAGTTCATGACCTTTTGTTATCTACTCCTAATGAATTCACTGGATTTTAAGGACACAGGTTCGGCTGTGGACATTATTGTGTTGCCTTTCTCAGCAACCCAATAGAGAAGCCCATGGCATTAATTTGTTTGTGCCTGTTTTCAGGGCTGTCTGTGTTTTCACTGTGTCCTAGTAGGAGCATTTCCAGTAGTCTTCAATGAGCTCAGGATCAAGCAATTAAAAGTGCAGTAACATTGTGGAAAGGCATGTGTCTTTGTATAAGAGGGGTTCAAGATGTGTGTTGTTAAAGGCTGTAAAATGAAGCAAGGATGCAATCAAGGAAAAATCAGAATCCTCTATCAACCAGGGCTGAATTACAAGAACCAATCTTTCCAATGGGAGAAAGAAAAAGAACCAGTTCTTATTTTGGTCATAGAATTATAGAATTATTTAAGTTGGAAGGGGCCATTAAACGTCTTCTAGTCCAACTTCCCTGCAACAAACAGGGACATCTACAGTTAGATCAGGTTGTTCAGCGCCTCATCCTAGCTGACCTTAAATTTCTCCAGGAATGGGTCAAAGACAGTCTGATGGAAGAAAAAAGAACACTTCTGAGCCTTTCCCTCTGAAAAATCAAGAACGAATAACCGGAACAAAAAAATGAGTTGGAAACAATTAACTGCAGACACTGTAACCCTAATCCTCTCCCTTAAATCAAAACACCTGCTCAGATAGCATAGTCTTCCTGTACACCTTCCCTTTATTAATTTGGAATGGTACTGATGCCTGGACTTCTGCATCAATGCATGTTCTGCTCTGAGCATCTTGGTGCAGACTTCCTTAAAGCACTGCTGGTAACCATAAGGTTGATTTAATAGGGAAGGACTTGTGGTCAGCGTACACATTCTTTGCTTTGGTGCCAATGTAAAAAGTGGGCACAGTCCTGGCAACAAAGGCTCTAAGGGTCCCAAGAGTCTTGCTCATTTAGAGATTTCTGTCACATCTTTTCCCAGGTAACTAGTCAAAGGCCAAGAGGTGATAGCCTACTTAAGGCCACTACTTAAGTGCCAGGAGAGGTTCAGGTTGTATATTAGGAAACATTTCTTCTCAGAAAGAGTAGTAATGCACTGGAACAGGCTGCCCAGGGAGGTGATAAAGTCACCATCCCTCTGCTCCACATTGCTGCATCATCATGACTGACCTGAGGGTTCCCCTGCACTCTTCACACCATATGAGCCACACTTGCTACCTTAAATGACCTAGAACTTTCTCCCTTCAAAACACTCTGCCTTTATTACTGATGCACAAGAAATCTCATTGTCCCACCAGAGCCACTGCTGGTGCCGAAAAAAAAAACGAGAAGAGCTGCCTTAAAACACAGTACTGCAGCCCAGCAAAATGAATCAGGCTTTTTCTTTTTTTTTTTATAGCATATTCTAATAGAGCTGGAAGGCTGTGCTCAGAGCTTATCTGCTTTCCAAATACCTATTGCCTGTTCCTCATTAGTGCACATTAACACAAACTGGGGAGACAACCTGGCATTACAAAGGACACTGGGGGATTATGAGTTGCTATGGTTTGTGAAATGTAAATTTACATTGGAGTGCAGGCAGGGGACATCAGATATCTCTGTTTTCCTGCAGGGCTTTTTTGGAAATTGTGCAATATCAGATCATCCAGTGGAAAATGCTTTCAGGCCTGGAGCATGAGGTAAGGAGTCAAGTGAGCAACAAAGAACTGTTCTGAATGAGTTGATGGAGCCTCACTCACTAACAGAAGGATATTTAGTAAATCTGTTTGGATGTATTATAGATGGCACTTTCATGTGAAAAGAAGGACCTCGTAGGCTCTGTATTTATTATGAGTTTCACCTGTGGAAGAAGAGCTACTCATTGCTTAGCCTTGGTAGCTTTAGCTAAGGATTCAGCAAAGGGTGGCCACGATGTGCATTTAGATACCTCAAAAAACTTAGGTGGAATACAGAGAAAACAGATTTCATGGTTTTATTTTCAGCATTGTTCTTGGAGCAGATAGGCAGAAGTGTTTACAGAGAAAGATCTGCGGGACATGGCTATCTTGCCTGTACTGAATGAAAGGGTTCTGCTGGGCATTGCCTGTATCATCCCACAAACAATTGAGCAAATGAAATCTTGAACAACTGCTCTTTTGCTGCAAGAAGATTGTGATGCATAAAAATAATAATAATTAAAAAATGTAATTGACAAGTAGAAGTTACTAGCTTGGAGGTCAGAAGGTTAGTGTTCCCAGCCCTAATGTATTTCTGTGAGGGAGAAATAATTGAATTTTTAAAATAAGCATTTCCTTCCTGCATGTATCCTGCTTATAACTGTCTGCAGTGTGAAACAACCACTGGAAACCTCATAAAGAAAATGGGCTGTCCAAAGATGGCACCTGCTGCCACCTTCTGCTTGCTAGGCCACCCAGTGGTAGCAGATGTTTGCATGTGGCAAAGTTTTTCCCCAAAATCATCACTCAGGGCATCAACAGAGTTATGGCTTTTGTGTGTTTGTTTGTTTTCCAGAATGATTACTAGAAGAGGAAGTCTCAACCCTTATGCCCCAGATTGCATGGGATATCATTTTCCCAGACAAGGTGGACAGGTCCCAGCTTTGTTTTCAGAGAAGCAGCACTGCCTTTCTGCTGTAGTGCTTTTTATTTCTTCTGAAGCTACTTTTTGACAAACTCAGTTCTATGAGAGCTGGGACAAAAGCTAAGTTTCAGACTTTTTTCTTCCCAACAGCCATAAAGTAGCGGTAACCTTAATAGACAGAAGAATTTTATGGCAATTCAAGAACATCTTTTAAAGTTCTGTTGTTGCATAAGAAAACTCCTACAATATTTAGTCTTTTACCTGAGCTCTTTGGACTGTATGACCTTAGGAATGTTGACTACTACTTGAAGAAGTAGATTTCTAATTTTTCAGCATGCTAAGGAAACCTAGGAAATAAAATCCAATATAAGTTTAAGATATTGCCATCCAAACATTTCTTAAATTCCAAAGTTTCCTTGCTCAAGAGAAGACTATGCATATCATAGGCCTCAATTCATGGTCTTCTGCTAGAAACAATCTGAAAGAACAGAAAGCAACTCCAGCTAACACCTTTCTCGGACAAGAATAGCCTTTGTATTTCATCAGACTGCCATGAACACTTCCAGTGGGATTCCTAAATCCCTTGATTTGTGTGACAGTGGAAAGTGGATAATTAGGGAAAAAAAAAAAAAAGGGGGGGGAAGAGGAGAGGTCGGGATTCTCCTTAACAGGCAGCACTGTAACTTGGCCTCATAGAGTCATATGCTGGAAGAGCCTCTGCAATGGGAAAATGGGAGGGCTTGGATGCAGAGGCCAGCCCTGAGCTCATTGCCAGTGCTGGATGATGACACAAGCAGGGAGGTGATGTCACAGAGGAAGTCCTTTCCTATTGGTCCCATCACACAAGGGTTGCCCTGGTTTCCAGTGGGCTGGTGACCAAAGGATCTCAGTCTGCAGAGAAGGCCTGAGCTGGAGCCCTTCTTCAGAGAAGCTCAGCTGGGGTGGAGAAGTCCTTGCCTGAGCACATGGGGCTGACCAACCACAGACAACTCTAGACTGAGCTGGTAGGGGCAGAGCAGACAGAAAACACCAGCAAGGGCCAGCAAATCCATCAAGAGCAGGCAGAAAAGACAGGAAGGGGCACAGAAGGATCAGCCTGTGCAGAATGGAGTGTCCAATGGAAGCAAGCAGCATGCCTGGAACAGATGGGGTCTGCTTTGTGCTTGAGCAGGAGAGGGAGCCTGAGGCAATGTGCTCTGAGGAGCCCCCCATGGCCCAGGAAGTGAAGGCCAAAAAGAATCGCTTCTCCCGCTCCTCCCGGGCTGGGCTGCTCTTCCCTGTGAGCCGCATAGACAGGCAGCTGCGCAAAGGCAAGTTTGCTAAGCGCTTTGGAGCCAGTGCCCCTGTCTACCTGGCTGCTGTGCTGCAGTGGGTAACATGCAAGACCATGGACATGGCTGGGAAGATTTCCAAGAAGAGCAAACAGCACTACATCTCTGCATCTCACGTGCAGATGTCTGTGAAGAAGAGCTCTGTGCTCAAACGCCTTCTGGGAAGTGGGCTCAAGAACCGTGGCAAGGCTGTCCCCCAAAGCCAGCACGTGGCCTCACCCACTCAAAGAAGACCAAGAGAATGAAGAGAAGCCACAGGCAACAGAATGCATCTTCCCATGCCACTTTTGCTTTCACTGTCAAGTGAATGCAGAAATTCCTGTCCCATATTTGGCATGGCAAGGGGTATCTCATTTGTCAAATTATTTGCTATTGTCTAACACTTGAATAAAAGCCCCTACAGTACCATCTTGTTCTGTAACGTGACTTGCAGGTGTTAGGCAGCAATGTAGAGAGAGCAAGGCCAAGGGTCAGCATTTGCCTGTCACCCCTGGGGCGAGGAGACATTCCCCCAGTGGCCTGATTTGTTCAACAGTGACACCCAGTCATGTCACAGTGAGGAAGACCCTGCAGCAGGTTTGCTCAGGAGCCCTGGCTGCCTTCTGGGGCCTTCTTGCTGCTTTACCTTCCCTGGCTAAATGGTTCCTTTCCAGGAGCCTAAGCATGACTACACAGAGAGAGAGGGAGAGAGGGAAGGAGGGGGGGAGAGAGGGAAGGAGGAAGACATTAGCAAACAGTCCCACAACCACTGTGGTGATCACTCCTACCACAGCACTACAAATGCCCATTCTCTCCCGCACATCCCCCAACACTCCTGACACTCCCAAAGCCCAAGTCTAGCACAACCAAGCACAACTGGCTTTCCCAGCTTTCCTTAAATTTCCGGGACACACAGCCAGACACAAAAGCCTGAAATCATGATGAACACACATGAAAACCGGACAAAGGCCACCAAACTCCCCCATGCTCAGTCAAACAGCATATCCTCCACTTCCACGCCAAACTCCGTGGATACAATACATGGTGCTCGATACAAGGACTTCTGTATCCAGACCACACCCCATACAGCCCGGGAGCCTCCTTCGGAAAACAGTCCCTGAGAGCATAGCAACAAAGACAAAAATAAAATAAAATAAAAAAATAAAAGAGCTTCCAAAGAAAAGCTAAATCCAAAAACCACAGCAGGGTTGCCAGGACTGCAACACCTCGGTCTCACCCCTGGCCACCCCTCTGAACCAAAAGCAACCAGTCATTCACAGACACTCCAACATACATTCAGTGCTCGTTAGGGAAACTCAGCCAGGATCAGGGAATGCCACTGGGTCTCATCCCCCTATCACACTTGTGCACGAGCTCAAATCACACCTCTGACTGCACACCACCAGCCCACAAACCTGTTTGTCATCTCTGGACAAACCACAAGTGTGGAGACATCCAGTCCATCTAGACCTTCCCTTGTGGCATTGAACCCAGCCTCCTGCACACCTGGCTGCAGGGCCAACATCCAAAGTTATATCTGCAGCAACCCCACAGCAAAGATCCGTCTCCAGCTCCAACCTCTCCAAAATTCCCAATCCACCACACAGTCATGCTGTTGTGTCACTCTTGTGCTGATATCCTCTCTCTAGCTAAAAGTGTATTTGAGTCCAGTTTGCGGGAGAAGTGAGCAAATGTAATCTTGAACAACTGCTCTTTTGCTGCAAGAAGATTGTTGCAAGAGATCCTGCTTTAAATTCCCTACATATATTCTGCTGAGGGATGACTCTACTCAGCGGGTATTTGGTTTGGTAGCAGAGGACTGGGTAAACAGTGTCCCCCTCCACTGTAAGTGAAGATCAGGTTTGCAATGACCCGAGGAACCAGAAAATCCATAAATCTATGAAATGCATCCCAGAGCACAGGGAAATTAGCTGACATAGTCACCAATCCACTTTCAATGATATTCGAAGGGTTGTGGCAATCAGGTGAAGTTCTTGGTGAGTGGAAAAAAGGCAACATCACACCTATTTTTAAGAAGGGTACCCTCAGTAAATAAGCTGATGACACCAAGCTATGGAGTGCTGTCAACACACCAGAGGGATGGGATGCCATCAAGAGGGACCTAGACGACTTTGAGCAGTGGGCCTAGGAGGACCTAATGAGGTTCAATAAATTCACAAATGCAAGATCTTGAACCTGGGTCAAGCCATCCCTCACTACCAATTCAAGCTGGGGGATGAAAGGATTGAGCATAGCCCTGCTGAAAAAGACCAGGGGATACTGGTGAATGGTAAACTGAACATGAGTCAGCAGTGTGCCCTCACAGCCCAGAAAGCCAACCGTATATAATGGGCTGCATCAACATAGGTGTGGCCAGGAGAGGGAGGGAGGTGATCCTGCCTCTCTGCTCTGCACTGGTGAGACCTCATCTGGAGTACTGTATCCATATGTGGAAACCTCAGTACAGGAGAGAGATGGACCTGTTGGAGCGCATCCAGAGGAGAACCACATAAAATGATCCATGAAGTGGAACACCTCTTCTATGAGGACAGCTGAGAGCTGGGGCTCTTCAGCCTAGAGAAGGCTCCAAGGTGACCTGATAGCAGCCTTTCAGTATCTAAAGGGGAGCTACAGGAAAGAAGAAGGGGACAGACTCTTTAGCAGGGACTGTAGTGATAGAACAAGGGGAAATGGTTTCATGCTCAAAGATTTAGGTTGGATAAAAGGAAAAAATCTTTTACAGTGAGGGTAGTGAGGCACTGGAACAGGTTATCCAGAGATGCAGTTGATAATCCCCTTCCTGGAGACTCTCAAGGTGAGGCTGGATTGTGCCCTGGGTAACCTGATCTAGCTGTGAATGTCGCTGTTCATTGCAGGGTAGCTGGACTAGAAAGGAAGGGACCTTTAAAAAGTCCCTTCCAACTCTACGGATTCTATGACAGTAAGTAAAGGTATTGACTAGCTTTATTCCCTGTGCTTGGGTAGGCAACAATAGCATCATAAGAGCCTAAGCATAAAACAATTTTACTGTGACATAAGTTAGTATGTGTTACATTTGGTATGAGTTGAGTGTGTACAAGCAACCTATTTCAGCTGAACTGTGGAAGCTTGTTTGCAGCAGAGGCAATGAAAGCTATGGAGTGAGTGTGGCACTGTGTCTCTGAAGGTCTATGCCCAGAGCAGAGCCACTCCAAAGACCCAGAGGGTTTTGTCATGAGCACATGGGGCTCATCATTCACTGATGCTCAGCCCACAGTGAATCCCACACAATAGGATGAAGACACCAGCTAGTCGCAAGTTCATCCTTGTGGGGTGTTGGGTATCATCACCACTTGCTTCTGCACCACTGGCTGCTACTCTGCACTGCTTGACACAAATACCCGCTTCACATCTAATTCTCTCTTTACGCAAAGCCTTTCTGTTCTTTTTCCGTGTTTTCATTCAGTGAGAGGGAAAGCAATATGATTTGGTTGTTTATCTCAGCTCAGGTAGCATAAATCATTGGCTGATGCTCATGGTGACAAATGAGCATCTTTCCCCTGTCAGTGGCAAAGTCTGTGGAGAATGACAGGTAGAGCTGAGGCTGTTTTGTTCCAGGGATCCACTGAAAATCTTTGCTTTCCTATGGGGCTCTGCAGAAACACTGCTAAGGACTGCATGAATGATGATGAAGTACAAGCAGCTTTAAAATGGTGAATAATTCATATGTTAGCGTACGAAAAGAAAGCTTCAAATTATCTCACACTTCCATGAAAGGTGAACACCCTTTCTAATAGAAAGTATATGGTATAAGGTTCAATGATTGTGGATTCCATGTACGAACCCAGCAACCCAGCCTTACCACTAATTTTGAATTATTTCAAGAGAAAACATATACAATTTTAAGAGAACACATATATAATCTGAACTTATTATATCTGTACCTTTTTATCATACAGCTATTTCATGCAGACACTCAGACTTACACAATACCATTTAACAGATATCGGCTTTTGACATTAGCTGGATCCTCATATACTTTGGAAGAATTTCAAGCTATACTTCATCTAGTTTTACAGTTGCTGGGATGCACAGAAGTGCTGTGGAATTACTGTTCTCATGCTGGAATTTATCTCATCCCCCTGGAGTAAAATGTTACAGGTAGCAGCCAGGACCTCCTCTTTTGAAACACCTCCACTGCACTTCAGTGTCAGGAACCAGTGCTCACTATGAGCTTCCAGTCTAACAACTGACACATGATACAACAGATACATCAAGGAGTAAATTCACCAGGCATGGATTGGCATACTTTAAAAGTAACTGCAATTTTGCTCAGCGCTCATGGTTCCATTGCCTTCAGTTGAAGAGGCCTCCAGGTACAGTACCACTTCCAGAGGGCAGGACTACTCTGTCTGCTCAGAGCTAAAATTCTCTTGTAAAGGGGCATGAAAAATGTGCCTAGCTTTTATCATCTATGTTATAGCTTGCCTGTAATGAAAAAAAGAACTCAAGCTTCCAGTTTGGTCAATCTGGTCTTGCCAGAGCCCATACTTTTTTCCCAGTGTGAACGATCAAAAACTCATTAGACCCATTCTGTCTCAGCTGCACATTTAGTTCTAAAAACAGTTTCAGAATTCACATTTCTCCCTTCTCCCTACCCTTCCAAACTCTATAATCCAATCTCACTGCTTGAGATTGATATTTTTTTTCTGTTATTTTCTAATGCGTTAGATAGTCAGAGCCAAAGTGCTATTCCTATTTGGCTAGATTCTCTTCCTCCTGATTTAACAAAGTTTTTTTCCAATCAGTAAACAGCATGACTACGTAATAAAAATAATCTATCTACATTGCAGAATAAAACCAGAAAGTGGGATAATGAAACTTCTGATACTGCAGGACCCAATATATCAATTGTAATTATTTAATAAGAAGAATTGTTGTGGCATCTTGCAGAGAGTGTGGATGCATTCTTAAAGATGATTTCACTCATTTCCCATAGGAAAACAGATCTCATTAAGACTGTTCCTAATGAAAAGAGATTTTTTTTTACTAACATTGAGGATATATATGGAACTTCTTGCAAGTTATTCACGACAAGGATACAAAAATCATAGGCAAGAGAATACTTCCATTGCTTATGAATCCAAGTCATGCTTCACGGAGGCCCTTGTGTTTTCTAACAGATAGGTCAATGTGTTTAAATGTTTACCTGTGTCTTCATGATGTATCATTTCATATTTGAAACTGGGGAATTAAAAGCCTCCTGAGGAGAATGGCAAGGTGAGCGATTGCCTTCTACCCAGAGAGAATTTTGTGGTCCTAATTTATTGCAATGTGTGCATGTGGTGGAATATCCATAGATGCTATCACTAAGAACTGCTGCTTTTAACAGATACGTGGATGAAAATTTTATGGGGATGCTTCAGTGTCCTACTGGATTATGGTAGTATATCTATTAGGAACAACTAGGAACTAGGATCATCTGATCTATTTTTTCCTCAAAACATCTAATGTCCGTATTTTTCCAACATGGGCTGAAGCAGAACCTGTATGTATCTGTCCCATGCTGCCTCCAGTCCAAAGATACATTATTTGCTAGGACCTTTTGTTCTCTCTGCAGCTGCACAGATTCTTCAGCACATCCAAGACCAGTAGATGGGACAGATCCTTAGAACTCCCTTGCTCCTTTGCCAGCACCAAGCCTTCAAAGATAGATTTGGAGGGGAAAGCAGAAACTTTTCCAGAGGATGAGGAAATATAGGCTGAAGCTCTCATGCAAAGCTGAGAATGCTTGAATACCACCCTCTCTTCATCTGTTGACCTTTATGGTACCCCAAAATGTGGTACCCAGAGAGAACAATGAATTAGGGACATGATGAAGACAGAAGAGCAATTTCTTTCTGATTTTTTTTTTTTGTTTTTGTTTTTTTTTTTCTGAAAACACAGTCACCATATACCTAGTATAGACCAAACCTGAGTTTTTTACAGCTAAATTATGAAAACTATGCGTATATCTATACATATATATACACAAATATATACGTGTATATATGCAGGTACACACACACACATACATGCAAAGACAAAGTGCAATTGTGAATGGAGCTGCATTCACATTGCATCTGCAATGTTACATATTCATTCTTGTGAATAAACAAAAATACTCCATTCCAACACTATGATATTACATTTATAGGTTCTGAGTGCCTGAAGAAGGATCAGGCTTGTAATACTGCAACTGAAAACCCAAAATGCTCTTGTATTTTCAGATGCATTTTCAAATTTCAGTAAGGAATATGGCATGTTGTTTTTTTTCCTGTTAAATGTAAAAATTGCAGAATGAATTAGCCTATGAAAGACTTTTTTTTTTTCCTATGGTCTAACAACATTTTTAAAGGTTATGATTATTTTCCTTTTTGTTAAAACCATTGTCTTCACAGATTCCCTAGTAAAAATAATTGTGGCCAATTTAGTAATCCAGTCTTTCACTTTCAAAAGAACACAATAAAATATATCAAATATTTTTGACCTTCTTTTATCTGGAAGAAAAACATTTTTCTCCTTAAAGTAATGGCAGCATATTAATACAGAACTCATGTTTTCTGAACTTTAGTACTTAAAATGAGGATTCAGTAATGTAAGGAGCTGATCTCACCAGAGAGACTTCAATTACCTCTGTCAGAAAGCAATTACATGTGTCAGGAAACAAACAAAACTATTTTCCCATGAAAATTCCTGACACTTTGACATTTATTTAAAATCCATAAAATGCCAGTTTTGAAATGTTCATTTTACTGTGATAATCCCAGAAGAGCCTCTTCCGCCAACACTAAAATAGTCACTTATATGTTAATAAAATATTATTTACATTAATATCATATAAAACTGAAAAATCAAAATTCTTACATGAAATTTCACCAAAATAAATATGTGAAAGTATTTAGATTTCAAAAATAATTTTGCTGTCACCACCTACAAAAAAGACCATATCTTCATACAGAATGACAATGGGTCCCTGAAAGGAGTAGACAATTAAGCTAGAACTGGGGCCTATTTTACGTGTTTACTTTCAAACTCTGAAAACACTCATTGACTGTATAACCTTGGGAGCACCTCACTGAACTGAGAGCTAGATTTTCAACACTGAAGTTTCTCACTCACGTTATATTGGTGATAGTTCTGAAATAAATTTGATCTAGCTCGGTTTGCCCTAGGTGAGAAGAAGTGTGATGGTGGATGTGATTGTGGTGGCCTTCAGAGGTTCCTTCCCTCACCCTCTGAGTCAGAGATTCTACTTCTGAGTATATGATTTTGCAAAATGCCCTACTTTACACAGAGGAAGCAAAGACTCATTGGGGAGGTGGGAGAACTAAAACCTTAACATTCCTTCTCTGCACTTTAGATTAACTAATAATCTGAATCCATCCAGGACTAAAGGGCCTTCACAGATATTCCCTAATTTTTTCCAATTTCTGAGAGTAAGTAACTGTTCTGTCTCCCAGGTGAGACCCATATTCAATTATACCGGTTCACTAGTTTTTTAGTTCAAATTCAGCTCAAGTCAGAAGCCCCACGTCTGAGAGGGCTGTCCCAACTGTTCTTGAAGTGTGGTATTTTGGAACTGTGACCACTACTGTGGGGAGCCTATACCAGTGCCCAGCAAACCTCTGGTGAACAACCTTTTCCTGATATCCAAGTCAAGCCTCCCCTGATGCAACTCCACACTGTTCCTTCAGGTCCGGTCACTGCTGCCAGAGAGAAAAGCATGTCTTCATGCCCCTTTGTTCCCCTCGCAAGGAAGCTGTACGCCACCATGATGATTCCTCTCAGTGTTCCCTCTTCTATAGGCTGAACAAACCAAGGGACCTCAGCCACTGCTCAAACATCTTGCTCTTTAGATCTTCGCTCATCTACACAGACCTCGTCTGGATACTCTCTAATAGCATTATGTTCTTCTGAAACTTTGGCACCCAATTTGAGCATAGTGTTTGAGGTAAAACTGCATAAGCACAGAGCAGAACAGGACAATCCCATCCCTCTACCAGTTAACAGTGTAGCTGGGTCTGATTAACCCCAGGGCAGAGTAGACTCTTTTGTTTGCCAGGGCACACTGCTGACTCAGATTCAATTGCCTGTCAACCAGAACCTCCAGATCCCATTCTGCAGGGCTGCTCTCCAGCCTTTCACCCTTTGGTCAATCAGTTTTCAGCTTCATGTATCTGTTTATGCTTAAAATAGATTGAGAAAACGGTCCACTTCACCACAGTTTAGGAGCCATTTTATGCAGCTGATCATAGAAAGAGAAATGATGCAAGGCAAGAAAATCTTTAAACACAAACCATGTAGCTTCATAGTTTTGTCTCCCCCATGAAAGGGTGCTGAAGTTCTGACACCTTAGAAGTGTCATTATATCCAGCTGCTCCTGGGAGGAACATTAAGAGCAGTGAACCTTAACACTGTATGAGATCTCTCTGGTTCTTGTGTGGGGAAAATGCTTCAAAATAATTACTATTATTAAAAAAAAAAAGTAATTGACAAGTAGAAGTTACTAGCTTGGAGGTCAGAAGGTTAGTGTTCCCAGCCCTAATGTATTTCTGTGAGGGAGAAATAATTGAATTTTTAAAATAAGCATTTCCTTCCTGCATGTATCCTGCTTATAACTGTCTGCAGTGCAAACCAACCACTGGAAATCTCATAAAGGAAATGGGCAGTCCAAGGATGCCATCAGTGGCACCTGCTGCCACCTTCTGCTTGCTAGGCCACCCAGTGGTAGCAGATGTTCACATGTGGCAAAGTTTTTCTCCAAAATCATCACTCAGGGCATCAACAGAGTTATGGCTTTTGTGTGTTTGTTTGTTTTCCAGAATGATTACTAAAAGAGGAAGTCTCAACCATTATGCCCCAGATTGCATGGGATATCATTTCCCAGACAAGGTGGACAGGTCCCAGCTTTGTTTTCAGAGAAGCAGCACTGCCTTTCTGCTGTAGTGCTTTTTATTTCTTCTGAAGCTACTTTTTGACAAACTCAGTTCTATGAGAGCTGGGACAAAAGCTAAGTTTCAGACTTTTATCTTCCCAACAGCCATAAAGTAGCGGTAACCTTAATAGACAGAAGAATTTTATGACAATTCAAGAACATCTTTTCAAGTTCTGTGGTCGCATAAGAAAACTCCTACAATATTTAGTCTTTTACCTGAGCTCTTTGGACTGTATGACCTTAGGAATGTTGACTACTACTTGAAGAAGTAGATTTCTAATTTTTCAGCATGCTAAGGAAACCTAGGAAATAAAATCCAATATAAGTTTAAGATATTGTCATCCAAACATTTCTTAAATTCCAAAGTTTCCTTGCTCAAGAGAAGACTATGCATATCATAGGCCTCAATTCATGGTCTTCTGCTAGAAACAATCTGAAAGAACAGAAAGCAACTCCAGCTAACACCTTTCTCGGACAAGAATAGCCTTTGTATTTCATCAGACTGCCATGAACACTTCCAGTGGGATTCCTAAATCCCTTGATTTGTGTGACAGTGGAAAGTGGATAATTAGGGAAAAAAAAAAAAAAGGGGGGGGAAGAGGAGAGGTCGGGATTCTCCTTAACAGGCAGCACTGTAACTTGGCCTCATAGAGTCATATGCTGGAAGAGCCTCTGCAATGGGAAAATGGGAGGGCTTGGATGCAGAGGCCAGCCCTGAGCTCATTGCCAGTGCTGGATGATGACACAAGCAGGGAGGTGATGTCACAGAGGAAGTCCTTTCCTATTGGTCCCATCACACAAGGGTTGCCCTGGTTTCCAGTGGGCTGGTGACCAAAGGATCTCAGTCTGCAGAGAAGGCCTGAGCTGGAGCCCTTCTTCAGAGAAGCTCAGCTGCCTGAGCACATGGGGCTGCCCAACCACAGACAACTCTAGACTGAGCTGCTAGGGGCAAGCAGACAGAAAACACCAGCAAGGGCCAGCAAATCCATCAAGAGCAGGCAGAAAAGACAGGAAGGGGCACAGAAGGATAAGCCTGCACAGTATGGAGAGTCCGATAGAAGCAAGCAGCATGCCTGGAACAGATGGGGTCTGCTTTGTGCCTGAGCAGGAGAGGGAGCCTGAGGCAATGTGCTCTGAGGAGCCCCCCGTGGCCCAGGAAGTGAAGGCCAAAAAGAATCGCTTCTCCCGCTCCTCCCGGGCTGGGCTGCTCTTCCCTGTGAGCCGCATAGACAGGCAGCTGCGCAAAGGCAAGTTTGCTAAGCGCTTTGGAGCCAGTGCCCCTGTCTACCTGGCTGCTGTGCTGCAGTGGGTGACATGCAAGACCATGGACATGGCTGGGAAGATTTCCAAGAAGAGCAAACAGCATTACATCTCTGCATCTCACGTGCAGATGTCTGTGAAGAAGAGCTCTGTGCTCAAACGCCTTCTGGGAAGTGGGCTCAAGAACCGTGGCAAGGCTGTCCCCCAAAGCCAGCACGTGGCCTCACCCACTGAAAGAAGACCAAGAGAATGAAGAGAAGCCACAGGCAACAGAATGCATCTTCCCATGCCACTTTTGCTTTCACTGTCAAGTGAATGCAGAAATTCCTGTCCCATATTTGGCATGGCAAGGGATGTCTCATTTGTCAAATTATTTGCTATTGTCTAACACTTGAATAAAAGCCCCTACAGTACCATCTTGTTCTGTAACGTGACTTGCAGGTGTTAGGCAGCAATGTAGAGAGAGCAAGGCCAAGGGACAGCATTTGCCTGTCATCCTTGGGTGAGGAGACATTCCCCCAGTGGCCTGATTTGTTCAACAGTGACACCCAGTCATGTCACAGTGAGGAAGACCCTGCAGCAGGTTTGCTCAGGAGCCCTGGCTGCCTTCTGGGGCCTTCTTGCTGCTTTACCTTCCCTGGCTAAATGGTTCCTTTCCAGGAGCCTAAGCATGACTACACAGAGAGAGAGGGAGAGAGGGAAGGAGGGAGGGAGAGAGGGAAGGAGGAAGACATTAGCAAACAGTCCCACAACCACTGCGGTGATCACTCCTACCACAGCACTACAAATGCCCATTCTCTCCTGCACATCCCCCAACACTCCTGACACTCCCAAAGCCCAAGTCTAGCACAACCAAGCACAGCTGACTTTCCCAGCTTTCCTTAAATTTCCGGGACACACAGCCAGACACAAAAGCCTGAAATCATGATGAACACACATGAAAACCGGACAAAGGCCACCAAACTCCCCCATGCCCAGTCCAACAGCATATCCTCCACTTCCAACCCAGACTCCATGGATACAATACATGGTGCTCGATACAAGGACTTCTGTATCCAGACCACACCCCATACAGCCTGGGAGCCTCCTTCGGACAACAGTCCCTGAGAGCATAGCAACAAAGACAAAAATAAAATAAAATAAAAAATAAAAGAGCTTCCAAAGAAAAGCTAAATCCAAAAGCCACAGCACGGGTGCCAGGACTGCAACACCTCGGTCTCACCCCTGGCCACCCCTCTGAACCAAAAGCAACCAGTCATTCATAGACATTCCAACATACATTTCAGTGCTCATCATGGAAACTCAGCAAGGGGCAGCAACCCCACAGCAAAGAACCACCTCCAGCTCCAGCCTCTCAAAAATTTCCAATCCACCACACAGTTATAGTGTTGTGTCACTCTTGTGCTGTTGTCCTCTTTCCAGCTAAGAGTATTTGATTAACTGATATAAAGTCAAAGTGTTTCAGACAGAGAATAGAAGATAAATTCAGTTCTATAAAACAGACTTGGTTTATAGAATAGCAGTTATCCCCTCGTAGCGGAAAAAAATAACTGAGTGTGAGCATCCCCTATCTTTTGCCCTGTGAAGAGTAAAAGCAAAATTCCAAGCCACTATTATTGGTGCTTTAGGAGAAGTATTGCCTTTGTAGAGGAGTCAGTGTACCTGCTGTGTTTGGTAGAACAGAAGGTCGGGGATGGCAGGAAGAGAGCAAATAGTAGTACCTCACACATGGACAAGAGGTTAGCTCAAGAGTTACTAAAAGGAATGTTTATAAAGCCTAGAGGGGATTGCAAAGAGTGCACAGTGGAATGAATTTACAGCTAACAAAATGTGATGTCCTTTGAAAATCTGGTCGTTTACTTGAGACATTGTTCAGATGTAAAAAATATATCAACAAAATGAAAGACAAAGGTTTTCAAATAAAAAGTATCTTAGACATTAAATGCTTTCTTGCCATGTTTGAAAGTTCAATTCCAAGTTTATCTGAATTGACAAGCTTGATGGCCACTGTATTAAAATAATTAAAGGTTCTGGACAAAATGGAAACAAAAAGAAAACCAAAAATCATAGAATCATAAAATCCTACAATGATTTAGGTTGCAAGGGACCTTAAAGATCAGCTATTCCAACACCCCTGACACAGGCAAGGTTGCAAAACACTGAATGCACTAGATTAGGTCGTCCAGGGATTATGTGATTAAGAAGACATAAAATGAAAAAGACACACTGGCTATAATTTGATATACTGCTTAATTTCACAAATTGCTATTTGAAAAGAAAAAATATAGAGATTAATTGATCTAACTAAAGACTGGACAAATATCTTGGGTCCAAAGGCAGGTAACAGCCTGTGTTCAGCTGTCAGATTACAGACACTGGCTTTGATGTGGCACATGTGTGATTTTTGTCATGCAGCATTAGAAAAACATGGTTTTCAGACAGCCTGTCCTCATTGTTCCTGCTCCCCAGAGATACATATAGTGAAAGAGCATAATTCCCCTAGATGACCTCCTGAATTCAAAATAGGAAATAGCTGTAGAAATGAGGGCCATTTTGAACAGGCTAATACATTATTTCTTTTAGGGATGATCTCATCATGTAGTTAAAAAGAAATGTAGCCTCACCATTTCTGGAAAGTGAAGCTGTCAGTGGAGAATGGTTGTTTGTTATGGGGACTAAAAAATTACTGCCCTGAGGAATGTTTACCTAAACAAACAATCAAACAAACAAGACAAAAACCTATTGGGATTCTACACATAAGGAGGACCAAAGAGGCTTTGAGAATTCAAAGGAATGCCATAAGTGAAAAGCATTGGTCAGCTTCAGATGCAAACACAGAAACGGAAAAGTGTTATGTAAAACCCTGTAACATGCTAAAAATGGTATCATAGCACCTCAGGAAAGTTGGCAAGAGGGTGACTTAGCATAAAAACAGCAACATAAAGCAAGTGCTTTATGTTATATTTGTTAGCTGACATGGATGGCTGTTACTCATGGTCAAAAATAGTGCATATGACAAATTCCTGCTGTGTACAGTTGATACGATTCAGACATTCAGACAACCTGAAATTTGGAATTGATGAAATCACAAGATTCGTTCGTGACTGAGGGTGCTTACAGCAAGAGGTGTTAAGCACCGTTCAGGCAAATATTTTTTCTAAGAGTGTTTAAACAAGGAAACAAAGAAGCACCACTAGTAACACACTTTCTTGATAGTGTAACACCGAAGACTATTTATTCAGCACGTGTAACTACAACCTACAGCTCATGTCATTCTCCAGACAGGCGAGATAATGAGATGTTGCACTGTATCAAGGCCAGCAAACAACTGAGACCTATAGATTCTTGATGTTAAAATCTAAGAAAAGATGAGGGAGCAGTGAAGTTTCTGCTTTCCAGTGTTTTTTATTTTATTTGTTTTGGAGTTCTTTTTTTTTTTTTTTTTTTTTTTAGTGGAGTGGGATGTTTTCTTTTGTTTGTCCATTCTTTTAAAGAAAAAACAGCAGTGCTATGCCCCAGAAAATGGTTCCAAGCACTGAATCCCAAATAAACAAACTTCTCATTTGATATTTGATGTGCAAGTTGCAGAGAAGTGTAAGATTTTAGACTCCCATCATGTTCATGTTTTAGATTTGTGGTAGACTGGCTGTTGTTGATTTTGGTTAACAATCCCAAGAACCACAGGAAGCCAAAAAAGGAGTGATGGATGCTATTTCAGGGTCAAGTTTAGCATCTCAAGACGTGGCAGCTCATGACACAGATGAAACCTCTAGCCTTGAGAGGATTTAATCAGTCTGCTGCCACTGAAATCCTGTAACAGCACTACATCTGCAGATAGCATACATTTAAACTCCTCTGATTAAACAATCACTAGAAAAGTAAAAATGCCTCTTAAATGAAGAAGAGGTGAAGGATCCTTCTTCTACCAGAATAATGTCTTGTATCTCTTGAATTTTTCAGAGGCAGGAACTGCTTTCCGCGTGAATTAGGCCAAACAGGTGTACGCATGGCAAAAAATGAGCTTCCTAACTGTTAGAACAGTTAATACAGAGATATTTCATTTCATTCCACCAAACCAAGAGTTAGGAGGTTATTAGGAAGGTTATTTTGAAATCATCCTCCCTGTCTGGTTGTGTGATAGCAGTGACTGATGGCACTCTTCAGATAAAAGTGATTGCTCCCAGGAACAGCTGCTTAACTTCTCTCTGGAAGGTTACAAGTGTATTGTCTCCAGCTGCTGAAAAGGGTAATCTGCCATAATCCCTGTCTCCACCGCAGTCAGCACTGCTCTTTTGTGGTACACAGCTAGCAATGCTCACATAGCTGTGGTCAGATCTGCTGTGCTCTCCATGCACATCAAACAGAAAATGCTGATCTCAACCAAGTAAATAATTTTCTCTTAAAATTAAGCAAAGCTTTCCCAGTCATGTCAACAAAGCTACTTGCCTGAGCAAAGAGTGCTCACATCCTCCTTCACCTACTTAACAAATAGCTCCTGTAGTTGCAATGGGAGAATGCAGAAACGGCACCATCCCAAATATAGACATATGAAATAAAAGTGTGTTACTTCACTCCTTCTCTGTTGACCTGCTAGAATATCTCAACTTCAAGATCACAGAAAACCTCCCAGCAGCTTTAGAATGAATGTTCTACAGACAATATGGATTGCTGGTTGTAAAGTAGCACCTTTACTTCACCCTTATCAGCACTTCAAAATTACTTGGTGTAGAGAAAATGCTAAGTCATGGCCTGAAACAGTGATTGAGCACCAACCCAGGGGAGCTCAGGTGCATGCAATGTACCCGAGTAATCAGAAGGGGTGGAGTGAGGAGTCACACCTTTCCAGACATCATTTAAGGGTTGGTAGTGGAGGCAACAGTACCTCTTGCTGGAGACCCTTACCTGTTTGGGGCCTTCTAAAGGTAAGCAGCTAATTTCCTTCATTTTTGCGGTTGTTGTCTTTGGGCTTATTCTTTTTTGCTATTGTTAAGGGCTTTGCTGCCCTGTTTTTATTACGGTGGCTTCCATTGCATTACACTTGGTATTTCCCTGCTTCTTTGTTCTCTAATAAGCATAAGTCTTCCTTCCTCAATGATTATAGTTAGGCATAGAAATTCTTCCATTGTGGAATCTGAGATGCACAAACACTAAAGCAAATATGCTGACAGGCAGCGACCTCAGCGTTTCTACATTTTCCTCCATCAAATTTTAGGGATTTGGGACAGCATAACAGAGAGAATAACATCCCACAATGATGATTAGGAGCAATTTCTTTTCTGAAAGAGAAAGGTATTTAATGGAGATTAAATTGAAAAGTAGCAATGGTGGTTTCCAAGGAAACAATATGGTCTCTATGCATATCAATGAATCCCTTTTTCTGGCTACTGTTGTTTGTTTATCTTATTTTTATTTTTTTTTTCTCCAACTGTGGATACTGAGGGTCTCTTATTATTTTTTCTTCTATGAAGACATAAGAAATTCTCTGTAGCACCTCAGCATCACCAGATACTTCAAAAGCAGAGAAGCATGTCTGAGAGCAACATGGCTGAAAGCAGATACATACTCTCAACCTATGGGCTACTGAGTGATACTGCATTTAAGGAAAATCTTTACAGAGATTCCCCCAGTTATGCAGCAAAAGTGACAATGCATATAGCATTCAAAGATTTAATCATGTGTGGTTCCACAAGCTGCAGATAACTTACAAAGAACCTATTGAGATTGTAGGGAAGTATTTGCAGAGACTGGACTTTGTTCTTTTCTGAAATAAGTTTTGTGAAAATTGTGGAAGTAAACTACTGGGAAGAAAAAAATGAGGAAGAAACGCAGGATTTCTTCTTAGAGTGATTTTGTGGAAGATCAGTTTCTCCTTAGAAGCAAGTAGACTTTTTGGGTAACCTGCAGCTCACTGCTCAATGGGGGCAGACAGGAAAGATAATTAGGAAGGTATTCAATTAATAGAAGAATAAACAAGAACTAATGTAGCATAAAATCAAGATGTCAAGAACAAAATTAATCTAGGCACCTAGGGACCAGAGGAGAGAAATGTGCTAATTTTCTACACACCAATGCCAGTGACCTGTACAATAAAAGGAATCGGAATGTCCTTATGAACATAAATTCTTCTGGGACAGAATAAAGCCTGCTGAGGAGATCTGCCTGACTGGAATATTAAAGTCTCACCTTACTACCTGCTTAGGACTAAATGGAAAGTAAAATGGTATTCTATGTCAAAAATATCTTTTGTTTGAATTACTGCCAGTTCAGAAGCAAATGTCTCATTAATCTTTACAAAACAATATCCTAACAGGATGTAGCACCATACACCACAACTTGGGGACAAGCTGTTGGCTCTAGAAATATTTATCAACAAAATGCAAAAATCTGTCATGGGGAACTTCAGCCTGTGTTATCTATGCTGACACTTAAAATATAGAAAATATGAGAGAATTTGACTTTTGGAAGCTAATTCTGAATTCAAAAGCATTACCTCTATTACAATGGGATTCTATATCTGATGCCATCTTGACAATTTGAGGGGAATTGATTATGTAGCTCAGAATTCTTGGGACTTGTGAATGCCACGTGGTGGATTTTGGCTCAAAGTATGGAGTCAGAGCAGTCCAGAATAGAATGGTTTGGATTTGAATGGTCCTCAAGTTCAACAAGTTTTAACCACACTACTATGGAAGGGACAACTTCTACTAGGCCAGGCTACACAGGACCCTGTCCAATTTTGCCTTTAAAACTCCCAGGGATGGGGCATCCACAGATTCTCTGGCGATCTCTACAAGTATCTCACTAAGAATTTCTTCCTGAAAGCTAATCTAAATCTACCTTCTTTTAGCTTAAAACTCTTGTTCGATCACTATACTCCCTGATGAAGCATCCCTCCTTATATTCCCTGTAGGCTCTTTTTAGGTACTGAAAGGCAGCAAGGAGGTATTTTGGAACGTTCTGTTCCCCAAGCTGAACAAGCCCAGCTCTCTTTCCCTCTTCATAAGAGAGGTGCTCCATTCTCTTGGCTTCCTCTGGACTTTTTCCACCAGGTTTATGTCCTCCTTATGCTGCAGGCCTCAGAGCTAAACCTAGTGCTGAAGGTGGGCATCTCATGAGTGTAGTGCAAAGAGAGAGAACCACCTCCCTCAACCTGTGAGCTCCAGGTGAGGTATAAGAACAAGCTGCCCGGAGAGGTGGTAGAGTCACTATCCATGGAAGCGTTGAAGAAAAGTGCAGATGTGGCATTGAGGAATTTGGTTTAGTGGGTATGGTGATGATGGGCAGCCCATGGAGGTGGTGGAGCCACTGTCCCAGGAGGAATTCAAGAAATATTTAGATGTTGTGCTGAGGGATGTGGTTTAGTGGGAAATACTTGTGATAAGTGGATGGTCGGACTGGATGATCTTAGGCCTTTTACAACCTTGGTGATTCTATCTGGTTGGTCTAGATGATTGTAGTGGCCTTTTCCAATCATAATAATTCTATTATTTTGCACCTCTTTTGATGCAGCCCAACTGCATTAACTGTACAATTGGTTTTCTAGGCTAGAGATTACTAGGCTGATATGACTTCCTTCTTGGTGTGGTTGGGTTACACTAATGCAGCTGCATGCAGTAATCAGTGTGAATAGGTGTTGGAGGTGGGAGAGCTGTGTTTCATAGCTTCAACTCTGGACTCCTCTTTACAGTGAGATGCCACTGAGTCACAAGATTTTTCTCATCGTGGAATTGGGAGCATAACTAAACTGTGATCTATCATCTCTCACGGAGGTCAGGCATTGGGATCAGCAGATTGGAAGTGGATTTTTTGTTGTTGTTGAGGCAGGAATCCAAGAATTGAACAGATCTTTCCAAGTGGGAATGTGTGGGAGCACACTGGATAGTCTCTGTGTTGAGAAAGATTGTCTTGGCTCCAGCAGGCACAGAGGAACAGGCTGCCTGCTGATCTGGAAATCATCTTGTCTGAAGGAAGCTAACTGATAAGCTCTCACTCTCACCTCTAAGCAAGCAAGCATGTAGGTTACTGAACCATGGGGAAAAAAAAAGGAGTAAAATAAAGAGAGAAGACCAGGACAATACTATAGGGCTGATATTCATTAGTAATGATTCAAGAAAAGAAACCATCCAATATTTAGAAGTATGCACATGATGAGTTATGTAAATGCTAATAGAAAGAACAAACCTTAAGAGAGGTGAAAAATAGCAGACTAGAAATATCAAAAATCCTTCCTTTTCAAAGAGCGGTATATTGACAACCCAGTTGGTCAGCTGTCTCACTGGGTGCTCAGCAGTAGGGTGTGAGTATATTAATAGGCTTACAATTGCTAGTTCCAACCCACAAAAATATATAAAAAAAAATCATCATATTTAGGTACTCACAAGTTGTATGCCTGATCTTACTCTTGAGGCTCTGCAGCTAATAAACGATGGCAGAATAAAAAATTCAGTATTATACCTTCAGTCATTAGTATTTGCCTTTTTTGTCAAGCAATTGCACCTGAGACAGCAGGTTTTGCACCTTGTCAGGAAGTTTAGAGCTTGTAAACTGTGTTGCACAAATGATCAAGTCATAAGCTCTGCACCTCTGAACTTCGTGCGAAGATTTTCACAGTGTCGCAGAGCTCAAATCCTTTGGCTGTATCAGCTCGAAGTAAAAATCCCAAGAGAAAAGCATGAATGAAAATGTTTAAAGAATCAGAATGCGGAAGCTGTAAATGAAAATCACCCCAGCTCAAAGGTCAGACCTAGGAGGTAAAATGAGATGATGGTAGTAATAATGTTAATTAACATATCTCATGCATTGCATATATCAGAAAGAAAGAAGAAATTGATTTTGAAAGACACAAATTAAGCCATAGAACTGCAGGAACTAGTAAAGGCACAAGGGAAACTACATAGTCAGCAAATATGTTCCAAGTTTCTGTAATGAAGTGATGTTATGTGGTTTTGTTTATTTTGATATACTAAATGATGACAATTGAATTTTATGTATTATGGGAGGAAATACAGAAGCTTCTCTACATATTTCTCTTTTGGATTTTGAAGAAAAATAAACTTAGAAGATGCAACTGCCATCACACTACTGATAATGATGACACTACTAGTGTATTTTCTATTCTGACAGTGACTCAAAGACTGTCTAAAAAGTATCCATAGAAGTGATTTACTAAATCAGTAAGCATGAGAGTTTAAAAATGCTGTTTAAGCAGCTGTCTGCGTCCTTAAAACTGATTTTCAATAAGACTTGAAACAGTAAGTTTCAGAAAACTGAAATGAAGCGAATTATGTTAGAGAATTTGAAAGAAGTGAGAATCTGTGTGGTCTCTTGTCTCCAAAAAGTGGTCAAAGCAATATGATTATTTCTTATTGCCAGAGTTTCAATAATAGGTAGTGCTAGTTAACTGATATTCTTTCTGAGGCCACAGTGTTTCTTGAAAAAGATGATGGAAGCACTGAGCCTTCTCAAATATTTCAGACCACGTTTTCATTAGAAATAAAATATTACGAAATATTGAATATACACATTAATTGGATCAATTTCAAACCTGAATTTGAAAACTCAGTGTGAACATCTCTAAAATACAATCAGCAAGTAAGCATAATACCCTTAGGCACTCTTATTTGCAACCTGCTGAGAGGATTGACAGGAGATAAAGAAATAGGGGGACTGAAAGGAAGTTATATGTTAGTCTTGTCCACTGTGACTGAAGAGGGCTTAAGGTCATAGTAGGTAGAAACATAAAGCTTTGTAGTGTTTGCTCTCATTAAAAGGCCTGAAGTGTTAAAAGCTAAGAGTGATTTTTGCACTGAGAAGTATACTAGTGGGTACCACTGATGTGAAACAATTCTTTCAAGAAAGGTTTCTTAAATAGAGGGTAGTTCAGAGCAGACACATGGGGAAGATGAAAAGATTAGAATCTTTATAGTGATAGAATTAAAGAGCTTAGATTTATGCAAAGAAGATTAAGAGGGTGACTTCATGTAGGCTTGTAAGCACCTACATGAGAGCAAAAACCTTGTAATGGGGTGTCCTTCAGCAGACTAAGACAACATGCGCTGGCTGGGAGTTAATGTTAAGCAAATCAGATATGATGAAAGCAATTGGTTGTATCTGTTGCTGAGGTATATTCTTGATCCTCAAAAGTGTTTAAATCTACCTGATAGGAAGCACCTCATTCCACTGAGTAGTTAATCAGTTCATGAACTTAATGGTTATACCAGTGATTTCTAACACTAATTCAATGTTCTGCACTCAGCTGTTGATTTTCATAGTAGTCAAATAAATGACAGATGTTGGCAGACCTTTAAGTGGATTTCTGAACGTTATGCTGTAGTGTAACAACATAGAAAGCAGAGCAATGACAGCGAAGTAGCAAAGTCCTAGGCCACAGTGAGTGAGGATCTGCTCAAATGCAACAGCTGCGGGCACAAAAATAAGGGAGAGAAGCTGCTTACCTTCAGAAGGCCACAGGTATGCAGGGATCTCCAGTGAGATGCACTTGCCTCTACTGCCAACCCTTAAATGAAGACTGGGAAGGTGTGGATCCTGACAGGGCTGGCCCTGCTTTCCCACTGTTTTGAGCTGTGACTTAGCATTTCTGCTACATATGACTTCAGGGAATTTCATTTTCATTACTAAAGCTTTTTCAGAGTGTTTTTATGCTTGGTGTATATTTTAACAAGAAGAATCCATGACTAGGAGCTCATGATAGCAGAGGAGTGATCTCAGCAGGGTATGGAGTGATCATAGGATGACAGAAAGCTGAACTAAGGCCTGACTTCATTCTACATGCATTGCAAAATTTTACTTTCTCTAAATGCTTCTAGGCATCACCAAATGTAAGAAATGATAAGAAAAGGGAAAAGAAGCTAAAGGAATCAGTCACGGGGAAGTAAAACCAGACCAAACTACTAAACTAGGAAACTAAAGAGTCATATCTGTCACTACTAGTTAAGTTATAAGTGCCATGTTTTTAACTTGATGGGAAGGTGGGGTACACTGAAAATGTGCAGTGTTTCTCATCCTGATTTCTCTTTAAAATCTGTTGCAAGTGATAAGCAGTTCTGAGAACTTGGAGAAGGCCACCTACCCTGCCCAAAATAGGTGTTTATTTCTTCCATCAAGCATACAGACAATGGAGAGTAACTGTAAAATATCATTGTGTCCTGTGGGTCTGACTATGGCCATTTTTCACAAAGGGCTAGGCTGTCTCTCCTAGGTTTTGAATACTTAAAAGCATAACAACCTTCAGAGGAAAAAAATATTTCATGGAATAAATTTGTGGATTGCAATACAAAAACATGTGCGTTTTAAAAAAAATAATAAAAAAAAATCTTGTGCTCCTTCAAATTCAAGTGGAAACTTCTGCTGTATGCTTGTAAAGTGAAATTAGTTCTTTCTGGACAGAACTCCAGTCACTTCTGCTTTTTTAGAGCAGCTGTGTGGAAAATAACGTAAAGAATTCATATTTTAGCTGTGTTGAGGTAGCTAACTAATAAATGTGCAGTTCCTGGTTACTGCTAGATGTGTACGTTTCAATTAACATTGTCAACAAATTAATTTCACGGACAGAACTGCAAGCCATGTGCTAATTACAATCTGTTTCGTTAATTTTTTTTTAGTTTTTTTTTTTAAGCTTATTTTGAAGTATTAACAAACACAAGTGTACAAAACAACAGTATATTTGTTTTTGATTTATGGATTGAACTAATTTAAAACAGGCTTTCATTATTTCTTGTGATCCATATAAATACTTTCACTGACTCGTAAGGAAGCAATATGAGCAATTTCTGAACAAAGAATGCACAGCAAGCTTAGAACTTAAAAGCTAATGTTATAATTTCTATCACAACAACTGAATAATTGGGTCAATATTCTGCTGCCCTTGCATACATAAGCTTATTACATTCAGGCTGCAAGGTACTATAAATACAAGATGCTTGTAATTTAACTCTTTTGATTTGCTTATTAATTATCTATAAGAAGTATCTTCATTAAAGTTGTGCTCATTTTTAATCCTTTTGTGAATGTGAAATGTAATTTATTGACAAATGACGCAGAAAGGCAGACTACTTAATATTTTTCTGCATCTGTCCTACTTGAACAAATCAAATTCAAGAAAGTCATTGGGACATTCAGTATCACTAAGTGATAAATAAATCAGCACAGAACTGAAAAAGAAGAGGTATCACTGCACTTTGACAAGCTGAATCTTCTCATAACTGCTGGCCCCAATAGATTTTGTTCAAGTCAGTTAAGGAAAAGACTGAAGCAATCTCAATGCCATTTGGGATTTTCTCAGAGAACTTTCGGAGGATAGGTAAGATACTGTAAGATAAATATAGCTCATTCTTTTCAGAAACTTCTGAAACAAAAAGTAAACTACTTTGTGGGGATTGTTGGGGAAGCCACTTCTCAACTAATGAAGCTTCAGGAAATTACAGAATACGCTAGTTCATAGTCATTGACCATGGAATTGTTATTAGTTTGAGAAGATGGGTAGAAAAATCTCCAAATATCAAGCCATGGAAACGGAAGGGGAACAGGAAGGAAAGAACAAAGAAATTGTCAGAAATGCCATGCAGACCTCGTCTGAAACTGGACCAGCATTATTTAAATGGCTTTGAAATGTTTTATCTCCATGCAGGAATGTAAAGAAATTACTATCTGGAAGACAATCTATACAATGCAGCAATACCTTGACCTAAATAGATCTGTCTGATTCAGGGATCTGCATGACAGAATGTCAGCTTCCTGTGACATCAGTTTTTGAGTCTGGGCTATGAATAATTGCTAATAATAACAGATATAATAAATTAAACTGGAGCTATCTGCAGGGGGGAAAAAGATGCATTGTTTTAACAAATATTTGGTTTTCAAATTTTCTTCATTGTTTTCTAAAATGAAGAATTATGACAGGTACTGTAACTTCTCCTGATCAAATGAGAAAATTGTCATGAAATAGCCAAAGCCCTGGGATCAGGGAATTCACCTGGAAGTTCCAGCATCAACCCTCTATTCTGAATTCTTGCAGAGGATTTTTCTGATAGAAGACAGTGTTAGTGAATATTTTAGAACTGATAGATTGAATCAAAATTACTACATGTGGAGCACTCAATCTATTCTGTTTGATCTTCACTGGAGAAATATTGCTTCACCATCAGACTAGCATCAAAGTCGGTCACCTCTTTTCTACCTGAGACATGGCCTAGAATATACTTTGAAAGGAACTTATCAGTTTGTCTTTTATTTTGCAGACAGAAGTTTTAACCTTGAATCTGTTAGATGTTAGGTTCTTTTCATGCTTGCTTAAGTGTCTTAGCTTGGGTTAGACACCACCAACCTGAGTTTGAGATTACATGTACTGGTTTGACAGCAGAAGAATACCACAGGCTTCTAGTCCTGAATTAGACTGTTCACTCATGATTCAAATCAGCTCTCATTTGTATTGATATGCATGTAAGAATTTAAATGCTTAAGAGGATGCAGGTTTTTTTGTGTTTTTTTTTTTGTTTTTTTTTTTTTTACACAGTGATGTGGGTTGATGCCTTGTCATCAGTGACTTTCACGAAATAATGATCCTGTGGCAAAGCAGTTTGATCCACCATAGCACTTCAATTCAAGTTTCTCAACACTACACAAATCTGTGCTATTAATAGAGTATACAAGTTAATGCATAGAAATGTCAATAAAATTTTCTTTATTTAAAGCCTTGTTTCTAATTCACATCTCCCCACTCCAAATGCCTCTGTTACGTAATTTCTAGTTTGTCAGAATTTTCTCAAGTGGTGTATTAAATGATGGCTACAGACCTGTTTACCTTTCTCACCTGAATAACTCAGGTTGGATATTAGGAAAAAAAAAATCTTCTCAGAAAGAGTAGTGATGCACTGGAACAAGGGGCCCAGGGAGGTGGTGGAGAGTCACTGTATGTGGAAGCATTCAAGAACTGTGGAGATTGGTGCTGAGGGATGGGGTTAGTGGCATGGTGGGGATGGGCTGATGGTTGGAATGGAATGATGTTAAAGTCTTTTCCAATATTAATGATTCAGTGATTATTTTTTTCCTAATCCTTCTTCTGTAAACCAGCAATGTCTCCTTCTAGAAGGGGAAACATCAGATTTAGAAATCACAACATCTGAGTAATATTTATGGTTAAAATGTATTTTTACAATTTCTGTGAGTAATAATTTAATAAGACAGCCTGATTATAGATTGAGTGGAGGTCAGAAAATCTGTCAGGCTCCACACTACTTACTATAACATAAGCTCTGTAGGGTCCTAGCATGCCTCATTGTAGTATTACAGCAGCGCTGCAAAACAGCGCATTAATCTTCCAATTTTAAGGAACAATCACTTGATCAATTGTAGAGCAAGGCTATTTGGAGTATTGCAGCAAGTGTAGATCCTGTTTGTTTGCATGTACACAGGGTGCTCATATAAAATGGACCATTATTCAGTTAGTTTTCCAAAGAGGTTTCCTTTGGATTGTGACCCTCTATGTGATGACAACTAAGTTACCAGTCTTCATTGACAGAAGAGTGTGCCAAGGAGGGATACTGAAGACTTATTTACAACCCCTGGAGGAAATCTGATGGTGACCAAAGAATTGCAATTCCTCTTTTCTGAAACTCCAGACTTTGTTGGTTTCCAAAGGCATTCGTGAACCTCATTTTGGTGGCACATCAGACTCCTTGGGGTGTGAGCATAATACACAGCATTACCTTCTGCAGCACCTTGCTTTGATCCTTGAGATGTTCATTTTCCTTTCAAGGCAACAGTCAGCTTTTATGCTGATGGCTGTTGCTAATGATGACTTTGATGTCATTATCAGCATCAACTCTAAATGCCAATTTATCAATGCAGTTCTGAAGAGGTTCTGAAGAGGCTTACAATTGGGAGTTTTCCTGTTTAGTTCAGCAGTATCTGCTGGTCTAAATAACATTTATCTTAAAGTTTTGTTCTTCTTCTCTACAGACCTGAACAGCCAGGTGGAATCTTCAGCCCTGGAGACTTTTGAAACTTAGTTGGACAAGACTCAGAGCAACTCAATCCATATTTGAAGATGTTTGTTTTCAGCAAGAGACTGAAGTACACAATACCCAGAGTTCTTCCCAACCTTCACCTATGCCTATGATTCTATATAGCTTAAATCAGATAGATCATAAAGCTGCTCTTTTGAGATCTCTTTAATGAGAGATGTAATCAAATACTTCAATACTGATAGTAGCTTGATCAAGCCAAAAAAGCTAAGAGAAAATATGAAAAAAGGTGAGTTAAATTGTAATGGATACCCTGAGTTCCCTTTTAACTGCTCATTTTGCCTTTAAATAAAAGAGCAGATCAACAGAGAAGTGCAGGGCAATAGCTACATTTAATCAAATATATATGTATATGAAATGTATGTGTGTACACAGTAAAATATCCAGTAGAATAGTTTAATGTATCTTAGAGATGTGGGATAATGCTTTTCCTCCACACTAGGAGGAAAGAGATCTGGCTATGAAAGACTGTTTCTGATTTTATTTTTTTTTGTCACAGCTGTAGTACGTGCATATGCATTCAGGGGTGTGGCTGTTTAGTAGACTGGAGCATGGCTCTATTTATGGAGAACAGCACATATGGAATCATCAACTTGAAACAGGTATTTGAATTTCCACTGCTAAAAAAAAAAGTAATCTACTTTACATTTGAAGAACAGTTGTAGTCAATTTTAAGTAAGTTTTCTAAGGTGGTAATACATTAGTTACACAGTTAAAGTTGAAAGGAAGATTTCTTTTTCTGCAAGTATTTTGGAGTGTAATACTGTGCATCCATAATATCCATATCATACTTAGCATTCACTTTAATGGTTCAAATATTTCCTTAATTGAAAAAACAACTCCAGAGCAACAAGGGTAGTTGAGGTTTTTACTTGAAATAATATTTTACTTCATCAAAAATTAATGATGACTAGTGAGAGCTTATTCATGTAGTAGCGCATAATTAAAAATGATGCACCGATTTGGGTTATTCTCTATGGCCTCGATCCTGCAAATACACATGAGAATAACAAAACAGTTTTTATGCTGAATTGCACAGAAATATTCAAACATATATGAATGCTTAGAGGAAGATAAGTTTTTCAAGTAAAGATGTACACAAACATTCTCATGTTCAGGATTGTTCTTATTTTACATCTCCACCTGCTCAACAGTACTAAGGGCTGGTTCTCTTAGCCTACAGAAAGAAAACTTAACTTTCAGTCTCCCTGAATAAATGGAGACAAGATAGTAGAAATAACAGATTATTTTTTTTTTTCTTAATCAAGACTAATTGGTACCTGACACTTTGATTTAAATTAACAGATTGAAATTTAACATCAGTTTCAAAGTTGCCAAACTAGTCCAGGACTTTGTGAAGCCAAGAAAATTTCACTCAGCTCAAACTCCAAATGACTTGTGGAAGAAATAATAATTTCAAAAATCCAATCTTAGGCAGCTACAGACCTTGGCTCATATTTTCTTGTTGTACAAATCAATTTGGCCTAAAATTTATTGGATAAAATGTGCTTCCTGACACCTTGGTCAGGTAGTAAAAGCTACAAAAGCATTTATATCAGACTGTATGAGCTATCAAGGAGAATCAATCTTAAAATTTTATCCATAAGCCTCAGTGAGATTTACTGGGGGGTGCCATCTGGTGAAGGTATAAGGATTTTTAAGATCATCAGTTACAATCCTCTTGCTGAGTTGCCTCTAGCAGCTGTATCCTATAGATATATGCTGAATCCATGGAGTGATGACATTGAGCTAGAAGGAATGAGCTAGCACAAGTCTACTGAAACTTACTGAGTCAATGAGACACTTATCTAAATGCCTTATAACAGGAGATAGCCTCCAACACTGTGCAAAGTTAGTATGTGGTCACCTGTCTCAGATCACAGGGATGTGACTGGTGGTCCTCATCTCCTGCCTAAACAAAACAGACTGCACTGGGGGGTTGGGGTTTTACATGCCAAAACCCTCCCTTTTTTTGTTGTTGTTTTTTCTTTCCTTTACAAACAGTACTATCTGAGAGGCTTATATTTAAGGACATGGAAAAATCCACATTTTAACTTCTAAAATTACATTTGTAAACTCATAGACCAGCCAGGAAACAAGATAAACTCCTTTCTTAAATAACAAAGATGTAAATAACAAAGATGTGACCAACATTTTCTTTGCATTCACACTGCACGTTTTTATGTCTGAGCAAATCTGTTACCCAGATCTCATTCTGGACGACTAAGCATAATTGCCACAGTGATTCTGCTACATGACCAGACTGATATTACATCAGTATGGTCAATGCATCATTTATCACAGTCACAAAGACTTTCATGCCTTTTTATTTTATTTATTTTTTTTCACTTGGGAACCGCAGACTTCTGTAAGCCATACTTAAAGGGAAGCTAAAATTATTAGAGCACATTAGGAAATCATCATCATTTAGAAAAAGCAAAAGAGGTACCTCTATCATATCTTATGATCAAGGACCTAAACTACTGCTATCCAGTGAAATAAAAAGAACAACTTTAATTTCTGTGAGCTTTTTATAAGGCTTCTAGGTAAAATCACTGCAAATTAAGCAACAGATATTTAAGCAGGACCTTCTAAATGAACATAAAACTACAGCTGTTTCTCAAAAGTAATGTACTTCTTTCTTTATTTACCACTGGTGGTGATAAGCAGGTTGAATGCCACAGTAGCCCAGGCCGTACAGTTCGTGCATTGCAGCTGCTTGCTGTGCTCATCTCCTGCTCACATTTCAGCCATTTCAGCTTTTCTCAGCACATATATTTGGAGCAGAATTAAAGTGTTTGCACTCAGAGTGAACCCAGAGATGAGCACAGGGAATGTAAGGACCAGCAGGCTTTTGCTCTAGCCACGACTGCAGTGGATATTGCTACTGTTTTGTTTTGTTTTTTTTTAGTTGGGTTTTTTTTCGTATTTTCTTTAGGGTTTTGTTTTTTTTTTTAAAGCTATTATTTTCTGCAAGCACTTTCATAATTGAAGTTATATAACTTCCCAAAGAGTTGGATGTGCAGGTATGTGGTGTGTTTGTGTGCACGGTTTTATTAGTGATAGAAAGAGATCTAGATGTAATTCTCAGATGAAAGCAATAGTCTGAACGTGAAGGAATTACATCATCCATCTCTCCTTCCCTCTACTTCTTTTCCCCACTACACCTTCTCTTTCTGTTCTCCTAATCCACCAGATTACCTCCCGTTCACTTCTGAAAACACACTGTGTTTTGTCTTCACATCATCATTTCCCTCTTTTTCTGCTCTGCCCTTTCCATGACAAATTTGAAGGAAATGCTGTAGCCTGACAAAGGTACAATAACATTTTAGAAGACCTGTCATATTTTTATTATTATTATTAATTATTATTTTTTTTTACATACCTCCTGACAATTCCTGACTTCCTTGTAGGCTGCCCATGCTGCACATACAGTGAAATACCACAGATTCCTTGGCTCTTGCTGAGAAGTTTGTTTTTCTGCTTCTTTGTTGCATCTGAACTCATTTATGAAAGCCAAATGCTAAGCAAGAGATTAACATTTGTTAAGAACTTCCTGAGCCTGACTGCTAAAATGATTAAGAAAACAAAAAGACATTTTATGATGCTGCAGAAAATGCTAATCTTAATTTTAACAGATCTAAGATCTAAAGCTGAAATGAAATAACATTTTAAATGGCCAAATTGAATGAACTGAAAAACGCACCATCCGGAAAGCATTCCGTCTGACTCTCAATTGACATCTAACTAAATCATTTAGTAAACAAATAAGGAAAAGAATTGAAAAGAAGCAGATTGAAAGGGAATGGAAATGTCTGTGTAAAAGCTGAATCCCATAGTGTTATGAATTACAGCTGATAACAGAGAAAAGCAATAATTACTAAGTAAATCTCTCATACTCATGAAATGACTGAAAGGTCTTTACTGCTGGCAAAACAACTATTGATCTTCCCCAATCAACTTCTCTATCACAAGAGAAGAAGAATATTCATCATCTTTGGGCCTTCACGCAGTCTCTTTTCTAATCCATTGATAAAGGAACTGTTTTACAAATACTACTATTCTAGAATATTTTGTAGTAAAAGAGCTACTTTGACATCCAAGCCAAATACATCGTGAATACAACTCTTATAACATATCACTGCCTATCCTTATTTCCCAGTCCCTTCCTGCAGGGGTGCAGGCACTGTGTGGTGCCACAGACAGCAGTGCCCTCTTACAGCACACTCTTCCACAGCATTTGGTCTGTGTGATCATCTGGTCCACGTTAGCAACTTCCTGCAACACATCAAAATTCCCTTAATTAGCTGGAAGATTATGTTCTATTGACTGCAGGCTAGCAGGTAACCCTCTAACACGTCTAACTGCCTTCCGCATGAGACTAGCAACACTTTATGAAGTTGTTCCTGACTTTATCACACCTTGCAGAATTTTTTCTTAGAAGTGGAAAGCAGCATTTCTCTAAGACACTGAACTGTTAATCTCTGCCCTGACAACTCCTATCCCTTTATATATGTGCAGAAGACTGTGTCTCATAAACAGAGTGAAGAACTGGAGTTGTCTGGAATGCTGGTTTGAGGTAGGTATCTCTAGTTCTCATATGTGCAGCATTTAAGGATTTTCTTTTCCTAAAATGAAGGGATATGCCTAAGTCAGTTCATGTTCACTTCTTTCTAGTTCACCTGAAAGTGTTTTCAGGCAAAATTTTAAGGAATGTATAGTTTTTAAGTATAAAATTGCAAAGGCTTGCTCTAATGTTTCTCATTGAATTTAACAGTCATAACTATGGCAGTGCAGCCTGACAGAAGCCCATGGAAGGCTTTTATCATGCAATACATTCATTTTCCTCTCAGGGAAATGCTAGTCAGGTCCTTTGAGAACAGAGGTCAGCCTCACTGCAGGAAGAGAGACACAGATGCACATGACCTGCTATAGACGTGCATCCTGAATGGAGCCATTCAGCAGTGCAGCAGGGAAAGGTTTGTTCACAGTGGGAATTGCAGGAATAAATCACTGGGGTAAAAATGAGCAGTGGTACAGAGAGAGGGTGAAAGAGTGCGAGATGTATAAAGAACAGTTTTTCAGTGCGGGAGGAATTATTGCTCCCTTTATCATCTGCCCAATTTAATATATTTTGTTCACAGTTGTTCTAGTACTTCTATTGATCAAACCCATTAAACTTTTCTTTTACTGGAACTCTTTGCTAGAATTATTCTCTTTAATAGTGTGTTTAATGCTGGACCACAGAGAAGGATAAAATGTAAAATCTCACTGCCTCTCACTACCTTCCTTGGTTTTTCCTATCATAAAAATATTACTTAATAAATCTTTATAGACTGAATAACAGTAAAAGCTCTAGTCTTCTTTTATGCAGAAGAAAAATCCAACATATATGAGGAGAAATAATTTAGTTTAATACATCTCACTTCTCACTAAATAAGGTTAGCGCACTCGTCAGAGAAATGCTGGAACAGAATTAACTGAGATGTGTTGAAATATTAAATACAATATTCCTGATATATTTGTTCATCTTTATACCATCCACATAATTAAATAAAAGTACTTGCAGGGAGAATCTGGATGACAGTAATTCAAAGAATTGGCAAACTGGACACCTATATCAATACTGTTTCTAGTTCAAGTTGCTGGCCAATAAACTTATTGCAAGCATAATTCTTTCAGTGTATCTAATGTATGGCAAAAACAGCTTCTATGTTCTGTAACATTGTTCGTTGTATAATGTACAGAGGAAGTAATTTTGTGATTGCTTCTGTAGATTAAAATGTTGACTTAAGTATGCATTACTGTGGGATCACTATTTAAAAATAGTATTATCAAAAATTAACCATGATTTGGATCTTGATGGAACGTCAATCCCACTGTTTTAGGTGTGAAGACAAAATCATGCCTATTTCAAGAGTAATACCAGCTAAAACAGTTATCATTTCTAGGCAAAGAATATGTGTGATCTCATTTTAACTGCCAAATTGTAAAAATTCTTAAAAATCCTATTTGGAAAGACTCTGCCAGCTCATGAATATTACCTCTCTTCTAAGAGTTGAGAACCTCAAGCACAGCAACTGATTCTCCCTATCAGATAATCTGATCTTTTAGTTTACTCTCAAAATTCCATTCCTTTAACTCTGAGAGGCAAAATAGAAGCTAGCAACCCAGTATGTATTTTGTCAGTCACTGACTGTTTAAAGATCTTTTTTTTAAATCATATAGTCTACAAGAAACCAGAAAAGATACTTCTTTTTCATATACATATGGCCCATTAAATATTCTTGGCAGTCACTAATACCGTTGTTGGAAAGCCTGAATTAAAAATATCTTCTGTTGTTAGCAGGAATTGGTAAAGGACAGTATCCAACACTGACTAAGTCATTGTGCATTTCATCATCTTGTTCTCTACTGGGAGTTATTAAACAAAGGACAGCCAACTGACATTTCTACTTGTGTCTCACATTCTCCCAAAGTTTAATGTATTTCCTGAGCCTACCATTTTCACGTGATTAGGTGTCTCTGAAGGCCTCCTTTTGACCTAGTCAATGGCAAATTGTGATCGTTTAGATCTTCTGAAAACAGTCTAGGTTACTGACCTATAGCATTACACTAAGAAAGAATACACCTGCTGCTCTGTTGTCCAGAAATGCTTTCTCCCTCCCTTAGGTTAACACATACCCCTGGCCAACAACACCCAAGCTGAGATTCGCAGCTCACAGCATTACACCAAGTACTCTGCTTCTGCTTTAGGACCAGATAACTGCCCTAAACATGCTCTTCAGATGGCACTAAGCAGGGGGCTTGGCCCAACTCTGTCCCTTGTCTTGGAAGGGACACATGGAATATCTAGGCACACCTTGAGGAAAAGGAGCTGTTATACAAAAAGCACATTTGACAGCATGCCAGAATGGCCAAGACTGCTCTCAAAATTCCTGGGGCTGCTGAAAATTACCATGGGCAACATCACCAGCCACTCCATCACTATGTGGAAGAACACAAAGGGCTTTCCTCTCCTGTCACTTGCTGTGTTATAAACCAGGATGAATCCTGTGGTATGTAGTCCATTTACGTTGACATTAACCTGGAACAAACGTCCGTATCTAGACCCTTTATGTATACTGAGAGACAGGGCTTTGTTGTTGTAATTACATTTTTTTAAGATGTGAGTTGCATAAATCTCATAATCATTTCCTATGCCTATAATGGCTGTAATCTGCAGTTCAAGACGATTCCTAATTAATATTAATTCCCACCCTGCGCACAGAGTGTTTTGGCAAGTAATTAGGTCTGAAGGGAAGGCAAAACACACTGATCTTCAAATTTTGAACAATTTAATTACAGGCTTGTTTTCTGTGTGGAGCTGAATAAGCTATGAGTTTAGCAGAGCGCATCAGTGTGGTCCTGTTATTGAGGCTGTCTCTGGAGCAAGCAGCAGCGTATGCTCTGCAGGAGGGAAGACAGACTGCTCAGGCCTTCTGCCCAAAACCATTTGATTTAAATGAAAGAAAAACTATCAGCTGAGGTGAATGACTGTTTACCTGGAGGCTGCTCTGTTGGATTGCTGAATTTACAGCAAATGCTTCCTGAAAGATGCTGGCAGTAACACACTAACATGGGAACTGTGTAAACCTGGAATTATACAGTAGCCACTGGAATATTTAAGAATTTTAAATGAGTCAATCAAAGGAGCTGTCCTTGTTACAGATCTACTAAGTCATCCTGTAGGACTCCCACACATGAGAAATTACTAGATAGCCTTTAAGGTTCCTTCTAACAGAAATCACTTATTCTACATTCTTAACATTATTTTTTAGTATCTTTACTCATCAAACTAGACTGGCTAATGCTGAGGCCACTTTTAAGGACAAGTTACCAGTACAGATAAAGAGGGAAGCTTACCTGTCCCACTCTGTCATTCACTACATGTTTCTTTTTTTATGTCACATTAGCAGATCTTCACTGGTAGGAAAAGCTCTGAACATTTTACCCATCCATTAAAAAACTCAAAACAAAGAAATATTGAAAACTAGTATGAGTAAAATAGCTGTTACGTGTTTTACTCCATTTTCCAGAGCCAAGGCCTCTATCTAGACAAATACATCAATACAAAGAGATCAAAGAACCAGAAGGAACAAGATTACTAATTTGTAAATGGCTTTATGTATAAAAAAATGACAATATAAGCAAATAGCTAAATTTGTAATGATAAGTAATAAATGTTTGTAAAAGATTAATGGCATTTTCACAGGTGTTTCAGAAAGGCCTTACTTGTAAACCCTTTGCTTGTAACCTAGCTCTAATTAAGGTGGGTATGAGCCAAGATTTGCATCTGCTGGAATTGCTGAAGTAGAAAGAGTATGAACCAGATCATCTGACCGAATTGCTCATGATTAAAGATCAAGAGAGTTAAAAAAAAAAAAAAAAAAAAAAAGAAAATCTATGATGCATTAGTATTTCCTTGCAGGTTACTCCTAGTATGCCTACTTTGCTATGCAAAGTATTTACCCACTTTAATAATTCACTATTGTAACATAATTAATCTTAACTAGGCATGATAAGAATACACATCTGTCTAACCTACAGCACTCTGAATCCTTGCCATTGACCCTGGTGCACTCATTTGCAGCCGTGTATTCCCCTTAGAGCTATAAATGTTCCTTCAGGAGGCCTGTGTCAAGAAGGGCAACATTAAGAGGCAGATATGTTTCACACCTACCTACAAAAGACATCAAAATGCATAGCATATGTGCACTGGTATTTAATGCTTATGGCGGTGCATTGCGTTTAGGCAAACATTCACATCTAGGCACGGTCCTTTTCTGTGCTGAGGTCTGAATTCATCATTCATGGTTCTTAACACTGATATCAACACAATTTCATTATTATTCAGAATCAAAAGGAAAAGATTCTTCAGTGAGAAGGTGGCTAGGCATTGGAATGGGCTTCCCCATGGCAGTGGGCACAGTCCCAGGCTGCCAGAGTTCGAGGAGCATTTGGACAATGCTCTCAGACAGGGTTTGAATGTAGGGCAATCCCATATGGAGCTAAGAGTTGGATTTGATGATCCTTGTGGGTCCACTCCAACTAGCAGTGCTCTGTAATTTATTTATTTTTGTATGATCTATAGATAATTTGCACAGCTTGTGTGTTTTCATTTTCAAAACTCAGACTGCTAGAGTTAGCTGGATTTTATACAGCTATGACAAGCAAGTATGATACTTAACGTTCTCTGATTTGTATTCTGCCAAATTGGATCTCATTTCCAATAGCTGCAGTAACTCAAATAATCAAGGACTGGTAACAGATAACAATAAATCAAAAACCTATGGTATCTTTCTATTCCTAATCAATAATTCCACTGAGTTACCTATTTTCTTATCACCTGACTTCAAGTTCACAGAAAGTTCAAAAACTCCTTTGCATGACGGATAATAGCAGGCTACAATACTTCCTGCTACTCCTGTTGTGCACTTCCTGTGAGTTAAACTATTCTTATTTAGAAAACCCTGTGTTAACCACATTAGACAATTTATTACTAAAGGTACAGTGCAATTTTTGGCATGTTTTTCCTAGTATTTTTATGACTGTCCTTAGTCTAGCAACAAACATAGAGCAATCTCTTGCACAGCGCAGAAGTTGAAAAAAGATGGGTAAGATAAAACACAGCCCCTCACTCCATCCTTTTCAGATGCTTTGTGGAACTAAGAGAAGATGAAAGTTCCCTCTCTTGTTTCCATTCTACCTTCCTCCCTCTCTCTCCCTCTCTCTCTCCCTCCTTTTCCTTGTTTCATCATTCTTCCTGGCAAACACGAGTAAGAATGAGTAACAAGAATTTAGAATTCAAGACATTTTCTGCTTTTTAAGATGCTCTTCATGAGACACTTTCACTTACAAGTTTTGCTTACACTAAGTTATTTACTGATGTTTATCAATTTGCCATTTCTAAACATAAGGCCTCATTCATCAAAACACAGAAGGACATGCATTACTTGAACTACATGCTTGAGACCAAATCCAAAATAGACAGTAAAATGTCACAACACATATCTTTGACCTGATGGTAATTACCCAGAGAACTGAATAAAGTATACCAAGAGATACTACTGCAGCAGGAGGTAAAACCTGCTACAAATCAATACTGCAGAACTGTTCCCAGTTTTGGACTTCTTTCTGGAGTATACCATTTGTAATACAGGCTTGAAATAGCCTTAAATGTTAAAAATTGTAACATGAAGTAAATATTAAAATATTGCCAAAAAGAATTCTAAGTGCAACTGAAAAAAAAAAAAAAGAAAAAAAAAGACTGCTATCTAAAACCAAGGCTGAACAACTTAGTGTGATAAGGATAACGTCTATGATGAGAGGTATGTGAACTTCAATTATACATAATTAACATGAAAATGGAAGAATAACTAAAGGAATATAGCAAGAAAGATGGACTGATTTAAAATGAAGAATGAATACATAATGATTTTTAACTGTCACATTCAAACAAGCTTTCAGATATGGCAGAAATCACATTTGACATTACACAAAGAATGTTAAGCCATTTGTAAATTTTATATTAATTCAGCAGAGATTGTTCTTTATTAAAACTAGAAAAGTGGATTAGCAATACCACATGGGATGCTATTACAGAAAAAAAAAGCAAGATTAGTTAAGTCTACTCAATAAATTACAACCAGAAGAATAAACAAAGACAAAAGCAATACAGTGATAACAAATAAAAAGATCAGATAAATGATAAAAGAGGCTGCTGCATTCATAGGCACTCAAAGCAGAAATGGCAGCACTGAAGGGAGACATGAGAACATTTATCAAAACGTTTGAAGACTTACTGGATATTTTAAACCATGAACAGGAAATTCCATAAAGGACTGATGACTAAAGGAAGAGGGTGGTAACCTAGTTCAACTTATTTTAGAGGAACAGCAGAAAATAAGGCAGAATGTCTCCAAAACACTACAAGCTGTTTTATTTTGCTAGTAAGAGATGGCAGAACTAGATGCCTATCTTGAAGAAGTTAAACTTGCATAAAGTAGCTTCTGAAAGACAGAAGAATCAAATTATCAAATACAATTCAAATTATTATAGCACAGATACAAGGAAATGAAAAGGACAACATGATATTAGTGCATACTTCAAGCTTGATCTGAAAGTATGAATATAGAATCTACTCCTGTTCTTGTAGAGAAGTCTTCAGTGTAGCCACCTACAATGAGGTAATTCAACGGCACTAATTCAGAGCAGTATTTTCAGAGTTGCCATTCATTGCAGGCTCAGGAAACACAATAATATTTGGTGCAATTGACCCTGCATACACAAGAGCTTTCTCTTGAATAGGATGATAAAACAACATAGATAGATGTCTCTTGTCCTAAATTGCACGAGGCTTGATTTGCGAATGTGAAAATTCAACACATCACCCATAAGCACTCTGTGAATTGGATGCAGCTAGGTAGTCACCTTGGTGAGAAAGACTTCTCATCCCTCACCTTCACTAACATCCAGTGGAATTACTTCTGCTCCACAATCATTATTGTTGAAACAGGCCTTTCTACAAATTAATTGAGGGAAGAAGTAAGGATTTGTAGCCAAATCCTGTCTCATAACAAAACAATTTAAAATTGCAATGAAAATGGCCATCTTGCCCTGATGCCAAGCAAACAGGACGTACAATTAATGAAGAAGAAATACTGCAGATATCTACACTTTTGTCTATTGAGAAGCTAAAGTTTTGAGAAACTTGCACAGCCTTACTCAAATTGCAAATAAATTATTTTTTAAATATATGTTCAGAGCAATTAAGTTCTTCCCATATATATTACTGCCTTGCATGATTAAAAAAAACAACACTGAAATCAAGTGGAAGGGTCCTCAAACATGTGCAGAATCCTACAAAAATGTACTTATCCTGTACAAACAGCACAGCTAACAGTATAGGTGTCTAAAATGGCTATTTAAAGAACTGACTGAAAAAATAAGAAATGAAGAAGCCTTAAAATGAGAACAGATAACATAAACAGTGCAAATAGTAGAAAATAATAGGGGACATCTATTTTTTCATCATTCTGCAGTAATAGGGAGAATCTAACCTATTTCTGCAGTTATCCCAGCTTTGGTCCCAAAGGGCTGAATCAATGGTACTCTTTATTTCTCCATTTGCTTTTAGTTCAACATGTTCATGACTTCAACATGTTGATTTAGTTCTTCATTAAGGGAAAAAATAACAAATCAATTGTTGGTTTTTTTTTATTTGGTCTCGACCCCCTAAATTGTCAATGTAATTCTGTCTTTCATACAGAAGAATATACTTCAAACAAGTTAAACTTAATTCTGGATGAGGAAAACAAAACAGCACACTGTACAGTGGATGGATGGACACAGCACAGTTTGTACTGGATTAGTTCTGGAAGACAGGACCACATCCAGTGTACTGCCTAAAGAAGCCTTATCCAGCCTCTAAACCCTGCCTTTTATTACTGGGAGCCTGTTAACACCTGCATGAGTCCTAATGCAGGCCAACAGTTAGGAGTTGGTGAGTATCTGGAAGGCAGGTCTGAGCCTGAACAAAATACACTGAGATGAACTTGAATCGGTATAAGGTCAGTTTTTTGAAGTGAGGAGTAGCAAGGTGACTACTTACCCTACCAGGTTCCTATAAGCCTTACTCCTCACTTTGTAACAAATCAAAGATTTCCAAAAGCACAACTACATCTGATTTATCCACCATTGTTCACTTTGCTCCTACTTTTGTCTCAGTAGTAGAGCAAGCAGACTTCCATGAAGGCAGATTTGTCCTATCTATACACATTCCTTATTCATCTCCGTATGGTGATAGGCTGCTATTCAGGCACACAAGATCCAACTGGGTCTCATTTACATGAAAACCAAACATTGTCTTAACTGGCTTTGGTAGCACTAATGCTGAAACGATACATGCACACCTAGGGCTCATTCTGTCAGCACACACTAGCGACTGAATTATTTCAGTACTACATTACAAATCTGGTTCTAAATAGAAACAAAACAAAAAACAAAAAACAATACAATGAAGACATTATTGCTCCCCACTTATTTTTAGTTTCCCCATATCTTACACAATTGGCATCTCCTCATGAGAAATATCAAATAATTGCTGAGACATCTACTTGACTAATTCGTTATGAAACTTCTGCATTGCTTTGAGCAAAGATTAATCTCTGTTGAAAAGCTCTTCTAATCTGAAGCTCAAATTATTAGCTGAAAGTTTATTTCAAGTTGCAGCGCATACGAATTCAAGACATATTTGCTCATAAAACTCAGTAGGATAGATAGCTCAGTCTGATTTCCTAATTATCCTAATAAGGGAATTGACTATCATGGGGTTTACATTCCCCTTTTCTGACAGTTAGTTCTTGAATCCAAAAAAATTCATGTGACTTTGCTGTTTCTATTTACTACATTTTGAACTCAGATGGAACCAGTCTGATCAAACATCCTAGCTTCCAGCACGACATTTTTCACATTAAAGGTTAGACTTTAAAATTCCTGAACCTCTTCCTCCTCTAAGTTCATAAACACTGTTATGAAACTTTCAAATATGAAGAACCGACCACAAATATTAGGAATTTACTTCAGTGGTTAGTCAGCTGTCACATTAATAATGTGCAATTTACTTCCTGCTTGAACTTTACTAGCTACAAATTCCATTCATTTAATCTTCCTGAGGCTTTGCAAGCTTTTTTAAAAGAGCCCTCCTTATTAGATTAGTTGCCCATTTAGAAGGACTAACAGGGCAACAGGTTTCTACTTCATTTTGTTCTGCATGTTACATTTTAGTTGCTTAGGTAATTACAGCTTCTACATTTCAGTTGTATTAGAATCCATTACCCAGCATAGTTTTGTTTCAACATTACATCTTTCCACTCTTAGATGTGTTCATAACAAGGTGCTTGTAAACTAAACAAACAAACAAAAAACCTTCAGAGAAAACTGCTTACAAAATAGCTTAAACTAGACCACAGCCTCCAAAAGGTTTTTCTTTCCTATGAGACCCAAGCATATTCACTTAGAATCTTCCATAATCTGGTACATATCCCTAAAATAGCCAACAGATAGAAAAGAGAAACAGCTCTGGCTGTACTGAAAAAGTAACTGGAATCAGAATACTTCTTATCACTTCCCAAAGGCAAAGGCTGCTCTCTTTCAATGAGTGGACCATTATAATACCGAGTTATGCAGTGAAAGTTATTTTGGGTACATGTTCCTTCACAATCTAACTCAGGCATTATAAAGAACATGATCACGGCAGTAATAACCAAAATATGTCAATCAGACTGTCACCTTCCCAAGACCCAGGGACAGTGCGTTTCTGGATCCAGATGGGACACAGAAGTGTGGCACAAGACAGCTGCTCAGACAAGCGATATTCACAGTGACATCAGACTCCTCCCCTTAAAAATCAGCAGCGTGACAATGAAGGAGCTTGGACAACCCCAAAATTAGGTACTGACAATGAAATCAGGTTGTGTTTTTTCAGTACCACAGCACCGTTCTACATCAGTCATAGATATCCACCTCCTCCACCAGATCTTTTACAGAATCACAATGGGAAAACACAGCCATCTTGTGCAAGCTGGTAATGTTGCCATGCAGCATAAAAGGGGTATATTATTACAGACTGGAAGCAACTACTTGAAGTAACTGGCTGTAAGTTTACCCTAGTGTCATCTGTTTCATACAAACACAGGCACTCTGCAGTGTAGCACAACTAAATAAAAATAAAAAATAATAAAGATTAGCTAAAAGACCAGTGTAACAGTCTTTACTTTCAAGAACTTGCAGCCCAAAATCCAGGCACTGGGATGGGCTCACAGAATAGGAACACTGCTTATATAACCATTATCTTTACATTCCTGTTACCCTAACTTTAGGGGTCACAGAGCACCGTAAGGCCAGAAGGGATCCCCAGAGGCCATCTAGTCTAGTCCTACTCAAGCAGGACCACATGGAGGAGGGTGCCTACAGCATGTTCAGAAAGAATACTTGATGAGTGTGTAATGCAGGGAGATGGGATGCAGAAAAGAGATTGGAAAGAGAAAACATTCTCCATAGTACATTTTTTCCACAGGATCATGTAGAGTACACCACAGACAAGAGACGGATATACTTGAACTACCTACTTTTACCCTCTGTTGGGTAGGTTGAGCTTAAGAAAGAGGTATTACAACAGCCCTGACTTGGTTTGTATTATCATTTCGTAAGATAGCTTGGAAAGGATCTCAAGAACCATCCAACTCCAACCCTCCCCCCTCCCTGTAAAATGAAAGTGCAACAACAACAACAAAGTAGCAAGGTCCCAGACTGTACTAAGTAAGGATACGCTTAAACACAACAGCAGTAAGCACAAAAGTAAGAAAAAGAAACTGCCTACCTTCAGAAGACCTCAAATATGCAGGGATCTCCAGAGAGATGCCCTTCCCTCCACTGCCAACCCTTTAATGAGGTCTGGGAAGGGGTGGATCCTGGCTCCACCCCTTCTGGACACTCAGGTGTATGGCACACCTGAGCTCTCCTGGATTGGCCCTGCTTTCCTACCAGGTGCTCAATCACTGGTTCAGGCAGTGACTTAGCACTTCCACTACACACTGCCATGGGCAGGGCTGCCACTGCTACATCAAGCAGCAGATCAGGCTGCCCATGGCCCCCTCCAACCTGCCCTTGAACACCTCCAGGAATGGGGAACCCACAACTTCTCTGGCAACCTGTGCCAGTACCCTCACAATGTTTTCTGTCAAAAATACCCTTCCGACACCTAATTGAAATGCCCCCCATTTTTAATTGAACACTGTTCCCAATGAGGTCTCCCCCTCTCTTCTCCGAGCTGAACAAACCCAACTCCCTCAACCTTTCACCACAGCAGAGGCTTTCCAGCCTTCTGAGTGCCTCCTGAGGACCTGCTCCACCAGCTCTTTGTGGACACGTTGCTCCAGGTGGGTCCTCATGAGGGCAGAGAAAAAAAGAAACTCAGCAAAACTCCGTGCTTGAAAGTCCAAGCTGTGGGAATAACACTCGGGAAATCTCCTCGCTGCTCTCTTTCCCACGCTGTCTACATCTCTCTGCTTACACACCCAAACCGTAACACCTTCGCGCTGCCTCCCTCCCACACCCATACTCGGTGAAGCCCGGAGTTAACCACGGGCTCCTCGTCGACGGCGATCCATCCCGATTGCAATTCGCGCTACTTTCTGCCCAACGCTGAGCTCCCCCAGGTACACCGCACGGCCACCGCCCTCGGCGCTCCCAACACCGCGGCGCCGCCGGGCAACGGCGCCCCCTTGCGGGCGCAGCGCTCCCCGCAGGCAGCGGCCGCGGCTCCGCCGGGAGCCGGACCGGAGCTCTCGGTGGCACAGGCAACTTTTGGCCGCCTCCGCGACAAGGAAACCCGCGGCGGGGAGAGAACCGCCTCCAGCCGCGGCCGCTCAGCGCGGGGCAGCGTCGGGGCGCTCCGGCCGAGACGGGTGAGGCGGCTTCACCTGGCGGCACTGAGCATGCGCGCGGCGGCGGGGCACGCCGCCGATTGGGAGCGCGATGCAAGAGTAGGACGGAGCCGGCGGGCAGCCGCGACTTCGCGCTGCCGCACCGCCGGAGCGGGGCCGCCGCCGCTCCCTATGGGATGTGATGCCGCCGCTTTGGACGCTGTTCCCAGCCAGGATCCAGCACCCGCCGGCGATTCCCCTCGGCTGAGCGGCTGCGCGGAGCTGCCGGGCATGACCGGGCGGGCGGCGGGAGAGAGCCGTGCCCCGCCGTCCCCTCGCACGGAGCCGGGTGGAGGCGGCGCGGCGGTGCCCTAAGGGGACGGGGAGGAGCGCGGCGCAGCCTTCGGAGCCGTCGGCGGGGGGCGATGATGGGGGCGGCGGGGCGGCGGCGGCGGCGGAGGGGCGGCGGGGCGGGGCGGGGGCTCCGCGGGGCTCTGTAGGACGGCGGCGGTCCGCACACCCGCCATGGATCTGCTGCTGCTCGGGAACGCCAGCCTGGGCTCCCCCAACGGGTCCCTGGCGCTGCCGCCCCCCTCGTCGCCGTCCTCGGCCGCCCTCCTGCAGCCTCCTTCTCCCTACTCGCCCGCCGCCGTGGCCAGCCTGGCGGCGTTGGTGGGTTTCCTCATCGTCTTCACTATCGTGGGCAACGTGCTGGTGGTGATCGCCGTGCTCACCAGCCGGGCGCTGAGAGCCCCTCAGAACCTCTTCCTGGTGTCGTTGGCCAGCGCGGACATCCTGGTGGCTACTCTGGTCATGCCTTTCTCTTTGGCCAACGAGCTGATGAACTACTGGTACTTCGGCAAAGTGTGGTGCAACATCTACCTGGCGCTGGACGTGCTCTTCTGCACCTCCTCCATCGTCCACCTGTGCGCCATCAGCCTCGACAGGTATTGGTCGGTCACGCAGGCGGTGGAGTATAACCTCAAGCGGACCCCTCGGCGCATCAAGGCCATCATTGTCACCGTCTGGCTCATTTCTGCTGTCATCTCCTTTCCGCCGTTGATCTCCATGTACCGGGACCCTGAAGGAGATGTCTTTCCCCAGTGCAAGCTCAACGATGAGACGTGGTACATTCTGTCTTCTTGCATTGTCTCTTTCTTTGCACCCTGCCTCATCATGGTGTTGGTCTATATCCGTATCTACCGTGTGGCCAAGCTAAGGACCAGGACCCTCTCTGAGAAGCGTACCATGCCAGAGGGGTCCTCCCAGACTGAGAATGGCTTGAGCCGCGCTGCTGGGGGCTGCACATCCCTGAGGATGCAGTTGGGAGAGAACGGACATTATTCAGTGCACCACTGGCGCAAAGCGTCTGAGCTGGAGGACATTGAGCTGGAGGAGAGCAGCACCTCAGAGAGCAGAAGGAGGCGGAGCCGGGAGGAGCATCCTCGCAAGAGCAGCAAGAGCCAGTCCTTCTCCTACTCCTATTCCTCCAAGCACTCCAGTAGCCGTCTTTCCCGCTCTAGCAGTCGCTCCGTGGAATTCTTTTCATATCGCCGTCGTCGGAAGCGTAGCAGTATCTGCCGTAAGAAGGTCACCCAGGCCCGGGAGAAACGCTTTACCTTTGTGCTGGCCGTGGTCATGGGGGTCTTTGTAGTTTGCTGGTTTCCTTTTTTCTTCAGCTACAGCCTCTATGGTATTTGCCGGGAGGCGTGTGAGGTCCCTAAGACTCTCTTCAAGTTCTTCTTCTGGATTGGGTATTGCAATAGCTCCCTCAACCCAGTCATCTACACCATCTTCAACCAGGACTTCCGCAGGTCCTTTAAACACATTCTCTTTAAGAAGAAGAAGAAGAACTTTAGGCATTGAGCTGGAGGGATAAGAGGGCTGGATTTGCCTTGAGCAGAAGTAGAGTTAAAAGGGAAGGAAAAGGCTCTGTGCTGAAAAGGAGGGAAGAATACATGGGGTTGGGGCATAGAGAGAAGGAGGAGGGCTCACCCCCTTGGTGGTGCAGAGTGTTGTGAGATATGGGAATGGTATGAGGGAGGCTGAGCACGTTCACAGTGGTGCAGAATGGTACCATGGTGCTAAAGGAGCTGTTCTGGGGTGTGGAAGGGTAAACTGGAAAGGGAGGAATTGTCTTTGAACCCTAACAGAGGACACAGGGAGTCCACAGAAGAAACTGGGTAAGACACTGAAATAGAGAGGCCCAGAGCCTTATAGGGGCTCTGCAATTTTGTGGATAAACAAGCAGAAACGGCAAGTGGCAGTTGTGGTGGAATAACGTATCTGAGTATTAACAGAGCAGCTGGGGCCATTGATGGGCTTGTCCCAATAAGGAACTAGAGATTACTGCTTAAGTGGGGAAAAGTGCTAGGCACCAGGCACTGGCAGTCTTCTGAATTATGAAAGGATTTAAATGTTTGCCAAAAAAAACAACAAAACCTTAAAGAACAATCCAAACTCTTTTCTAAATAAACCTTTGTACTGTTAAAACCTTCTGAATGATGATTTTACACAGGGCTTATGTCAAGCATGGGGTATTGTTCTTCTTTAGAGGGGTTTTTTGCATCTAGAGCTGGATGGGAAATTTTTTTCCTATCTTCCTGTAAAATTTGTCAGTGGGGCAAACCTGGGAGTTTTGCATGTTTTCATGACATATGATAAAGAGCACATACACACAATGACCTTATTTCCCCCTGTTGGAGTTCCAGGCAGTCAATTCCTACTCTGTCGCTCTCAGTGGCCTAAGAACGTTGCTGTCCTGGAGCAGGTGTCTTGTTTAAAATGAGGATTCTACCTTAAACCAATTTCCATTAAAACAAAATCATTTTGCTGAGCTGAAGTAAAATTTTTCTGAAGTCAAATTTCTAAGTAGCTAAACTTAAATGTACTGTGGGGAACTTTCTCCCCATCATTGTAGGTCCCCCTGAAAAGGCTTACTTATCTCAGGGCTGGATGGATGCTTGTCTTATCCTCAGGCAGGCAGGCAGGCAGAGGCAGTCTGCTATGCAGATTTTAGAAGAGCAATCACCACACCACTGAGGTCTTTAAATCCTTCGTATTTACAGACTTAGAGCAACTAAATCCTTTCTATTTATTTTCTTTAATGAGAAGCATACATTACAGGTTGTCAGTGGTTTGTGTGAACAAATCTCAAATGAAGGTGCAGCTGTTCCAAACCAAACCTTTAATATAAATGCTGCCTTCTTTCCCTCTTCTTGTTTGCATTTCTGGTTCATGATTTCAGAGTACTTTGTTGGGAAGGGGGAGAGAAGAAGCATTCGAGTAGTTATTAAAGCAAACTATATTTCCCATGGATTTATGACATATAAAATGTCATAAACTGTAATGAAGAAAATGAGAGACAGGCTGGTGTCTGTACTCCACACTGAATGCATACTGAGTGTAAGACTCAGCTGAACACTTACATCCCTTCTCCAGCTGTGCTGCTGCAAGATGTCTATTCTGTTAGCAGGGGTAAATACTGCTCCATTTTGTTAAGTGTATCACTCCTTCCATAGGTGGTAGGATTTGGTATCTGCCTCAAATGAACCTTTCCATTGTAAACAGCTCTTTGAAAAAATAGAATGAAATATACAGCAGGCTGCTTGAAACAGCCAAATCAAATATATACCTGGAAATCATTAGATATGCCCTTCTTTACCCCCTGACTTCTGTCTGAAAAGTGTTCGTACCCTCTCTTCTTTTGTAATCTCGACATCAGAAGAAGAAAGAGAGCAGTCAGTTTGTTTCATCAGTTTTTCATTCACTTCACTTAACCCTGGAGAAGCAAGTTGGTGGTGGTTACTATTCTGGTGTTAATTCAATAAACAATTTTAACTTCAGAGCCAGCTCAAGTGTGAGGAAGTTCTGCCTAAGGATTAGATGATGACACCAAATGCATTGAAAGTTTTCTTGATTTCATTACAGAAGCAACTGAGACATTTTCAGCGTCTTAAATCTGTAACTTAGTTGGTCCTTTCTTGAAGTAAGGCTCGGAGTTGTAAAAAGATGTGAACTTTCTTTAAGCATTTGCATTTAAAGAAGGGACGTTAAGACATTTTCAGGGGCATCCCTATCCCTATGTAAATTACAGATGTTTTGGTACAAGCGTGTACCTGGGACAGACAAATATAAGAAAAAATAGCAACAGATTGAGAGGAGGAAACTACAAGCCATTTTCACTGGTGTAAAATGGAGGATTCTTTTTAACATGACATCTATGAGAGCTGAGCAAGAACATATAGTTTCTCGGTAATCATGTAGCTGAAAAGTTCAGGTTTGTTTTATATGAATAAATATATAATTGCCAGAGCAACCAAAGCAACATATGGTATATAGCTACTACCTCTGAGCTACTGGTTAGTTTCATTAGAGATACCCATTCCTACTGAGATAAGGGTCTCGTTTTGTCACCTAATGTTCATTTAGATTGGATTCCCAGTCTGCAGAAACACAGCAGTTTCGCTGTTGCACTGTTTTTGAAGTAAGATTTGTTGTCTGTAAGTGCAGTCTTTCCCCCTTCTTTTCATAAAATGCAAGTAGTCTATGGAAATGGAATTTAACTAACAGGTTTAAAGTGGAGGTGAAATATGTATGGAATGGCTGATGTGCCTTAAAAGTAATTTTTTTGCTATCAAATTATTCTGTAATCATATAATGCTTCTATTTTTGTTTTGCATTTCAAAATGCCTAAAAAGGGATTGATGCAGATACTGAACATCTATGTACAGCAGTGTATTAAAACCAGGACGTTCTCTGTGGTTTTAGTTTCTCATCGCAGTTCCTCATCTGTTTCAAAATCTCAAGAGGATTTTATTTCTTCTGAGCTAGGTAAAAAGTAATCTTCATCTATAAAGATGTGCAGTATACACCCCTTTTAAGTGCATTTCCCTCTAAATTAGTGAATACAGAGGATTTCTATAAATATTGTTTTTAATGTAACTACTGAATATGCTTCAAGGAAGTAAAATGGGGCTGATTTATTTTTTTAATTAGTGTTCTGTTATGACTTGTAATAGCTGAAGACTGGAATTTCTAACATTGTGTGTTGTTAACATTTCATAAAAAGTTATCAGCTCTGCAGCTTGCACTGTGGTTGTACTTCCACTCTAAGTTGGTTAATGGCACACTGAGGAAAAATGCGGCCAATGAAGCTTTTGCATAAGAAAAGGGGAGAAGATATGTTTCAAATGTATTCATTTGTATCTTTGATTACATCTGATGAGCTGGTGGAAACACTTTTTCTCTACTATTGTGGAAGAAGAAAATACTACTATAAAGCCATACTGATTTTAACAAGCACCTGATCTTTAACTGTTCATTTGTGTATTTCACTATGAAGAATATCTTCTGTCACTCTAAACTGAGAATTTAATGCTTGATTTTCAGAACCAGTTTTCTGAACAGTACCCCTATTGGTTTGTTATTGAAATATCAAACAATACAACTTAGCTAGGATGAGAACTCAATGCTGCTATCTTTCAGCTCCTCTGTGGGAGTTTTGTATGAGTAAGACCCACAGGATCAGCCTCTTCAAGACTTGAGGCAGATGGAAGGTGCCTTACATACAGGAGATTTGACAGAGTCACAGCTTTAAAGCATTGTCTAAAGTAAGAATCAGTCCCTTGTTTTTCTGTGTGATCATGTTCTAAAGGAATCCTGTTGCTCCAAGTGCACTGATAATTTCTGGGAAGTAAAACTGATGAAAGGTTGTAATACAATGGCTTTGCACACACTGAGCTGCATCATGCATTGTGAGTAATCCCAGAAAACTTCAGTAGAGTTTTCTTGTGAATGAGGGAGCAGCAAGGATGCTGCTTTTTTTCAGCAAATGTGCCTGTGGAATGTAGGTAAACATTTGTAAATGTGCAGCTGATTAAAAGCAGTCCTCCTGGCTTCCCTGCGTTCTTACCCATGGAAAGTGTGGTGTGGGTCAAGGTGTTCAAACCCATAGAAGATCTGGGTCAAGGGATTTTTTGACTACATCAGAGTGGCAAAGCTTATGTATTTTCAGAATAAGTTGTGTGAAGAATACTGCTGCATCTGTTTTTAAGAGAAGAAAACGGTTGGTCTCTTCCTCACTCCCTGGAAGTTGCTACTGGCTAGAACAGCATCTGAGATACAGAAAGATTTTGTAGGACGTTCATGAAAGTGCTGCAACTTTAAGCTATGGACAAGAATGAAGGAATGCCTACAATTTGTGCAAAGTGAAAGCCAGATGCTATTTGTGGGGTTGTTTTCATGGTCACTCATGAACTTGGTGAGGAGTAGCAGTCAGAGGCTTCAATGAAACATTCTAGACTGAGAGGGAGCACAGTGTGAGGAAGTGAAAACCCAGAGCACCAGATGAATTAATATTTATCCTCTTTGCGCCTTTAAGAAGAATGTTGGAGGCTTATTCCTTGTATGCTAGCAAATATTAATTTGCCTTCTGGATCTCTGGATCAACTAGATCATACAAAAGATGCTGTAGGAATAGGTAGGGTTAGGGAATTGCTCACTTCAGTGTTCAACACCTAAGTTTGTCCTTTGTCTTTGCAATTGAACTGAACTAAAACATGACTTGTCATTTTGACTCCTAAGGCCATGTAGCATCAATAATTCTACGCTGAATTCAGTTTACTTTTCACAGAAATCATTGTTTTTTTTACCAAGTCTGGAAGGAAGGAAGGGACAATAAGCAGTTTGAAGGGTTGTGAGTGTATTGTGAAATTTCCCTGGGTCACACTGTGATAACTGAGCTGGCTTAAATTCTGTGCCTTCCCAGTCTCTTTGAACTCCTAGGAAAGACTGACAGGTACATGACATGGAAATAGTGGACATACTGCTGATCAGGGAAGCAGATGTCATGTCTCAGGGAATATCAGAAGCCCAGTCCTCCAGTGATAACTCTGTTACTGTTTTTAATGGGAAAGGCTTGGGTATCTTGGGCTCATGATGACTGTCATGCTTGGTCTGAATTTAGGTGATACCTACAACTGGTACATTGTTTTTTGTTGTTTATTTTTAAGTGGCAGCCTTAAAACTGCCGGACGTAAAGTAGTTTCTTAAATATTTACAGAAGTTCAGCTTAATTAGTTTCTCTCTCATGCTCTTCACCACACTATCCCCCATATTTTGTATTTCCACTACACAGCAGTTTATAAGGTAGAGGAAGATTGCTGGCATCTGTCAGGAAAACAGAAAGGGAATGACCACAGGCATGGAAAATACTAGGAAATGAAATCTGGTGTAGTCCCAGCCTAGCATTTTATCACGAGGTCTGTCAGGCAAAATCACAGTTTATTTTTAATAGACTGTGCTAATGGAACTGTTTACACTAGGAAAAAAAATTCTGTCAGTGAATGGCATTCTGTTATAAAATGATGTGCTATACTATTCTGAAAAGCTTAATGAAAAGTAAAACAGCGTTTAATTCAATCTGTCTATACATACCTATCTTAAAAAATGCTTTATTAAAGGTCCCGAATGTAAAGTACAAAAATGTAGCTGCCTGCTTCATCAAAATCAATTTATTTTTAAGTGTTTCAGCATTTCTGTGAACAGCAGTCATTCATTTTCTGTGATATTCTTTCCTGATGGCTCTCTGCTGACAGAGAAAGGTGTACATTCAGTCGACAGCAGGAAAATAATGATTTGTATTTCTCTCTGTTAGCTTTGTTAGTCCCTTCTAATTAATTAAAAGCAGGCCATGAGAAGTAGATTTTCTGGTGTGATGTCTAACAAGTGGTATGAGTCAGGGAAATAAGAAGCACACTGGTTCTGAATTGTATGGCACACTCAGTAGGGAGGTTAACCCTAGGTTGCAGGTACACGCTACTCTTGGTTTTGTTTTCTATGACTTTAACCCCAAATCGCAAATGATTTCCTCTATGGTGTAACAGTTTCAGCACAGCATCTCTTTCAACTCTGTCCATTGAGGTAGGAAATTAATACTGAGGTCTCCCACATCGTCACCGAGTGCTTTTGCTAACAGACTATTTATAAAGTTGATGCAGCTAAAATGTTTCTCCTTTAGGCATATTAATGTTTTATTTGACCTAGCTTTTTGTCTCTCTGAAGGCTAACACTTTTGTTTCACAAGGATATTCTCTATCTGGAAAGCAAACATATGTCCAAAACTGGGAACAGCTGAATTAACCAAAAGGCTTAATCTTGTCAGTGCTGGGGATGCCCTGTCTGAGACCTATGATACAAAGCAGAGTGTGGAGCTGTGGGGCCCTTGTAGGTACACAGAGGAAGAATCTCAAGTGTCCAGCAAAGGATAGTGTACTAAAATACATGCCTATTGAATTCCAGAATTGTAGAGGCTGGAAGGGACTGCTGGAGATCATCTACTCCAAACCCCCTGCTAAAGGTTTCCTAGAGAATCACTCTGCATAAGGCAGGAGAGCTCTCTCTGTTCCCTGCTTCTGCTCTTGAAAGCTGTCCCTGCGTGCAGCCCAAGTACAATATCCAGCAGTCTCTTGCTGAGCCTTTACTTTGTATGCCTCAGGATCCGATCTACAAAGAGATGATAGTACTTGCCCTCCTACCAGCTCTTCTGGGAGAATTCCCCAGAGCACTGTCTGCGAGGTGCTTCCATGCTGCGTTATGCTGTGTGTAAGTACATCTAACACAAGCATGCCAGGAGTGATGCTAAAAGTCCTTGACTCACTCCAACCCATACTGCATTAGTTTTGGAGAATTCTATCAGTGATCAATGACTGTGTGCAGTATTTTGAAAGCATCTATAAATGTGCATTCACTAAAGTTGTCATTGATTTATTTTCTTGCATTAGCAGCAATTTCTGTAACTGATTAAAGGGAAACTTTTAAGTCAGTCCATCAGACTGCTAGTTTTGATTTGCCACGTGGTATGTCAGAAGTGCTCGATGCACTGTTCTATACACTTAGCAATAGAACTGATTGAAGGTTGCTTGAATGCTGTTGTTTTGGTGCTGTGTTTTGGGTTTTGTTTTTTTTTTATGTCAGAAAAATGCTAGTTTGATGAAATCTGATTTTTCCTTAAAGAATATATGTGTTTTGTCTCATATAAATTAAGGCCAGGAGACCTTTAATCAGCCCCAGCTGGTCTGACTGCCTGATAGTTGTCTGGCTGGGCCAGCTGCTAGGTGAGGTGCCAGAAAGCCGAGACTTCCAGACTCCTGGGTGCTGGGCACTTAGCTCTGAGCTCCATTATCACTGTATCTAAATACTTCATAACCTTCCTAATGCTCTGTCTGTCAATGCCTTTATGCATTACAAAGGGACTGCCATGCCCTTTTCACTGATGGGAAAGCAAAAGATTAATGGCATTGAGGTAGGCAAATCTTAACAAGCTTCTGCTTTATGTGGATCCTTCCAGTGAATCCACTATTGCATCTCAGAACCCTGCTAAGCTCCAGTGTTTACAAAGTTCTGCCTGTGCTTCACAGAGGTCTGCTTCTGGCTCTGTGAACACTGCATGCCCACAGACCTTGCACATGAATCGTATTAGGACACGCAAACTATTTCTCTCAGCTTGTTTCTGTCTGGTGGTCAGCCCACTCCCTTTGACTTATACAGAATAATAAGTAAAAAAAAGCAAGGCACTGCCTGTCTGGTTTGTGAGGAGGCACCAGCATCACTGTTTTTTAAGGACTTTATTTATTCACCAGTGTTGTATTCAAAACTCCCACTCTGAGATGCCCATATTTTCCACAGGCACCCTCATAACTCCAGTTTATGATTTACACTGCAAAGGTGTGGAATTCTTATGTACTTCCAGAAGTATTACTGAAAGAAAACAAATCTCGCCCATATAGATCTAGAGACAGATAGTGAAAAGTTGGGCACTGAAATAACCAACCAAATGTCTGGGTTGAAATGGAAACAGGCAAAAGATCAGAGGTAAATGGAGTGATTCTTCACATCTCTCGTTTCTTTTAGGGTCTGCCCAGTGCCTCAGAATGCAATACAGATTACTGTATTGTTCTTTTGTCACACTTTGAAGTTCACCTCACTTGAATTTACTGGACATGTATCTTCAGAAAACCAAAAATTTCTCAGAAACCCAATGAAGCAAATGTTATGGAAATGACACACACAAATCTAACATTAGGCAGGATGGGCAATATACGGGAACAAATATTTCAAGCTGCTGATAAATTCTGTATATATTTTTCAAGTAAATTGATCGCAATAAGAGGAAATTTTGTGACCTTTAATGCCAGGTGAACATTTTGTACTGAGAAGGATTCCTGGCAGCATTTGCCACCATCAGAAAGCCAGTCAATTTCCGTGAAACTCAAGGGGAGACTTTTATAACGGAGGGAAAAGAGTGCCCCAACATGTGGTATCACAGTAGCAAAGTAAGTAGAAACTGTTTTTAAAAGTAGCCCATGTACAGTAAATGCAGGAGGAGAATGGACCTGTCTCCATATAAAGAGTTCGGCTACAGCTCATTCTTACATAATTCTGCCATCTCTGGCTTGGGATAACTGTTCATCACATAGATTGGAGCTGCCCTCGGGTTTTCAAAACCTGTCATGACTTTTGTGTGTGTTAACTGGATTTTTGTTGTGGTAACGGTTACTATTAATGAGATAAATTCTCATTTTTATTTCATTACTCATTACTTTTTGTTTCTCCATCTTTTAAAGAAACAACAAAAAAGATGCATGACTACAGGAATAACTGTTCCTTTTCTATTTTGGCAATGCAAAAATAAACATGACGAACAAACATTAAAAATAGGACTTTTGAATGCAAATTAACTATTTCATTATGTGATTAATCCAACACAATTCAATTAATTCAATGCACTTACTTGCCCCTTATTCTATATGTCATATTGTAAAACATCTTGGTTGCCAAGAGGCAGTGATGTCTCTTTTCTTTGAGGTTTTTCAAGACCTGACTCGATAATACCCTGTATGGCCTGGTTTGGCCTCACAGCTGACAGTGCTTTGAGAAGAAGGCTGGGTTAGAAACATCCTGAGGTCCCTCGCATACCAAGTTAGTCTATGTCTAAGAAATACAGTACTCCCAAGAGTAAAGGAAAGTCCTTATAACTGGATAACATCAAAATAATAGTCCTTATATAGAAAAATACATGTATTGCTGAAAGTGGGTAAACTTTCCTCACGTCTTCCTTAGGCTGTTTGGATCTCTAGATCTCTAAATCTTTTCTACCATGTGCTAATTCTGTCTAAGAGGCATTTCTGTGGGTCCAGGGCACAAACCTTATTTGTTCAGAATGAATCAGCATATTCCCCTTCTCCTCTGCCACCCCAGAGGATGATACAGATAAATGTATTTTATAGACAAGAAAAGACTCTGTTTATGCTCAGCAAGTCAAATAAGTCTTTGTGATCTACTTGCTTTGAAGTGGTGAAGAACATAGATCATAAAACACCACGTTATGATTTATACTATTGCTACCATGACTAGGAAAAAATAATGAGGAAATAAGCATGTTTCCATACTCAGCTGAAGACTAACTAAAGACTGAACGAGAGTCTCTGACAGTGACACTTGCTGCTTTATTCCTCAATCATTTCTGCTTGGTAGGCATCTGACCTTTCTGTAGAAGTAAGTGGCTTTTCAGAGATTTGGGTGCTAGCTGTTGCATTCATGAATATGTTGTCACTTCTGGAATTGCAAATCGTTTTCTTCGTTTCAGAGTGTCACAAATGTTTTACTACAGTTACAGTATGATGCTCTTGTAGGACATGGCAACACAGTTCAGTTTTTCATATAGGATATGAAGCTTGTTGTTTGGCTTCCACTAAATATTTAACGGGGCCAGAACATGCTCTAAATAAATGTTCATAATCCTTAATTTAGTTTGGCTAAGTATCTGTTCCCCACATCCACTCAAGAAAGAAATTTTCCCAGGGTATGAAGCCTACTTTCAGCCTCAAAACTTCTAAAATTCTGTTTTATAAAAAGTTACCAGCAGAGGAACTATTCAGGTCTGAACAAGGATTCATATCTAGTTTCATCCTTGGTTTCCAGCCCAATGTGTTATAAATCCCTCATTTCAATCTCTCATGTTTTATTTTTATTATTTTTTTAATTATAGAAAAGTGTTCTTACAACTTATTTCATAAATATTTTTGAGAGTTATGGACACTGAATGTGCTACAGAAGCCCAAGATCATAATTATTATTAGAAATACATTTAATAAAATGTTGAGATAGCCACTGAGGTACTGCTTGCTGAGGAATTGAGGAATTCACTGGATCTCTGCTATTTCATTAAATGGTTTCAAAGTTAAATGCTGTAATATGCATAGTCAATGTCTACCTTTATATCTAACTTCGGCAGCTTCCCATAACTCTCTCACACTGACGTAGATGTGAAAACTTGGAATCTGTTGTTATTTTATGTAGCTACAGGAGGTACTATTAAGTCAATGATTTAACATAGTTAGAGGCCAAAAAGGTCTTGAGAGGAAAACTCGTCTCATTTTCATGCTTAACTTCATAAATACTCAGTATAAAAGCCTCTCACTGTCCAGGACACAGCATTGGGATGGAGGTGTTAATCTTCTTGGGGGCTGTGATTCTGAGAACAGTGTTTACATCAAGGCATTTCTGAGGCAGTTACTATTTTGGAATTTCTTATGTGCATTTCAGTGCCTAGAAGCACGATTCCTGCTCAGGATACAAATAATAACAAATTGTCTGAATGTGGAAAGAACTACGGAATGATAAATGTCAACGTTTTGTCTACATATATCCAGAAAGCTGCACTCACTCATGGGGCTTCTAAATCAGTGTGCTCTATTTGTGTTCCTTGAAGTTATTTATATAACTGTTTCCCAAGCAGTTGCACATCCTACAATGATAACTACATATGTCCCAAGATTAAAATATCAGAAATAAGCCATTTTTAAACCATGAGTGCTGCAAACAGATGACGGACACTTTACATGCTAGCTGAAAATACTATTCAATTAAATTTTATTTGGTATTCTTAGAACTGTAAGTTGATCCCTTAAGTTGATTTGATGTGTAGCTGAATGTATAATGTGCTAATCAAGTTTGCTCTTCTCTCAAAGTTCCAGTTTTTCATTGGGTTTTTTTGTTTTTTTAAGGAGCAGTGACACACATGCATTCAGGTAAATAGTTCCATGAATAGCCTCAGGGTTCCTTGGCAAGAATGTAATTGTCTGTGCACTGACTCTGTAACTGAATTGCCTCCCTTAATAATGGGATATTGGTTTTATAGGTCTCTTACTGCTCCCTTTTAACATGCATTAGTTCTGTTTTACTTTTTTTTTTTTTTTAAACGTCCCTTTTTCTTCCTACATGTTTCTTCTGTTTCTTCTTGCTGCAAAAGTGCAGCAAGTGCAGGAGAACTAAGCAACAAAATGGGTAAAAGATGGCATTTACAGACTTCTCTTCTTTTCAGGTAATAGTCTCCTGCATTGCAATTGCATTAACTGATGATAATGTTCAGAAAGAGCAGACTTACCCCTGTCATTCGCAACTACACCACCTGGGAGTAAGAGATTCTGCTTTCTTCTTGTAATCTTTTAGATCCAGAGATCTAAAATATTAAAAAAAATAATAATTAACTCTTTTAGATATGCATATCTTAGAATAAATTATTGTAACAGAGAAGAAAGAGCTGAGGGGATACCAGTACAGTTCTTATATTACTAGTTCTTCCAAAATCAAATGGACAAATGCTGAAGAATTTATAGCTCCAGCCTTTTTGTACTGCAGTAGAGCCTCACAGTATTGATTAGTAAACCCTACAGAGGGAACATAGAGAAGAAAGTATCATTCATTCATGAAATGGCTGCCACCAAGCAATTACTTTGCATGGGCCAGCTACTCCTTATTCCTCTAGAAATTATCCATCATTATACTTGAATTTGGATTCTGGGACTCAGAGGTGGGAAAAGTGAGGAGCTCTTACTTTGTTGACTTTGTTTTTACAGCCTCAATAATGTCTTCAACTGCCTTAGTGGCTGATGCCTGCTCTGTGTGAGATACATACGACAAACTGATAGTGTTTTTCTGGAAGAGGGTGCACAAACTTTTGTGATAGGTAGTGACAAACTCCAGGGACACAGAAAGCACAGGACAAGACCTGAACTGGGTGAGCTGAACTGAGGTCTTTGCTGGCCAGCTTCATCAAAGAACTCATCTGAGCCCAGTTCTCAAGAAAATCCCATGATATGGGAGACAGAGTTCTACTGAAATACCTGTGTCTTGTGAGCAGGCTTGAGAGGTAGAAGGAAGTGTTACTTATAGAACCACGTAGGTCCTATGATGGAAAGGAAGGAAACATGGAAAACCTAAAGTAATTGAAGATGGGATCCTTTTGCTCTGTATTTGCAAATTGATTCTGTCTGTGTTTCCCCAGGCTAGGATGAACTTACTCTCCTAGGAATTATTGCATACATCTGTAATGCTAGCAAAGGAGTGGGACTTTCTTCTAAGTTACCCCACAGGCTATACTGAGCTTTCAAAGATATTTCAATGATAAAAATATCCACTGCCTAATTAACAAAGTGGAACTTTCTTTCATAACTACCTACCTAGCATAACAAGAGCTAGCATTCAGGATTATTTAGCCATCCTGGGGAAAAATCTCCCAAAACATGCTGTAAAGCTCTTTGCTATATTATCATTCTTCTATACCTCCTGTGTTTCTATTTATGCACTTCTTTATTTTATGAGAGAAGTATGGACAAAATTAAAAATGCTTACTTCTACAAAAATTAGAATTTCATATTATTTTTTCTTGGAAAAAGAAATCTTAAAATCCAAACAAGACAAAGACTGGAAAGGAAAATTCTGTGTTTTCCATTTTGAGCTTGTAAGCAATTATATGTGTAGAGATAAGCCACATTTCTGCCTTTGGTGTTACTCTGTACTAAGAGTAAGTCTTGTAATACCTATGTCAGAAGCTAGAATTCTTGAGTATTAACTAAAGAAATCTCAGTACTCTAAAAGGAAGACTACACAAACACATGACTACAGTTTAGCAGTTCCTAATGAGCACTGAATGTTTTTAGAAAAAACTGTTCTACTAACATGGCAGAAAAATCAGGTTTGTACTTCTGGTCTGCAGAACTAAATTTGCACCTGATCCCAAGCAAAGAGCACTACATTAAATCTCTTTGCTAGGATTATAACCAATTTCTATATTTGTGTTTTTGCAGCTGTTGAAAATCATTTCAGCGAATCTTTTGTTGTCACAAAATAAGAGTTTTTGTTATTTAGACCTTGCCGTCAACACTTTTTGCTTTCATAACATATCCTCTCAATGAAGCGTTTGCTATCACTCAATCAGTGTAAACTCTGTTCAGGCTCATTTACTGTACGTTTCTTGATGAAAAATTTGTGACAGCTCCAAAGCCAACTGATCAGGGTACTGATTTTTTTAATCACATGCATGGGTGAAAGTTTTTTACTAAAAAAGGAGACAAGAAAAAGATGTAGATCATTATTACTGAAGCAGAGATTGCTTTATATTTTTATCTTCCAAAAAGCAGCTGAGAAGAACATTATTAAGAAGGGAATGTTATTTTTCAAAAGAAATTGGAGCAGTAAGAGCTATTGAGGCATTTTTTATTACCTTCAAGAGGGAATGCCTGTTACGTAAAATTACAGCAATCATTTCAGGTCACAAAATTCAGCATGAGATGCTGAGGACAAAACATTCAAAAGGCCTACGTTCAGAAATTTGCTTTAGAAACCACTACAGAAATGGAAATTCTAGATTTTCTGCATTCTGTGTACTGAATGATAAATAATATTTCTTTGATACATTCTGTTACTGTTTTTACAGTAAGGGTGGTGAGGCACTGAAACAGGCTGCCCAGAGAAGTGGTAGATGCTCTATCCCTGGAGACACTCAAGGTCAGGCTGTTACTTAAGTTCTAAAAGTGTTAGTATGATACATGAAGAACTTTGATATTTTTAAGTATCTAGCTCCCCTTCAACTTTTCCTTTAGCCTATTTTAAATTAGCTCAGATAAGAGCCTACAATTTGGGGGAGCAGGAGTGACACTGAGGTTTGTGACAAATAGAATAAAATTAAAGAAAAGAAAAAGAACTCCTTCAAGCCTACAGGCAAAACAAAGATTTTAGGTAATATTTTACATAAGGTATTGTAGAAGTAGTTTGAAAAAGAACAATTTCTCACTTGAAATGTTATAATTGATGGCTTGGGTCCTGCACAGTTTAATTTCAATTAATTTTATGCATTTTACTGGGGTTATTGGTTGAGAGATTGTATCCAGAAAGTGGTGGACAGTGGCTCAATGTCTGGATGGAGATCAGTGATAAGTGATGTCCCTCAGGGGTCAGTACTGGGACTAAAACTCTTTAATATCTCCCTTCCCTGAGGACACTTAAGGTCAGGCACGACAGAGCTCTGAGATACCTGATCTGGCTGTAAGTGTCCTTAGTTGGACTAGATGGTCTTTAAGGGTCCCTTTCAACTCAAAAGATTGTATGATATAAATTTACTACATGATTCAAAATACTTTCATCTTGCCTTGATAGGTATGGAAGCAATTTCTCCTTTATTAGATTTCAAGCTTCAATAATGATACACTTGGTTTTGGGGAAAAGCCCAAAACCTACAGAAGTTTTGTTCTCAAGACAGTATGTATAGAATAGTTTTCATTGTGGTATTGAAGAGAGGAAAGTTGCACTTCATTTTCAACAGTGAATGCATGCTTCAAGCTAAGGGGACTTAATTTCATCTACTTGTTTGCCAGTAGTCATGACAATTTTATTTCTTTTTGTTTCATTTTCTCCCCAGTAGGCTTCACTTACTGGCACAGATGGATTCTGATATCAAAGGTAATTTTCAATTGGCTTTAGGACAGCTGTTATTTAATTGTTCTCTTCAGCTGTCTTTCCTCTATCACCAGAGGCTTCAGAAAATGTGGCTGTAGGCCACATTTCCTGCTGAGATATTTCTTTGGAGCTATACTAGTAATAAGTCACACCCAGTAAATCCCACTCTCACAATAGTACCTTACATTTTTCCATACTGTTTTATGATACTTTATAAAACTAGTTATCATGGATAACTTTGCCAAATCCCAGTACCAACCTACCAACATCACTGTTACAGCATCCTTTGCATCTCCCCTGAACTATTGAGGGGTGATACTGAAATGTACTCCTGGCTGAAGAAGACTTGCAAAGGAGGCTATCTTCATGACTGAAGAAGGATGTAGAATCATAGAATTGCTCAGGTTGGAAAAGACCTTCAAGATCATCAAGTCCAACTGCAACCTAACCATACAACACTAACAACCCACTGCTAAATCATGTCCCTGAGCACCACATCCAAACAGTTTTTAAACCCATTCAGGGATGGTAACTCAACCAACCCCCTGGGATTCCTATTCAAGTGCTGAACACTTTTCACCTCCTCCTGTCATCGCTTATCATGGTACTTGGGCACTGGAAGGGACACTGAGGAATTCTTCAGTATACTGGCCCCAGTAGATGTCTTCAAAGACAGTAACTTGGAATGGTAAATTGGTCTATGAAAAGAGATCAGAAGAACTAGGGATTTCAGAACATGCCTATGTAGTATCCATGGGGAACTGGCTCTGCCCACACTTGTACTGTATCCACCAAGAAATCTTGGAGCCAGCCATGCTGGCATGACATGACTACCATGTCCCACAGCATGGGTCAGATGTATCCTCAACCATAATGTGCAGACTGAAATGCTGTGGGGATACTGCTCCTCATGTTGGGACACGTTGTACTGCAGCAGGTAGGAACAGGTGTGGTGTCAATTATGTCACTGTGAAATGTGTTGTTTGTGTAGTTGGTGGCAATGACAGAAGAGGGTGTTTGTAATCCTATTTCCTTTCCTAGTCAGAGAGGTTTTGGAAACAATTTTTTTCCACATTTGAGAAATAACATAAAGAATATATTGAGGACAGATCTACTCCCTTCCTGATTAGTAGATCAAAATCAGCTTTAGTTTTCTAAGGGCTAAGAAGGCATGGAGAGGCTTCAGAGTTGTTTTATACATACCCTGTAGAAAACAATGCAGCACTTCATTGTGTTTCATAGTTATTATAGAGCTGTTCACTGACAGACAAGAAGTGGGTGCATTTGTGCTTCAGGGCGCTATAATGTGTAAATAGGTGAGGAGAACACTGAAATATTACATTCAGCTGGAAACTGACGGGGATAATTGGTCTTGGCTCTAAGGGAAATGGAAACTAGTACAAGAGGCACAATGTGGGGATATCACATGAGTAAATTAAGGTGCAGAATTAGGTAATTTCTTTGAATGTTTTAAAATATTTTTTTCTAATTATTACAGCAACCCAAATTTGACAAGCCATCAGAGATGCCAAAGACAAATATCTTTGCCTTTCTAAGCATATCAAGTTCTTAGAAAATAAATTCTTTTTCTGCAAGATCATGAGTCCTTTCTAAACAAAGTCAATACCAAAATCTTCCTGTAGGAAATATCCCCATTAAGAGTTCTGCTCTGAGCCTTTTTGCATCAGAGCATTATTTATGTCATGTAGTCTTGCATGCACATTTGCTGCTATCTCAAGAGTACACAATGAGTCCCACAGAAGGTGCACTCCCTTTCCATGAAGCAAGATTCAATTAAGGATACTCTTCTGGTGTGTTTAAAATGGCCCTGAAATAATACTTTTTTTTATGCTGATATATATGTCATCTTAGTAAACCCTTCAATTGCGCTCCAGTTATAAAGTTGTAAGCAAAATAATCCTAAAGGCAGATACATTTATGCATTTAAACTTTAAAACAGGAAGCATTTATGCTGATGCAGTTGTTTCACTAATGGGTATAGTCTGGGAGCATTGTTCATTGACAGCAGCTCTGTGATGAGATTGGGGCATTACAATACTCAAAAACTGAACTTTAGTGTAATCCATGAACCATCACATCAAGTCATTCTCTGGCCTATGAATTACATGAGGGCAGAGAGCTCTTGTAATGGAAGGGGGAGAATACGAATAAAAATCTGCAAGGAATGCATGCAAAGCACATTGCTGCTGGAAAAAATCCTTAGGGAGGAGCAGAGAGACATTTTCTCAGGGTACTGAGCAGCTAATTGGGCTTCAGAAGAGCACCTCTCTTTCCTTGATATTTACAGGAAAGGTCAATTTCCTGTCATGAAATAAATTGGGGTTAGAAAATGTGCTTTCTTTTCTTCCTGCTCAAGTTCTCTGCAGAACCTTGATCCTCATTTTTCATGACTTTGCTCTCACCACAGTAATACAGGATAATCTGTGTAGGCAGAATCCTCCTCATTCATAGGTGGAAACCGTTCCTCCATACAGAGAATAATTTAAATAAAAGTTTGTTCAGGTTAAATAGTAAGTGCAACCCATAAGCTTCTGTATCATAACATTCACAAAAAGAAAGGGAAAACCTGAGCTTCAGCACTACATTTTCTAAACCTCAGGCTGAAGCAGGAAGAAAATCACGACGCATCAGGTATACTCTAGGAGTATAAGAGAGATTATCCACAACCATAGGGAGAGGGTGAGAAGAAGATGATGTTGATATATACCCACACATGGGAATTATGGCCTGGCCCCAGGTCTGATTGTTCTGAATTTGCAATGAAGATAACAAAACTTGATTGTCAAACGGACTGCATACAGAGGATCTCACCAATCTGATAGCACATCTAAAAGCCCTTTAGTGAAGGATTTGTTCCACTATAGTTTTCATTTTAAAACTCTCTATATTACAAAGAAAATGAAGCTGTAATACCAGTTCCACACCTATATATTGTTCCCTTTGTAAATAGGATTGTCTGTTTATATTAAAAAAAAAAAATAAAAATAAAAAAAAAAAAACGTGGATCATTTATAGTCCTACTTCTGTTTCCATGCAGTGAATGAGGCAATGAAGTAAGGAAATGAAATGTTCTTTAGTTTTGAGGTTGCTAGTGAAATTATGCAGATAGATCATTTTCCCATCTTAAATCTAAATAATTCAGTTGCCATAGGATCAAAGTATGTGTTACGCTGCCCTCAGTTTACTTCCACGCATTGATTCATCCCTATTCCCCTTAGCACATTTTCCCTTTGATTTGGTAATGCTCATAAAAGCAGTTGGCAGCAAGTGTGGTCAGCATCCAGATTGCTCATTATCACATTTATTGTTCTAAGCCTTATGTTTGCCTCCTCCTCTTGTAACCATTTATACTCGAGAAGTAAAACCTTACCTTGTACGTGCATCTTTGTAAAAACTCAGGAGGAAATATAATCTGTTGCATTTTTACTGTAGATACAAAATCAAATACTGCAAAATGTCTTAATCTTCATTGTTTCAAACCCAAGCTTCTGAAGTAAAATAGCATAAAAACAAATTCAGTCATTAGTGTCGTTTCTATCCAACTTTCTCTATATATCAAAGCAGCTCATTTTGCTTGAAATATTAGACTTCTCAGAGTGAAGGTCTCAGTTAGAGGCTGTATTTCAGGGCCACTGGAATTAGACACCTAATTGATCCACTGAATTAGGTGGATCCCCCTAGCAACTGGGGATACTGAGAAGGCAGAGTTAAAGAACACCTTCTTTGATTCAGTCTTTATTGCTAAGACCACATCTCAGGAATCCTGGAGCCTGGAGACGAGAGACTGGGGAAAGGAAGATATCCCCATGATTTAGGAGGATCTGGTTGAAGATCATCTGGGCAAAATCAGTGCACACAAATCCATGGGCCATGATAGAATGCATCCATGAGTGCTGAGGGAGAGGGCAGAAGTGTTGGCCAAATCACTCTCTATCATCTAAGGTCATAGAGGATGGGAGAGGTGCTTGAAGACTGAAGGAAAGCCAAAGTCAAACCAGTCTTCAAAAAGACTAAGAAGGAGGAGCCAGGAAATTACAGGCCAGTCAGCCTCACCTCTATCCCTTGGAAGAACCCCTTGTTCTAGATGCAATGTCCAAGCAGTTGAAAGACAAGAAGGTTGTCAGAGTAGTCAACATGGATTCACTAAGGGGAAATAGTGCTTAACCAGTGTGGTAGCCTTCTGTGTCATGTCTAGCTGAGTAGATGAGGAGAGAGCAGTTGATGTTGTGTACCATGACTTAAGTGAGGCTTTTGACACTGTCTCCTGTAACATCCTCGTGGATACACTTTGGATGGTGGGATGTGTGTGTGGACTGCGAGTTGTTTAAAATTCTCACAGAATAAAGAAAAAAGAAATGAGATTTTAGCAGATGGCCATTTTAATCAGAACAAAATTTTTACCAGAACAGGCATTTGAAGATACACCTCTATTCTTAGTTCTCACACTTGTTTTTATTTAACAAAATTAAAGTTACAAACTCAATTAACAAAATTGAAATTTGTCAAATCTACTCAGAAACACAAGTTCTCAGGTTTCCTTGTTTTCGTACATCAGTTGGCTTTGCCACTGAGTTATTTGTTTTATCAGTTGGTTAAGAAGGGTAGTTAATAAAGTTATGTCACGATCTGAGAAACAATCATGGATAAATCTAGGGGACCTGGGCACATCACTGGCACTACCACCATGAATGTACTGAGATGGTTGTTCTGAGTGTTGTATTGTCAGACTGAAATTCAAATCCCAGAGGTAGGAACAAAAGTGCTGCAAATGTTACAGTAAATCCTGTAAACATAGAATCATAGAATCACAGAATGGCTTGGGTTGGAAGAGAACTTAAAGCCCATTCAGTTCCAACCCTGTGCCATAGGCTGGTTGCCCTCCACCAGATCAGGCTGTCCAGGGCCCCATCCCAACCCATCCTTGAGCATCTCCAGGGATGGGGCTTCTTCGTCTTCTCTGGCAGCCTGTGTCAGGGCCTCACCAACCTCTGAGTAAAGATTTTCCACTTAACTTCTAACTTAAATTTCCTTTCTTTTACTTGAAAACTGTTCACTGTTGTCCTGTCACAATCTCTCCTAGGTACACATGTGCCTTGACATCTCTTCCAGGATGATCTATTCTATGATCTTCTCAGACACAGAGGTGAGACTTACTGCAATTCCCCAGGTCTTCCTTTCTCCCTTGCTTAAAAATGGGAGTGATGTTTCCCTTTGTCCAGTCACCAGGGACTGTGCCTGACAGCCACAACTTTCCTGATATGATGGAGAGAAATGAAAATATTGCCAAGGAGGAGGGAGAAAAAGAAACTCACAGCTCCACCCTCAGCACCAGGTATTATCACAAGCACTGTGCTGCCACTATTCTGATCTCTAGTAAATTTTCTCACTTTAATCATACTGTAGGTGGGCTTAGCAACACCACCTCTATGAGGATTCCCAACATCTTGGATTAAACATTCCTGGTTTCAGTTGCTCGTAAAATGGCTAGATTTCAGCTTTTGAGATACATGATTTCTATGTACATGTATACTGAAACTATTTTAGAATATATAAACCAAAGTAGATCATTCATTTCTGTAAATGAAGTCATAGAAAATGTTTGTTTGTTTGTTTGTTTGTTTTGTCGATGACAAATATGGAATCATTCAGAAGCAAAGTTGCAGTGGTGTTTGCCAGAGTAATATCAGGAAATTCACATGGGTGACATGAAGTGGTAGCTGTTGCTAGTATGGATATCTCCCATCTTCTGATACAGTGGAGATACCTTTCTGTCACTCACAACATTGGTATACCTCATCCAGAGCTACCAGATCCAAATGGGAGGGCTGCACAACATGATATAATGTACCTGAGGCCTTTCAAGATAACATTATTAAAAGAAAGTAACACTGACAATGTAACATCTTATGATCTAGGTAATTTTTAGTGTTTTAACTAAGATCTATAATAAATGTTTTGTTGTGTTTTTTTTTTTAATCAAAGAAAATGTCTGAAGTTTTCAAATGAATGAGAAAAATTGTGCGCTGCAGAATTGTAGACAGGGAAAAACATTAAGCCATAAAAGGCTGAAAAAATATTTGATACAGTACTTTGTTTCAGTGAGATTTCTCTGATCAGTTTCAGATCTCATAATCTACATGAGGATGTGGAACACAGATGGAAGAACTAAAGAAATACTAATCATTGTCAGCATTACACACCCTGTTGTAAGCACAGGAGAATACATTGTCACAGATTGACACAAAGGGCTTTTATGGATAAGGTAAATTACTTATTTTGTCAGTTGATGGTCATGTAACAATTCAAACTGTACTTTATGAACCCTAGCTTAAAGTTCAAACTATCACACATTTACATGGTTTGTGTTCTAGCATGGCCAGTACACAACCACCAAAGACCCTGCTTCTTCATTTTTCTGGGTATGAGGAGTACTGGATGTCTGAAGGATAAAGTCAGCAGAATGAATATATGGATTTAATCACATCACTTATTTCTAACTTTAAACTATATTCAATTTGATTAACAGTTTATTTAGTGCCTGTTGGACAATACCATAGGGAAGCAGTAATGAAGAAAGGCTACCCCAAGTTCTGGTAATTGCTTTCTTGTCTTAAATATTTAGTGTAATGTTTATCCATGCTATTATGTTTTATTATTTAAGCATACTTGTGCTTTTACCAGCTGTTTCCTTGGGGTGAATGTAGAGATTGATAGTTTGTAGGAATGGTAAAATTAAATGAGACCATTATTTGAAAATGTTCTTCTTGTTTAGGGTCAGGAGTTCAAAGTGAAGATAGACCGAAAACTAGAAAAGAGTTACAAGAATGATCTGAGCTATGAAAAATAGGTTTTATCATGAAGGTATTATGAAAAAAGGCTATTTAGTCTATTTGAAAGGGTGAAAGACCAAGAGCAAAATCAAATGATCAGTTGAATTGTGGAAGAATTATGACTCTTTAACACAGAACAGAGAGAGTCACAGTTAATCTTGATTTATGTGAATATGTAAGTTTCTCTGAAAGTAATGCCTCCTATTTATTTCTCTGGAAAATACAACAGATACGAAGAGCAAAATAACACTATTTGATAGTGAAAATACTCAGCTACAAAAGACTCTTTTTCAACATAGCCACCATCATTTGCTGTGCATTTTTATCACTGATGAAAAAGAGCCTTCGTGCCTCACTCTTTAAGATCTGCATGGCCATCCAGGAAGTTACTTGTCTTTCACATCACTGTCAGTGCTGCTAAAAAACACCTCACACCTCTCATTGTACTCACATCCATGTTCAGCAAGCATTGATGAATATCAATGGGTGCCATATTTTCCACATGGAGGAATTCAATTACATACCTTCACACCATACATACTTCCATGTCAGACGCCATTTTGTGAGACCGGCCCTCTGCTGCCATCTGTTACAGAGCAACGAAGCATAACAGAATATTGATGGGAAGGTTTAACCTCTCTTGCCATACCACCATCTGCCTGTGATGGCATGGGCCAATATGAAGAGGCATTACTTTTGGAGCAGTCCTCATAGAAAGAAGGCATACACAAGTATTAAGGATAACTAATTGTTGGAGCAACATATTAAGGGATGTTATAGGTCTTCCAGTTAAATTACAGTGCCTTTTAAAAGCGAGGAAATAGCTTAGTGTAACAGTCTGGATGCAGAAATGATTGGTGAATGCCTTTGTTCTGTGTTATGCAGTGGAGTCAGACTAGATTATCATAACAGCCTTTACTGTCTGTAGAAATCTATGAATATAAGAATTAATCATAGCTAAGGGCAGATGTTAGTGGCATAAGCAAGTAACTTCTGCCTTAATGCCTTTAAATCAGAGTCTTTTCACTGTTTTGGGGGGGGTATTTTTTTATGGTTTTTGATTTTTCCTTTTTTTGGGGGGGGAGGTTTTAGGGTTTTTTGTTTTTGTTTTTGTTTTAAGGAAGAAAAAAAGCAATCTGAAATCTTTTTATAGATGTCTTGAAATATGTCACAGGAAAAGTTAAAAATATAAAAATTGAAAGTATTTAAATTAGTTAGACATCAGTACTCAGTGCACAGAAATTAAGCAGGCTGCCCTCGGGGAGGTTTAAGTATGAGGAGCAATTTTTAAAGTCATCTAAGGTAAGGAAAGGATCATAAAGAACGCGCTTCCTCTATTCCTAAGCCCAAGGAAAGAATAACTACAAACTAATTGTGACTGAAAATCTGATATAAATGCTTTTACTTAGGGGAATTCCATGGTTCAGCTAATTGCAATGTTTAGAACTTGTAAGAGCGTGTTTTTCTTTTAATGCAGAAGCCTTTGCAATGGACTTTATTTTCCTCTAGGTCATTAGTATCAGACAAAACCAAATGATGCTTCCAATACTAATTACACTAAATATAAAACAATTGAAACCAAGTTAAGGACATACACAAATAGAAGATTAAGGGAAGGAAGAAATATTGTGAAGGATTTTTCTTTTATCTTCTGTGGAAATTTGTAATAATTGGCCCCATGACCATCTGACATGCAATTTGCAAAATAGTAATTTCTCTATCTTCTCTAGTAGATAGGAAAATTCTCAGATATTACTTCCTATTGTACCTCTTAAGAGTAAATACTCTTGAATGGGAAAAAAATAGAACCCTAGATTTTGAGGTGCAGCTGAATGAGGCTGTCCCAGTGTAAAAGGCTCTGTCAAGCAATCATGAGAACAAATCTATTTAATCATTATTTTTCCCCAGTCTATACAACCAACAGGCTCTGAACTGGAATCAAAGAATCACAGAATTGTAGGGATTGGAAGGGACCTCTAGAGATCATCGAGTCCAACCCCCCTGCCAAAACAGCTCCCTAGACCAGGTTGCACAGGTAGGTGTCCAGGCAGGTTTTGAACAGAGATGGAGAATCCACCACCTCTCTGCCAGTGCTCCATCACTGCAATGAGAAGTTCCCAAACACATTTGTGCAGAACTTCCTATGCATCAGTTTGTGATTATTTCCCCTTGTCCTATCACCACACACTGCAGAGTCCAGCCTTGTCTCTTTGCCTCCCGCTTCTTAGATAGATGTGATCCAGATCCCCTCTGCGTCTTCTTTTCTCAAGGATGAACAGACCCAGGTCTCTCAGCTTTTCCTCATAAGGAAGTTGTTCACAACCTTTATCATCTTTGTAGCTCTCCACTGGACTCTTTCAAGGAAATCCCTGACTCTTCTATGACGGGGAGCCCAGAACTGGACACATTACTCCAGGTGAGGCCTCACCAGGGCAGAGTAGAGGGGAAGGATCACCTCCCTCGACCTGCTGGTCACACTCTTTTTAATACACCCCAAGATGCTACTAGCCTTCTTGGCCACCAGGGCACACTGCTGGCTCATGGCCGAGCTGCCATCCACCAGGACACCGAGCTCCCTTTCCTCAGAGCTCCTCTCCAGCCGTTCATCCCCCAGCCTGAACTGGTGGAAGTTAACTACTGAGGTGGTTAAGGGCAAGGGAAGAATGTCCAAGGGACAGATTTGCAGATTTTTCTAAGCAAGGCATGCAAACCTTGCATTAACCAAGATGGCTGTTTGAAAAATGGTATCGTCAAATAAACAATGGCTTCTGTGTGACAAGATGGCACTAAATGCTTTCTGTTGAGGATATACGAACCTAAGCACGAGAAGGGAGGACGAATCCAAACTTGAGTAGCACTGGTTTAGTGAAAAAAGTTAAAGGGATTGTGCATAAAAAGCATCTTTTATCTGCCCCAGAAATATCCACAAATAAAACAAACAAGATGTATGGGTAATATTGGCAGTAGGTGGACATTTGGATTTTAGAGCATTTTTCCAGCCTTCATGATTATAGGAGGCTGCTACTAGACGTAGGCAGCTGGGATGAAAGAGAGAAGTAGTTTGATCACAAGGAACCCTATGAATATTTTTTCATATGTTTTCTCATAATTCTTTTCACTTCTCTGTAGTTCTCTCATCTACTGCTATCAGCTTTCTATTTTGAGTTTTACCCCAATTATGTCCTTCTGCATGGTCAAACTTCTCTCACTACTGTACAGCCAAGTTTTAGCTCCCTAATGACAGGCATTAGGCCCTTAAGCCAGAATCTCATCCATACTACTATCACTCTGAGAAATTCATTCTGATACCCAGGGCTTGGAAAATTATTCACATGGTCTTCTGCACATTTGAGATTGATATTTCACACAGCAAGGCTGAAAACCTATCAGTCACTTTCACAAGTAAAATCTGAAGTCAGATAGCAAATGATGTTTTTTTGTGAATGATGAGGGAAATGATGTGGCATAGGATCAGCAAGAGATGGAATGTTTAACCCACCCAGGATGATTAATAAGGTCCTGTAGGTATTTAAAAGCACTGGGTAAAAGTCTGTGTGATGCTTTTAGCATTTCTGAAAAACCAAAGTCTCAGGAAAGAGATAATGTAATTCAAAATTAAACTTTCCTTTCTATCTACCTAATGAGTTTTCTTCACTGCCTCATTTCTATCATCCCATGGCTCTAGTGATGAGTAAGAAGTGGGTTCAGATCCTACCTGAAATCTAGGAGATACCAAGCATTTTGGCTACTGCAGTTACGCTCATTTTTAATGCCACCATTAAAAACTCAGTGGTGAGAGAGATGATAGAGTAGGTTCATTTGAATTCTGGAGATAGAAGATGTTAAGGGCATCTTTGTTTAAACAGCGCTTCGTTGTACAGCCAAGCATTGAAAGGCCCTGAAAGCACTCCTAGAAAGGATAATACTGCTTATGTTTGTGTCATAATGAAATCAAGTAATCTTCCAGGCCTCACCAGTATGCTGGCCTCTCTTTAGAGACTGCAATTTGTAATTATTTCCACAGTCTGGGTAAAATACTTATCCAAACTTCAAGAATTGCACTTTTGTATTGATTGTGAGTTTCTTTTTGTGAAGTGGGATTGGCTTTAATGATGTAAAAATATCATGATGAAAGTGGTTAATTCAATCTTTAAGTTGCAGCACAGCTTTTAGTCCTTAGGTAAGCTGACAAATTTAATTTAGGGTTTCTGTTCTAGGGACATGTTTTTGTGATTCCTGCTGTTACTTTTGTATTATGCTTCCTGGTATTTTGCAAGCTCAGAGTTAAATAGTTTGTTATTTTACTTAGAGGCTTTGTAAGCTGTCAGGGGTGAGAGAAATGGAAAAAGGTAGACAAGAAGAGAGATTAATAAGGAGAACCACCAGCTAAGTGAGCTGAACTACTAAATCTAGAATGCTTTTGTGGTGATCATTCAAGACCTGGAGCTGATCCTTTCCCTCTTAAGAGTGGTGGAAATTTGAATTCAATTTGCTGAAGATGGAAACAGAGGGACAATCTTCTGTGACACACTGAACTGAATGGAAGGTGTTGCGAATGAATTTACCATTAATTCCAGTGCTGGAGCAAAGTCCTCTTCCAGGCAGATCTCTATTCCAACAGCTTTTTAATGTGAAGCTACAAACCACCACTGTGAACAAAATTTGTTCTTTCACAGTTGAGCATTTCTGATACAACCAAGCAGAATTCTTTCCTACATAGGTTTATGTAAAACACGTGTACATTACAAGACATTTTGCCTTACATTTGCATATCATTATATTGTATGCATAGTCAGTAAAAGCTGCAGGGAAATAAGGCAAAGAAATTCCAGCTCCCTTTTAGAAGAAAACAGAACTTCAAAAGCAAAATCATCTCACTTTTGACCAGCATTCACTGCATTCATTGATAAACCATTTGCAAAAGAAAACTGGTCGATCCCAGAACAAGTCAGAAACAGTAATCTTAAATCTATTACTCTCCAGGTGAAATTTTGTTGATAATACAACAAAATTGTTGATAATTTCTGTAGTACTTACTTCTAGGTAGGATTTCTCTGCATATCTAATTAAAGTTTCTGTCTTAGTACTACCTATTTCAATCAGATAGCATTCACTTAGCATTAGCTCCTGACAGAACTGGTGAATTCATATTTTACATAATGACAACGGCATGCACTTGAAAATTGGTCCACGACAGTGGCCTTTGCAACATAACACAAATCAAGACAAAGTTCTGCCCCTTTGCACTAGGTTCCAGTTTCTGAAGCCTGAGAATCTTCTTTGTGCAGCCAATGTGAAAGCTGTCACGAGCTTCACTGCAGCAAGGGTCAACTTGTGTGCTTAAACAAAGTGATGCTTTTGTTTCTGTGAATTGCTAATGCATGGAACATTATCTAGAGGAATGCAAACACAGATTCTGTAGTGTTACCTTTGTGCAGTTCAGCAATACATCTACTAAAGCCAGCAAGCTCTCTTTATAATGTATTTGCTTCAGCAGCTGATTTAATTCTTCAAAATATTTGTTTTTCACAGCTTCAAGTTTATGATAAATTAATTTTCAGTTTATTCAGCAGGGTCTGAATCATTTATAACATGAAATTTCCTTGTTTTGGTACTAGTGCAAGCACTGAAGATTTCTAAAACTTAAAGGACCTCAAATGAGTAATATGTTGGCCAAGCAGGCTTAGCACTTTCATGGAGTTTGCTGAGCTGAGCCTTCTGCATCCACAAGTCTCCTGCATGATCACTGATGAACCAAGTCCAACACTGGGAGGATCTGATTATTGCTGAAATAGTGCTCTGTGGCAGGATAAGTGCGGCTACTTGCAGCTGTAAATGCAGAAGCCTGTAATAATTGCTCTGTTCCTCAGTTCATTCAGCCAGAAAACAGGGGCTGTGATGTTTGCCTGTTTCTTAAGGGGCTGTGAGGCTTAATTAATCAGCATCTGCAAAGTGTTTAGGGATTTTTGTTGCAGGGTATTTTGCATATAAACCATTTTTCCTTTCAGTCTTCTGGAATTATTAATTGTACTCTAAAAGCATCATATGTCACAAATAGGTGAGCTCTTATGCAAAGTCATCTGGAGAGTGCAGGCACCAAAGCCGATCTACAGCCCAGTAATTTCACAGCAAGATAAAGGAAATATGCAGAGGAAGGAGAAGAGAAACACTAATATAATCATGCCTTGCATTATCATGATGAGGGCTGGAGCAGAGCTAACTACTTTTAAACTGTTTCAGATCCTTTAGGTATGTTAGCTTTCTCTGTAAATGAGTAAATTTTCAGACCTTCTGCACTTTAATCTTTCCATTATTACTTACATCTGTATTTTATCTAGGCTGTAGCATGCTTTTGACCTGAATTCTTCAGAAACATGTTATCTATAACAACTTTACAAACAAATATATGAACCTCTTCATTGTCTTGGTCATTTTGTTAAACTTGAGATTTTAACATCAAGGCTAAATTTCCATTCAGCAGTTTCTTGGCAGGAAAGCTATCACTACAATACTTCAAGAAAAATGTGCTGTGTTAAATCCTTGTTTATAAATTTGGCATTGACTTCTCACCCTGACATATGGCTGAGAACTACAAGCCTCCTACTTTGTTAATGGATGGCTCTGAAGTCATGAAGCAAACCAGCATTAGCCAACTATTAATTTCCTTCTGACTATAATTAAGATTTATGGTCCTTCGTGCTTGGGTTTCTGCTCAGTTTTAGTACTAACTTATTAATATAATATTGTATCACTACGATAAGACAAAATGAGGATTTTAATTTTCATTACTAACAAACAGAAGGCTCTTAATTTGCATTTCTTTTATCATCTTTATATAATTATCTTCTCCGCTTTTAGGGCTACATATTTCATATTTATACTTTCTATTTTTTATTCGTTGAGAGCATTTAGCTTTTTACCACATTTGAAGCAACAGGAAATAAACTTCCATTTCTAAATCCAAGCAGAGGAAGCAGTATAAAATGTTTTAAGGATTATTTTGCTTGGAAAAGGAGACTAGCTTACAGTTATATTTTTGCCTGTCTTTTTCAAATTGCATAATTTGACTGTTGCAGGCTAATACCCAACAGGCACAGAAGATAACATTGACAACTACTTTTCAATATATTATCTGTAGCATTTTCAAAAAGTAACTTAGAAAAGCAAACTTGTTTTCTGGAGATTTTAATTAACCCTTCAGGTGCCAGCATCACCATTACAAATTTCGGAGGATATTTTGGAAGATCAAGAACCCTGCATATTAATGCGTCACAGACATATTAAAAAGTCGGGGAGAAAACCAGATGAGATTTAACAAGACCAAGTATAGAGTTTTGCACCTAGGGAGGAATAACCACATGCACCAGTACAGCATGGGGGATGACGTGCTGGAGAGGAGCTGTGAGAGGAACCTCAGGGTCCTGGTGGATGACAGGTTGGCCATGAGTCAGTGGTGTGCCCTGGTGGCCAAGAAAGGCAATAGCACCTTGGGGTGCCTTAAGAAGAGCATGGCCAGCAGGTCGAGGGAAATTATCCTCCCCCTCTACTATGCCCTGGCAAGGCTTCACCTGGAGTATTGTGTCCAGTTCTGGGCTCCCCAGTATACTAAAGTCAGTACTTCTCAAAAGAGTCCAGTGGAGGGCTACAAAGATGATAAAGGGCATGTACACCGCCCTTATGAGGAAAGGCTGAGAGACCAGGGTCTGTTCATCCTTGAGAAAAGAAGACTCACAGGGGATCTGATCAATGTCTATAAATATCTAAGGAATGTGAGGTGAAGGGATGAGGCTGAACTCTTCTCAGCAGTCACAAACAGGAGCATAGGAAGTTCTGCACAAATCTGTGTGGGAACGTCTTCATGGTGAGGGTGATGAAGCACTGACACAGGCTGCCCAGAGAGATGGTGGAGTCTCCTTCTCTGGAGACATTCCAGACTCACCTGGACACCTACCTGTGCAAGCTGGTCTAGGGAGCTGCTTTGGCAGGGGGGTTGGACTCAATGATCTCTAGAGGTCCCTTCCAACCCCTACAATTCTGTGATTCTCTGAATACCCTCAGCTGAATAAAACCAGAGTTTTATCACTGTATTTAACAGTACCGAGATTCTTAGACCATGGATGCATCACTTCCTTCTTAAAAAAAATACAAATAAAGACATCAGTTCTTAGTAAGCTAAGGCTGAATTTATATCTTCAACTTATTTCCGAGAATGGCAATAATACTTAATGAAGGACTGCATTTCAGTTCAACACTGCCACCAGAACTGCATGTTCTCTGTCAAAGTGTCACATATATATCTTTTAACTTATAAGATCCAAAGTGCCTGTATCTAAAGCATAGATTTTTCAACCTGATTTGCAAAGATGACAATTAAGCAGATGGTAAGGGCCGAATACCCTACAGTGTTTCATAAAATATGATTAGTCAAGCCCTCTGGAGAGGAGCATCATGGAGAAGGTAGTAGGCTTTTTATCATCCTTGCATTGAAATGAAAATATCAGCTTGGGTTAAATGGAAACATAGGAGACATCTATGCTCACATGCATACAGGTTTACAAGAAATTTAAGGAATGAAAGTGCCAAACCATTCTTTCTCAGTAGCATTTAATAATTCCTTGGGTTCATGCAATTTCAGACACGTTTTCTAACCAGAAAAGAAACAAACAAACAACAACAACAACAAAAAACGAAACAGAAAAACTGACAAGCTGACAGTAAGACCAGGATATAACATATGCCATAATAATGCATAATATCAACCAATGACAAGCTCCTCTCCTTTTCACCAGAAATGCAACTTTGCTTGCTTCTAAAGCCATTCTACATCTACCAGGCTCTCAAGACTCACTTAAGAAGATCTGACAGAAAGGAAAGACAGCCAAATGATAAAATGAGGGATCAGCAATTTTCTTTGACATCATAGTTGACACTGTGAAATCCACTGCACATAGTTTTGAATCAGCTTCACATGGAAGAGAACTGGGCATGGCATTAGATGGGTTAAGTGTGAACAAGTTTGTTTCCTTCTTCAGGTGTGGGAATCAAGGGACCACCTTTAATGGATTCACCTGCTTCATCCAGATTGTACTAGTCTTGTGAATTCCAAAAGAAAGAGTGGTCAAGCACTGGAAAGGGCTGCCCAGGGAGGTGGTGGAGTCACTGACCCTGAAGGTATTCAAGGAACATTTAGACATTGTGCTGAGGAACATGGTTTTGTGAGAACCACTGGTGATAGATAGGTAGATGTTTGGACTGGATGATCTTGTAGGTCTTTTCCAACCTTGGTGATTCTATGATTCCATGAAAAGATCTCTCACTGCAATGTCAAACTAAATTATATCTCAGAGCAAGCTCTGAGCCAGTGAGCAGACAAATTGCCTTTTACCAACAAATAATTTAGCAGAACATTCACCTTTAAGAGGAACATGAGCAGCCATGAGTGCAGACAGCATTAACAGAGGTGACAGACCAAAGTTGAAGGGATTGTCTCCAATATTCTGCATCTTGCAGATTTTCTCCTCTCATGAGCCAAAAAGGACAGCATTGTATGGATGCAAGTTTGCTTTTGGATTTTGATCCTTCCATTCTCTTTGCAAACACTATTCACTGTCCAAAAACTTCCCTAGAAAGCATGAGAAAACAGGAGGTAATTTCCACCCATGCAAATACGTAATTATGTGCCATGATTTTTTCAGCCTGTGGCACAATTATTACTCTTTGTAAGGGAGAATATGATATGACTCATCATTTCTGAGCTCACAAAATCTTCAACATTATTAAAGCCACTGTATAAAACTTAGGAACTAGCTACAGCTTTTAGGTGGTAGGTTGTACAGTTGAATGAGTACATAAATATGCTTTTTGAAGTAAGATTTTGCAAGAAGCATTAATGCCATTCAATTAAGTTTTGGAATAAGAATATCTAATTACATTCATTGCAGAATATTTATCTAACCTTGTATCATAAGCCATAAAATTCAAGTTTGGTTTCAATCTGTGTATTATGGAAAGCTAGATAATAAGATTTCTTTTCAGATATGTTGGATCTGAGCATCTGGACAACCAATTTAATTTTATGTTCTGTGTGATAAAGCAAGAAAATTTCATAATGCATAAGGGCTGTAATATATTGATCCACATATTTTTAACAAGATCTTTTTTCTTTCATACACTGTTCTTATGGTATCTTTCTGGACAAGATGTCCAGCTAGACAAAAGCATAACATAATGGGTGAATAGTAGGATGACAGATCAGGCTCCAAGAGTTACAGTAAAGGCTTTCATGAGGCTGGCAGCAAGTCACAAATGGGGGTTTGCAGAGCTCCATTTTAGGTCCACTTCACTTCAATGTTTTCATCAATGACTGGGATACAGGACTTTGAAATTATACTATGGTTATTAACTACAAAACTAGTGGCTGTCAGATTAGTTGCATGAATTCTACAACACTTGCAGAATCATAGAATATCCCAAGTTGGAAAAGGTCCACAAGAATCATCAAGTCCAACTTCTGGCTTCATATAGATTAAACCCTATGTCTATGTCTGGTGCTTCTTGAACTCTGGCAGCTTGTGACTGTGGCCACTACCCTGGAGAGCCTGTACCACTTGTGCTTGTCTCTGAGACAGGGTTCTACATCACAATTTTTTGCTGTTTTGCAGTTATTCTCACCTGGTGAAGCCCAACTACCAGAGTGGATGTCATTTGAAATGCTTTGGTTCTGAGGGCAGGTGAGCAAATTGCAGCCCATGGTTTCCACTTTCTGACTGTTTTATACAAAAGTCAGCTAAATGTTTCCCATACAATTTCCCAGTCTTTGGACTGTGGAGTCTCTCCTGTGTTGTTTCTTTCTAGCCAACTCAATGAGTCATTTTTCTTTTTCATGCAAAAGATAGGACAAGGGAACCCTGTCCCAGAAATGATAGCCTTCTGACTGAACAAGTTCCACTAGGGCTGTGAGTTCACTTCCCCTAGGCAGGGGAAGAAATTGAGCAAAGGCTTTATTTCAGCTAAAATTATTCAGAGAATTCCACCCACATTTGCAAATATAGGATTCAACAAAATCACTTCACTCCTTCCTGCTCCATTACTGTGAGGTGCTGTGAGAACATCTTTTCAAACTCTCCGGCATCCCACACTTTTTGCAAGGTATTGAGTAATGCCACTCCAGATGAGTGTCATGCAGGCAGGACACCTTTCTTTCCATGCTGATGTTGCCTGTGGAGATAACATATCATTCAGACAGTGTGATGGCTGGCTGTGGCATGGAAATAAATTAAAAAAAAATTCTAACCAGTGATATATTTGCATTAAACATTAAGAAGTTGTCTCTAGGTAGATGAAAAATTGGTTAATTTTACCCATATATTGAGCAATTCAGGATGTTATGCTCTTTCTTAATTTTTAAGAAACTAAAGCGTAACAGAAATACATAATTAAATTTGGTTAAGCAAATTTGTCAGTCCTAAAATTAGTGTATTAAATAGTCATTCAGTTGTAGCTTCGTAGGTTATTGTAAGCAAATAAATCCCCCAATAATATATTATGCAGTTTTCATGGCAGTGTTTCATTGTTGAGGCAAACAATAACACTGGGAGGTTTCTACAGCAACATTCAAAGTATGAATGTGAATAAGATGTTAAAAAAATGACTTTATATTGAAAAATGTTTATGTGATAGATTCATTGTCACATTCATCTTGTCATTTTGTTTTTCTTCCTCCCAGAAAAAGTTGACAATGTTAATATAAAATATTCCACCATCTGGCACGATAAAGCTTTTAATTATATCATGCTAAGCCTGTACAATTAATTCCAGTTGATATGTATGATGGTATATGTGGTTTACAATAGAGAAAAATTACTTCTGTGAGAATGATGTCTACAAGCTCCATTTGGGAGACCTAGGTTGTAGCGGTTAATAGGTGAACACAGTGCTTCTCAGCAGCACATGTGGAGTATCTCCATCTACAACAATAGAGATATTCAAATGGAAAATGGAACTAACTCTACCTCAGAACTACTCAGGTTGCTAAGGTATTTATCCTTAGGTAAATAACAGTACTTACTTAAAGCTGAGACCATCAGAAGGTACAGACTCCTCTCAACAGTACTTGTGATTGTAGCAAATTGTGAACATCCACAGCCTGAACAAATTTTAGGAAACATGAATCACATTATTCACATAAGAGTTCACCTCTTACACCTCTTAAAGTGTTTTGCAAAGAGCAAGCTGAAAGAATACTATGTAGAGAAGTTCTAGCTAACTCAGTATGGACTGGGAGCATCTTTAGCAAATATGTACATGCACATGGTAGTATCCCTTTCAGATTGTCATATGACAGTCCTCAGAGCAACTCATCTCACATTCTGGATATTGTCATCTTCAAAGATAGAAACTGAGTCACTGCATATAATACAGACATTTTGAATCTTATGTATGTTCTGTAATCACTGTCTCCATGATAAATGCCAAAAAAAAAACCCAATAAATTATAAAGCTGGAGTTTACTCCAGTACAAAACCAGTACATTTAAAATAAAACTCAACAACACCTTAAAAACAATCTTAAAATTGTCTAAATGTGTAAACTGCCTGTGAAAAATGGAACACTCCTTAGCTGTACCTCCCATTTTTCTTTTAATTTTTGATGGGCACTGATATAGTTCTTGTTATTCCACTGGGTTTTTTTCCTCTTCCAAAAGAATGCTTTAAGGGTTAGATTATTTTGCAATATATTTAGATATATTTATGCATGGCTGTCATGGCAAGATCTGGGGTTGATATAAAAAGAAGCTCCAGAAGATCTGCTTCTCTGTCTAGTATTTCAACTATTCATCGTGAAGAATCAAATATATATTTGGAGTATCTTGAATGAAAAAGAATCAGCATGGTGAAGTCCTATAGCTTCTTTACTTCTGAGAATAATAAATTATATTCACTAGTTTATTGCTTATGAATGCTAACAAAGGCTGTGAGAGGCGAGAAGCAGAGATTATTGTTCTTCTATCACTAAATGAAAAAGAAACAAAAATGAATATACTTCCACAGAATTAAGTCAATTTGTAGCAAAAAAAAAAAAAAAAAAAGATATCTGTTTGAAATACAATTTATTATAAAATAGTATTTTTTTCAGCTAATTATTAAAATAGCTACTTCTTCCTTTCCAACAAGAAAAGGCAATACAAACATTTGAATGTCCAGTTTGGAGACAGTCCAAACCCAAACTACCAACATGCCAGAAGTTTGACAATACAGGAGCACTGTGACCAAGATGTGAGATCTACTGTTCTTCATGTGCATGCCAGATCCAAAGGCATTGGCCTGCCCCACTATCTTCACCCAAGCTTTCCACCTCTCACTTCTGTAGAACTTGCTTCTCCTATCACCTATGTTATGTGGCTCCCACTCAATGAGTGGGTGGACTTCAACGTCAAAGAGAGAAAGTCGTGTGTGTTCAGAAGATTTCAATGTTCCCAGCAAGCCCTCCCTGTGAGAAAACACGTACTATTTAAATATCAGACTGGAAAATCAAGGAGATTTACCTATGCGCAAAATGCCATAAGAAGTCAAAAAAGATGGGCTGTCCTCATCAGGTAAGCTAAGACACATTTAACTTCTCCACAGTTCCCAAAATATACCTAACGAATTAAAACCATATTGTGCTGGAAAATAGCTTGTCACTGAGTATTTTGCCACTCAGACAACACTGAGTGGATCAAGTTTAAATAAGTTAGTGCAAAACTAAATAGGGAAATGAAGCAGGTCTTGGTCTCAGTTCTAAGGATGGGAATGGCAGGAATCTTTTCAAACTTTTGCTTTCTGCTCTAATAAGTCAGGAAATTATTTGACCCTGCTGCTACAGCCACCTGAATGCAGAGCGGTGACAATATTTCTTTCTACTATTTCTTCTATAATTTATTTTGAGGGAAAAATTCTAGCACTGCACACAATTTCACAGTTAGTGTTTTCTATCAACACATCTGATAAAAAAAATAGATGAAGTACTGATTTTCAAAACATCTTTTCAGACCAAGTCTCCTTCCAGTTTACAGCTTGGTAATGGTGTGTATGCTCGCCACTACCCAAATGCTGATGTACACCAGTTTTATGGTTTTGTTGTTGTTGTTGTTTTTAATGGGTCTGTATATACAGCAAATACAAGGAAAATTTGTTCAACCCACCATCAGTATACATTAGATTATCTTCCTAGTAATTCTCTCCAACAGTAAGCACCTAATGTCATTCAAAAACTTAAGGCATTCTCTTCCATAAGTTTGTATCTCTCTCAAGAGCTCAAATTCAGTATAAAAGTAACATTTAGGCTGAGTACCAAAACAAAAAAAATATTCAAATAAAAAAATATATTTAAATGAACAAGCTAGATCAGCTTTATTGTATGAAGTAAAGCAATACATAAATAAAACGTATTTTTCATCATAAAACAGGACCTTTAAGATTATGGTGTTATTCTGTGAGCAGAGATTGAACAAGTTGGTACAATTATTTACTTGCCTATGTTTTTCTTTTAGCTTTAGTATTAAAACACAAATGTGGACATTTAATCTGAGTGTAAAATAATTTCCTCTGAGATTTTGATGACTGTAAGTACAAATTTAGGCCAATTAGAATATGTGGCTGTCATATGATTTAATAAAATCATTATGGCACAGATACAACACATTCCTTATCATAAGCATGAGCTTTAATAGCTAATGTGTGCTCACCCTCTCCCAGGACTCACAAAATTCTCATACATCTCTTGATCCCTTACTGATCCACATTTTCTTGTGAGTGGAAATGTATCCTGCAAGGGGCTCCGACATGTTCTGCAGCTCACCACGCCTGCTCAGTGCATGCAGGATGCATCAGTAGACTTCAAAAGTGCACACTGACTTCATCACGAAAAAAATCAAACAAATCTAGGTCAGACACTAAAGCGATGAATATCCGACCCCAGAATCATTTTCTCCACACCAAGGCAACACTTTAAAGAGCTGATAATGAAAATAATAGCTGATCAATATTCAGTTTGGAAGCTTTGCTGCTGCAATTGCTATGGATGTAGATAAATCCTATTTGACAGTCTCCTTGTGCTACATTCAGTGATGTGATTTAGCAATAACAAAGGAAGAGATCAATCATCTTGAAAGTATCTTAAAATTATTCTAGCAGCATTATAGATTATGATTCTGTGTGCTCATGATCTGATAATATGCCCATCAGTTATTGTGAGCACTTTGTAAAAGAATACAAGACATGCTATACTACAATAATTTTGAGGGCTGGACTATCAAATTCAAGTGTTTTTTACATTATATTGTTTAGAACTGTCTAATTTTGATGGATGTTCACATAAGCAGGAGAAAACTGCTGGAAAGAGTCCAGCTGAAACAAATAAATACAAGATGCTCTAAATGTGTAGCACCAAATTCAATTCCAAGACTGAGGTGTTTCTGAAACATGTGCACACACCCACTCACCCTTAAAGGAACATTAATAAGCACCTCTATCCTGGCTGACAGCAGCCAAACATTCTCAATTGCAAACCACCCCCAATTACATTAACAGAAACATGAGTAATCTACACCAAGAAATGCATATGAGTCAGTAATTATGTGAATTTATACAGTGGCTCCCTAGAATAGTGACCTACAGTTTTTGAACTCAGTTTTTTATTATCCATTATAATTTTGTTTGAAATGCACAGTCCCATTGTTACTGTTTAACCTTGTCAGCCCAGACAGGGAATGATCAATTATGTCAGTGCTACAAAACCAAAACTGCAGCTCTCTATTTCATGTCCAGAACATGTAATTTTACATTAGAAGCTTTTAACCACTTGGGAATGGCAGTTTGAAACACACCGCTGTAATACAAGGTAATTGTATAAACACTGTTTACCCTAATGAGGACTGTAGAAAGGTGACATGGAGATATCTGAAAAACAACTTCTTGTTCTGAGAGTACTCCGGGTCAATGTCTACAAGAAGCACTGGTAGAACTGGAATCGTGTCGTCCAACCCTGATGTAAATTGATCAAATTCCATTTTAAAGTATCAAGGATTTTTTACCTTCCTACTATGGTGCAGATAATAAAAGAAAGTTTTCATATTATTTATGTCAGCTTTGTACCTATTTGTTCTTAAAAAGAAAAATACATTCAAGTCTTTTACATGCCTGTTATGGAAATCCACAATTACCCCATTTTTGTGTGGGATGAATTCCTCAGAGCATGACCTGCAGTTTTGGCTTTCATCTCAGTATTCCAACACTCACAGCTGCCTAGTTCTTTCTGTACTGGATTTTGTTTCTCTGCCTATTGATAAATCTTTGACTTCTGTTGCCAGAATATTTTTTATATCACATACATATCAACTTCAGTGAAAATATCAAATAATTTCCCTGAGACCTCAGCCACCCTTCCATGTAACTGTTTCTCTCTTTGCACTGTTCCTTGCTCAATTTTACATTCGCTCCATTCCAAAATATCTGATCAGCAAAGCTGAAATTTTTGTTGTGCCTGATTTTATACAATCACCTCAAAAAGAAATAAATAGCCATGTTGTAACATCTACAGAAGAAACAGAATTAGGAAGAATTGCATGCAGTACTGTGACTGGAGAAATATAATGACCCAGATTTCCTATTCAGTTCCCACTCAAACATCCCATGAAGGAGCAGATGCACAATACTGGAAGCGGAGTTTGTCTGAAATTCCAAAAATTAAAGTCTCACAGTGAAAGCTGCTAAGGACTAATTAACACCTATCAGTTCATCATCATTTCAAGTGCCTGCATGTAGACACTCCTGTACACAAACAAAACAGTGAAAAACTTCAGGTATTTGGATAAAAATAAAGAAAGCAAACTGAAACAAAAAACAAAAACAAAAAAACACAGATTCAGAATTATAAATAGTGGTTTCAGGTAACATTAGGATTTATGGGATTGCTCAGTCTGTTCTCCATAAAATATGCTGGTTAGCTCATCCCGCATGTAAACCATTAACCACTACTTCCTGCCAATAGCCTCCTTTCTTAGATGTGCTCGAGACAGAGGAGGGCTTGGAAGTGCACTCTGACCAGCCCTAAACCATTTGTCCTTAAAAGCTGCCAGGCTGCATCCTCATGTGCTGAACAGCACTGTCACAAGTGGGCAGAAAAAGCAGCAAATAGTGAGGCAGCAGTTGCTGCAAAATGACTAACTGAGATTCCTGTCTCATATATAGCATAGCTTAGAAAGTAGCCTAGCACATAAAGACACATCTTGCTGGACTATTTCTGAAATAATTCACACTTCTCATTCGGCAGTTTCAGTTCCAGTCATCTGAAGTTCTGCTTCTGAAAATATTTTGAATTAAAGGCATAGCTGGCAAAGTAAATACTCCTAAAGTCATCTTAAACTTTCATACTTCACAGACAGAAAACAAAAAATTACCACTTTTGAAGAATCTGAAAAATTTAGTTTGCTTTGTGAAACAATTATCATATTAAATAATAGTAGACCTTTGCACCTTTTTATTAGTAGTAATTACAGTGGATTACCACTCCTCACGATAGAAAGATCAAAACTTTATTACAGCAATGCCTAATGTCTGACTAGAAGAAAGACTTTTTATTAAAAGATTATAGTATCTGAATAACTCCATGTATTTTCTTAACAAAATTAAGATGCTTGTCATTTCATCCGAGAGTAACAAGTGATTTTACATTAATTGAAGTGAAAGTTATCATTTCAATTTTGCATTAATAGTCCATAAATGATAATTAAAATTTAGATCAATTTGTTACAATACCTCAATAGTATGAAATGTTACTTACAGTTCGAAAAGTATTAGCATGATACATGAAGAACTTTGATATTTTTAAGTATCTAGCTCCCCTTCAACTTTTCCTTTAGCCTAACCATTTTAAATTAGCTCAGATAAGAGCCTACAATTTTGGGGGAGCAGGAGTGACACTGAGGTTTGTGACAAACAGTATAAAATTAAAGCAAAGAAATCCCTCAAGCCTACAGGCAAAACAAAGATTTTAGGTAATATTTCACATAAGATATTGTAGAAGTAGATTGAAAAAGAACAAATTCTCACTTGAAATGTTATAATTGATAGCTTGGATCCTGCAAAGTTTAATTTCAATTACTTTTATACATTTTACTGGGGTTATTGATTGAGAGATTGTATCCAGAAAGTGGTGGACAGTGGCTCAGTGTCCAGATGGAGATCAGTGATAAGTGATATCCCTCAGGGATCACCACTGGGACCAGTACTCTTTAATATCTCCCTTCTCTGGAGACACTCAAAGTCAAGCTGGATGGGGGTCTGAGCTACCTGATCTGGCTGTAGGTGTTCACTGCAGGAGAGTTGGACTAGATGACCTTTAAAGATCCTTTCCAACACAAACAATTCTATGATTCTATTTAAAAAGAAAGCCATCCCTGCTGCTGACAGAAGTCTACCACTTATTCACCTAGTTTATACTCACCAATGTCTATACTGGCTGAATTTTAATGGGAGAGGAACATAGATCTGAGTCACCTGTAACATCTTCGAAAATCAGAAAGAGGGGAAAGAGTGCACATGAGATGAGTAAGAGGAACTGTAGGGATATTCCTACTTTTTGAGATGTGGTATTAGAAAACAGGGAAGAAATAATATTGAATTCATCTTCTGTTTTGATATTTAGTTCATTCCTCCTTTTGTTTTCTAGTTCAAGCTTGCCTTCTCAAGCTATGTAATGAACATCTCTAATGGCACAGGTCTTATTTGGAGCAGGAAAGGTAATGATGCCTGAAAAACAGCTATCTAGTCATGAAGGATTTGATCAAGCAAAGGACTAAATTCTTACAATAGGAACAACATGAGGATAGCAGAAGTCGAAATATCCTGACAACCTTCACTTCTTTTAAAAAGGTCTTTTAGCTGTATGAGAGTTTTGCTACCGAAAGTCAATGCAATGACTTGTTCATTTTGAACTCCCATGAATTTTGCTCAGAAAAACACAGTGTGGTTGAGGCAAACCTGACCCGACCTGACCTCAGGAGCTGTCACTGCTAAAACAGTACAGAACACATAAAAATATTTAATTGACTCCCAGTGGGTTATTGAAAACAGCATCTCTGACCCAACAATATAATAGTTCAAAAGATAATCTTCTGCAGTCTGCTGCAGCTTTTCAAGTCTCAAATATATGTGGAAATTTGACCTGTAATATAGACTTGCCTCTTTAGGAAATTAGCATTGTAGAAAATTCTACATCCATTTTCTTTGTGACAACATTGCCTTTGGTGAATTTATTGAGCAGGAAAAAAAAAAAAAGCACAAGTTTGGAAAGAAAAAGGGAAGGGAAGGGAAGGGAAGGGAAGGGAAGGGAAGGGAAGGGAAGGGAAGGGAAGGGAAGGGAAGGGAAGGGAAGGGAAGGGAAGGGAAGGGAAGGGAAGGGAAGGGAAGGGAAGGGAAGGGAAGGGAAGGGAAGGGAAGGGAAGGGAAGGGAAGGGAAGGGAAGGGAAGGGAAGGGAAGGGAAGGGAAGGGAAGGGAAGGGAAAGAGATAGGGAAACTGAAAAAGAAAGGATGCAAAATTGTGACAAAACAACAGTGAAAGAAGATTTAGGAGAATATTTTGCAACTATGCTCATCAGCGTACCTGTTGATGTTCCAGCATCTTATTCTATGTGAGGTTCTACACTAATACGAAGGAGGAAAGCCTCCTTGACCAGAGCAAAGCTCATTTCAATTAACAAACATCAGAAAAGAAGACGGGAGAGAAAGTTGACTGCATCCATTTCATAGCAACAGAGAAGTTTTCTGCTGGGGGGTATCAAAAGGACTTGCAGAAAACCCAGATGTGAAGTCCTTATCTCAAGGATCCTTCCAGATAGCAAGAACAAAATGGATTAGGGCTAAAAGCTGCCTTTTCATAATAGAAGAGCGCTTGTAAGAAAAGAATAAATGCACTCTAAAGTTAAACATATCTCTGACTTTCTACAGAAAGGAAAGGAAGGCAATAAGTCCTCCAAAGGTATAACAAAAAAACAATTTTTTAAAAAAGTTGAGTGTGACACTTCAGCAGAATAAATACAATGTCATAGAGCTAAATGGAAGGACAGGTCAGGTTGTGATGACAGAGCAGTATATGTGGCAATGGCTGAGCCAGTGACCTCTAAAATAAACATCCTCATCAAGGAGAGAAACTTAGGGAGAAAGGACAAAGCCATAGCAGCTGTTCTGGAGAACAGGCAAAAAAAGCCTGGAGGAAAATGTCCCTGGTTTTGTATGCTTTCCCACTTCTTATTATCAGAGCCTCTAGCTGGCATGGTTGAGAGACAGAGAGAAAACTCAGCATGTGATGTGGAGATGTGGAGATATGACTCAGACAAAGAACACAGAAGAAAAAATACCCTCTACTTCCAAGAGTTCTGTAAAAAGACAGGAAAAGGGCATTAACTGTCCCACTCTGGTTAAGGTTTCTGTGCAGCCACCATTACTCAGCTTTTTGAACTTATTCATATGGAAGTTCTCCCCATTTCCTTTCAAATACCAACTCCAGTTTGACTCTCATCAATCCTTCAACAGCCTCATCACATACTTTATTTAGCAAACCAAACATTCTGGCTAAGGTACTTGTTACAGCAGTAATCACAGTGCTTCACTGTGTGATGGCTACCAATGAACTCATACCTCTTCCAAAGATATATTAAGCCCACTGCACTTTCAAAAGCATAAAGATGCTCAAAAATGCAGTCAGGGTCCTGCTGGCAGCTTTTGGTGCTAAAGAAGCTGAAGGACACAGTTATTTTTGTTGGGAAGAAAGTGTGTAAAACAACGGATAGTTGTTTTACCCACTGCAGCAATGGATAGTCTAGACATTTCTGATGTTTTTCTATTTTCCAATATCTAATACAGAAAGACACTATCTCCAGCAGGATAAAAAGTTCATACATGCAAAGTTTCATCTTTTCCGGTTTCACAATGTCCAAGCGGACCTAGAGGGATTTCATTAACATAACTGATATTATGCAAGTCGTTCTTATAAAAGACCTCCATGGAGAGCTTTCTGGGAGGTCAGTGCAGATAGATAAAGCTTAGTACCTCTTAGGAAATACAAAACAACTCCAAATATCCTTCTCATGAAACTCTTGCATTTGATCAGGTAATTTTATCTTATTTACTAAAAATTTTGGCTGATATCTAAAACTTTTCCTGCTTTTTTTTTTTCTTTGTAACATTGCCATTAATACATTTGCATTTCCTTTTACAGGACATTCTCTCATGAGTAAATTTTAATTAGCTCGATTTTCTGAGCCAATCCACAGCTTTCAGTTCAAGAATTACATGCTGTTTCAAAAATGGATAAAGTTCTCGGCTGAAACTATATTGGGAACTTCAGTAAACCCACAGAAAATCATAGTTCAAATGAGAGAATTATATCCTACTGTTGTTTTTTCCTCAGAAACTTAAATTTTACACTTTTCTAGTTTGATTTTAATTGAAGACTACAGGCTGAATAAATAGATTCAGCAGTAAAATGTAAGCAGATGATCAAATAGCAATTTTTATATCCCTTTGTAAAGTAAGACATAAAAGAATGAAAATTCCTTCAAAGTCTGGTCTTTGAACTCTTGAAACTGGCTTTCCCTTTATTTGTTATGTTGTCCTTGCTTGGAATTTTGAAAGATAACATACATGTAACCTTTTTTTTTTTTCGCTTCAAGTCAACTGTACTTATTCTGTTTTAAAAGCCTTTACAAAATTATACTGCTTAAATTAGATCTGAATGGCTTTTTTATTTATGCTCCCATCACTTCTCACCATTCCACCTTCTATATTCTTCAAAACCATCAGGACAAAGTCTTACAAATTCAAGATCTATTTTCTTGTGCACCAGGAAGGATGAAATTATAGCCCTACTATGTTAGGCCACTAATGCATTTTTACATTTACCTAAAATATATTTCCTTCTTCTTTGATGACATTTATAGCATCTTCACCTCATTACTTTAGGGGTAAGAATATCACATATAGCCAGTTCAATGGGACCTAGTCTTACTCCAGTCTTAAATCATGCTGACATAGCCCATGTTTTGCTTTTTTTTTTTTTTTCCTTCAATTTGCCTTATCCCACAGTGCCAGGACTACTTAATACAAACTAGATCCCCCAGACAAGAAGTAAGGACAAATCTTTTCAGAGTCTATTCCCACTTGTTCATTTGCTTGTCAGGCTCCTCACAGAACACAAAGCATTTCATTTCCATCACAAGACAAATCAAAGACATACTGGTCTCTAGTAGGTAGAAACATTAACGATTTTGAGATGATTAGAAGTGTTTTTCTAATCAGTTGGTCTTTTATCTTGAAAAATTCACCTGTCCTGATTGGGAAGTCAAAAGCCAGTTCCTCCAACATACTCATCTGTAGGAAGCCTTTCTGCTGAGTCCTCAAAAGCATGTAATATTGAGAGGTTGATTGTAGTGAAAATTCAGGCACTCAGTACAATTTCAGCATTTGACCTTTTATTGGGAAGGTCACAGGACTTTCTGTTGTTATGGGAAGAGCCTAAACCTTTGCTATAAGTGAATTCCAGTAAATTCTTCTTTTCTCATTGAAAGAATTCCTATTGTTAAAGTTTTCTTCAAAAGTTTAATTTGTTGGCGAAAGCCCAACAAACCTTTGTTTTATAAAAGGCTTTTTTGAAGTTTGTGACTGTGAAGTACCAGAAAGTCTGTGCTTTTGTACAACACTGATTCTGAGAAGTTGTTTGAAGATCACCTTGTTGGCCTTGGTTTGTTCTACGTTAAATGATTTCAAGAGCAGTCAGGTGTCAGGTCTCACTACTGCCTCCTACCTGTGTTTTCTGCTTCCCACAGTGGTACAATAAGCACAGACATACTGCGAGCTCCTATTTCTTTGCTTTAGATTTTAGTATTTGAAGATCTGATTTTGTCAGAGGATTTCACAGAATCATGGAATCCTTAGAGTTGGAAGAGACCTTTAAAGGTCATCTAGTCCAACTCCCTTGCAATGAACACAGACGTGCACAGGTAGACCAAGTTGCTCAGAGCCCCATCCAGCCTGATCTTGTAAGACCCCAGGGACACCACCTCTCTAAGCAACCTGTTCCAGTGCCTCACCACCCTCACTGTAAAAGACTTTTTCCTTATATCCAAACTAAATTTCCTCTCTTTAAATTTGAAGCCATTTCAAATTTACTCTGCTGGAGAGTCCATCTCTTCGTTTCTTGTAATTCCCCTTCAGATACTAAATATGAAGGTCACCTCACAGCCTTCTGTTCTCCAGGCTAAATAACCCCAGCTCTCTCAGTTGTCCTCACAGGAAAGTTCTGTCCCTTGGATCATTTTAGAGGCTCTCCTCTGAACACGCTCCAGCAGGTCCATGTCTCTCCTGTACTGAGGACTCCACATCTGATTGGAGCTATTTGAGCACATGCAAAAGGACAAAGAACTAGCCATCCCTTTAAATGACTTAGTTAATTACTAGGAAAGAAGTTCTTTTCTTGATGTGATCCACAATAGGGAAGTTACTATCCTGAACATATTGTATGCTACAGTTCACAGAAATTATATCTTCTAGTCATACCCTTTCAAACATGAGTTGTAGAAGTCTGTGATAGTCTGTATAGTGTCATCAGCAAGCTCTGACCACTGATTTTGATGCCGAAATTTTTACCAGCATTAATAAATACTGCTATCCAAAAACAATGGCAAATACTTTTTGAAGTCAACACAACTTTGATACACTTTAATAATAAAAATGTGTCTTAAGTGCTTTGCTGGATCAAGGCCATATACTGACCCTTGAAATCAGGCTGGAGAAGAGTTCCATAAATATTTGGTTCACTGACCATGAAGACTACGGTATGTCCTGTGAATGTGTCTCCAAAAAAGCTTAATCATGTTAACATGGAAATATTTTTTGGTCAGTCACACTTGATAAAAACCACATTGTTACATCCTACAGGCATAAAGGCTCTGTCCTTCAAGGTTTACATAGTATAATATTTCCTTCAGACAGTTATAAACTAAATAAGGACTCTCTTCTACAGCAAATCTATTTACAATTTTCCTTTTAAAAAGATGAAGTACAGAAGAAAATGAGAGGAGAGTTCCTTTGTCTGAAACAGAAGAGCTGATAGATAGAATGCTTCTGAGATGACAAATGTGATTACCATATTAATCACATTTAGCATTATGTTATTATCTCACTTTGTCTACTTGACTAAAAAGCTTAAGTGAGAGACAGGGATGCTTCTCTTAGCAACATCAGTTGGTTATCTTTATGATGTTACAGACTCAGAAGTCTGCACATTGACAACAGGCTCCTTAAATTGGTCAAGAGTGATACATGAAAGATAACCTGAAAGCATATAATTTCCTGATAGCAACAGGATATAAGGGAGGAGGAAAAATTCCCAGAAAACAGATTGAATATTCAGGGATTTTTCCCACAGCAGTGCTTGGAGTTGAAGTTAACTACTTTACTGATGCTATTTTCAGGCAATGGAAGTTAAGCTGTGATCGCCATATCTGCTATTAATAGCCATGAAATACGAAGACACAGAAGCTTTTTCTTCAAAGTGCAATGAAATAGAAGATTGAAAAATATGAATCTGTTTTAACTAGAATGAGATTCACTCCTAAATTAATCCATTGGTTTGGCATTATAATATGTGACACTCCCCCACCCCCCCCTCAAGATCTTGAATATTTGGCTGAATATTTAGTTCTGCTATGTTGCTTCCACCCCCAAATGAAAGAAAATTAAGTTAAAATTAAAGCAAATGACAACTTTAATAAGGCAGTGTGATTTTAAGTTACACATTCATGACCACAGAAAGAATTCAAAGGATGTGAATTGGAGTTAAGTTTGGCCCTCATCCACTCTAAGATCCAAAAGTTAAGTGAGGAGAATGAGAACATTTACTTCACATGCTGCTGAGGAAAAGTTATGATCAATCTATACACAAAAGGAAAGTGAACCATGATCTAAACAAGCTCTTTTGTTCCACCTGCTGCTAAGGAACAGGAAAAAGGAAGAGCGGAGGAAGGGAGTGAGAAGGAGAAATTAGTGAAGTTTCAATGCCAGTGAAAAGAACTTGGACACAAGCACAACTCATGAACTGAAATAAATCACAGATGAGTAACTTCAGTTTGATACTCCTAGGGATCTGTACTTAAGAAATTCTTTTTGTCAGGATAAGGAGAGCCGGGGAAGCTCTCAGTCTTTCATAATTCCTTTCTGACTGTGTTCTAGTTTCAGCATGTTTTCTTGATCCAGATCTTTGAGTGGCTTAGGTGATGGCATGTAAAGAACATTCCATGAAAGTGATAGACACTATATGGCTGCTGCAATTCAGTCCTGTTTGATGTTCCAGACCTTTCCCAGTCTTATGTTCTATTACTTTAGTTGGCCTACAGGCTAAATAATGGAAATAAAGCATCCTTTATTAACCACGGTAGTTAAAGTACATGTGTTCATTTGATTTATCAGAGGAGTGGCTTTAGTAACACTGACATGTGAGTAGATTGTAAATGAAATCTCATCTCCTGTTGTACAGTAGTGTTTATTTTCTTCCTGTCTTGCTTGTCTTTTTGGTTTGGTTATTACTTGAAATAGTGTCCAGTACTTCTGCCCTGATTACAGCCTCGTTGACATTTCCGTAAGAACTTCCTTAGAATTTGATTGTTCTAATTTAAATTCTGCTAGATTAGGGAATGTATCTTCTGCCCACATTAGTGTTTTCTGTGTGTATGTTCACACCTTAGATATTAGCCCTTTATAGTAGCTCAAGCCTGTCAAACTGTCTCATCTTTCATTTTCAAATAATAACTTGCCATTCTCCTGATTTGAAAAACAAATTAAAAATCGCTTTAATTTCAAAAGCATTAATTGTGAAAATAGTGTTATCCAGTAGTTATTTCTGGCTAAAACTGATCCAATAATTGAAACTGAAAATATAATTAATATACATTTGTATTAGGTGTTTTTCAAAAGCATAAATTTACTAATCATCAGCAAGCCAGTATCTGAAATGCTTAATTACCATAGGGACAAATTCTGGTTTTAGTTACAGTTACATAAATTCAAAATCATTTCAATAAAGCCCCATGTGGCCAAAAGCATAACTGAAACTATAATAACCATACTTCAAACAAGTCTTGGGATTTATCCCAGCTGAAGTCTCGATGTAATGACTTGTCATCATGGATAAATAGTTCCCAGTGCTATAAGACCATTTTAGGAACACACTACCCAAAATACCAAGGAAAGCTGTACTTCAGTGCTGTCAAAAACTTAGTCATGAGTTCACAGTTAATAACCCTGATGAAAGAGTCATTAACATACTCTTTGCACACTGGAAGCCTTAATGCAAAACTCTTAAGGTTAAGTTCTAATAGGAGAGATAGGAATCCATGTGCTGCTCAGGTGGCATGTTTAAAGATAGCTCTGCCACCTGCATCACAGCCTGAGCTAGTGACATAGACACAGAAATGGGATCACTAGTTTGGAAAGAAGTAACAGGAGGGTGAATTACTGTCCATCATAAAGAAGGACGCTAGAAAATAACTCTCAGGGTCATGCAGCTCAGCGTTGACAGCTGGCAAAATATCTTGTATGCAAACAGAAGGACTGCCACCCATGTCTGAATCAAAGAATCACCCATTTCAGCCACTTGTGGCAATATATCTATACATAATATACTGTGTAGTGTCCTTGGTTAGGAAATTGGTAAAGAGACTTCATGTGTAATTGAACGACACGAGCAGGACTATGTTTTCACTTACATCTGTCTGTCTTTACAGTAGAAGGAGTTCTGTAGAAGTCTAGTTTTATTTATTTATATGAATGTAATTCCCAAATTAGGCCCCACTGACTCAAAAGGCCTTCTGCCCTAAAAATAAACCAGTCTCAGAGCTAGGGGTTGTAAACACAAAACTGGAATTTATCATCTGTTTGAAGGAAATTGCATTTCCTTCTAAATCTGTGCGACTGCTTTAAACATTTCAAAATTTAGTTTATATTTGACTATTTACTTGGTCTTCTTAGGCTAGAGCATATAGAGACATTGAATTTATTTCTCACGACTGCTTTCATCATCAGTATGGAAGGTCAGGTCAAGTGGATTGTATGTTTCAATATTGAAGTGGTTATATTTGGGATCAATTTCAGCTTGTTTGGAGGAGAGGCAGAAATACTGTACCAGGAGGGCTTGTTTTCAGGAGCTACAAATTCTAGTCCTGAGCTGACAGCAATGGAATCATTGATTCTGAAATGAAACCTGCAACTGGGAGACAACTTAAAAATTGCCTTCTTGACTAACAGTGTTTATCTAAAATATTTTCAATGCTTCGTGCCTCCACAGGCAGCTCCTGAGAACCCTGCAAAATTTCCAAATGCTCTGTAATATTAAGCTGTGGATGCCTACTTCTGTATTCCCTAAACATCCCTCATCTTGAGCTCAGTTCTCATCATAACACTTCAATACATCTACCAACCATCAGTGGAATACAACATTATCATGAATAGTATTCCATTTCTGCTGTAATTTTGATATTATATGCTACTTCTTACTTACAAGATAAGCACTGCTGTCCTCATTGGAACTGTAAATACATGTCATCTAAGAACATGATATTTTAAATAAGGACATCAGTGTATCCGTAGTTTCATTATTGGCACGACTACAGACAGACTCATCTCTAGAATGCTTAAGACTTGTAAACAAGATAATGATGATACACCCTTCTGATTACAATGCGGTGTATGACATGATAGCACGACTGCAGTTATTTTTTTAGTGCTATGTCACATCTTGCATTAAAACATATAAAATCATCTGTAAATAGTATCTAAAGAAAATTTTGCAGCATCAACACTTAGGAAAAAATACATGTAAAAACACAAATTAAATATGAGATTATTTAATTTATGTAATAATGTAAGTAGTAAGGAGTAATCAGTACATTAACTTGGATACTCTTGTTGAAAATAATAATCTTTTTTCCAGAGACAAATTCCTTTTATTAATGTCAACTGTCTTCAACTGAGAAATATTCTGACTGTTCGTTTCATAAATCATTGATCTGGTTTCATAAATCAACAGGAGTTTCCACTAGAATGGAATTCTGAATGGAATTCTGAATAAACAAAGTGTTCCAAGAATATAAGAGAAATATTAAATGGCTCCTTCCCTAGGAAACACAAAACTAAAACTGCACTATGAGGACTATCCTGGGAGATCCAAGACTTAATGAATAAAAAATTTTATTTCAGTAAAGAGGCTCAACGGAATGGTATTTGGAAGCATGCTCATCAAGGGGCTTTCAGAAAATAGTATTTAACTTACATTGTTAGTGCTTTAACCTGAGGTTGCAAATACTGTTTAAACCAGATGTAGTTAGCCGTGTTTAGAAGTACTTACATGTATCATCTATTCATTGGGTCCTTCTTTGTAAAATAACCTTTCCAAACAGAATTCTCCTTCAGGCTCTGATTAGTGTTTTTGGCATTAAACTGAAATTTGGCCTTAACTGCCTAGAGCTTACAATGCTTTTTGTCTTCAGAAATATTAACAAATGTACATAGCTCACTCTGAAAATAATGCCTCCTATTTATTTCCATGAGAACTACAACAGACACAGAGAGCAAAATAATGCTATTTGATAGAGAAAATTCTCATCTCCAAAAGGCTATTTTTCAACATAATCACCATCATTAGCCAATTCAAGTGAGTGAACTGATTGAGATGCTTCTCATTTCATGCTGTGGCAGCTGTGTATGGCTCTCCAGAACATGGCTTGTCTTTCACATCACTGTTGACACTGTTGAAATGCACAACCCACCACCTCACTATGCTAACATTCACCATTTGATCTCCAAAACGTCAAAGAATTTCAGTGGGTATCATTTTTTCCACTTGGAGGAATTCAGTTCCACACCTTTGCTCCATATGCAGTTCTATGTCAGATGCCATTCTATCAGACTGCCCCTTTGCTGCCATCTGTCACACAGCAACAAAACGTAACAATTCTGGTGAGAAGGTTCAACACCTACTTCCATTCCACCAATATCTGCCTCTGACTGCGTGGGCCAGCATAACAAAATAGGAGGCATTACTTTTGTAGCAGGCCTTGTAGCTATCAAAAGAAAACATTATGAGGAAAATCCACAGGGAAGAGTCAATCTGCTTCATCACTTTCCATTTTTTATTAGGAATCATCAGGGCACTGACACTGTAATAGCTAGCTTAGTACACCACTAACCATGCTTCAGATCAAATAAATATTTTCCTTACTTAAAAGTCCTTTGGATGGGAGGGATGCACGGAGGAGGACCATCCGAGGCAGCATCCTGAGACTTTGGACAGCATTGTCCATTTTAAAATAAAGAAGTTTCTAAAGGTAGGAAAAGCAACATCCTGAAGTTTGACATCCATTTGAAGAAAAAGAAAATGCAAGGCTGTATTTTAGAATGTCAGTCCTCCATTCATCGGTTCTGTGATTTCATTCACAGTGCAACATAACTCCAAATATTTTTCTTTGCCTGGTGTCTCTGAGATGACCCTGAGTAGGTCATCTGTCTCATCTTTGCCTTCATCTAGGTCATGCTTCAAGAAGAAGCTTTCCTCATCTATTCAAGGATTACAAATAAAGGACTTTTTTTCTTTCTCTCTTTCTTTCCAGTTATTTATACCTCAGTGCATTCAGTTGCACAAGTTCTAGTCTACTTGATATTTAACCAGATTGAAAATATTCTAGCAGTTCTCAAAGTAGGAATAATTAACAAAGAAACTAGATAGTATTGCTAGTTGTAAATTTTGATTTTTGCCTTCTTACTTTCATCCTCCCACTCTTCTGTTTACCTTTCTCTTGAACATTTCAAGTTCTAATTTTGCTACGTGACTTCTTCCTCTCCCTTTCCCTTTTCTTTCCTTCGCTTCCTATTTCTGTTCTTTTTTCTTTACCTTGACAAGGCCTCATTCAGCTGACTCTCAGACTGTCAATAGCAAAACTACTTATTTCAGGGCACAAAGGCCTGCACACTTTTCTCCATCTGCTCTTCACTGCATCTTTCCTTGGCTACCTGTTAGTCACATATTCTGATACCAATCCTGCTTCTCTTGAGTTTCCAAGCTTTGCAGCTTTTCTGCATATGTACTTTTCCTCCATAGGGTTACAGGTTGGCTTTGCCATCCAGGCTCTGCACAACACAAGCCATAAAATCCCTGAAGAGTGCAAGTTTATCTTTTTCAAGCTCATTCCAAATCTATGTCATTTTTTACCCCCTTATAGCTATCATATGCCAAGAACTGTCAGAAATGTATCACTTCACTGCAGCTAAGTCCTGGATAATAAATGATCTTTAACAAAGATATAAGCACAGTCATCTAGATTAGGTATATATAAACACACACAAGTGCATACCCACTTTCAGACAGAGAATGAAGACACTATTTATAGAAATTTAATGTAATCACATGCTCATGCCTATTATGAGTACATCCTCCCCATATGATGGATACAGAGAACCTGAGCATTGAGCATCACAAGCATCTCTGAATTTTGTTCACTCTTTCATTTTGTTCCTCGCCTTCAGTGTCTTAGTCTACATGCTGTTCCCTAAAGATGAAAGTCTCCAGTTCACTTTAGCATTGAGTAGAGAAGAAAAAAGGCATTTCCTTTCCTACATTCATTAGAAGTAGGTCTCAGTCGGCCTATTTACATAGAGACCACTCTAGCAGAGCTAGAAGAAATTTCATTAACTAGCTAAAATATTGGTTCTGCTAACACAGGCATCATTTTATTCTGCATTTCTGAGTATTTGCTGGCTACTGCTAACCTGGAAGTGCGTATCTATTTCCACAGATGTACAAGATAGTACAATGACTATACCATCAAGGGCCAGCTTTCTGGGGCCAAGGCAAAAAAATAATAATTCTTTCTCTGCCTTACTCCGCCCTTATTTCTACAGAGCTATCCAGAACCAGGATATCTTATCTGCCCCTTCAGTATTTGACAGAAACTGTCTGTCAGATCCTTTAGATTTTTCATGCTGCTATGTTTTCCTGTGCTACTGAACTGCCCTGTGTAAGGGAGATAACAAGAAATGGCTTTGTTGTTAATTATATATCAGAGGAAAAGTTCTGCAGAGATAACCTGATCAGTTACAACCATCTTAAATAAAGAGCTGGGGTTTCAGGTATCTTCTCACCTGAGAGAATTTGACCAGGAAAAAGTCTGTCATGCCACTGCAGAAGTGCCTTGTGGCAGCACCGGAATACTGAATGGAGGAGATGGGCAGAAGGAGAAAGCAGGAGCTGCATAAATGCTGAGGATTTCTATTAAATTATACTCTTGCTTCATCCTGACTTTCTGAAGGAAACGATGAATCTGAATAGGAAGGAGGAGGTCCAAGTCTGCTAATAATTCTTGGATTTTTGATGATCTTAGTATCATTTGAGTTGGAAGAAACCTTGAAAGGTCATTTAATCAAACTCTCCTGCAATTAACAGGGAAACCTACAGGCTGATCAGGTTCCTCAAGAGCTCCATCCAGCCTTGGATGTCACCAGGGACAAGGGATCCACCACGTCTCTGGGTAACCTGTGGCTGGTGTGCTATCCTTACAGTAAAACACTTTTTCCTCATATCCTGTGTAAATATCTCCTCGTTTACTTTGGAACCATTTCCCCTTGTCCTGTCACAACAGGCCCTGCTAGGAGTCTGTCCCCTTCTTTCTTATAGCCCCCCTTCAGATACTGAAAGGCTGCTATCAGGTCTCACTGAAGCCTTCTCTTCTCCAGGCTGAACAATCCCTTAGACCCAAATGATTTTGAATCAGTAAAGAATTAAGCTAGAAAACTTTGCTGGATTTTGTGTATTTGTAGCACTCCTGAGGTGGTCTGGAATGGATTATCAGAAGGTTTTTTTTGTCCACTATCAAGGATTAAAAAATACATCAGCATTTTCTGTGGAGAGGAGCATTTAGGAGAGCGTGCATAAGACTGTGGGGAGCATGGAGTATTTGCAATAGGCAAAGAAACAGCCTCAAAGTAGTATTCTATGGATTACAGTTAATATTCTCTTGATCAAAGCCTGCTCAATCCTGCAAGAATTCTGAAGGAAATTTTTCTGAGGAAAATTTGGATATTCAACACTAACAGCAGCATCTTTCCTGTTCAATGTGAACGCCTTTCTAAGTTTGCAATAATGCTGTTGCTGTATCTGGACTGAAAATGGCAGTTGTTTGCAGGTCTGCAACCTCATGAGGTACACAGGGACAATGTTTTTTCCACAAGAACATTTTTAATTGTTAATCTCCTGGGTAATCCACAAATCCCCTTTCCTGAAATGGATTTTGAGTAGATATTAAGAGATAGACACACACAAAAAAGATCTGAGCTGTGTTAGGCAGAAAATTGATAACATCTAGGGCCGAAGGCAGAGGAAGGAACAACAGACTTAAAGAGAATGTTACTTCTAATGGACAATATTATAGAGATTGAGTATATGCATTTCAGACCATTCTTACACATTTGATTACTTGAACTCTGATACAATTATCTTATTACCTATTCATACAGCGGAGTTTAAATAAGTCTAAGGAAATAATAAAATCAGTCAAGCAAATGTTTCCTTAAAGTTTATGAGCACAGAAGAACGTACTTGACTGCCTTTTACCATAATGGATAACAATGATGAGAAAACAATTATGTTTTATCCACCTCAATGAGAAAAAAAAATGCCTGAAGGATGTGTGTGAATAGGATTTTGCAAAAGCGAAATTCATAAATAAAAAAGTATCACATGAATAGATGCTCTGTTTAATAATGCATGTTGTCTCTACTAAAAAGAAGAACAAGAGCTTGTTTTTATTGTGTCTACAACATATGAAGCAAAAATAAATAATTTGTCAACCTGGGCAAGGAAGATCCACTCTCTTTCCTGAATGCTGATTCTACTCTCTCTTACAGTGATGTGCATTTGGAAACAGTTCAGTTTCATAGCCACTGTGAAAGTGACAGAGAGACTGAAACCTGAGGTTTTTTGTTATTAAACACCATTGTGGCAGGTAGAATTAGTAATTCTCCCACTAGGAAAGTTTCAGTTTCTGCATTTCTCTAGCAGGGAGAAAACTGCAGCCATATAAAGGAGCAACAAACTCAAAATGAAAGCAAACAGCTTGTTCATAAGCACTATGACTGAACTGAAAGTTGTCTCTAGTTTATCTCCTTTCTGTGTCTTCTAATGAGAAATGCAGAACAACAATCCCTGTATCAAGCAGCTTCCTACTGGAGCTCTACCCCTCATCTGCAGATGGAAACATCTTCAAGTATCAGTACAATAACAAAGGAAAAACAGAGGTACTTTACCCGTTACTCCTGGAAAGCGAAGCTATCTGACTTTCTTACAGTAATGATGCAAATAAACTGAAGATTTTATACAACTCTGTTGTAATCAAAGGATCAGTCTGAAGCCCATGAAAGGTAAACCCTCTGAGGCACTGTCCCAGCCTCACTTCTGAGCTTGCTGAAAGCCATACCAATTTAATCCAGTATTTTTCCATTGAGAAAGTGCCAGTGGGAAATGGCAAAGCATTGAAATAAAATAGTTTGGTAGGCTGCTGTCTGTTGAATAAGATAAAAAAACAACTGAAATCATGTCTGCGATAAATTCATATGTAAAACAATGACAAAGTGACCGGAAAACCTCAACCAAATCTGTAGATATACTCCAGCAGTATATCAAGTAAACAGTTTGAACTTAATACATTTTATTGATCTGAACAGACCTGAAACACAGAAGTCAGTCTGTTATACCCTTTACTTATTATACCCTTGGATTAAATATAATTACAGAAATTTTCAATTAGTTCCCATAAATATGTGAAACAGGTATTGAGGTTTTGCAGGATCAAGCCATCTCTTTGACAAAACGTTCTAGATCCAAGGAATGGCATAAACTTTTTTGAATAAAACTTAATGCCCTAAATCCTCTGTTATTCACTATTTTTCTGATTTTATTTTCTGGAATTCTGAAGTTCCATTCATGGTCACTGAAGAGTTTCTTTCGATAAAATGCCACAAATATCTATTAGTTATCAATAGATAACTAACATATTACCAATAATTTTAAAAATACCCATAGGCTGCAAATTGCTGTGAACTTGTTTTGTGAATTACTTAGGAATAAAGAATCCATTTGGGGAAAAAAAGACCTAATATATCTAATGTATCCATCTATCTATCCTATAGAACTGAAACATTCAAGCATTCTCAAATAGATTATCATTAAAATAAAGCATCTGCTACAATAACACATATCTATTTGGGACACTGAGAAGGCAGTTAGTGAACACATTCTTTGCTTCAGTCTTTACTGCTAAGACTGCCCATGAGGAATCCCAGACCCTGGTAAAATACAGAGTCTGGGGAAAGGAGAAATTCCCTGTGATGGAGGAGGATCTGTTTAGAGATCATCTAGGCAAAACTGATGCATGCAAACCCGTGGGCCCCAATGGGATGCATTCACAAGTGCTGAGGGCACTTGTTGGCAGAAGTGATTGTTGAACTACTATCATCTTTCAAAAGTCATGGAGAACAGGATAGTGCCTGAGGACTAAAGGATAGCCAATGTCAATGTCACTTCAGTCTTCAAAAAGAGCAAGGAGGAAGAGCTGGGAAACTACAGGCCAGTCAGCCTCACCTCTATCCCTGGGATGGTGATGGAGCAGCTTATTCTGATCTCAGGTAGTCATCTCCAAGCAAGTGGAAGTAGGTTATCAACAGTGGTCAGTATGGATCCACATTTGTGGTAGCATTCTATGATGTCATGACTGGCTGGGTAGTTGAGGAGAGTAGGCTTGCAAATGATTGTTATGAGTTACTGCATAAAGACAGAAAACAACACAAGCGTTATTCAAATTACTAAAGTACTTTGATTAAACTGTTGAAAATGAATGCAGATATAGAAGTGCCCAGGAGTCTGAATGCAACATGTTCACCTAAAATATATGATCAAGTGAGATTGACCTTCATCTGTGGGACTTCAATATCCTGTTGCACAAAGGCAACATGCTGCACAGCCTCACATAGATGGAAAGGACACATGTAGTAAGTCAGTTTGGATATGCAGAAACACAATGAGCAAGCGACAAACCATGAGTAACCGTACCTTGTGTTACTGGGAATTTAGGAATGTTGAGGCTTTTGTCAAATAAGTGATGTGGATCTGCAGGTGAAAGTATCAGAGCAGATCATCTGAGAGAAGGTAGGACTTGGTTTTATTTTTTATTATTATTACTTTAAGGATAGAGAATGAAAATGGAACTTTCAGCCAAGTAATTACATCTGCCACATGCCTCAGCCTGGATCCAGATACAAAAAGTCACAGCAATAGTAAATGATTTGTTTAGGAAAAACTCTCTTCCAATGAATCAAATGCTTAGAGATAGTGCCAGGATGACAGTATGTCACGTCAAAATGACTTATTTTTCATCCAAAACTGGTGTATGATAATCCGTGTACACAGCAAGCTTACTCCCACCAGCCTCCCAGGGCATTTCAGGCCATAACTCAAAAGCGATCAAACAAATAACACCCCAAATTCTCCTGCTTGGCATCCACCCTTCTGGAACCAGTATTCAGCTGTACAAACAAGCTCAGCATAAATTTATTTGTGGAATCTGAAACATTTGGCTCAGTTCACACATGCACATGCAGACAGATGCAGTTCTGCCTTGAGCATTAGTGCCTGAAGTAGAAAAAAAGGTAGGTATTTCTATTACCACACTACATGAACAGCTAGCTCTGAATAACTTTTCTTTTAAATAAAATACTAGTTATTCAGACAATTTGTTAAAACTTCAGATAAGCTTCCAAACCCTGAAATCTTCCTCCACCTCATGTTGAATCTAAGCTGGCAGGGCAGTATGCCAGTCTTCATGTTGACAATCATCATTTACACCCCAGTTTGTTGCAGCAAAACATAAAAAGCAGAAGTCTAGTTGCAAGCTCTCGTATGAAGGGGCAAGTACGGGGATTTAATACAAAATAATACAAACTAATTTTATATAACCTATGCTGACAGGAGTTCAGCTGCTGGCAGAGACTGTTGGATTAGTTCACAATGTCAAATGCCACTTTGTTACTGTTCCTAAGCAGAAGGGAATGAGACACCCTTACCAAAGAAAACCTCCTTGCAACAGCCATGTGGTCCTGTTCCTTTTGAGAAAGAAAAATGGGAGAGATTCTCTCCACACAAAATGAACAGCTTTTCTTTTGCTTTCTGCTCAGTCTGATATATCATTTCAATTGTACATGTATCATTTCAAAAATGACAGGTTCAGATAGTATATTACAAAACACATCACATCTCTGCCTAGGTGAATATGATTTTAACACAAATATGCATGATTTATGTCTGTATTAGTAACATCATTGACGATCACTCTTTGAGATGGCAGGTATGCAGTTATTAAAATATAATATCTTGGAAGGAAACAACTCAGGATTTTCAGAGGGTATATAATTTAACTCCTCTTCACAATTCTCAAATCACTCTTGCTGAACTAAGAAAAAAAAGTTATGAATGTTATTTCAAAATGCCTAACCTGTAATTATGTTCCTGCTTCAATGGCACTGCTTCTGTGGAGAGCTCCTAGTTGTTAAGCAAATCTCTTTCTTATTTAAATATCACTCATCACCATCCCTGGGACTAACTCTAATTCACAGGATTTCTTCCCATCTAACTCATGTTTCCACTCTTGAACAAAACAGGTTACTGGAAACAAACATATAACTTTGGACAGGTCTCTTCCTGCTGTTTCATACTTTAATCCTCAGAGACCACCTAAAACCATGGAATAGGCATTAACCATATCACCATCCACTGTCTGGTGGTAAGACCAAGAGAGTGATAGTAGCACCTCTCCATCACCATTTTAGTGGTTTAGATCCCATTGTGTCCACCACACTTCAGTGTGTACTTCGCAATCTAAATCCTATCTCTCTAATCAAGCCGAGATGTTATGGATACAGCAGGCCCATGAAGGCCCACACCTTGATGTCACTACTAACCACTGCTTAAGACAACGTGTAAGCAATAGAGAATAAGTAATGTCATCCTTTCCCTGTCACTTGATGCTTCTAGCCATTAGCAGCTTAGAGAACTCCTTGTAGGTAGCATCTCAAATCTCAGTGTAGTGCCATCAGTTCTATTTCTTCATTTCCCTTTACAACCTAGCTCTACTTATATCTGACAGTGCACAAGGAAATTTTAAAAAAAAAGAATGTTCATACCTTCTTTAGACTAGCAGAACATTTGAAGGACTCCTTTAAAATATGTTCTATCTTCTCAGACTTTAACTCACAAGACTTGAACTCTTCACTGAATATATTTGTAAATTACAATTACTGAATTATTTCAGATTTATGAAACACGCAGAAATACGGACCCTAAATACTTGAGTGACAAGCCAGTGCTAAGAAAACCATGTTCTTCCCTGCTGTTGACTCACACTCATGCTGTGCTTTTCTGGTAGTTGTAGATTATGCTGTAGAAAGAACACGATAAGAAACAGAATCAGGAGAACTCAGAAAATACTTCAATTTTATTGTCCTAGAGAGTAAACATAACTGCCTTTCTTAAAAACTTCTAGGACTTTTGTCTCTTGAGTTTACAATACATTGATGCTGTACAGCATTAGTGAATTAGTGAGTTTGTGCAGTGGGAGAAGAGAAACACAAACAAGGAATAAGAAAAGCTTATTTAGGGGAGCATCAGTAAAAGCGTGTCAGAAATTTCTAAAGTACAATACAAAAGTGTATTTAATAGGAAGGCAGATCATGATCTCTGCTGTTTAACAATGATAGACACAGAGAGAGTGAAAAAAACACATGAACATTACCTGAGGAAAAGAGTACATACTGAGCTCATTGCAATCACACACTATTTGATTTGTTGTTTTTAAAATACACCACCTTCTTGTGCTTCACTCCTGTCTTTGACATCACTGACCTGACCTAGAAAAAATAACGAAAATGTCTCCAAATTGCATTATTTCCCCCAGTCAAAACCACAGTATTACTGACTGAGCCTGTGTTCCAATAGCTTTGTTCATTTTTGCTATTAAATACAGATAATTTCTTTATTATACTTGTTACTCAATAATATTGAGTAATATTTGAATTAGACAAGAGAATGCTTCCCTTCCCTAATTTTAAACCCATTTTTACATCTGCATTGACTCATAGTGGAATATGGTAAGAGTAAACTTTTGCAGAAATTGCAGGAATGAAAGCTTTGCAGTGAAAACAGACACATCCATCAAGAGTGGAAAATAAGGACAAATCAGTCAGAAAAAGAGGTCAGACCGGGCATCTGAAGAGTAGGCAGTCAAAGGAAAGGGGAAAAAAAAGAGATTAGGGAGAAAAAGAAAAGAGAAAAGAGAAAGGAAAAAAGCCCATGCCACCCATACTTTTAAGACATCATTCTGAATTCTTGTTCTTTATCCTTGCAATTGTACAGATCATCTGAAAGCTGATCTGGGGCCAGTAGGTATCAAAAACATTTAGTGCTCCCTCATGCTAAGTTTCTTTATATTCCATCAATTTACAACAGCAAAATACTTTGAAAAGTACTTGTAATATCAATTACCTCCACTTGAAGATTTCTATTCACCAGGGTAGAGTCAAAAAGCCAAACTGCAGATGGGAATCAATCTTCTGATGTAGTCATTTCACAGTTAATATTTTTGAAGCACTTCAAAGATGAAAGGGACCACGTAAGTGGTACGGCTACTGCTGTTATTCTATAAAGTATGTTCTAGTGGTAGTTCAGCTTTTGCAATGCTTTTCTTCTATTCCTAATTTAAGGTCTGTCCCTTATCTAGGAAGTATATCCTTACTGATATAAATGTTTTGCCCTTAGAGGTCAACTTATATGACAGAGAAATTGAATCAATGCTTTCAGCCTGCTGCTGTGCACCACAAAGCTAACTGGTGAAGATGCAGACTCTTGACCCCTCTGAAGTTTATTCTTGTTGGCTTGGAAGTACTCAGTATCCCTTGACATCAAAAGGAATTATGTCTTGTTCAGTCTCTTCCTAGCTTCAAGGAACGTAAATATATTTACAGGCTCTAGAAATTAAAAATATTCAAAGCATTCTGAAAAGGAAGGAAGCACTACAGAAAATGATAGGAGAACGCTGCAGTTTCCTTAAAAACTTAAAAAGCATGATATGAAACTCAGGCGTCATATATTTGAATAAACTTTTGAAAGCCAAGGCTAGCTAACCGAGATCCCTGGAAGTCAAGAGCATTCCAGTGCACTTCTGACTGCTGTCTTATGATGTCCTACGAAGCCTTAAGCACTATTAAAGTATTGCAAAGCATCTGCATGACTTGAAAGCATCCCGACCTTCTCCTTCCTACAAGGTACAGAATTTCACTGTGAGTTTTCTACAGTCATTGAAAGTCTAAAAATGGCAAAAAAAATTTAAATCTTCTGAAGGTTTTCTTCTTCCCTCAAAAAGGGGAAATGGAGATCAGTTGATTGGAAGTGATAGTAGAACAACCAAGTGATGCTGACATAAATGGAGTCAGCACTTGAGGTGGTGCATGGAAGTGCACTTGAAAATCAGAGTACAGGTCGAGACTACTGCATGTCTTCTAACAAGTGCAGTCTTGCTGTTTGTTTTTTTTTTCTTCTGTTTCACTGAATGCAATCATTAGCTCCTGTGTTTTCATGACCAGTTTTGTGGGGGAAAGTAAAGGTATTTTTGTTCTGTTTGTGGACAGCGTGGTACACAAGAGTCTGGGACAATTTTTATTTCTTAGTAACCTTACAAAAAGGGCCTCAGATGGCATGCTTATTTTCCAGTGTACTCTAAAGAAAGAGAAAAGTGAGTAATGGAACATTTTTATATTTCATCTGGAGTTTGAGTCTTGCAGTCTACACACAAAAAAAAAAAAAAAAAAGGAAAAAAAAAAAACCCACAGTAAAATACTGTGCACTGCAGTGAATCAACTTTATTCCTTGCAATGAGAACTGATTTTCTCTAGTTGAATTAAAATATCTCAGAAGTCCTACAAATATTTCTCTGCCACTAGATAGGAAGAATGTTGTTCTTCCTTGTTTATTTGAAGCACAAGGTACCTATCAGGACTTCCACACAATTCCTACAGCTACTGGTAACTCTGGAGTTATTACTATTATTTAACAGCACCAAGAGCCAATAAATCATTGGTTTAGCTACAATATTCTAAAGTCATAAGAGAGATAAAACTCACAGATGGAAAGAAGAGGAAACTAGCATGTCCACATGTGAAATATACAAACAACAAAAAAGAAACAAGCATTTCTCCAGGTTTGAAGCAGCAGTTGTCTGGCTAAAGATAAACTAAGATCAACTGCTCATAGCTGATGCTTATAGCATATAATGGAATTTATGAGGGAATTAGGTTTTTAGTTAAAATCAAGTTCTAGTGTGCTAAGGAAATTTAATGATCTGGAGAAATTAATTGCTCAAATCAGATGAGCTAATTCACCTTTTGGAATTTGAGGATGTGAAACTTGAGAGAGAATCCCAGAACATAAGCTAATTTTTCAGTTCCCACATAAACAGATTCACAACTAATTCATGGAAAATAAAAATAATAATTAAAAAAACCACCTTAATTATAAAAGCCAAAAAAGACAAAAAGCAGTTTTTCCTCCTCTGTCATCATGGGAAATTGGTAGTATCACTTTGGCAAGCCTCAGGATTGGTAACTGAGATGGAGGTAAACAGACACATTTCTGGGTTTGATTCAAGAGCTAAGAAAGTAGACACAGCCTCTTATGTTACCTTAACTTTTCATACAAAAAAAAAAAGAATTAAAAAAAAGGTATTGTTTTATGTCTCATTTTGTGGTTAGAACACACATATTGAATATTTAAATTCTTATTCATCTGGAGTCATGTGCAACTCTAGTAAGAGATTAGGGCCCAAAAAATTGACAAGATGTGGCCTGACACTACAATGTGTATATGTATATTAAAGAAGAAATCAAAACCAATTGGTAATAGGTCACACAGATGGAAGAGACTCCTATTTATTTCAGTGGAAATTATGTATACAAAGAGCACAATAATAATACTTGATAGAGCAAATTCTTAGCTACAAAGGAGTCTTTTTCAACATAGTCACCACACTTAGCTATACATTTTCACCAGCAGTGAACAAGAGCCTGACTGTGGCTGTTGCCTCTGCTGAAATGCATCACCCACCGTGCCAACTCCACCTCTGACCTCCATAAATGTTCAGCAAGCATCAGTGAATTTCAATGGGTGTAACCCTGCCCACTAACATTCTGTTATGCTTTGTTTCCATGTGACAGACTGCAGCATAAGAGCAGTCTGATAGAATGGCATCTGACATTAAAGTGCATATGAAGCATAGGTGTGGAATTTAATTTCTCCATGTGGTTACATGCCAACCATCAAATTAGGCTGCACAGGATCCCATCCAATTTGGCCTTTGGCACCCACTGCTCTCTGGGAAGCCTATTCCAGTGCCTCACCACCTTCTGAGTACAAAATTTCCTCCTAACATCTAACCTAAACTTACCATCTTTTAGTTTAAAAATATTCCCCCTTGTTCTACCACTAGCAGGCCATGTAAAAAGTCAGTACCCTTCTTGCTTGTAAGCTCCCATTAAAGTACTAGAAGGTTACATGGACATTACCCCAGAGCTTTCCTTTCTCCAACCTTAACAGCTCCCTCAACTTTTCTTCATAAGAGAGGTGTTCCAGCCTTTGATCATCTCTCTGGTCCTTATTTGTAGTATTCCACTTACTCAGCCTCCATGCTGAATATGACTCCTTAACCTGACCCCCTAAGCCTGGCCATCCAACCAGTTACCTACTCACCCAGCTGCCCAGTAATTCAGACTGTGCTGTCCCGGCCGTAACCCAAGAATAAAAGACGCTGCTGAATGCATTACTAAAGCCAAGTGACGTCACTGCCTAATCCACAAACCTAGTCACTTTATCAGATAGTCGTATTGGTCTGGCATGACTTAAGTTTGGTGAGTCCATTCCAGTTGTTTCAAATCTTCTCTCAGTCACATTCACAGAAGGAATGTCAGTGCAGCACAGATCAGCCAGTGCTGATTGCAGAGCTGTAATAACTAGCTCTCTACTCAGATCCTAAACTTTCCCAATTCTACACCAAGAAGCATTTCAAAGAAATCTAAGCCCTGATTCACATCTGTTGAGCCTGCTGTGCAGATTGCTTTGGGCTGTCTGGGTCCATTGGACTCCCTGTACCTTTATTACTCATCCAGCAGCACTTCAAAACAGACCACGAAGACGGACTGATGTGTTCAGGGCTCTGAGGGTTTCTGTTTGCAGCAGCGATAGTAATACAAACATGGCAGAATCTTACTTCTTCACCTCATCCCTAACTGTAAACGAAGACAGTAATTTACATAGAATAGTATTTACATAGTATTTACATAGAATTTCTTTTATGGTCTCTACTCTACTCTATGGATAATACAATACTTTTTTTACTGGTTCTTCCTACCTTTGACACTGCATTTATTTGATAAATAACTTTACCCTCAGTGTAAGTCCCTGCCCAGTCACCACAGGAACATCTGACCTACACACCCTAAAGCAGACAGGCTATCTTCAAAGCTTTTGCTCTGCCTTCATTTGAAAAATGTAATTGTTATTCCACATGTCCCTGGATTTTATAAAATATGTTTCTTTTTTCCATGGATCAAGGAATTGAACAATAATCAAAATAATGAGTTATCTTCTCAACTAAAGGGCAAAAAGTGTTATTTTAAAATAATCATAATAAAAAAAGTAGAACATACCTTTGTAACAGCATATTTTGTCTCACTTTGGGGGGGAGGGGGAGTTAATGCTTGAGAAATCATAAGACATCATACTAATCAGAAAGTGAAAATCAAGTTAAAGATTAAAAGAGTAAGTCAGAGAAGTCTGGGGACTCCACCCCAGGCACCAATGCTTAGGCCTGGCAGAGAAGAAAATCTGATATGTTGGAGATGGAGCATAAATATTTCAGCCTCCGTGCTTTTAGAAAGTCTGTGGTTTTAGTCCATGCTTTTGTAGAAGATGCACTGTACAAGAATGACAGTATTCCAGTGTAGAAGGACTTTTAATAGAAACTTTCAGTGTGATGTGGCATTCTATTTATAAATAAAAATATAATACTTACAGTCATATAATAATTATTTATATAATTACATAATATATATGCTATATATTACAGGGGGGTGACACATGAAGTGTTACATCCTCTGGTAGGAGCAGTAAGAAGAGCTCAGCTGTCCTGGAAGGCCCAGGAAACAATACATTCCCCATCAGAGGCAGCAATAACAAGACAGGGAGAAAATAAAGCGTGAGACTGAAAAGAGTGCATTGTAAAGTCTCATTTATGGTTCATTTTGATTGCTCCAGAAGCATCAAGTACTCAGGGGGAAGAGACTCTAAGGTGTTGCAGAGCACTGGTGTTAGTCTTGTGGTCCCCCCAGTGATCTGGCACTGCCACAGCAGCAGAGAGGCTTTACTCTAAAACAGTTTTGCTGACTCCTCTTGCCATAGGCTGTCTCCCAGCACAAGGCAAGTCAGTCAGTCACCCAGCGAAAAAGCTGTTGAGAGGTCTCTCTGGCCTTACTCTTTTCATTCACCTTTTCTCTCTTTCCACGCTGCCATCTGTCACAGTTTAACCTGTACCAAGTACATGTGAGCTGCCCCTAGGAACAGATTCAGCCCAGCAACTAAGCAGAAGAAAAAAAAAGCAGATGATGTTTCTGCTGGGTTAGTGGTTTAAACTGTCAGACTGAGAAAGTGTGACAAGCTCTGGGGCCACTGGAAAGAAGGTGGTAGCATCATACAGCTTGGGGCAGGAAAAGCCCAAGCGAGTGCTGACAATCTGCCAGATCAGATCAGCTAGTGGTGAAATAGTTGTTAAACTGTGATTTTTTTACAATGCACTGTGCTATTCAACTCTGGGAGCTTCTTTCCAGGTGAGAAAAAAATCAGCTTTACATTTATTGCACTGTAAAACCCAGTTGCCTACATGCAAAAAGTAAGCAAATTGATGTAAAAGGCATTTTTATTTGCATTTTTCATATTGAACTATGACAAAGCCTGTCAGATTGTAATGATAAATAATGAAGATAGAAAAAATAAACCTTTCTCAAAGATCTCCCAAGCTGTTGTATCCCAAGACTGTTCCTCTGGGAGACAATCACCCACTGTTTTCTCTTGTCTCTTCTCTTTAGAGCTGAACACTCTACATAGAGAAAGATCATCATTTCTCTCTTAACCATCTCTGCACTATTTGTATTAAAATAACAATGAAGCAAGTAAGATGATGAAATCCTTCAGATTTTATTATAATTGCTGGAGGTTTTTTCTAATACAAGCTTATTTACTCGAAGTCTTACAGGAAGTCTGCTGTTAAGCAAATGTTTTAAGAATGATCTTCCTATGACAGGTGCAGAGCTGCATAGTGTCGTTCCTTTGGGCTGAAAGAAATTGATTCCTGGCAGTTAACAATGATAGAAGTGCTGACCAAGTAGAGAAAAAGGAATGCTGTCTGATTTCTGAAGTTTTGGATAGAAAACTTTTTCATCTTCAGCTTCCAATGTAAGTTTTATTTCTTCCCTTTTCGAAGTATAGTGGTGACAAGTTTTATGTTTTCAAAGCCAGAAAAGATCAACCAAGAAAGTCTATGTAAGTGGGTGATAAAATGTAATCCAGCATTCTCAGAGGAAGGAGGTATTCTGTATCAGACATTTAATGGATGGGATTTATTCTTATCACCAAGAGATGCAATGGTAGCAACACATCTGCTTAAGAGCAGAGAAAGCACAGGAATGCAAAGCATCCTATGGCCTTATTCTTCCCTTCTGGCATCATTATAATCATGAATTGGAGTTTCTTGAGTTTGAAGTTTCTGCCAAGATCTGAGGAGAATTTATAGCCTGAGATCATAATAGAGAAGCAATCAACAACATAATGAAGAAGGGAATTATGTCTCTTGCATGTGTTAGCTAATAACTTTATTTACAAGATGAATGAAAAAGAAGCAATAGTTAGGTAAGGAAGATGATACAGACTGATGTGTTTAGCAATAGGGATCAGTATATCAGTATATCAGGACCAATATATCAGTTTAGCAAAAGGAATCAATAAGTGCTAGTTCTAAAACTTTTCACCTCAGCTTTGCTTGACATATGAACAGCTTCATTTGCCTTCATTATTCTGCTTCACAGGAGTCATAATAGACTACTTTTATCTTTGCATTTCCCCAGGTACAAGGACTTTTTTCTTGGATTTTCACATTTATTGTTTTGGAAATTACTCGTTATGTTCTAATAAGCAATGGAAGTTTACCATATTGGGGAAAAGCAGTTGGAGGTCTGCCAAAAGTCTCTGTGATTAACCTGATGATGTAAAAATGGTAATAAATAAGTGATCATACAACCACCCTAGATCATAGAATCATAGATTTGCTCATGTTGTAAAAGACTTTCGAGATCATCAAGTCCAACCACAACCTAATCATACTACCCTGTCTCTAACAACCCACTGCTAAATCATGTCCCTGAGCACCAAGTCCAGATGGCTTTTAAACACATTCAATGATGATGACTCAGCCACCTCCCTGGGGAGCCTATTCCAGTGCTTAACAACCCTTTCTGTTTTTCGTGGTATCTAACCTAAGCCTCCCCTATACAACTTGACTCAATTTCTCCTTGTCCTGACACCTGTCACCAGAGAGGAGAGACTAACTCCACTCTCACTGCAATCACCTTCCAGGCATTTGAAGAGAGCAATAATGTCTCCCCTCAGCCTCCTCTTCTCCAGACTGAACAGCCCCAGATCCTTCAGTCTCTCCTCGTAGGGTGTAATCTCCAAGCCCTTCACAAGCTTTGTTGCTCTTCTTTGGACCTGCTCTAGTGCCTCAATGTCCTTTCAGCAGTGAAGTGCCCAAAACTGAACGCAGTACTCAAGGTGGGGCCTCACCAGTGCGAAGTACAGTGGCAGGATTACTGCCCTAGCCCAATTCACCACACCATTTCTGATACAAGCCAGGATGCCATTGGTCTTCTTGACCACCTGGGCACACAGCTGGCTCATATTCAGCTGATTGCAGACCAGTATACCAAGATCCCTTTCTGTCAGGCTGCTTTCCAGCCACTCCTCCTCAAGCCTGTGGGGTTGCTGGGTGTTGCTTTGGCCAAAATGTAGGACTTGACAGTTGGTCTTATTGAAACTCATAGAGTTTACCTTGGCCCTTCGACCCAGTCTATCCAGGTCCCTCTGTAGTGCCTTTCTACCCTCTGGCAGATCAAGATTCCCTCCCAACTTGGTGTCATCTGCAAACTTACTTAGGGTGTACTCGATCCCATCATCAAGATCATTGATAAAGATGCTGAGTAGGAGTGGCCCCAGTACCAAGCCCTGGGGGACGCCACTTGTGACTGGCCACCAACTGGATTTAGCTCCACTGACCACAGCTCTTTGGGCCCAGCCATCCAGCCAGTGTTTCACACAGCAGAGAGTATGCCTATCCAAATCATGGATGGTCAGCTTCTACATGAGGATGTAATGGGGGACAGTGTCGAAGGCTTTACTGAAGTCCAGGTAGACCACATTAACAGCCTTACTTTCATCCACTAAGTGGGTCACCTTGACACAGAATGAAATCATGTTTGTCAAACAGGATCTACCATTCATGAACCCATGCTGACTGGGCCTGATCTCCTGGTTGACTTTTAATTGATCCTTGATAGCTTCTGAGATCACCCGTTCCATAATCTTTGCTGGCACAGAGGTGAGACTGATAGATCTGTAGCTACCAGGAACACCTTTCCAGCCCTTCTTTAAGATGAGCATCACATTTGTCAATCTCCAGTCCCTAGTCCACTGGGACACCCAGTTAGCCAGGAAGATGCAACTGTGCATGCATAGAGGGATGTTAAAATTTGTTCATGAGTTAATGGAAAACAATGAAGATAAATGCAAAGGAACGGCATATGCATGTCTGAACTGTTAAAATGTAGAATCTAAACTCTGAGAGAGTACACTTGTTTTGTCAAGTCTCCTGGTACATAACGTGAAGAATAAAAGAATGCCACTTTAAAACACCACAGTGGAGTTAAGAGAGTTTTATTCCCAGATTTCAGATGACAAGGAGTATTGGCATTCATTGAGAAAGAAGTTATATCTATAGAACATGTTCTACTTATTCCACTTTGTTGTACTATGAATGAAAATTTGTTGAACCAATTATTAAGAAAATTATTAACAAAACTGAAATTAAACTGTTCCAATCTGTGTTTTCCTACAGGGATCTAAGAATAAACAGAACACTTTCTCCAAATACAGAAAACATGCTCTTAAAAAGCATGAAAGTCTTCCAGAGCATCTGAGAAGTGCACGCTGAGGATCCTCCCAATCTGCAGACAATTGCAGGAGGATTAGAACAAAATTTACAAGACTATAGCAAGCCTACAGGACAAAACACCACTCTACAAACATCTCTTCAAAACCAATAATGTTACAGCTTGGACAAAGGATTGAAGATGTGGAAGAACAAAGATCCAGGAGAATGAAAAAAGCAGCCAGTTCCCATTAAAAAAACAAACAAACAAAACCCAACCTATAGACTTTGTTACTGGAGACTCTAGTGCTCTCTAGAAGAGGATAGCTAGAATAAATTCTTTCATTACTAGTTTTTGTAAGACAAACATACTTTGATAATTTTCTAAATATCTTGTTTACTAGTTCTCATTAGCTGTTGATCATATCTGTATTTTCCTTTATAAGAAAAATTCTTAAGGTAAACGTTGAAACACTTTATTATGGGGAGCTAATTCTTCACTGTTGAATAAATAGATAAACAAGAGAATATATCTTAGGCGCAAGACACCATCTCTCTCATAGGAGTCATTGGATCTAGCTCCTGGCTCCACAAAGGACCAACCAAAAAATTATACCACTTATCTGAGAGTATTGTCCAAACACTTCTTGAACTCTGCAGGTTTGGTGCCATAACCATTTCTCCTAAGGAGCAGGGAAATTGCTAAACAATTCATTGGATGCTTTTGTTTTAAAACTGCACTGTATCTGTACTTTAAAAAATTATCAATTCAGTAACAAAAGTGAAACGACTCATCCAGCCACCATAAAATATGGCACAGCTTGGTATTCTGGTGATTTAGAAAATTCTGGCAATTGGGAGACCCTCTGGTTTACAACCTATACTCCAACCATGGTGTCATGTAAATCTGAAACATAAACAAGTAAAACAGAACAGCAACACATCTAAACAGTCAGTAAACAGTAAGTTCAAATACTTGTTATTTGGAATTATTTGTTCTGTTGCCTGTAAGTTGCTCATAGTATTCTCACTCCAAGTTTTCCATCAAACCTTCAATTCCAAATGCTTGCTCTTTGAGATATGTCTGCTGACTATCAAAAGAATTGACAGTTTTGAGAGAATGTGTCACATCTGACAACATTTGATGGAGAAATTGAAAGTAATTCTAGATGAACACTATTTCTACTTCTATTGTGATTGGAACTGTTTGGAAATTTTATGATGTTAAGATTTTACAGTCATTAAAGCTGAAGTCAGAAATGGATTCTACAGCACCAAAGTCTGTCTGATGCCAGGCAATCTGAACATGAGACATTTTGAGCTCTGTTTCTGTGAGTTCCAGTTCAAGCTACGATTGTGAAACATCCAGCAAGGCATAAAGGCTAATCCAGAGCTCATGGCTGCCTGAATAGCATAATTAAAAGAACTGGAAAAAAACTGGGCACTCTTAGGCACAGGCAGTCAGGAACACGATGTTTCTAGAAAGAAAGAAAAGGGAGAAAGAAAGAAAAGGAAGAAAGAAAGAAAAGGAAGAAAAGGAAAGAAAGAAAGGAACCTACTGGGATGTTGGCATAGGATAATGTTAATGAATGGAATTAAAATTTTAAACAGGATGTCCATTTACTGTTCAAATGGCAACAGTAGTCTCTTACAAGGATCTTTGGATTATATGAGACCTCCTGAACTGGTGTTCTCCTGAATTCCTATTTCAGCTGGCCCATGATCCTCCATGACCACTGCAACACATGCTGTATCCATTGCTACAGATCATCCTAACTTCACGCAGAAGACAACATTCTACATGACCTTTTTCACATCTGCAAGAAGAGCTTATACTGTCCATTTTGGTCAGCAGAATCTCAGCTCTGCATCTTAACTCTGTATAATTTGATAAATTCTGCAGCAGAAGCTTCTAGTTGGATTTGTGGGTGGAAGAACCAGATTGTCTTCCTAGAATGTTCCTCAAAATGTGCAAGCACAGAAATTGGTCTAGGCACCGTTGTCTGGAATGAATCCCGGGAGGGGGTGAAGGGTACGGAGACAACAGGTGGGTCAAAAAAAGAAAAAAATAAAATGCATTGGCCATTCACACAAGCACAGACTTGATACTCAACTACTCCTCCATTACAACCAAAGCACAAAAGCTTATTTAGGTTTCACAGTTCTGTCACAGAAAAAAATATAATTTTCCCACAGTTTCTATTCTTTTCTTCAGTAACAACTGCACTGTTTCTATGCCCTAAATGAGCCTACGAGATCAAAAGGATTTGTAACCTACTTTGGTTATAAGCAAGAGCTGATTTTTGATTTAACTCTACAATTCTGTAAACAACCCAAGAATCATATTGCTATTAGAGGATTCTAGCTTGTTGTGTATCAGAAGGAATCTAAAACGGGAGTAGGGATGGAGAACTATCCATCTCCTCCCAAAAATTCTCTGCACTTTACTCTGGATCAAATATAATCTCTGGTTCTAAAGATTAGCCCTTTTATAATATTCCTTTTGATGCTCGTAACAACAAAAACAACATAGACAGGAAATGCAAATTTAAGGAAAATATTAAACACGTGGCTATAATTGAGCTACTTGTCTCACCAACCCACATAGACTAGAAACCCCATTTTTTCAAGATTTATATATATCTGCTATGTTGTAAAGTAGGTTGAACATGTATCAGCAGTTAAGCCACTTCAGAAACAAGGCTAGAGCAGAGTTATGTCTTAGTTACTTTACATTAAAAATAATTTTGACTGTGGCCCATGCTTTGATGAATGCCAAGAAATTCTTTTTGGAAGGCTAATACTGCTCAAGCTTTGACTTTCTGCTGTAATGTTTGCCTGCCATTATAGGAAGCTCAGAAATAACTTGACATCCTTTGCAAAAGTGTAGTTGTGATGCAAAACAGTAATCTCTTGGTAGATGCCACGCACGCCTCCTGTTTTTAATTCTGATAACACAAAGGATAACATAGCCTCACGTTTGAGAATTTTATTCTTTAAATGGGATTTGTAAGAACGATCAGCAGAACTGACAGAAAGCTGTGACATGAGTGTGGGATGGTTACTGGAATGCTCTCAAATATATGACTCGTCTATACAGTCCTTTGTCCTGATCAGTTGTGATCAGTGGTTTAGGACAGAGTTAGTCTTTCTGTCAGTTCTTCAAAACCTGTTGCTCTGCTTTGCCTGCTTGCCTCTCCCCACTAGACTGGGAACCAGAGCTCTGATTTAAGATGTTGATGAAATTTGTTCAATATCAGCGTCTTCCCAAATAGATTCAGACTTGGATTTTCTGTCTCCCGGGAGACTCCTGTAAGAGGTTGGTAGGGATTATTCTGGGTACCCTCCATGTAGTTGAAATTGCACTACTGTACAGTGGTGTAAATTACACTACTCTACAGTAGTACAGATCCACAGGATCCCAATTACAAGTCAGGGCAAAAAGAAAAAAAGTAAAAAAAAGTGGCTTCTGCTCTCTGCTATTTTGTAGCAACCTGCTTTGCCCAGTTACAAAACTAGGATTAAATGCATCTGCCTGGCACTGTCCAAATGCCAAGGGCCTGCATTACCCTAGAGACACTTCTCTCTCCAATTCAGTCATTTTCTATTTTTTACAGCTTTATAGAATCACAGAATCACTAAGGTTGGAAAAAACCCCCATGGTCATCTTGTTCAAACATCCACCTACCACCAACATTTTCACCACTAAAGCATGTCCCTTAGTACCACATCTAAACATTTCTTGAAACATAATACCCATGAACACATAAATCCCTCAAAGAGGTGGGGTATCATAGAATCAATGTTTTGTAGATCATCTTATGTCATCTGTGGCCTCATGAAGACAGGATACATCTGCACTATGGCAGAGGAAATGTGGATGTGGGCCTGCTCTTACATAGCAGCTTGCACCATCAGCAAGGCAGTCCTACCTCAAACCATCTAGTAAGTTTAATCCTTAGTGTTTTAGATGGCATAAACTGCTTGTGGAGAAATAGAGGAAGCTGTGTATTTCTCAGCACCAGGACTTTAAAGTCAGAGCTTCAGGACACAGTATGGGAAGATCAGTCCTGCTGCTTATGATCAAAGAATGTTTAATCTTTTCTCCAGATGACTGCATGCTCTCCCTTCTCCCTCCCTCCCTCCCTCCCTTTCACTAACCTCATTCCCAAACCCAAAAGAGAATCTGAAATAGAAATATTTATGTATTTACACTGAGCATGCTCATATGGCTGCCTTCCTCAAACATTAAGATAACATTTTAAGAATCTTGCCTTTTAAGAATATCCACAGCAAAACAAAAAGCAAGCAGCAGTGATAAACTTACAGAGAATCCCCTATCACATTAGTTGATTATATGCCCCACAATCCACAGGAGTTAGGACACTCAAAAATGCAGATTATCATTCCCAAATCATAGTAGTTAAACAGAAGTTTAGGTAAATCTTCATTGCTCCTACTTTACATGCATCCATAAGCATGTTCCCACGTAACATAAGATGGGCTAGATGACATTCACTGCTTTTTCAACTTGCATTTCCTATAGTATTCCACAGTTTTCCTTGAGCAATAAATCACTAGTCTCATTAAAATGCAGGCCAATTTATTATTAGCTCTAACAGACATTTTATTCATGTGTAAATGACAGGATAATAGAACAGTTGTTTGACAGCTTGCTGGGAAAATTGTAGCTTTCATCATCTTAGATGATACATTTTTCCTAAAATAAAATGAACACCCATGGAAGAAATTAGCATTAAGGTTTTAGACAGAGAAAAGAATATGACAACTATTCTACTTAGCTGAATCAGTTTCTGTGATCTCACAAGAGTCAAAAATACTTCAGTTCAGAACAAGCCAAATCCAGACATCGCTTGCCAATCTAAATATTAGAAGTGGGCAAAATGCTTAGAGAATTTAAAAGAAAAAGCAGTAAACTCATATTCATATCCTTAAGGCTCATTACTTTACTGAAAACAATCAATTTTGTACCTTTTTGTTGCTCTTGCAGTTTGGAAATTACACACAAATGCCCTTTTTTTTTTTTTTTTTTTTTGACAGATTGATTACTAAAATCTATCAAGGATGCTAAGTGTCATCTTCTATTGCTTCAGGATTCTAAGTCTTGGATTTAAGGAGAAATGATTTCCTTACTAAAAAAAAAAAAAAAAAATTACAAAGGTTGTTTCAGATATTTTTAATAGAGAGGATATGGAAATGCCAAAACTTCCCAGAGGATTAGAAAACTAAATGCTAATTGACATGGGAATTTCAAGCTTTTCTTTGTGGCTAGAACGTTATTGGAAAGTTCTCTTTTCACATGTCATTCTTGGCACAAAAAGTAGAAAACATAAGCATTTTAACAGCTGCCAAATGCAAGCTTAATGCTGAAGTAATTTGTTAACAGCAAAGAAAAAAAGAATAGGTTGACCTTCAGTAAGCCATTACATTCCAAAACAAATGCTCAATTTACAATTAAGTTATACATACTATGAAAAACTCACATGCTCTACATCAACATCAGTTTGTTCTATTCAACTTTTAAATTGGCAAAGGTGAAGGATACGAAACAGTTTCCCTTAATGAGTTCAGGAGCCTTAAAATACCCAAGATGTATCCTGCTTTAGAAGCCTCTAGGTTGCTGTCAGCAAAATGACCAGCAACTTTTTCCTTATCTAAGTTTCATCCCCAAACATTACTACCTGGAAAAATGGGAAATCAAGATATTTCCCCCAAAAAATGAGACAATTTCTGAGATTCAATAAGAGATTTCTGTAATTGCTAATTTCTGAATTCAGAGAAGAACAAGAAATATCATTTTACAATTAATATATTTTATTTAGTATATTTTAATCCACATTAATTAAGCAAAAATTACAAATTTGTAATAATAATATTTCTTCAAGCTTCTCAGACCCCCCCCCCCCCCCCCCCCAGACCTATGCCTAGCCTTCTCCCTGTGTTGATTTTATCATTCTCTTGATGAGTACATTTTTATCCTGTACTCTTCTCTGGACTCATAAGTACTCCACTCTAGAAAAGAGTGGAGTAGACTCAGTATACGTACAGAGAGATTATCAGAGCCTTCTGAAACTTAAGTCACTGCTGTTTTCATTTCAAAATGCAAATAGGAGGAACTTGTTTCTACTGTTAGTTTAGTAACAAGGTCATACCAAGAGCGTGATGGCCCATGGCTCAATGCCCAGATGGAGGTCAGTGATGAGCGGTGTCCCTCAGGAGTCAGTACTGGGACAGATGCTCTTTAATATCTTCATCAAAGCCATCGACAGTGGGATCAAGTGCACCCTCTGCAAGTTTGCTGATGTCACCAAGTTGTGTGGTGCAGTTAACACATCCAAAGGACAGGATGCCACTCACAAAGACCTAGACAAGCTCAACCAAGTGACCTAGGTAAACATCATGAGGTTCCATAAATCCAAATACAAAACTTTGCACCCAGGTTGTGGCAGCACTCACTATCAGTACAAGCTGGGGGACTCCTTAACAGAGTCTGTTGTGACAGGACATGAGGGAATGGTTTCAAAGGAAAAGAGGGGAGATTTATATTGTACATATTGAAGAAGTTTCTTTCAATTTTTGTTTTTTTTTCGTTTTACAATAAGGGTAGTGAGGCACTGGCACAGGTTGAACTAAGATGTGGTGGATGTCCCACGCCTAGAGACAGACACTCAAGGTCAGGCTGGAGGGGGCTCTGATCAACCTGACTGAGCTGTGGGTGTCTCTGTTCATTGCAGGGGAGCTGGACTTGATGACCTTTAAGGGTCCATTCCAAGTAAAATGATTCTATGAAATCTATGTTTAGATCTGCAGTTGATATCTGGAAACAACTCAGGTTCTATCAGAAGGCAGAAGTTAGCTGAAATAACGCTACCACAATGCTCTGCATCTGTTATGTTTCAAAGATCCATTCCACTTCAGACTAGTAAAGAAGCTGAAATTTTGGGTTCCTACAAAACTAACTCCCAGAAATCTGACTCTGATATGATGCAGAACTTTCGTGGTTAATGATACTGAGTATGTCATCAGTGCTTTTCTACATAAAAGAAAATAATACAGAAGTAAGGGGTAAAGGACAAGAAATAGACCTAAAGAGAAGGACCATACTGAGTGAGGCAACTTTGCAAAGGAGTGTTTTCCACCTCACATGTTCCCCACTCCCTCAAACATTGGAATTACCTTTCCTTTTGGGGACTGTAAACACTCTACCACGTCTAGCTTTGCTTTTTCTCCTATTGGCTTTACTAATCAAGTTTGCTACTTATTTCATATAGCACATATTTCTTAAACCTGTTAATTATTTATGACTTTCAGATGGTCTATTATAGAGGCCAATTTCAATATTTCCTAACGTTTAAAATTCAGATCTGCAATGGATATTTCAAGGCAAGCTAAGGGACTCTCAAATACAGCATGTATTTTCTTGTTTACTTGAAACATTAAGAAATCCAAACACAATTATCTTCCAAATTGTGTTTAGACAGAAATTGAAGATTTGAAGACATCTCAGTTTTTCTTAAATCTCATTCCAAGGTGTGAAACTAATTTTTTTTCTTGCCTCAAAATTCACCACTGAATTAAATCCAGCCCTAGAAAAAAACATTTTTGTGCAACAGATTTAACTGCAAATAACAGATCTATGTACAATAAACTGCCTGGTGATATAAGAGCTGAACTTTTCTCCTCCTAGAATAGTCAGAAGACTTCACTTTGAAGTAGATTGAGAGCTGTCTGCCCTGCAAGTCAGGTAGAAACATAGTGCTGCTATCTTCCCCACAGTACTTTTCAAAACTCTGCTGGATGCCATTCAGAAAAACAGAGAAACATATTTTCCATCTTCAGAAGCTGAACCCAAAGAAGGAAGTAGCTGAAGCAGTAGCTGAAAGTTGTGACTGTCCTTGGTTATAGTCTTTATCACACAGCTTACTGCATCTAACGGGGATTCAACTCAGATGAGGCATCCACCTTCTCCAGGTTTTATGGCACATCACTCTTGAAGGTCACTGGCCACTCTCCCAGTCACATTCTGTGACAAACTGAAATGTCATTTTAACAGAGGACTAGAGGCTCAAGCAGCCAAAGGGAGAAGTGCTCAAAAATGCACTATGCATTTTTGATCATCAAGTCAAGTGATAAAAGAATCTCTACAGTAAATATTACCACAAGTAAATGACTGCTTGAAAAGTCTTCAAATCAGCAAGACATGGATTCAAGACTACTTAATCATAACAACTTATAAACAATTTTGCTCAACTACAATTTATTTCCTTCAGACAGAAGTTGGGCAAGAATTTATGAGATCCATGTAGAAACAACTCTAAAATAAAGGTTGCAACACCTTCAATTTAATAGCAGACGGAAGCATTAGATGAACCCAGATTTCATGCTAATTTCAGTTATTCGGGGCTCAAAAATAGTTTGTTTCCATCAGAATCTATCAGTGAGAACAGTGTTCAAAGGCTAGGGATGAAAAAGTGTGTGCTTGCTATTGCCATTTCCAGGAGGAGAGGATGGGGATATTTAAACAGAAATGGGAGTGTAAACATTTCACCTGTCAAGACTAGCTTGTCTGCTAATGAGGTTAAGAATGGTGTCTTTGCATATGAAAACAAAGTAGAAGACAATTGGATGAATAGTAATTCTTCTGAACTACTTCTTCAGGACTGAATGAACCAGACTGCAGAAGATCCATAAAGCACATGACCTCCAAGCTGAAGAATCTTCTGCAGCCTCCTGCTACACTGCAGGACTGTGGAATCACAGTAAGAGGGAGAGACTGAGAAGAAGCTTTCAGAGCTTCCCTTGTCAAGTCCTACTGAAGGCAAGCCCAACCCACTGCACAGAAAAAACCCTGCTTCAAAGGCAATCCTTCTTGTAGAAGTAAATAGGCTGAATTAAATGTTATAGAAGAAGGTTTTCTTGAAAGAGGAAGATGTTCTTATATTCTAAATCATTACAGGACTTACATCACCTCAGAAAAAGCATGTCTTTAATCTACTGGAGAAGTTCCTTCCTCACCTTCTGCTCTGGAAGACTGACAGTGACATGCATGGCATAGACACCACAACTTGACTCGCATACTCCTTCCTTTTGGGTGCAGTGGATTCACAGATCCTCTCTACAAATTTAAGATAATGAAAGACATTACTAGTCAGAAGTTCCCAAGCTCAGATTAACTCTGAACAGAAATACTGAAGAAAATTGAGAGAGGAGAGGTAGGGTGACTGGTTGGAGTATCAAACCCTGTTATAGATTAGGAACTGGTTAAAAGCCAGAGAAAACATAGCAGCAGGTTTTTTAATGGGAAAATGTTCCCAATAAACATAGCTGTGTACAGATCGATACTGGCCTAGTTCAGTTCTGTGAAGTAAACAAAGAAGAGACATGAGTCAGGGGAAAAAAATGCTACACTGATGACACAGGTTGTACTAGGGTTATGCAGAAAGCCAAAATAAAGAAGGGTAGTGAAAAATTAAAATAGGGACAAGGTAGCAATGTGATGAAAAAACAAAAACAACACATAGTGATAATTTCTGATCAACATTTCACATTTCAGTTAGAAGACTTGCAGGCTATCACTCTGCAGTTCACTAAGGGGTGCCTGTTCAGTGCATACCTGTCTGAAAATAGACTTGTTAAGAAGGAAAAATAAAACTGAAAATGCAATGCTTTTATATAAAACCATGATACAGAACACTATTTGAAAACTATATTCAGATTCTTATTTCACATCTAAGAAAGTTAATAAGGTGAGGTCTAGGAAAGGGAAGTCCTGACATAGTTGGCTGACTATGATTCAGATCCAGAGTTCGTGTTTGAATGATGTACTTCACAAGAAGCCTATTTTCATTATATATTTTCAGATAAAAGCATTCATTAGCATTCTGCATGCCTTTCCTTCTCTCATGTTTCCATGTTAGGAAATTCCAGACTCAGACAGAATACAACAAATAATGAAACTAATCTCAAAATCTGCAAGAAAGAAAAAAAAAAAAAAAAAACCAAGGAAAAAACATTTGACCAGCTCATATGGGCATTAATTCTCTAAGTTTATTCATAAAAGAGAAATTTCCATTTTTTTGGCCATCTCTGCAGCCATTTTCATCACATTTAGGCACAGAAATTTGTGAATGTGTTTACAGTAGGATTATTTTTTCACAGAAGCTAAGCATTTATAAGTAAAACAAACATTTCAAATTCATAAACATGAAAATAAATATAGAAACAAGTACTTAAATAATTTTGCCTGTTGCAGAAAGGCACTGGCTTAAGACAAAACCAAGCACTTCAAACAAAAATTCCTTTATCCAGTATCTGGACACTTGATAAATAATTTATCTCTGAGATTCTTCCCTGTACAAATATTACCACAAGTTACTTTCCATGGATTGGGCGGGGGGGGGGGGGGGGGGGGGGGGAACAACATTGGAAAAAAACAGCCAACCCACAGAAAATCACTCTAGAAAATTCACTTTTCTCGGTCAGCTATAATCCCTGGGGAGAAAATGTTTTAAAAGGGGAGAACAAACCACAGTCAGAGTATCAAAAAACACCTAGTCTCTTTATCATTATATTCAAGTTTGCTCAGAACAACCTTCTTAGTTCAATGTTCCCACCCCAGTAAGATGTTGGACACCATTGACTAGTCCAGTAGTGCTTAGTATACACTCAAATTCATTTCCATCTTTGAAAACACAAGCCTCATCTTTGGTGAGCACTCCAGATATATCAAAATCCTTTAGAAATCATCCTCCATTTGGTGTTGATCAACTCAAGGGTAAGATACTTGATCATTCATTATGCTAAGAGTTGGAGGGGAAGAACAACTCTGTAACAGGGAAGACAACCTCTTGGTCTCAAAGAAGGTGTCATTCTGGGAGATAGGTTTACATGTGTATTCATGCATCCTTCAATAGCAGCCTGTGAGGTCTGTGGTTAGCGACCAAATCTCAGAATTAGAAGAATAAAAAACAAAACTTTCCTCTTATTCCCTCTGGCTTCTGTTTAGTATCATTTGCTTTGTATGAAATTCTTCAGCCTCCCTTCTAAATATGTTTCTTTAACACTAAACATAAGTTTCTAACTTTAAAAAGGAAAGAAAAAAAATCCCTACAAAGGTACATCTTTTTATTTCTTTTCCTCCAATTAATGGCTAAATAGAGCACATTCCAGAGCCTTGCTAATATCCAGATGCTTTCTTTCAAACAAGTCTCATTATCCCATTTAATTTCTGAGTGAGATGACAAGCAATTCCCCTTTGTCCTGGATGAGATGGAGGATTGAAGAGTCCTTACAGAAGAACTTGCAACTCAACTGCTAATGCCACTCAAAAATGCAAAGTGTAGGTGAGGTGTGTCAAGGGATTGACACAACCCAGCACTGATTTGAAAAGTCAGCCTGTATAAAGGTCTGGTCAAGTGTCAAATTATATGAAGGGCTGAACTGCAACCATGAGAACATCTGAGCAATGGTGTAATAACTGAGCTTTTTAATCTTTTGCTATGGGAAATAGCCTGACTAGTTTCCCTGTTTTCTAGCTAAAACTATTAGAAGAGTTTAAGAAAATATATGGTACTCCAGAGACCTAGGAAAGCAGCTGGCTTTGCTCTAAGCTAAGTAAAAGTGCTGGCAGATTTAAAGTAGCTTCTAGATTAGAAAAAAGACAGCATGCACTAAATTCCTGTGTCCCACACAGTCACTTGGGGAGGTTGACTGCAGAGTAGGTTCCCTGGATTAGAAAGTCTCTTCCTCAAGAGGCTACGTTGCACTACTGCTTGACTAACGACAACAGAGTCATTTTCTCTTATTGTTGGTATTGAGATAGATGGGCACTAGTACTTTGTTTAAAGATGAGAGACAAATTGTGAGATTTTTCACTCACATGACTGTGGCATTCACTGTTTAGGGTTAGTGGAAGTATCTCAGCAGCCTGAAGCTGAGAAACAAAGTCAGGTGAGGAAAAGTACCAAGTTAGCAGAGCTACCTTCTTCAGCACTGCCTGCTACAAACGGAAATCTAAGACGAATTTTTGAGGGTCTCTTATGACAAAGACTCAAATCCTGTTTTCCTGATATTAAGGACTCGATAATCCACTGGAAAGATTTTAAAAGAAACTTCAAAATTTGATTGATGCTAAATGCTTACTGGTCTGGAACAGAAAGGATAGTAAGTGTGTTGGTCTAAACTCATGTTAGATACACCAAGTCTTCAGATCTCTTCCATCAACTACAATTTTATGATCCATTCCTGTGATGCTGAATCAATCTTAAAACAAATATAAATCAAAAGTAAAAATATGAGTGGAGGGCTACTCATAGGTTTTTTTTTTAACCACTCTCCAAAAGGAAAGGGTAGATGTAGCACTTGTGGATGTGGTTTAGTGGGCAATATTGCTTGAAGGTGGATGATTAGACTAGATGACCTTAGAGGTCTTTTCCAACCTTTATGATTCTGCTAAATAACTGGAAGAAAAGTTTACTGTTATTATTTTTCCTCTCCTTCTTCATGAGCTAGGAGAACATAAGGCAAACAAACAAGGCAAATACAATATGGAAAGAATTGTTGTATACCGTTGTTGACACTTGGCTGAAAAAATATGCTTCGTGACACTTTTATTGCATTCATCCACATGCTAACTGCACATGGTTTTTAATTGGGATAGATTTATATTAAGCAAGAGAAATCTGGAGTGCTGAGAGGTAAGAAAATTTTTAATTAAAAGAGCAGCTCAGTATCTCCAAAAGGTGTTTCTTCACAGCAAGTGTTAAAATATTCTCTTTCCTACTATCACTGCCACAAAAAAACCCCTAAAAAGTATGAAAAAAGTTGGAACTTTCCTGTCTAATAAAAAGAATTTCAGTCCTCCAGATAAGTTACAAGCACCCATAAAATGCTAAGTATCTGAAGCAGTGGTATAAAGGGGCACCCACTTCAAAGGCATAAAAACAAAACCCACAAAGAATAAAGTCTTAGAGCCGGATAGCGAGGTTTAGATTAAGCAAGTGTAATAATAAGTAGAGAATGTGTAGAGAACGTACTTTGAAGCAGCTTTGAAGTTTTTCCAGCCTTTCATCCTTCTGAACTTTTTCCACAAAAAGAAAAAAAAAAAGGGACTATAGCCATGTGATTCCTGAAATGTAGTATTAGACCAAAGCCACACAAGACATGCTCTCTAAAAGCAGTGCAGATGACTCTACAGATGACTTTGCAGAAGACACTAAATCTTCCCTTTAAATACTACGATGTTTCTTAAAGCTACAGCACATAAGAATATTAATCAGTCTCCCTTCTGCACTTTGAACTTCAACTAGGACTAATATGAGAGCAGCTTCAGAAAACAAGACCTCTTCTTACTTTCATCAAAGAAGATATGTGCAAGCCCTTGCTCTTCTGCTTGAAGGTCAGCATTTCAAGGTAAACATCCCCCAGATCACTCTGTCAAAGCATTAAAAGAAGAGCCATAGTCCAGTAAACAGACTCACTGTTTACACCGAACACACGCTTGGATATATCTTCTACAGACTTCATAGGTTGTTTGTTCTTTAAATAAAAATGTGAATGCCCTGAGGCTGCAAAGCTGAGAGTTTTCATGGGATTTTTAGTGCAAGCTGAGCTCTGCAAATTTGCACAGTAATCTGCTCACATAGGCAGGAAAAAGTGGTAAAAGCAGATAAACTAGTGACCATATTCTGCAGAGTAGGCATGATGTAGGACACTATTCTTCACTTTCAACATGTACTGAACCATGCAGTAACCTGAAGGACCAAAGCACACACGCAGTAAACTGGCAGTAAATGAGTTATCCCCTGTAAAGGTGAACAACAGCAGCAGATGTGATGCCCACACCACCAGCTATTATAAAGAAGTTTGTGCTTCTGACATTTAAAGCTAATAGATACCTGGCCAGGAAACCAAGGTTTCAAAGTCCCTGCACTTGCAGGATAACAGAGACACGATAACTCTGTGTACATTTCCAGATTTTCACCTCAGCATGCTCTCATTTAGCTCTCTGAATCTCCTGAAATTCCTTTCTCATCCTTTCTTTAACTTCACATTCTCTTTCCTGAACAATTCCTTTTGATGGTTCTTGCTTTTCCTCCTCCCCAGACAAGAATGGACATGGGGGAAAAAAACATGGTCCTTCTGCAGTTGACAGTTTCTGAGCAGCAGCATTCTGTCTCCGAATACTTTTATTGACTACACCCTATCTAATAAATTCTGACCTCTGAACATCATTAGCTGCCTCTTGTAACTACATCAAGTTTTCATAAGCTCTAGCTCAGTTCTAGATAAAAGCTAACACAACCTTGATAACTCACACCTCTCTTCTAGTGCAAAGTGATGACATTAATGGGAATGAATAATTAGATAACTGTTTGTACCCTACAGTGTCAGCTCAGACTATTCAGCCAGGCCAGCCCATAGTAACTGCATCAGCAGAGAGATGTGCTGAGGTGAAATTAATGGATATAAATGCTGCTGGTTTCTAGCAACCTGCACGAACTGTTCTGCTTTCCCTCAAGCAGGATAATAGCAGCAGGAAACCTGGTAATGTGGTCATGCTTCAGCAGATCCATAGAAGAAAAAAAAAAAAACATATATCTTCGCAGTGCTTCCAAAGCTCAAATTTCCTGCACCAAGTCTTGGAAGAACTTTATCATCTCCACAAAGCAACTCAGTATTCACCAAGTCCATATAATTCTGAACAAGGCCCCAGGATGAAGAGAGCAGCATAGAAATTTCATATGGTACAGAGAAATTGGTATGTATAAGAAGCCAAAGGGATTAAACAAGAGTCTCGTACATGCGTTCAGAAGACTTCCCATAATCTTATTAGCACATACTCTTCTAATCTTTTCACATAATTAGAGCCTCATTTCCTCTTCTGTTTTATTTCCTTCTTTTTTGCTAAAGTTCTTGTGTTCCTTACCCAGACCAGAATTCATCCTGGAGTACTCCTGCTATAAAATCAAAAATTTGTGTTCAATTTGTTGTGAATGAACTAGCAATATTATGATGAATGCTGGTAGACAACTACTTCTGCATAAAACAAACAAATTGCTGCACTAGGCTTCATCACCTTTTCTACACTATCTCTAAAACGGAGATGCCAAAGACTCTGCCAGCAATTCCTCACAGCATTTCAGTGCCTTATCATTAAACTCAGGAAAGACAGGAAATGAAAATACACACTGACCGTCAACTTTCCTGCGATCTGAACCAATTAACAAAGGTTATCATACTGCATGTCACAGACTTGATGAACTGATTCACAACAGCTTTTATGTGTTAAAAATATCTGATGCATTCAGCCTTCTCTCCTCCAAGAGTACAAATTCTGAAATCAATAATTCCAGCATCTCTTCACAGGAAAATCTCTAAAATGTCTGTATTTAGTCTGAAGTGTACTGCCTAAAACTTGGCGTGTCACTGCAGCAATGGCCTTGATAATGTTGAGCATAATGGAAGTACAGTCTGTATTTTGCAGGAAACATAAATGTTTATTAATTGGTGTGACATTTGCTTCTTTCCTGTGCCAGAAAATCCAGCATGAGTCTTCTGATTCACATCACATGACAATTCCCCCATTTCTCCATCTTTTTCAGGAAGCTTTCTGAACCACACAGTATTAACCATCGCATATTTGCTCAATTGATTGTCCCAACTGAATTTAATACCTACATTTCCCTCTCTAAATTCAATCTTTATTTCTTGATTGTATCCTGAGTTTATCAAGACCAAAAGACTATCTCAATAATAAAACTAATCTGCTTGCTCCTAGCTTGCTTTTAAAATTTTAGGGAATAGGCTAGCTCACTATTCCACTCTGAAGATCCTTTGAAACCTCATTTGATGTCTTTGCTGGGAGAGATACCAGATTAATTTTCTGGGCATAATTATCCAACTGGTTTGGCATTTCACCCTGTAATTTAATTTATATGCATATTTGCAGCAGTGTCATGCAAGGGAGTAGGAAAAGCCCTACTAATCTCAAAATGTGATATCTAATGCTTCTACTTTATCCACTCAGTCACAGAAGGGAACTGAGTTGAACAAATGAACCATGTCAGTGACTACTCATCACTTTGATGATTTTCCAGGAGTTTACAGATGGTTTGATTTTCTTCCTTTCCAGAATTTTTCTCTTCATTGAAGTTAAACTGACAAGTAAATAATGCCACTAATTCCCCTTTCCTGTAACCAATTTTTTTCTTATTCTTTCATACTTCAACAGTTTTCTACATTTTCTCAAGGACATTCAGTTAGAGTTCTACAAATGGAAAATTAGAGACCCATCTGAAGAAAAGAAACCCAGACAAATTTAGCTACATTGCTTAAAAAGAAAAAGAGTGCCAAAGATCACTCTTTGGGCTCCAGGGCCAAGTGACACTGACTGATTCATATCCACACAGCTAAAAGCAACCCCCAAAATACTGTCACTATGTCCAAATTACAGATTATTGGTAGCCAGTCCTGGCTTAAAGAAACTGATGTATTATGGCCCTTATTAATCCGCAAAGCTCCACAGGTGGTTACAGTCCCCATGGTCCATTGATAAAGCAGATGGCAGGGCATGAAGTCATTTGTTACACCTTGTTCTGTGCTTGTAGGCTGGAAATTTGTGCTGTGCACCAAGTGTGACAACATTCTGCCATCTGCCATGGATATTACAGCTATTTCTGAATTCTCTCTTTAGGTTTGTCAGACATCTTTAGATATCTTCTAGTGCCTATCTCTAGTCCTGCCTCCTTCTTCAGCCTGGATCCAGGCAGACTGCCCTCAGGGGCTTCATAGCGTGTTGATTTCATCTACAGCTGGAGTTATTTGGGTCCCTGTTCCTTGTTGGGATTGAATAGGAAGGACACTATCTTAGAATTACAGGTTGTTACTGAAAACATTTCCTGTATTCTATAACACACAAAACATTGCTTTCCCTCTCTGATAATTGGTCATAGTGCTCACTTGCAACAACTCTTTCAGTGGAGCATGTATCCATAGCTGGTTGACTGCAAGGTGGCAAACACTGAGCGGAAGCCTAGAAAGCCATCCTACTAGCAGTGCTCTTAGTGTTATTGCCTTCTGCACAACCCAAATTACTCAACATTCTCATGCAAGGCAGAGAGATCACAGCAGGAGTGGATTTTCCAGTTTCCATATATCCTGCCTGGCCTCATTGACACAGATGGCCTTGCATACTTGTCTTGCAATTCCAGGTCTAGAAATGACAATGTGGATGAGGTACGTTCCTATTAAAACCCTCACAGATACCATGTAGTATTCACCCCTTCTATCCGCAAACAAGCACTACTCGTCTCTTGCCTGTGCCTTGACTTCCTGCAGTCCCAACTGTTAATTCTTCATTTTTATGAGTCATGATGACCACCGTTATAACTGAGGGTCTACATTCATTTCCCCTTATTTTCTATTCTTCCCACATAACCTGCTAACACTCCTCTCTTGTGCTTTTCCTACACAAGCGATTGCCAGAATCCTTCTAGCAACAGCCTCTGTAAATCCACTGTTGAAAAGCTGTGACAGAGCTTTTAGCTTTTTGCATCTCCTCTTCACAAATTATTTCTTAAAAAGCTGCTTCAGCAACAAAGGAAAAAGAAAGAAAAGAAAAATAAAAACTTATTTAATTGTTACTTAAGTAGATATCATCCAGCATGGGGACAGGTAGGTAAGCAAAAGGGATGTATTCCATCCTTCCTAGTTCCTATTTCAACAGTCTGGATCTTCAGTGCCAAGGATATTAGCACTGAGTAAAAACCAGGCAAACCTCTTGTGACATCAGATCCCTAACAGCAGAGAAATTTGTCTTCATCAATGTTGTAACTTGGGTTACAGGTAATGCAGAGCTCTTGACCATTAAACCTGGAGGGTCTTAGTGTCAGTAGAACAGATTTTATTTATTTCAACTGCAGAGCCTATATGGGCAAGGTTTTATCACTTTTTCTTCTTTATTTTAAAACTGGAAATCTGTCATTACACAAAGTTACAGCCTAGTGTCAGCTACAGAGGATTATGAATATGCCTGTGTACTAGAAGATATAGGCATACTTGCCTTCACTCACAAGCAAATCCTTTCCAATGAAGGTTGCTTTCTGCCATGCAAAACAGGACACCTCTGAACCACTTTCTACCTGAAGACCACTGGTAGTTTTTTCATTCTAATAAAATACTTCAAAACATTTGTGTAGATGAAAAGTCTTAGCAAATATGTGGCTCAGAATATGCTTCTGCCTTAAGTATGATAAGTCATCTTTTTAAGTGCACAGTAAGATTTCATCAGCAGCATGATATCTAATGAGACGGCAAAAGTAAAAATTACTTTTCTTCTCATATTTCTGCTACTTTCAACAGAATTGGCATTTGTATAAATCTGAAGCAAATGAATCTAATGTATTTTACCTAAATATATACCAACTCTGCATTACATTTGCAGTTTACTTATTAATAGAAACCTTAAAGACCTTCTCCACAAGGATGCTCGAGTGAGTACAAGAGAAGCACACCGCTTATCTCTTCCAAGAGGGCTTTTGAGGTTTAGTATTTTTGCCTTTGGAATAACTGTAGTTCCTTCTTCTCTTTTTCATATAGACAAGATTGCTATTTTTATTTAATTTTGCAAGTTTTGTCCCGCATATGCTTTTCAAGAACAAACTCAAGTTTCACTATGTTAGAATAAGAGCCCCTTCACTCCAGAAATATTCTTTCCATATAGGCAGTTATACCTGATTCTTCTCTCAAGACCAATTAAAACCACAGACAGATCTCCAGTGTTTCCCATAAGGCCACTATTTCCAGTCATTGGAACATCTTCGCAGTCCTCATCTACTTAAATTTTCTGGCATACTTACAAAGCAGCAAGACACACAGATAATGAAACATCCCTACTTTCTACTTCATAAATGGATCTCGGATGTATTGAAACACTCCTCCTCACCCATTTACTTTCATTACTGAATACAAGGACAGTATAAAAAAAGCTAACAAGTCTTCAAGAACATCCTTTACCTTTTGATCTACCATTTTATATTCAGAGGGGTTCTTTCTCCTACTTAAGCAATTAATGCAGTGGCATCCATAATGTGAGAATAATTTTAAAAGTTTAAACTAAAGTCACAAAGCATAGTAAGAGCAGAAACAGAACTAACCTCTCCTGTACAGGATTGTACATTGTAATTTTCAATTACAAAGGAATATAGGACATAAACCTACATTAAAAAGCTGCATGCAGTACAAGCAATCAATGTCCTCCTCAGTTCCTGATACTACTGGCAAGAAATTCCTACAGCCAATTTCCAGTGAGGGAAGCAGAATCTTTTTTAGTCTGATCTGAGATTTATTATCCTTGTTTCTTTAGTTACACAATTTCACCACTTGAAACTTACAGGCATGTCTCTCTTCTCAGAAAGAGGCACGTTACTTTTCACAGGATCACAGAATCATCTGAGCTGGAAAGAACCCTTAAAGGTCATCTGGTTCAACTCCCCTGCAATGAACACAGACACCTACAGCTAGATCAGGCTGCTCAGAGCCGCAGCCTAACCTTGAAAGTCTCCAGGGACAGGGCTTCCACCACCATATCAGGCAGTCTGTTCCAGTGCCTCACTATCCTTAACATAAAAATAAAAATAAAAATAAAAATAAAATAAAATAAAATAAATAAAAAAAGATTTCTTTATATACAGTTTAAATCTTTCAGCTTTTACTGTGAAACCATTTCCCCTACATACAGGCTTCTTTATCATTCTTGAGAGCCAAACCAGAGCAAGGCAAGTTACTTGAAATTAAAAGAGGCTTAGTAGAAAACAAATTATTGAATATTTACAAACTTTTTTAAACACTTCAATCACTGTTACATAAACATTAAATAAGTCACAGTAAGCATGTAAGTTTCAATTAGTTAATAAATACAAAAGTTCAGCCACCAAAAAAGTGAGGACTCTGGAATGAGTGCGAAAAAAGGTGATTAAGAAAAATTTTCAATGGCATTACAGAATTAAATAGTCAATAAAAGAAGATTCACACATTAGTTTTAAATGCCTTTTGAAAATTTTAAGAAATGTGATTGTTTGTTCCAAATATTAGTTGCAGAGACCTTATCACTCTTTACAATCACCTGAAAGGAGGTTGTTGCAAAGTAGAGATCAGCCTTCTTTGACAGGTAACAGTGATAGGATGAGAGCTAATGGTTTTAAGTTGTGTCAAGGGAGACTCAAGTTGGATTTTAAAAAGACTCCTCAGAAAGGTGAGTCATTGGAACTGGCTGCCTGGGGAGGTGGTGGAGTTACTGCCCCTGAAGTTGTTCAAGAAATGTTGAGGCATGACACTGAGGGAATTGGATTAATGGGCATTGACGGTGATGAGCTGATGATTGGACTGGATGATCTTAAAGCTGGATGATCTTCCAACCTTAACAGTTCTTTCTATAAATCTTTGATGCTCCCTAGAAGCAGTTGTACTAGCTAGAAGTATTATTCCAACTTCTGCCACGTTCTTTCACACTGTTGAATTGTAAGTGAATGTTTCAGTTTCATTAAGATTAAAAAGGTCGATTTCACAAAATCATCAGGAAGGTTATTGTGATCAAACCAAGAAAATCATCTCCCATTCTCTCATTCTTTCCCATTTAAGTTCAAGGTTGTTGGAACATGAAGTTACAGCAAACACAGGAAATCCTTGGATGCCAGTAAACCAAAACTGATAATTGAAATTGATTGGATTTGAAACTCTAATTCTCTTGAATTATTTGCTGCTTAGACCTATTTTATTTAAACTTAAGGCACTTATCCTCCCTTTAGTTCTCCTAGCAAATCAATATAGACAGCTATTATTTATATTCTTCTGAACAGCAGACACAGAAATAGGCGGAGCAAGCATTTTGCAAGCTTATACAGGTCGATATATTTTGACTTCCACCATATGAAGCTGAATCATAGTAACAGGCATTAGATTAAGAAAGATGCAGTGAGTATCCCTAATGCATTTCTGATTAATTCTATGTATCTGACCATTCAGTTAAGCAGTGAAAATAAAACATTTCTTAATTGCTTTGCAGAGGTCACAGCTGAGCACTTATTTTGCCAGTTAAATTCTCAGATCAAGTAGACTACAAGAGTTAACAACAAAAGCCAACAAAGGATCACATAGTGTAGCTTAAATGTTTATCAGTTTTGTCATTAGAGCTGTTCAGTGGTCTGGTTATTTTTTTAACCCTGTTGCCACAAAAAAAAAAAAAAAAAAAAAAAAAAAAACAATAATTTCCTACACATCATTTATACCAGCCAGATAGACAGGATATCAATATGGAGCTTAATTGAGCGAGACAAATTGTGTGTCAGACCTGCTGACCTTTTCTTACTTACCTTTGTAATCTAATGTTCCTGCTGGTCTTGTCATCTTCATAAATACCAAGACCCATCAAAACTAATGGAAAACATCCTGTACATCAAGGAAATCTGCCTTTCAATCCACTGGAATTCTGTTTTGAGACAGAACAACATAGCACCCAAATATATACATGAAAAGCAGTGCTACTAGCAATTGTGTAGTCTCACAAAGCTCATCTGTCAGCACCTGCCTCTTCTTTTGTAAGTACCTGTTGCACCCTTTTACAACAGTAGTTTAAGAAAATTAATCAGAATTGATCGTAATACAACAACTACGGAAACCTGTCAACTCCATTCCTTATCTTGAGTTGAGCATGTCTGAGGGGCCTGACTAAATCCATCAGGTTCTTTACATACAGAACTGAACTCATTCACTTGATAAGTTCTGAGGTTTATCTCTGTGACAAATAGGGTTGTTTTTAGTTTTAAATTTCAGTGAAATAAATTTATCTGCTGAGTTCCTAAAAAAAAAAAAATGAAAATTACTTTGGCCTAAGAGCATAACCCTTGTAGAAATCTATGAGTAAGCACTAATAAACAGACAGAGAAAAGGGATTTGCACAAACGGTAGCTCAAAAACATTTGGCCATTCACTGCTCATAGTTTGAGTTCACTGAGAGACTCATTCTACTATATGAAACATTACCCTGGGAGAACAAGTGATTTTTTTGCTTCAGAATGCATGAAATAAGGCTAAAAAAAAAAAAAAAAACCCTTCTAAAATACAGTATCAATTTGCATTGAGAAGTAATTACTGTTAGATTTTTCAATTCTGAAATTGCCTTCCAGTAAGATTTTCTATGACTTTATCTTTATTTAATGGTATGCAGGCAGGCAATTAAAATCGAACTCTACTTAGGATCACACACAAAAAAATAACAATCGAGTCATTGCTGTTCAGTAGCAAGCGCACAAAGAGTCTTGTAGTCTGTAGGAGCCCTGCAGATACTTGTGCTTGTTGAAGTATTCTGGCCAGCAAACCTGCAGCCCTTTCCTGGAATTCGTTTCCTTCAGAAGGATAGCAAAGAGCTCCTCAACTTGTCAGCTTGCCCTGGGAATGCTTCTGCTGTGACTATCAACAAGCAGTTGAATTATTGATGCCTCTAGTGTCATGTTGCTGAATTTCTGGCTCTGGAACTGAGCAGCTCTTCCTAACACATGAACAAAGCAAAGCCCTCTCTGCCCAGCTTTTGATATTAATATAATTTGTGGAATTTTACATCCTACATAGCAACGTGAGTAACAGATATACCACAGAGAGAGATCTTATTTGCAAGAGCTCTGTTTGAAGGAGGGCAGGCAGTGAAGCAAGCAGCATTTTCCTGAGCTCATAGGGAAATGAAAAGTTTCTGTTAAAAAAATAAAAGAACTGAAACACCTTGAAATTGATAATGATAAAAGTAAACTCACCGCAGGCCTCAAATAAATTTGTGTGTGTTAAAGTCAGACAGATAACATACCCACAATTGCGGGAAGTTTTTTCTAAAGCACAATACCCTAGCTTAAATTCTGTTCAAAGAAATCTTTCTTTTTTTCATTGTTTGTCAACAAAAAATAAACAGAGAAGAAAAAGCCAACTATATATTTATGAAAGAACTAATTGTTTATAATTATGTCTTGTTAAGTACATAATCGATTTCTTCCCCTTGATGCAAATAAGCCAGCAAATTTATCTCTACAATAATTAATCCAGAATGAGTTTTTGGAAAACGTTCTATGAAACTACTGAAAACCACTTCTGAACTAAGTACAAACAAATGAACTAAAGGCCAGAAGTGTAAATTGTTTCAGGAAAAAACGGTTTCTTTGAAGGCAGGTCTACCAATAAGTAGCACAATAAGAGCAGACCATATCTAGAAGTTCCTTAGAGAGGCTGAGTAGGAAAATGAACCATTTGCCACCTGTTTCACACTGTTTCATTTATTTCTCCTTCAGCTCCTACATCTATTATTGCCAGCAGAGGCCATCAGTCTGATCCATAGTATTGTAATGAGGTCTAAAACAACACTGCTGCTGAAGGTAAGCCAAACAGATTTACCCACAAATCTGAGCCCTAACATCCCTGTGGATGTACTTACTTGGTAAATATTCACCAGCTTGTTTAGACTACTTTTAACTTGCACAATAGTCCATCCCTTTAAACACACTTTGATCAAACCAAGTTATGTTACTAAGAAATTAGTAAGTATATACCATCACTTTCTTTCAATATTAACTTTTTTTTGTAAAGAGTTTCATGACTAATTTTTAATACATATTAAGTAATTGCCTATAGGATCATCAATAATGAATACTCTGATTAATCTTAATACTCCCAAACAACGCTCAGGCACTAGAAAACATTCTTGAGATCTCTTTAATTAAGAAGCTTTACTGAAAACCCTGAAAACTCATTCTGGACTTGATAGCCAAATTTCAGCCCCTAAAATGGCATCAACTGATATAATTAAATCCCACTTTCAGAACTGAAATATTCTGGTAGTAATCCACAAGTTCACGCTTGTGAACTTCATAGCCCATGGATCTGTAAGCAAGTGAAAGAATAATTTGGCCTTGCATACAGTCTAATCACAGGTGCAAAAAATAAAGCTTTGTTCAAGATTCCCTTTATGCGATACAGTTGGCTTAGCGCAGTTCTTGAGGAGAAAGTCTGAGGCTCATCACCTGTGATCTACAGGTGAATGTTATGTTACAGCAGAGTCAGAGGAGTAACAACAAAATGCATGAACACAGGAGCATAACCCACAATCATTTTGTTTAGCTATAGTTTTGCCAGGGCAAAACTTTTCCAGCATCATTCAATGCAAGCGAACACTAGTGAGGGAGAGTCCAGGGAGTACTGAATGATCAGAATTCCAGAAAGCATAAGGGTTGCATAAAAATTTGTTATTTATTATTAAAAGAGACAATCAAAAGACAATGGTTAACTAATCCAGTAACATGCCATAGTTAAAAGCAAAAGAAATTATTCTCTCCCCATCAGCTGCTTTAGCTTCTCATAAATAAGTTTAAAATTGCATACAATTTTTTTCCCCAATTTTTACAGGTATAGTTAGTCTTCTTTCACATGGAGAAAGACCGTGTCTCAGGAGAGTTAAAGCTTAATTATTACTTTCTTTTAAACAAGATAGCTTACAAAACAAAAATGTTTCCAAAGAACAGAAATCAGACCTCTAAATTTCATTTCTTAGCTTCTCCCAGTAGTTACCTCTGTTCATGAAGTGATCAGTATATTTTCCCACATAGCATAAGGGAAACATTGCAAAGAAACTGACAAGCAAATCATTTCTCACAAAAAATATGCAAGCACGAATATGTGATCTGGATGTAATACACAATTAAAAAAAAAAATTGGAAGGAACAAACTTCTTTATAGAAAAAAAAAATAGTGGTAAAGCTCTGGAGCACAAGTCTTGTGTGTAATGACTGAAGGAATTGGGATTGATCAGTCTGGAGAAGAAGGGGCTCAGGGGGGACCTTTTGCTCTCTATAACTACATGAAAGGAGATTGCAGTGAAGTGGAAGTCAACCATGTAACTAATGATAGGACTAGAGGGAATGGCCTCAAGTCGTGCCAGGGGAGGTTCAAGATATTAGGAAAAAATTCTCCAAAAGATGGTTCAGTTGATGGAATAGGCTGCTCAGGGAAGTGGTGGGGTCACTACCCCTGGAAGTGTTCAATAAATGTTTAGATGTGGTACTAAGGGACATGGTTTAATGGGGTTATATTGGTTGTAGGTAGATGGCTGGACTGGATGATCTTGGAGGTCTTTTACAAACTTGGTGATTCCATGATTCTATGAAACTCAATTTCTAAACATTCCCTATGATTTTTGAGCTGTATAAATCATTGTGAAAAACAGCACACTGAGAACCATAACTTATCTCCTCCTACCCCCACCAATATTCCAGCTAAATGAACACTCAGAGATACCCTCTGAGCTAAAGTTATATTTTAATTACAAAATTGAACAAACGAAAATATTTTAGCAAGATAAAGAAAGAGACCATCTTGGCATATCCATTAGCCCTGTAATTCAGGGACTATATTTAGGTTTCTTCAAGACAGAATTTGAAATAGAAGGTTTTTGCTGAAATAAATGACCAAGTGTGAAGTGATCAATTTAACCACTTTTTTTGTAGAAGCCTCCTCTTGCAGAAGAGGTATTGTCAGGAAAAAAAAAAAAAAAAAAAGAGAAGAAACCTAGAAAATTTATATAAACCCTCATATAGCTGCATCCTTCAGACTGCCCAGTTTACATTTGCAGTTAAATTTCTTCTCTCCTTTTCTTTGCATGATAGGTGTACAGGTTGGAGTTTATACCAGAACAAAACACTGTTTTTACCAAAGACAGACAGAAACACAAGGAAGAAAGAGAGTAGCTCATATTATGTTTAATTGTACAAGCACATAAGTTCAATTTCCATTTTTATTCAGCTATTCCAGTGGCTCCTTATGGGATTATATATGCCAGCTCAACTTTACTCAAGAGTTTTAGGGTAAAAGTTCAAGAACAACTATTCAACTCAAGCCCCTTGAGATCTCAGTGACATTTAGGAAGTGGCCATTGAGGGCATGACTAGTATCTGCCAATTCAATGAAACACATTCTCTTTTGCTTTTAAGAGCTCTTGAAAACGTTATAGAATATTTTCCCTCCAGGCACACAAATCTGAATTTTACATTAAAGGCTCTTTTATTACCTTCTTACATTATTTTATTACCTATCTATGAGAATTCACTATTTAATTAAAAAATCTTATTTCTGGGTCATCTGAACATTGCAAAACCAGTGAGGCACTGGAATAGGTTGCCCAGGGAGATGGTGGACATTCCATCCCTGGAAAAACTCAAGGTCAGGCTAGACAGGGTTCTGAGCATCTTGATTAAGCTGTAGGTCTCCCTGTCCATTGCAAGTAAGTTGGACTAAGATGACTTTTAAAGGTCCCTTTCAACTCAAACAATTCTATGAAGGCAAGTGTTGGGGTGAAGTATCTCTTCGAAAGGCATGAACTCAAATGAAAGGAACAAAGGGGCACAAAGCCACCTTTCTCCATACCTCCCTGCCCTATGCTCCCTGTGTGCTGAACAAGCTTCTGGCTTGTAGATCTCACTTCAAGTACTTGTCCAGCTTCCCAGATGAAAAAAAAAAAATACAGAACAGCATTAAGCCTTTGAAGATGGTTCAGACATATTCAGGCACAGAGGACACTGATATGAAAAAAAGAGGATAGAAAGAAAAAAGCCTATTCATAAAAATATCTGTTTAAAGAGTAAGTGATGAATTTAAGGAAGTGATTATCCTACAAGAACAAAGTCCACTTAAAATACTGTTTCATTTGTCTAACTACAATAAAACATGAAAGAAAAAAAATAATTGCAGTGCAGTTGCAGGCTCTCTTCTGAAGAAACCAACACCCATGAGGACTGCAAAGCGCTAACTACAGGAAAAAATCTCTGTTTCTGCTAAGACCTGCTGCTAACTAGAAAGGAACAGATAACAAATTCAGATTTCTTGTATGTACTTATTTTCATTTTTACTACTGAATAGAAGCACAGTAACCTAGCCAGCTCAACAAGTTCAAATCAAGGTGAGTCTGGTAGTGGCAGATGCCTCAGATAGGCTTCTTAGAGTCATCTCACATCCTTCTGTAGGTGATCTAGTTATTTGCTGGGAATTGCTTACTGCCAGTCAACACAATCATCTTGTAACTGATTTAAATTTTGAGCAGACAAATGCGCACACACACAGTTAAGGAGACACATAAACACCTCTACTCCCCCTTCCTTGGCTCCGTTTCTCTCACAGTACTTAGTGCAGCCAGGTTCATGAGATGAAGGAGACAACATTGAGCAAAATGAGTGGCACATGCAATGGGGATTTTTCTGCCATGTAAGTCTTCCTGGTGTCCCTGCTGCTCTGGTATCTCAGTAGTGCAGGCTGCAGTCCACCTGAGTGGGAAACTCCCCTCTGGTCCCCATGCTCCTGCCTATTTCTGTCAGGCTTTCCTTCAGGGAGGGAAATGCTGCCCTGTTAACATCTTATGCTCAAATGACAATAGATTAACATTAATACTCTTGAAGAAAAAAAAAAAAAAGGTGATACTGTGAAAAGCTGTCATTACCCCTTCCAAAGATGACTACTTCATTCCCTTAGACCTTTGGTTCAATAAAAAAAGCCTTCTTCCTTTAAGCAGAAGGCAGCCTCAACACCTTGAAAATCAGGAATAAGAAATGCAACAAATCAAACCAAAAGAGAATAACTGTTATAACTCATAGGAGGTGAATCCATGTTTGTATGGTAGTTTGACATGCATTAGAGGTCTAGAATCCCACCTGCAAGAGGGAGAAATGCATGAAGAAACATCTATTTCACACTGTAGAGTCGGTAACTTACTACAGAAAAACATCAAGTTATTGCTATAGAAAGTAATTAGTTAGGGAAAAAAATATTTGGCTAAGAAAAGTAGAACATCTCCAAGCAGCACTCACAGTCATTTCCTGTCTTTACTGTTGAGCTCAGATTGCTGTGACAGTGAACCCACTGGAAAGGAAGTGACAAGTTGTCTGAGTTTGCATTAACATAGCAGCAAGTATAGCTGGGCCTAGTTAAGGACTGTGGACATTTAGTATCATTTAATAAAGTTGTTTGATGCTTTGCCAATTCCTCATTCTGTTTTTCAACACTTGCTGCTGACATAGTTTTTTTTTCTTTGTTCAGAAACAGGACAAGCCTATCAGAGGCAAGTATTTCAGTCCTTTAACTGTCTGGTTATTTGACAAGCTGTTCTCTTTTATTTAAAAATGTCTCTTTCATCTCAGTTACAGCATTCTCCCTTCCTTGTTCAAAGCTCCACTTAGCTTCAGGCTCTGTAGTGCGCAAGCCTTTTCAGATCTACAGCATCTTTATGTTCCTCCCCACGTGCCTATCTTAGGCAGTTTTCTAGACTGGTTTCTTCAACCCAGGATTTCATCAAGGTAGCAAAGGCCCTCCCATCAACTCTCACCTGAAGAAGAGCCACTACTTGCAACCCTGTATTGCACTTCCCTCACTCCAGAGCGGACTTCAGCAGCAGTTCTTACTAACTTCCTTTGCTGGTAGCCAGCCCTCACCACATATTCCCTGACTTTCTGTTAACTGGGACTGGTCTGCCTGGGAAGAGAGAAGGCAGTGCCAGAAATGAGGCAAACCCACAGGTGCTGCTGCCAAAGGGGCTGCCCAGAGCAAGGAAAGGAGCTGGATAACAGAGGGGGTGTCTCCAGCTTGCTCTGGAGGTGAGAGGACTTATGGAAGCTCAGCAGCTTGTGCCAGCTCCAGTAATAGCTGCCAGCAATGCAACCAGTACATTTACATAAGCAAATATAATTCGGGCTCCTAAATCCCCACAAAAAGACAATGACTATGCACATGGGATCCTTACCCATTCAAAATGTTCACACAACCTCCACAGCCAGAAATTGTTTAAAAGCATACTTTTCTTAATTAAGGATTTCATCTTGGGTTGATGGGTGGACAGGATAATCTTAATATCTTTTCAACTTCACATCTGTATTGCATAAGGCAGAGAACATAGCTGCTACTAACAAGCTTTAGTATCACCCAAGAAAGGTATTAATCACAGCACAGTAATAAAGAAGGAATAGCTTACCCACTTCCAAGAAGAGCTCACTGAAAAACACTGAATGGAAACAATCTTCAGGTAGAGGTGATCCCCCTCTGGCTGTGCTCTCAGGGGTAGCCACTCCCCTTCACCAGGTGCTCAGTCAGAACCAGGTGTACAGGCCATGACCTAATAGTCCCCTTACTCCACCCCTTCACAGCATGAACCAATGGTTTAGCATATCAGGGAAAACTTTCCATTACAGTCTGGCTTATTATTGTAGTCATTATGCTAATAGAATTCTTCATCACAACACTGAGTCCATAATTTTCAATTGTGTTATACTCAGCTTCCTTTGAAAAAGATGCCCAGATGTCTGTCATTAAAAGTCAATGAAGAAAAAGATGTCTTGGTAACTCTTCAATGGCATTGAAGCTCAAGCTTCTTCTACCTCCTTTGGTCATCCTGGCAGGCTGCAGATCTCAGGGGGAGTAGAACAGTCATTCTATACTAAAATGAAGAGAACTGACCCGCACTGTAAAATGCACGTCCTCTTACTGTCCTGGGTCAAAGTTTCCACTTATGCAGGGACACATCCGGGTCTTTTATACAACACTCTTTGACCTGATATTGATAGTTGAATAATTATAGCAAGAACCAAAGGAGGGGGAGAGGGTGTTCTGATCTGCCACAGAGATATACTTAGAGTCCCCTTTGTGATGAGAATTGGAGTCCATGTGACAATTACTAAGAGACATATGCCAATTACTTGCACTACCATCCCTCCTTCATTGTTAAAATAATTTCCCCTATGGTGCAAGTAGGCTGCAGCATTTTGGCCCCACTTGGACTTCTCAAGGCTGTTTTATCTTGTGGGTCCCTGGTTATAAGATCTCAGAGTCAGAGGGCAGAAAAATATTCATCATTCTAACTTGGAGCTTCAGTTGTATATCACTTCCCTTCATTTGGATCTTAAGCAGGGAGGCCCAAGTTGTTTGTCACACATGCAGGCCACTGGATCTGTCGTTCCTATACCTTTCATTCAGGTTCCTCAGCATTTCATGTAGTCTCTTAGCCCATTCCTGCCAGTTCTGGGAGTCAGTTTTCAGAGCAGCCTTTAAAACGATATTGCACAGCTTGTTATCAGACCTACTTCTATCAGATTGAAAGGCAGAGGGTATAGCTGCCACCAATCAGTTTTCAGATCACCCAATAAAGGTATTGGTCATAACCCAGTAACAAAAGAACAGCTTACCCATTTCTGAGAATAATAGCTCAGTGGAAAATTCCCAAAGGAGGCAATCTCCAAGTAGAGATGAATCCCCATTTGCTGCCAGCCCTTAAATGAGGATAGGGAGGAGCAGACCCTGGGTATACTCCCTAAATTGCACAGGTGAATTGCTGGCCCCTGTTCTCTCAGGACTGGCCATACTCCTTCACCAGGTGCTCAATCAGTGGTTCAGGTTGTGACCTAACAATACCCATAAAACATCATTTCATTTTTTACTTTCCAGTTCCTCTCCCATTGACTGGAATTGTCCGCTGTGTTCTATTTGTTTGCTTACAAGACTTGATTCCCTAGCCTCTGTCTGTGTCCTTTAATTGATTTAGATGGATGCTACACATTTAGGATACTGTGGTGGAGAAGGAAGTTTTTGTGTCCTTAGAAAGTTGTAGGTAGTGCTGCAGGGAGTTTCATTTGTTTTCTTACACAGATTTTTGTGCAGAAGGTTTTTCACTCACTTCTCTTTTCCCTATGTGCTGCTTCATATGCCCTCCAGTTCTGTTCTAGTTAGTATTCAAAAAAATGACAGAAAGAATCAAGTGTTTTTAAAAAGTAGTGTATTGCTTTCTCTATTGGAAGTTGTAGCACAACGCATTTATGATCACTGGGCAACAATAACCAGAAACACTGTTTTTCTTTAATTTAAGTGTCATTAGGGAATGCTTATGTGAGTCTGCTTCTAAAGAATTGAAGGATATCAAGAATGGAGAATACCAAGCATCTAAACCATCTTGTTGTTAAACCACCTTGGGCAACTCCTATCACAGCTTTTTACTTTTAGTTTCTTTCAACCAGTTTCCAAATTTCATCCCTCATATTAAATTTTTGTGGTAAGAGGCATGGTCCTTGCATAAAGTAAGACCTCTGATACTGCATCAGTTGAGGTTTTCAAACGTGTAGAACAAAACCAAGGTCACCAGGAGAGCTCTTCTGCAGGATGGGATATTCAGTAACATTGCTTATTACCACAATACATACATATACACCAGAAAAAAACCACAAATGCTAAAGCCATTTCATTTTGCTTAAGTATACTTTCACAGAAGATGCAAAACCACTATCAGGTATGTTCAAACGTTAAATGGTGGTTATGTCTGGCTATATATTTGTTAAACTGTTGAACCCGGAATCTATCTGTAATCTTCCTCAGTTCCCGGCTCTCCTTCAGTCAAAAGTTCACAAGATTTAAGGTAGAGCAACAGAGAGGTTGTTCTGAGGTGGGAATTGGAACTGTTCATGCAATTTCTGGGTTAAAAAAGCAATGAAATAGGAAGATGGGAGCACTGAAACATAGTTTCAAAATACCCTCAGTACAACACAACTGGACAGCCCAGTCGACAAACATTGTCCTACCACACTCATTCGTCTTTGCCTACACTAATAAGCCACAAATCTTGGTCCAACCCACTCAAAGAAAGGAACGCCCAGAAAACTCCTTTTCATCTCCCTTTCCTGTAAAGAGCCAGGAGGGTCAGGAATTGGACTGAAATAGAAGAGAGGCAGCTTGCAAGATGTTAACCACTTTAATGGATAAATGCTGGAGTTTGCCCTAGGAATTCAGTGTGCCAGTACTGAATGTGCAGTAATTTGTTGCTCAACCATCAGAAATAGTATAAAGTAACTTCTGTCACATCCTCTGCTATCTTTAGGAAAAAGAAGGAAAATAACACTAAGTCATACTCTTGAACTCCTCAGTTCTTGGCAAAAACTGTAAAATTTGTGATATTCTTCCCATAAGGCAGATATATATATATATATACAGATATATCACTCCGAGCTTGCGAGATTCTCCCTTCCTCTCCCTCCCTCTGCAGTTTCTTGACTCAGATAATCTTAATTTTTTTAATTCATGAAAAAATGTCAAGGTTATTTCATGAATTGGTGTGAGTCTGGGGTGTTCTTTGTTTTCTAATCTGGGGGTTTTCTCTGCAAGTTTGCTGTGACCTCACAAAGATCTCATGACAAATCTCCATTGGGCTCTTGGTAGCACTGGAATCTATTAGTCACACAGAGCTGAATACTTCAGATAGCTTTCAGCATATAATGCTCGGATTTACTCTCTAAAAGGCAGGCTTTTTATAGAAAGTATTAAGGGCTTTTCACCCAGGGATTCTGACACATCATTCTAGACAACACTGAAGACCAATGCAGGAGTTGCCTTCAGCAAGAACAAGATAAGTGTCTGACATTCACCTCTACGCTTCTTGGAGTACACTGGAGAGACCCAGATATTTGTTGTTTCTGCAGAGGTTCTGGGAAATACCACAGTGTACTCCCAGAATACTGTCTCAGAATTTTAAAAAGTAAAGGTGGGAATATCTTTTCTACTAGATCCAACTGGGTTTGGATCAGGCCCCACTACACCAAATGACCAAGCCTGCAGAGAGCAACCTTCAGAAGACTGCTAAAAAATTCAGTAACTTGAAGAAACTGAGTGAGATTTCTGGAAGGGGAAGATATCCTCACTCTTTTATTCCTAACATCTCCAGAATGACAACACAAAAACAATTTCATTATATAACCTTCTCCATGTGAAAAATCTGCTAATGTTACAAAAGCCACAGCCTTTTTAGCCTCTTTGTCTTTCATAGTCAAGAAATAATTGTTCCAGACCTTCAACCTTATAATAATGGAACTTTATTCATACAAGTAGTCAACAACTTTTAAGTCAATGGCTTTACTTGTGGGAGCACTTCTAGATATAAGTTCAAGTGCTTATATGCTCAAAGTCTAAATTAAGACAAAGTACTTTAGCACTGAACATAAGGTCCCAACTAAACAATGGTGCAGTGCAACGAATCATTTGTTCTACATTTGCAGACAGAGAGAGTGTTGAAGCATAGCCTGTTACTCTGATCTTAGCTTCTTGTTCTTTATCCTTGAAAGCCTATGTAATGAAAAGCAACAACCTGCAGATATAATGGGCTAAATTACTCAAAGTCACACAAGTTTATACAGTTAGATTTAAAAGGAAGTAAGAAGTGTGTTAAAAATAATTATCACTTAAAAACAATAGCTTCAAAACACACATGCGAAGTACCTGCACAATAAACTACCAATCTGATATGGTATCACAAGATGTACATGCCTGTGATCAGAAATGTGCAAATGGAATAAAAAGGAAAAAAAAAAAGAAGAAATAAAGAAAACCACATGCAGAATGATGAGTTGTAAATATCAGCAAATTTTAAAAAGGCAATAATATTGAAATTGCACTGTAAATGATAGTGTCCTTAGATGTTTTCTCCTACTACAGGTGTTAATTAAATTGATAAATATCTAGACTGTAAATTTTTTGTTTGTTTTTTGTCTGATGAAGCATTTATTTGCAGTTAAACTACTTAGAAACCACTGATGTGGTGTATCCATATAAGCAAGTGCAGGATTGGGCACTGCCAGATACAACAAGGTACTGAATACATCTGAGTGAATAACATGTATTGGTGAGTTAAAGTTATGTCCTTCCTTTACTCAGCGATTTGTGATATCTCCATCTCTTGTCACACTCATTGATAGCTACATAAAGTGCCTGGCTGCATACAGCCCAACTGAACAGTCATCAAGCTGTGGTAGATGACCTTGATCTGATGTCTAGCTCAGAGGGATAGACAGCCAGACCCCTCAGTCTTCCCACCCCAATACTTTCCCTCTCCAGAAGGGAATGTAATTTAACAAGACCAAGATGGAACACTACCTATGCACATTTCAAAAAAGATGATCCTACCATGTCTATCTGTGGGTCGCAAGCAACATCCAGAACTAGAAGCAGCACTACATCCTGATTTCAGTAACATAACTGACAAATATGCCATAGTTGTCCAGATAAGAAAGGCATTTGTTAGCATGTCCTCAGTTTCCCACATCAGCGTAAGAAATCAGAATTGCTCCTCCCCTTTTCTTTAGCTATTCTAAGCATGATTCTTCTTTCTTACATGACTTTTTCTAGGTAAGTAGGCCATGCACTTGGTCCTCTTCTCTAACACTAACATAATCAACTAGACATTGACCAACACAGGAAAGGAAAAGGAATAGCAAAGATTAACTCTTACTTGGTCACTAACACAGGATGTTGCACATTTTACATACACTCTTCTTAGACAAGACATCAGGAATTTCAGGGCACTGCATCCATCAGGACACAAAGCACTAGGCTCAGTGTCAAGTGACTCATGAATCATTAACAGCTTGGAAGATTTTATGATGAATACATGTGACATAATTTTTAAGTTTCTCTTCTTAATCTTTGTTTCCCTGGTGAATGAACATTTCAGTAGTTTTGAGATATGATTAAAAACATGAAATAGTGGACATGTAATATATCTCAAATTTATAATATGACTCAAATATCAACATTCAAGCAAAAAAAAAAAAATAAGCATTTTTTGAAGTGTACTCAAAATGCCTTTAATAAGACCTTTGGATCATGATTTTATGTACTTATTTCAACTCTGTTCTCTCCCCTGTCCTCCAGCAACTGAATGATACTAAGCATCACCAAGAATTAAACACAAAAACCAAGTCAAACACAGGTACTTTGGCAGCTTACCAATTTGCTTAACAAATTGCATACCGGCACATCCAGAAATCCTCTTATCAGTCTGTCCATTTTAAGTGTAAACAAGTACCTCTCAGCATTAAACTAAGCTGCAGTAATCCTATTCATATGGATTCAAGTTCACTTTTTATATAACAAAGGAAGAAATTGAATTAAATTATTTAAAGTACAATGACAAAAATTTTATCTATTGTAATTTAAGGTACCAAAGCTTCATTTAGAAAGTCTTCTAGTTTCTTCATATGACTTTATTCCACAGAAGTTAGAAATCTCATATCTAATTCCCTATTAAAATAATTGCTTTATACAGAGTTTGTACATTGACAAAACTGAAGTAAAACACAAGCTTTTTCAAACAACCACTCAATTCTGCTTTTTTTGTTCAAGAGATAATCCCTTGTGTTCATCTGCTCTTATTTAAAGAGGCTGACTTTTGCTAGTCCCTGCTGTATTTTACTGTTCTAGTGTAACTTACTGCTTCAGCAAGGTTTCCCATTACCTGCTGTAAACAAATCTAATCTTCTCACTCTTCATCTGGGAAGGACCTTTCACCAGGAAATGCCTTGTGATTAGCTTATAAATATTCTTCCTTCATCATTAGTGCAGCTAGAGAAACTTATTTGTGCATTTCTATTATGCAGCAGAAGGTGAATGCATCACTTTTCTATAGATATCCAATCTTGGTTCCACTGTGGCTAAAGGAGTGTCTCTCACAGCTGTTATCTTTGCAGGATTCGGTCGGTATTTTGTTGTTGCAATTCTGTTTTTCAGAGATCTCAGTAACAGATTTAAGTCAGATGCTGTGCAGCCTCACCTAAACAAATTAACTTAATATACTTCCTAAATGTTGGTTTCCTTCCTCTGTGCTTTATTTAGCTCTCATTTTGGCTGGATTTTATTGTTGTTGTTTTGGTTAGTTTGTGTTGTTGTTTGTTTTGTGGTTTGTTGTTTTATTTTGCTGGTAGTGGTGCTAGTTGGTTTATTTTTCCCTCTGAAGTTTCATTTAATTTGCTTTCTGAACATAACGACTGTTTAAATACTTGATTTCCAGTTATATTTTTTATTGTTCCTGTGTCATTTTGCTAGGGCTGTCTCTGTGGATCGTTCCCCAGTTTGTCTAAATCTTTTCTTGTTTTAGACAAATTGCTTTCTTGTGTGTTGATTGGGATGAAGAAAGGGCAAGAGGGTTCTCTGAACATGCAGAGGGATGTAGCCCTTTTATTTCACAGCATAGAGATGGAAACAGGGCAGAGGTGGAAATTCCTGGGAACATGTATTGGATTGCACCTGGTGAGAAGCGTTAGCTGGATTTTCTTGTCTCTCAATTCAAACAATGTAGCACAATTCCTAGAGGGGGTTAAATTTGGATTCCTTAATAGAAACTTGATTATTACTTAATTAAGAATAAAGTAAGCACAAGGCCATCTTCTGTATCTGCAGTGAAGTAAGCAGAGAATAACAAAGCTAGCTCTACAATCTTTCTCCTTATGGATATCCTGTCAGAGTATCATCAGCATTTTCAAAATCACTAACTTTTTTTAATGGATTTCTAAAGCGCTTTTAAATAACTGGTGTGAAGGAGCAACAGTCTATAGTGCATTAGTAGCCCCAGCAGCCATAAATTCAGGCTATATGCCTAGTACTTAGGCTTGTTGACCTTTTTTATTGCTTCTATTCTGCTGTTTAAATACATAAGGATTTAATATTTGCAATGTTCTGATCTTTAATTCTGTGTCACTGTCATTAAGAAAAAAATGAAAAGATAATTCCTACTGTACAAATAAGTAAGCATATACCTTCACATTTCTAGTGATATTAAGGTTCTAAAATCTTTTCTTTCACAGTTTACCTTACAGTTACTTAATGGTTTTGTGAGTTCACACACACACACACAAAAAAAGCTCATCCTGTTTCTATTACTAGTGTTTTACAATACAAAGCATTGTCTCCACCATTATTTTTGTATTTCTATTACCTTCTTTGTTTCTTGAATCTAAGTAATATAATTGTTACTATACATTTCTGTATCTAATCTCTTAAATCTACAGCGCTGCCCCATTTTACAAGGAATATGCTGCCCTCTATTGATCACTTTCACTACAAAAAGATACTAAACTATATGTGACTCCAAGAGCCTTGTAAAGGGCCCATATAGGTTTGTATATTTATTCCTTAGGCTTTAAGCCTTTCTACTTCAGCACCTGTGATGATGTGTATCACGGATCTCAACAGAAACAGATAAAGAAGATATAGCCATTGTTGCTGTGAAAAGCTGTGAACACTTACTACATGTTGTCTTCAGTGTATAATTGCGTTCGTGGATAATGAACAATGTTATTCAGTATATCTGTGAACTGTTTCATGTAACAGTGCTCTGTTCATCCAGGAGCTTATGCAGTCTGAATGCAAATACATTATTTTTAAATAATGCAATGTGGTTTTGTCTTGTTGAAATGTGTGAATACACTAACTACTGGTCTTAGATAGGATCATTTGTTTACAATTGCAAAGTATTGTTTGCCAAAGTAATACTTCAGTTAAGCCTCTGTCAAAACAAAAGCATATCTTTTCACCATACGTAGGAGGCAATCAGCCAATTAACATTTAACAGATGAGATTTACATTGATGTATCTGCTGTCCAACAGAGTCCACAATCACCTCTGGATTCTGAAGTTTGTCTGGCACAAGAGGCTGTCACACATCGCTTCTTGATCAAAATTTGAGTGGTCTGAATGATTTAAACTTTCACTGATATCCATGACAAGAGCAACAAGTACCTTTTAGATTATTCTCTTCTTGTCTTTTTGCCTCGCTTAAAATAGAGTTTTGGTGGTGAAGAGTGATTACCACATTTTATTTTTAGTCTTTAGGTTCATGTCTTCTGTTTATCTTCATAGAGATAGGACTTCAATGCAAAGATTGGAAATCCACATAAATATGTTATTTTCAGTATACCATAGCCCCTTTTCAGGTTCTTTTGGCAATGGTTTATCAGACCATACATAAACAGAAAATAGATGGCAACAAAGTCTGTACTGTTTGTACCAACAGAGTCATATATTCTGCCTTCTCCATAAGGAAACAGTGAATCATCTGTAAAGCAATTTCTGTAAACTTGTGAAGCACTGAATTTGCTGTATTACTCTTTAATTTACACACTGGACAGTATACATTATCCTTAAATAATCTCTTGTACTTAGAATTTGATATTTCAATATAGCCAACCGGTAATTAAATAGAAATGTTCCTGGCTGAGCAGATTGAACTTACTTTTTAATTGCTCAGAAGGAACTAATTTGATTTAACAAATAAATAAATAAATAAATAACTTGTCACTTGCTTAATTGTTGGGTTGGGTTTTGTTTGGTTGGTTGGTTGGTTTTTGCTGAAGTCTTTAAATAAGGGTCATTGAAATCTTTCCCACTCATGAGTCTGAATTTCTGAAGAGAGAATGAAATGTCTGGACTTAAAAATGTTACAAATACATTTCCAAACACAAGGTGAAAGTCAAAGCAATGAAAACTGAGTCTTAGGAAAGGATATCTGGACGAGACCGTGCTGGACACCAGGGGTTCTTTGCTGAGCTGCAGAACACAGTTCCTCTAGAATCAACTTCTTAGACCAAGCCCATGAGTGGGTACTGTGTTAGAGCAAGAAATAGTAGTCACTGAAGGTTCACTACTGGATATCTAATCAGGGACTGCTTTGTCGTTACTCTATATGAAACCATTTATTTGTCCTTCACCATAGCTCACGAATCACTCTTCGCTTTGAATTGCCATTTATTTTGTGTTACATTTTTGGTTTAAAAGTAACATCCTGCTTTCATTCCCCAGCCTGTTTTGTAGGAACTTATGGTAGCACAGAGGCTATGAATTCCAGTTTTTAGTTTCTGATTCTTTTTACTTCTATGGCAACAATACCTTCTTTACTCTGATAAAACTAAATGTATTCAGAGCCATCTGCCATTCTGAAAATGTCATCTGTGTAACTCGCTGAATATATGAAAATTCACTGCTTTCTACTTCTCTTCACTTTTTTATTCACCTCTTAAAACTTCTGTTAGCTGAATATTGTGAAAATAAAAATTTCACTTCTGTTGTATGATTGCCCTGGACCAAGGTCTCAGTTCTCCACCGTCATGTAAAACCACTGTGTAACACTTCTGATAGTCATTAAGATATGTAAGCATAAATAAAAACTATGTGAAGGATTGGTTTTTTTGTTTTTGTTTTTTTTTTTAATTTTATGACCTCTTGTGCTATATGTTCTACTTGTTTGCAAAAGAAAAGCAGAATATAAGAAGGACTCAGAAGCAATCAGAACTTGCACAATAACTACTTCAAGTTTGTAGCTTTTTTTGTCTTTTAGATGTTTGGCTGCACTCTTTCAGTAACATGATTTTCCTGTGGAGTTGAGCCTTGGAGAAGCACTAATCAAATTCAGAAGCAGGCAAATATTTCAGGTGATAGCAAATAGTCACTGTGCTCCACAGCAGTTTCTTCCTCCTCTGTTGAAGTTCTTTTCTACTGCGGATAGCTTAAGAGCTTAGTCTGAACCTGAACAGGGGTATTCCAGTTATCACTGGGAGGCAAGAAGACAGCAAATACTACATTATCACAGAATTGTAGGGATTGGAAGGGGCCTCTAGAGATCACCCCCCTGCCAAAGCAGCTCCCTAGCCCAGGTTGCACAGGTAGGTGTCCAGGAAGCTCTTCAGCATCTCCAGGAGAGACTCCACAACCTCTCTGGGCAGCCTGTGCCAGTGCACCGTCACCCTCACCATGAAGTAGTTCCCACACGCATTTGTGCAGAATTTCCTACGCCTCTGTTTGTGGCTATTTCCCCTTGTCCTTTTGCCACACACTGCTGAGAGTAGTCCAGCCTCATCCTTTTGCCTCCCACACCTCAGATGTTTATCAGATCCTCTCTGAGTCTTCTTTTCTCAAGGCTGAATTACCTAGGTCTCTCAGCCTTTCCTCATAAGGGAGATGTTCCAGGACCTTTATCATCTTTGTAGTCCTCCATTGGACTCTTTCAAGGAGATTCCTGTCTTTTTTGTACTGGGGAGCCCACAGGTGAGTCTTCACCAGGGCATAGTGGAAGGGGAGGATCACCTCCCTTGACCTGCTGGCCATGCTCTTTTTAATGCACCCCAGGATCCCATTGGCCTTCTTGGCCACCAGGACACACTGCTGGCTCATGGCCAACCTGTTATCCACCAGGACACCCAGATCCCTCTTCTCAGAGCTCCTCTCCAGCAGCTCATCCTCCAGTCTGTACCAGTGCATGCAGTTATTCCTCCCTCTACACTTGCTCCTGTTAAACTTCATCTGGTTAAATATCCTTAAATGAAGCAAGCATTTACACTTAGAAAACAGTAGGACTATGTGTATATGTATGCATATGAACACTGTGTGTATACCTGAGTTAACAGAGGAAAAGAGTAGTGTTCTAGACAATTAAACACTTGGAGAACTTATGTATTGACCTAATATTATCATACTGTTCCTAACATCAATTTCAGATCAGCGACTGAGAAAAATCAGGGCAAACCAGAAGAACTAGAGTAATTGCCCAACATCTGGATTGCACAGAAGTGTAGACATGTCAAGTGCTCCAAAATTGTCAGTATAAAGAATACAGATTTACTTCTTTGTGAATGCTTCTTGGCTACCAGTGCATGTTTACAATGACTGCATGGGAATCAGAAATATTTAGAATCATAGAATCATAATTGATTATTGCCTGTTTAGTAAAAGTCTTTAATTTTGCTTAGGCTGGTTTTTCATATGTTATATGAGTAAGCTAGAGAGGAAAGACTAGAAAATTTGGTGTGGAAAAAGTATTCTTATCACTGTTCCCAGTTTAGTACATCAATTGCAAAAAGAATTTTAAAGGGGGAGTTGGGGAGAGGGGAAGACACAAAAATCATTGGATGGCAATTTTACAAACTTTCAATACTGTTTTTGCAAGATTTAACAGCTAATTTTCTGCTGGTTCATTTATGGAAGCAAGGTTTTAAAACCTAATGGAGCTTACCTCATTGTTGCAGCCACCACAGAAGACTCCCAGCATCTTTTGCATTTCTAATGAGCAAATGTCTGCCTGATTGATTACAGTCCTTATAGTCCTCCTCAATAAATTAATTGAGCTGAGTCAGTTTGGGCTCTGGAGTCCTTCTTGAAAATGAACTCTTATTAAGGATAAATACTGAGTAATTTGTAAGTATAGTGCAAGCAACCAGAAAGTGCACTAGCTAAGCTCTAGAGATGAGCTTAGGCTTGGAATGTGGGCAGCAATACATGTCCATCTCCTTGTCATGCAGGTAATAAGTGTGAGGAGATATGATGAGGGAATTGTCTCCGCAATGCCCCTCATTTGCCTATTGTTATTTTCCTGTGGTTACAAGTGTTAGGTATTTTACAAAAAGCTTTGCATGCAACTTCCTAAATTTTCCTTACATCCAGACTTTTGAATCTTAATGCATTGTGTAATAATTTGATTTCATTTGCTTAAATTGTGGAACAGTATTTTCTCATGGATAAGAGTGCAGTAGAAGCGCTATCTCTTTGTTGTAGTGAACTTCCATGGAAATATTACAACTTTGTTTCTTAAGTAAGAAAGGAAACTTAGTCTTGCTAGAACTTCCATAGATAAACACAAAAATTGTCAGGAAAAATATCTGAGTAGATCTCAGCACTTTGGTGTCAAAATGTGAAAGGAGCATTTTAGCTCCTGTTCCATTCAATTAGTCTCTGTTTGTCAGACTGCACAAAACCTGTTCATCAGCAAGCAAGAGGGTAGGGCTAGAATTCAGTGGGATCTAAAGAAAGCTGAGAGAGACAAGGATTGGGTAATACTGACTGGAATGGAATATATAGGATCATGGTGCAACGTGAGGCAAATCCGGGCTAACTACATCCTGCTGCACCAACAGCACATCGAGGTATGTAGGCATGTATAGCCTGAACTACACAGGGCATTCTGCCCCCACATTCATGCTGAGTGTGACCCAATAGAAAACTGTCTGGTTGAAAACAATGAGAATTCACTCAGAAGTACAGAAATAAACTCAAAAACTCTGCAGAAGGAAAGAAAATTGAGAGAAGGACACTCCTTCAGATATGAAAAAGCCTACTGAAAATGTAAGGGAACAATGTGTTTTCCATGCCCGTGGCTGATGAGACATATGATGGGCCAGAATCAAAAGAATTTAGTAGAGATTTATGTTAATGAAGATGTCCTCATACTAAACTGAAGTCACTGTATGACCTTAAGTACTCGTTCTTAGTAAATGGGTGGTCACAGTTCAGAAGCCGCTTCCAAATGCAATGTGTTTCACTTTTCATAGTAGGGATTTCAGTGCTGATTCTGCCTAGCCTGCCCTGCACATGCTCCTCTTTCAATGCAGCAGTGAGGTACAATCTGTGCAAAACTGAAGTGTATTACTTCAAATCTAATTGTTTTTGCCCTCTGCTGTTACTGTTTGATTGCATTTTCCTCCTCTTTTATCTCTAGTTTAAAAACAATTCCCTTTCTTCTCATACGCTTATCAATAAATTAAAAATATTCTCCTCACATTTTGATTAGAGAACAGAGTGAAGCTGCTGCCAGTAAGTGCATTTTGAAGAGTCTGGAGAAGAACGGGATAAATACAAGACTATAAATTTAAGCAAGAGACAGCTCTGCTGAAGATACAGAGCACAACTTGCTCAGGGCCATAAAACCCCTGAGACAGGTCTGCCACTACATGCTCACTGCTTAGGGCTGTTTGAATGCAGCAGTACTTTCCAGACTGAAATTAGAATCACAGAATCATTTGAGGTGGAAGGTATCTTTAAAGGTCATCTAGTCCAACTCCCCTTAAATGAACAGGAATGATTAGGGTAACAAAACAAGAAGAATCTGCTTTGAGGACTTAAAGTATGCTCAGAAGGCTGAAAGCAATTCCATTTCAGCAGTTTGCAGGTTGCTGTGCAGAGCTAACAAAGATGGATGTGTTCTGTGTTCCACTGTTTCAGTTTACAATGAATTATTGCGAGTAGTACACAAACAAGTTTGAGAGCTGTTGTTCTCAGTCATCAATTAGGTGAGTGACTCAACTGGGTACATCAGACAATCCCACCAGTCCTTCAGGATTCAGAATCGAACAGTAGTTTGGGAATCTCTTCAAAAACGATCTTTTGAATCTATAAATTAAGATCATGCTTCTATTTTTCTTCCTGTACATGTGTTGCTTTTGCAAATGCTCCTGATAAAACTGATAAAACTGATTTTGAATTTCAGCTGATGTTATAATCTTGTTCTAGAGGAAGAGACTCTTGCTACTCAGCTGGAACTCCTACTTATAAAAACACAGCAAAGCAGTACAAAATAGCTTTTACATTCGCTATTATTCAGTAGAGTCTGGATGAAATGCACTTTTCATACTTCATAGAAAAATGTGATGGTTTCAAATGTTTCTTTCACCCCTACTGAAAAGTTAGGGTCAACATTATCTAACAAATGAAAATATCAGGAAAATTTTTTAAAAAGGTGCATATTATCATCACAGAGTTCCTCCTTTAGAAATTATATGATATATAGTGTTTCAAACTGTTTGGGGGTCAAATTTGGATGAATGCAATTCATTCTCAGTCACTAATTTCAGTCAAAACAGTATCTCCCAGGAGAATCTATCAGAAAACTTTGAGCCACTATGTAGTTGGTACCTTGAAGGATTTACCCCATTACTTTATTTTGATTCTTTTCATGTTTTTATCTCTCTATATATATACAACTCTTGATTTATATACTGTATTTGTAACAAGGATAAAACAAGAGAGATATTTCTTTGGGGAAAGTTCAAGCTTTGTTGGTGGATTGTGTATGGTCACAAATGCGGTACAATGCAATAAGCATGAGGAGCCTTATGGAGAAATTCCCTCAAGAGATCACATTCTTACTCAGACAGTGTGGTGGAGCTCAGCCTTCCATTACCCACGTGTCCTAGTACATTTCTGGGCCTCCCAAGCACTGCTTCTATATTAACAGTGAGAACATCCCAAAGGATGGATAGGGAAATTATTTTCACAGCTAATGGGTAGTCTTGGAAGTAGGACACAATGTTCATTATGGGTCCCTTCCTACTCGGGATATTCTATGATTTTGTGGTCTTAGAGATCTCTTCAAACAAAAATGATTCTACAATTCAATGAGATGTTCTAGACCCCCTCATTTCTCCTTTCTATGCCACCCTCCCCTTGGGGCTCCTGTAGCCTTCATGGAGGTATGAATAACTTCTCAGGGAGAAATGAGTTGTTTTCTCCCGGGAGTTCAAAGTCCTTAGACTATTCTTCTCTTGCTTTTATGTGATGATGAAGTTATTCTTCAGAAAAACAACTTCTGATCACCACGAGATTACGCTTAATCTTAAATGAGGGAACTGAAGTGTCTTAAACTCTGTGTATTCATTCATCTTCACAGGTTATGAGTTTCTTTGTCATTGTTGGCCTAAACATATAACACGTGTGAAATTTCACATGGCAGCCACAGCCTGGGAAGTGCCATCCTGGCAGGGTTGTATGGAAATCTGCTGATAAAGCAATTTCTTAAACTGGGAGGGAATGCCTACAGATGGGATGCCTCCTGTTTTATTTGATAACTGTGTGTCTGATCAGGGTCAGCCGCTAGATGTCGTTGGTGTAATAGTGAAGGGGAACGATTCAGCTCAACAGCGATGCTGCGGGGCTGTGGAATTTCTGACTGACGCATCTCCCCATGGTGTACCAGAGTGACTGGGTAACTTCTGGATACAAGCATTCCTACTGACTTTTGAAAATCAATACTGAGAGATTAGGTGGAAACCACAGTTAAGAATGATAACTTGTGAGAGAATTAAAATAAGTATTTGGGGTATTTTTATAAATAATTTCCTCTTTCCATTAAAAAATGTAAATGTAAATGAGAAAATGCAAATGAGAGAATGTAAACAGCAGGTGGATTTTTAATGGATTTGGTTTTTCTGCTTTTAGCTTAAATTGAATGTTACCACATTATTTCCACTGACTTCATTTATCTGATAGCAGGTGTTTGATACATACTCACAAGTGAATACACAGCAGCTTGTGAAATGCCTATTTTCTGTTAATTACTAAATCCAGTACTAATTACACTACTAAGTGTAATGCACCTACATGGAGCAGTGACTCATGAGGGAACACCACCATATTATCCTAAGTTTGTGAAGTGCAAGTATCTGTAAGCCACATGTGTTTTGACTGTGTGCACTCAGCAGCTGAGAAGAACTTCTTGGGTTGGGGTTAGGGAATCACATCCCAGCATGCAATTTCTCTCTTCAAATGATAAATAATATGACCATATGTCCACAAATCCTCTGTGAGTTTTATAAAAGCTTTCATCAAAATCATGGTCTTTCATGTTTAGGAGAGTGATGAAAATAGTGTGAAGATGAGTTGAAAAATAAAATTCTTATTGCATAAACTACTAGAAAAAAATGGGAAAAGAAATAGATTTTTATACCTGTAGTTTCATTCCATAAAAATTCAGATTTTGTTTCATATATAAATATATATATTAGGAATATGAGAAGATGTTCATATGAAAGTTTCTTTTTTAATGAAGTAGAACCTAGAATGGCTTTAAGCATTAAAGTAGATAGAAGTTACAAAGGGAGATGTTTGCTTTGGAAAGCATCAATTCACACCAGTCAGGAGACTGCAGACAACTCAAGAGTTCAGCTGTAATGGTTTGATCACAGATAAATATGCCCTTAATCCACTGCTAAGAGTTCCTGGAATGCAGTGAGATCAAGATTAAAAAAGAAAACTAATAAATAAATAATCCAGTGTTCAGAATTTAAGGGCAACATTTTCAAAGGAACAGACAGGTCAAGCCTTAGTATCTTGTATGTATGTGTATTTTGAATACACCCTAAGCTAAATAACAGAATCACAGAATTGCAGAGGTTGGAAGGGTCTCAAGAGATCATCTAGTCCAACTCCCTTACAATGACTAGGGACACCTACCACACCATCAGGTTGCTTGGATCACTGTCCAGCCTGATCTTGTATGTTTCTAGGGACAGAGCATCCACCATCTCTCTGATGAGCAACTTGTTCCAGTGCCTCACCACCCTCATTGTAATTTTCTTTTTCCTTATATCCACTCTAAATCTCCTCTCTTTTAGTTATAGTCTTTGTATTTCCTCACAGGAGGATTCATCATTATAATAATAGAAGTCCTGCTTCAGGGCATAAAATCTCTCTTCCCACTCAGCATTCTCACTTCAACCCCTGATGTCAGCTTTCCTTGTGTTAATTCATAAGGCTCTAAAAAACTGCCCCCTCACAGGCGTATTGGCTAATGGTTGGACTGCGTGAAATACTATTCCCAGCTTCAGTGCGTCGTGAGGAAATGTCACTTATTCAGGCCTGGAGAACAGAGATGAGTCTCTAAAGGTTGTTGTGAGGGATGTCATAGAATCATAGAATCACCAAGGTTGGAAAAGACCACTAAGATTATCAAGTCCATCTGCCACCACAGTCCATCCTCACCATTCTCACTATGTCCCTTAGTACCACATTTAAACATTTACTGAACACCTTCAGGGATGGTGACTCTACCACCTCCCTGAGCAGCCCATTCCAGCACCTGACCATTCCTTCTGAATAGAAAATTTCCTGAGAAAACAAAGCTAGAATTCTGATGATGGCAAATGATGCTGGCTGCTTTTGAAAACCTTGGTAACAATATTTTAATATGAAAACCTGTTGCTACAAACTTGTTCTATTCCTGTAATACCTTGCTAACACAATGCTGCATTGTTAAACTATGATGCAGTCCATAGTTAAACTAGAAAATGATATGAGATATACGATGGCAGCTATTACAAGTAATAGAGACTGTGAAAGCTATTGTTATGAGCTTCCTCTTAGATTAAGTTCTTTAAAGCATACACTTGAACAGACACTAATACATGTACATTAAGATCAAGAGTGAAATAGCGCATTTGACAATGTCACCTTCAGTGATCTGCAGTCATCTGTACAGTTGCAAAATGTAGAGTTGTCCATCTGCAGCAGGCTGACAGAAGTGGAGAGACAAATGGGAATTGCACAGCAGGCAGGAATGCTGCTCCACAGAGATCCCAGCAGGATCCACCGTCTGCCTGCTTTGTACATGCTGTTTTATAGTGCCCTTTAAATAACATTACAGATGATTCTGTGACTTCTATTCGCTTAAACGACTTGTATTCTGAGTGGTGGGAAACTTTCTCGATGTAACCTTGATTTACTTCATATGAAATCAAATAAAACTTTTAACAACAACCCAAGATAATAATTGTTTTGCCTGCAATATGTGGCTAAATGTATACAAGGATTATTGCAAAAGTTCATTTAACAACAGATGAATGGGGTGTAATTTTAGTATATACAGTGCCATAGCATAGAGAGAAATTGCAACTCTATTACTGCCCCCACCCCTCCTCCTTTTACATCTCTTTCCCTCCTACTGTTTTACTGAAGGCATTTTAGTTGCTGCTGTTTGCCCAGCCTACCAATGGCAGTATGCTTTCCTACATAATCCACAGCAACTGAACACTTCTTTTTCATCACTCAAAGCCCCTGAAAGTCAGTGTGTTCTGTTGCTTTAATTACATCAGGTAGTAAAACACTGCAAGTCCAAAGGCCAGATTTCTGGAGGAATGTGACACAAACCCTTGTAGAAATCAGTGACTGATATATGTTTCTTTGCATTAGTAAAATTCTGAGTATTGAGATGCCTTTGAGTAGTGTAGTTATTATGAAAATCTCATTACTTCACTTTAAAATGAAGTATATGAATAAAGATATTCTTGCATTTAATACATCTCTGCTGACTGTAGGCACAGAAATAAAATGACAGATATATGGATAACTTAAGCAGAACTCAGTTATGTGCTCTTTAGATACATCAGTTTTAATATCAGGTCCCTAAAGAGGGCTGGGATTCTTAGCTTACACCTACACCCAGCCATAAGCTGTAAAATAGCTATCTATCCACCTCAAAGAGGGTTTGGTCCAGACAGAGACAGCAGAATACAAAATGTACCACACTGCAAGTCAGCAGAGATTAAGTCTCTCATGCCAGAAGGAGAGTCACATCCCATTCCTTCAACTGCTTGAGGAAATTCAAAGCACATTTCCTCCCTTGCACATGGATATCAAACTAACCCCCTAGGCTGTTCTCAGTACCAGTGGAAATGACAAAAAGGGTCGAAGCAATAAATGGTAACAAAGACCTAGGATGCTCGGTGTTCCACAAATGTCCCAAGGAAATTCAGATTTGACACTTCTAAATGGCTTAACTTACACTAAGAAAGGTTACAGATGGATATTAGGAAATATTTCTTCTCAGAAGGAGTGGTGAGGTATTAAAACAGGCTGCCCAGAGAGGTGGGGCAGTCATCAACCCTGGAGGTGTTCAATAAATGTTTAGATGTGGTAGTAAGTGTCGTGGTTAGTGAGTATGGTAGGGATGGATCGTGGTGGTTCAAGAAATGTGGAGATGTGGCATTGAGTGACATGATTTAGTGGGCATGCATTGGTGGTGAACTAGATGATCCTAGTGTTTTTTTCCAACCATAATGATTCTATGATTTTATGAAACTGGGTTTTGAAGTCAGCCTATTGAAGGAAGGAAAATGAGCTCAGGTGACACTGGATTTTAAAGGGTCTTTTGCGTGCTTGGAGAATCAGAGATAAGTATGTATGACTTCTCTCTCAGGCAGCAGTAGAAATTGAGTTGATATGGCTTTCATAGAGAGATGTCTCCTAAGTGCAGTAAAGTTCTTCAAAGCAGAAAATGAGCCTGTGGATAAAGGTCACATACTTGAAATAACGTTCTTAGATTTCTAAAAAGCTTTTGATGAGGTCAGTTATCAGAACCATTTAAAGTAGATAAGATTTAATGGGATAAGAGGGAAGATCCTCCTGTGGATTAATAACCGCTCGAAAGATTTGTAGCAAGAAGTTGTGATAAAGGGGAGAAGGCAATTGCTAATGAATTCCACAGGCATCCAGATGTTCAACATATTTGTGAATAGTCTGTGGAGGAGGTGAGCAGTGCAGTAGCAGATTTTTTAATGGTTAGAGATTGTCTGGAGTGGTCAGAGTTAAAAACATCTATGAAACAATTCAGAACTATCTTTTAGTACTTTTAATTATAAATGAATTAACAATAAAACAACAATTTTGAAAGTTAAGGATTAAGATTTGTGTGCACAGACAACAATGAAACTCCCTCTCTTCGTATACACATCTATATAAATAAAGGCATAACAACATCTAGATGGATGCAGTGCTGGGCTCTAACCCAGCTATTGCCACTCTGGAAAGGAATGATGGGTCACTTTGCATAAATATTTGAAAGAATCCTTTCAGCACTCAGTGATCACTTTAAAAAACCCGCAGTGCACACATGCTCCATGAATGCTTCTACCTTACCTGAAAAAGATGTAGGAAGCAAGATAAATAAAAGTTCAAGACATACCACTGCAAGTACAAAACAACTCCCATGAGGTCAGATTAGAGAACTAGAATTTTTTCATTTAAACAAGAACTAACCCTGCATTTCACTGCTTGCTGGGTTTAATACCAATGTATTTCAAAAATAAAGAGAAGCAAAGTTCTAGAGGTAGTTTACAAGCAGAAAATTACAATGACTGCCTGGAGATGTGCCAGGACTAGGTGAGATGAGGACACAGCCCAGGATGTTGAGTCACCTTGTTTATAGCTCTGGATTACACTTCTTTAATCTGAGAATGTATTAAATCAAAAAGACCAGTGGAAGCCTCAGCTGGAATTTTTAGAGCATCAAGTTAACAGTGGGAAGGAATTTTTTCATTAAAATGAAGCATGTGGTAGCAAGAAAGCAAAAGTGTATCTGCAAATAGATGTTAAATCTGTTAAGGATCTTTATTTCATGCAAGAACTTGTTTAAACATAGAAGTTTCACCTGAGTATGAGATAGAGGATATAGAACATCCCACTTTGCTCCTGATAGTTACCTCATGCCAAACTTTCCGCAAATAAACACACTGAGACCTCTGTGTAAAAGGAAAGCCATAGGCTGCTGTAGGGCAGCCCAACATGGGCACCTTGCAGTTACAGCTATATCACTGCAGACTGTGAAGCTCAAACCGAAGGGCAGCAGCATGTGCATATTTACTGCTGATTGGTAGATCAGGTAGGAGACATGACAAGTTCTGACTCATTGTCAGGTGCTTCTGGTTGTCAGAGGTTTATGTCGGTAGCACTGCAATGCAAAAAATCTCTCAGTGCTATCAAAATTCCTTGTCAGTTGGATCCAGTTGCTCTGACTACAGGGCAAACTGGTAAATCAAAAAGCAAATGGAGTGGAAAAAGAGATGACTGGCTTATTGAAAGCATATGGGGGGAAAAATGAAAAAGGCAAAGTAATGAGTATATCAGTTGTGTCAATAGGTGAGTGAGAATTACAAATCCAAATTTAAGTAACTGTATATAAATAAATATAAAAAAAATCAGTTGAGCAAATGGTCTACAGAGAATAAATGGTTTCCACTTCCTTACAAATGTCCCATTTATGTTCTATGTAGTTCCCCTCACCTTACAAAACTCAGTCAGAGAGACTGAAATTTTATTTTAAAAGAAGTTATAGATTCACTTAAATATGCTTCAAACACCTTAAATTATTTTATTAAGTTATATGATATTACCAACATGAGAGGGCTGCAAGTTAACACCTACTATTGGTGTGTTAAATGTCTCTCCTACTCCATAACCCATCTGAAATGAGCAGAGGCACACTGGAAATGGTTCAATCCTGCTTTTGTAAGTCAACGTGAAACTGGTACAGAGCTGAAAGTCTCTCTTGAAATTCTGTCCCACTGAGGGTTGATATACTTAATTATCTGAGTCATTGTTGCAAACTTTACAATAAAACTTCCAAAGAGATCTAAAGGAGTCATACAGCCATTGAATATCAATTGTGTTAAAATCCCTTTATTTTCTTTATCAGAAGTATTGACCTACATTTACAGTATAGTTAGCAAAGGACTATTTTATGCTTCAGACGAGTTACACTCTTCAGAGGGAAGATATTTTGCACATTTATTTTTCTTACCTGTTGAGCACTACTGAATATGTGTGAGCTTCCCAATCAATGTGAGCTGTCCCTAGCAGAGAGCAGCGATATTGTGGCAGCCATAAATAGTTATTACAGACATAATTACTGTTATTTCTCAAATATTTCTGGGACCTGCATGGTCTGCCCTGAAGAAGAGTGGGAAGCCTGATCCAGTGGTTGGAAACTCTGCCCAAGGAAGTGAATTATCTTTAAGGTCCCTTCCAAACCAAACCGTTCTGTAATTCTATGATTCTATAAGAATGCAGCAAACATTTGGTCATCTGTAGTAATCCTCATTGTCTATATTAATATTCAACGCATTTTGTTTTCCGTGTAAAAAAAAAAATTCCCTTTCTGTTAAGTAAAATTCAGGCCAAAGTTCCAAGCATCAAGTCAGAGGGTGTTTTAAAATGGGAAATGTCAGTCAAACTCAGTTTTATGGCTGTTCTGCCTGGGGCTGATTTCTGTTTAAAAAGTTTTTCCTTTGGCCTGGCTATTCCCACTAACACGCAATCCTGGCCTCACATATTTGTGATCCTAAGGCTGACTTTACCTGTGTGCCAAATATTAAAAGCCAAACTCGATCATCAAAGCCCAGATCTGGATTTTCTCTGTACGATCCTCACAGCACATCCACTCGTTTACAGTAATTTTCTTCCTCCAACCAACGGGAGGGAAAAGGCAGCATCCATGTCAAAACCCAGAGATCTCTGTGAATTCCCTAAGCAGAAGAACAGCACAAATCAAATCAAATTAACATGTCACATTTCTTCCAAGCAAGGAGCTTGATGGTATTTGCGTGTCCGGGTGGGGTTGGGGTGATGCTCTCTGTGAGAGCCGCAGGGCTGCAGTGCTGGAGCCAGCGGATCCCGGTACCAGGCAGAGCTCTCTGAAGAATGCAAGGCAGGATCAGGCCTTGAGCAGTGCTGTAATCCCACCTTATAGATTTCAGAGGGGAAAATCCATATTATCTTGTTACCTAATGCTATTCATGGGATACTAGAAATCAGCTTAAAAAAAAAAAATCCTCTGTAGGGTAAGTGGAAAATATTCCCTTTGCTTTTAAGTTAGAAAATTATCCACAGGAACAGAGAAAGAAGAAGGAAGAAAGGGATTTCTACCTGAAACAAACGCAGTTTGGTCATGTGATAGCATACCAAATACTAATCTGGTCATTAAAAGGAACTTGATGTTTGAACTTTGGATTTTTATTTTAAATACTTTTTTTTATTATTATTATTAAGAATGTAAATGCCCTTTCTTTTAGAAATATAACATGCTTGGGACAGTTAGTTGGTTAGGGCTGATTGGTGCGTACATTTTCAGGAGTTAAATCACAGCACACACCTCCAAAAAATCCTGGCCTCACTGTAGTCAGTGGGAGTTTGACTGCAGGTCTCTCCAGCAACGCATTACTCAAGCAGTTTTGCTTTGAAAAAAACATAATGCTTTGGCATAAGATATGCTCATATGGTCTATTTTTTTATAGTGGAATGTTGAAGAGTGGATGTTGTTTTTATGCTTCTCTAGATATTAAGTAGATCTGATTTAAAACCTTTCTGGTAGCTCCAATTCCAAATACACTTTACTGTCTCCCAGTCTGTGCAAAATACTCTCTATAAAACACAAGCAAGGACTTGTGCAGAGCCCTGCATATGTAAAGCTGAACAGTTAAAAACAGACTCTGAGCTTAACACAACACAGTGTTTTGCAGCCTCAGCACATGCAGTCATACGGCCACATCAATCTCTGGCTTGAGATATTGTTTTGTTTACTTTTTACACTGAGGAAAAATTTGGAGGAAAAAATATAAAGCTGAGGACAGGTGAGCAGGTTCAGTCAAGCAGAGTCTGGAGCAGTTGATACTGAATGTGGAGCTTGGCCCATCAGCTCCAAATCTCAGGGTGCCCTAAATAAGGCAGAATAGCTGGTTCATCAAGCATAACCCCACAGAGCCATGGCCAGTCTGTGCAAACACTGATGATGCTTCACCGCAGACCATCTGGGAAGAGGGCTCTTTGCAGTCTAGTGCTGCAGTGGAGGTTCATCTCTGAAATACGATTTGGGGAAGACAGTAGAGCTAAATAGCAGGGGATGGATTTGCTGAAGCGTCCCTACATGCCACTTCTGGTTGGTAGGAACACACAGGTTCCTGGCTTGGCCACTGTTACTCTCCAATCATCTCTATTAACACGGATGCGATGGTTCTCCTTGATTACCTGGCAGATGGCCTCAAGTCTGCGCTTGCTTTTTGTTCCCACTCAGACGTGCACCTGCCATACATCCACCAGACAGCCCTAAAAGCACCTTCAAAGGCTGCAGCTCAGCCCATCAGGACCCGGTCCCGAGTCTCCCCGGGCTGAGGGCCTGATGCAAATGGCCTCATCTATTCTCATTGAGGTCGATGGCGAAGCGCCCGTCTAGAACAAAAGAATTGGGCTTGGCAAATCATTTCCGTTAATGTAGATGACAATTACTGATGACTCTTTGCAAATTGCTCTTCTTTGACATTTTTATAACTCAATATTTTCCAGTTGTGTTCCCATGTTTGCCTCTTTTGTGTATAGTTTTCCTATTTTTGAGTGCATGGTTCACAACATTTAAACAAGCACTAACAACAAATTACCTGCTCAACTGGGTTCTGTGAAAGAGGCCCTGAAACTTATTTACAAATTAAGCAGACTCAGGCAGGGAGAGAGCAAATCAGGTTGGGATCTCGGCCAGACAAACCCTGCACTGGAAAGGAGTGGGGACCTGGGGGCAGAGCTCTGTGCCTTTTAGCCATAGACCATCTTTCAATAGAAAAATCCATGATTTTTTTTTTCCTCCTCTGTTTATAACTCTTCGGAAAAAATGATCCATCAGAAATAAATACATATATGAACCACCTGCACCCAACCCATTTGTTTTCCCGTTCACATAACTAAGTCCTTTGTATTTGCGTGTTTATTTCTCTTTTATATTAACAAATAAAATGCTCCCTACTATGCTTTAAAAAAAAGTATTACAGTTTAGCATCCGTTAATGCCAAGACCCAAATTTCTCAGTCCTCAGTAACAATGCAGAAGGGATCCCTCCACGTGAGATCTCTTCCTCCCTCACTTGAAACACGCGGCCGTTAAATGGAAAAGAAGTGCTGACTTTGGTTTGGTATTGCATTATTTTTGTTGTCGTTCCTCAAAATCTGTAATTCATTGTCGTTCCTCTAAATACTGCCGGCTGTTGCGCTTCATGGCAGTTTTGATCTATTCGTACCCGGGCTGATCTGAGCTTCGGTGCGTCTCACAGCTCTCCCTTTCTGATACTTAATTTCGTTAAGAAATGTCCCAATGTGTCTCATACACTGCTTTGGGGCAATGAAGAGAGGGAGGATAACTAGCAGCGCCGCGGTCATTTCAGCAGGAGGCTGCTTATGGACCAGCTTTAAAATCCAGTTGCAAGCGCTCTTAGGTGAAATTTTATCACTATGCCCAAACCCCGAAAATTATTGATGCGTCCCGTTTTCACTGCTCGGGCTGCAGCTGTTCTTTTGGTCCCGGCATTTTGCGCTTTCCTTGGATTCCCCAAAAGACAAAGTGCGAAATCTGCCGTCGGATTCGATTGTGTATTTTTCGACTGTGCATTTCGGTAACGCGGTCGAGATTTAAAGGTCCCATCGGATAGCACAGCTGTACCATCCGCTCCCTGCTCTGCAAGAAAGAATTCCAACTGTCAGGAAGTGTCCGCTTTTTGGTTTGGTTGTATTTATTTTCTTTTATTTTTCTTTTCTTTTCTTTTATGTTTTTTATTTTATATCACTGTTATTCTGCGCCAAGAAAATACAGCACTGAAGGTGCGTTTGAGCTGCCTCCAAAGAGCAAATCGAGTAAAGGGTCGGAACCAACTCCCGATTCCTTTCCTCGTTTGGCTGCCGGAGTGGTTCTGGTGTAAAAACATCAGTAAAAACATCAGCCAAAGTCTTTTTCGGTGCCGCCGCAAGAAGCATCTCCGTGCAGGACGGGGAGAAGGGTCCCGAGGGAGATGGCGAGAGTTTGCGTGACCCAGAGGAGGGAAGAGGAGGGCAGCTGTCCTCGGGCACTCGAGCCGCGCAAGCTTCTTTCATCTTTTCTGTCGCTTTGGCTTAATTTACCTCTGTTCTCCAACTCCCTGTGAGTTTAATCACATCTGATCTCCTTCAGTCAGAGCCACCGAGTGGAAAGAACGAAAGAATGAGAGAGATAAGGGATGAAAGAGTGGAAGGGAAGGGAGGGTGAGAAGGAGTAGGGAGGAACGGGAGGAAGAAGGGGGGAGTGGGAAGAGGTAGAGAGAAAAAGAGTGGGGTAGAGAAAGTAGAAGGAAAGAAGAAAGGAAGGAAGAAGAAGGGAAAAAGAAAGAGAGGAAGCGAGGAAGAAAAGAAAAAGGAGGAAAGGCTGTTAGTATAAACACAAGCATGAAATGCTTTCTCTCGGGAAAGGACTACACAGGTAGCCACACAGATTCAGCGATGCTGTTCCCCTCTCCACGGGCTCAGCCGCGCAATCCCCGGGTGCGGCTCCGCGGAGAGATCCCGGCCCGGCCCCGGCTCCGTCTCACATCCCTGTGTGAGAGAACATGCGGAGCTCCGCTCTCTGTCAGACTCACAGTCCCTGGGCACCTTTGAAACGCAAAGCTGAGTGGGGTTTGTTTTCGTTTGTTTTATTTGGCTGTTGGCGGTGGGTTTTGTTTGTTTTCGCGTTTGGGAAGCGTCACGGCACCTCTCGGCATCCTCCCTTGAAAGCAACGGAGGGAAGGTTCAGCTCGTTGGGTGTGCATGAACGCTGCCTTGCTGCCTTTCACTTTTACTTGTTGTTCGATTGTCAAAGAATAACCGCGAGGATTCACACCATTTCCTGGACGTCTCGCTTAATGGGCTCTTATTGATTAGTTGTCAGAATGTAATTCCACTCCAGCCTTGTTTTTGTTTTTGTTTCCAGTTAATTTTTCTGCTCTGCCCCTACCTTCCAGCCTTTTCCCCACCCATTTCAAGCAGCTCCCTGCTCTCTCACTTAACACATCGTGAAGGAGCAGGGAAAGTCCCCGCAGCAGGAGAGGTCTCCCGGCACGAAGAGGCCCCGGGGGGGCTTCAGTTACCCCCGCCCGGAGCTGGTTCCGAGGCTGTGCCACCTGCAGGGTCCCCGGAGGAACCCGGGGACTGGGGCTCCTCCCCTAGCAGAACGGGAGCCCAGATCAGCGGGGTGACAGGCTTGTGTCACCTTTGAAGGCGCTCTAATGACCAATTTGGTCCTCCCTCCACTCTCCAGCCCCTTTCTGCCCCATCTATTCTGCTCATCCTCAAGTGGGTCGGAGGATGGAGTGCACGAAGGGGCGGTTTGTCTCGCTGGCTGGGGGGTGGAGGAGCCCAGCCCTGCTTTTTGCAGACTCCCCAGAGTCTGGCAAAGCCCCCACTTTGCAACCCTAGCAGCCCCAGTTCCTCCCAGACAATCATTTTCCTGGAAAGGACCTGTCCTCCCCCACTCCCTCATTTTCCCTTCAGTCTGCTATCCAAGAGCAGCCACAGAAGCGACAGTCAGCATCCCTGCCAACATGCCCCCAGCCCAGGGAAAGGCATGAAGGGGCACCAAGCGACAGCCCTGGTCCATGACATCCCAAACAGAGCCAGGGAGCACAAGAAAGAGCTCTAGTAAGGTGAAATAAAAATCAAAAATAAACGAATAAATAAATAAAACAATCCCCGACACAACTGACTGCAGTGGATAGGGCTGAGCTGAGAGAAGGGAAAGTCCCAGCGACAAATTGTTGCAGTTAGTTTGAAGTTAATTCAGTTCCCTAAGTAATATAGACAGAAGCAGTGAGGCCTGGTTGATAGTCTCCCTGAAAGCTTCCTGCTGGTGGGTATAACTCGAGTATTCATTTCTTTTTAAGTATATATACATAAAAATATGAAGTTTATACTGCACACATAGTATTTTACATATACATACACATATGTATGTACTTATGTACAAGCAGAGATATATATAATGCCAGTACACGTGGATATGTACATACCCAAACGTGTGGAATTAAGGCTTCACGGGGTTTTACATGTTCCTACTACCACGAGACGTTACCCTGATATCAAGCAAGGAATAGCGGTAATTATCTTCTCAAAAAGCACCTTCCCCGTTTTGTGAGAAGAAACTGTTCTCTTAAAAGCTGACAAAGCTACGAGTGGTTTTTAAAACAGTCATAGTGGTTTACAAGAGCAGCCCGAGCGGTAATAGCCCCTAAATTCAGCGCTAATAGCCCCCACGTGGAAAGAAATCCCTAAATGTTACAAATAGAGATTAACGACCAGAAAGCAGCCCGAGCAGCGACGAAATGTGGAATCTCCCTCCTCTGCGTTCCTTGTTGTTGATTTATATTTTATTTTTAACTACAATCTCACAGAAACGCAGAGCCAGGAAATCACGACCAGATGTACGCAAAGAGTCGCTCTGCTTTCGGCTAAAATCTCCTCTTCTAAACGCAACAAGAAAAAGAAAGGGTTGGAAATAGTTCCATTTGCTTATTTATTTAACTACAGGCGCGACCGCGAAGAGTCAGGGTAAAACTGCAGCGCAGCTGCGCAGGAGTCGTTCTGAAAATACAGCGTACGGAGCTGCGCACCTTAGGGCAGAGCCTGAGCTGCGTGTTGAGCTGTACCCGGGGAGGAGGGAGCCTGCCGGCAGCCCGGGTCTCTGCTCTTCGTTTTGTTCTGCAGAAACAGCTCCAAGTTTGGCCCCGGAGTAGTAAGGAAACGCTTTTGTTCTGCGTTGGGCTGCGCGCAAGGCGGGGGCTATGCGATGCCGTCTTTCTGCGCCCCGGTTCCTTGCGCTTTGGAAAGAGCAGAAAAGATTTGGCTGTAGGAACGGGTTTGCAGGCAGACAGGAAAGATTGCCCCCTGAGAAATAAAGGGGCTTTTATTTCCAGGTAAGAAATTTTTTGCCAAATCTTAAGTAGAGGTGTTTTAGTGCCTTGGAATCCTGCTGCTCTGCATTGTATCGTTCTTACCTCAGGCTTTTTGAACGGAGAATGTTCATTTCAGATGTATTTCGCTAGGGTTCATTAAGAATTTATTTTCTATTTTATTTTTTTTTTTCCTCGGGAACCGCATCTACACCAGAATCAGTAAAGAGAAACAAACATGGCTGTGTTTGCTGCTTGCTTCGAGTTCTGTATTTATTCCCTGATTTTATCGAATCTTTTCATGTTATGGAGCAACGAATTCTTATGGCACAATAATTTAGGCCTGGGTGTACCAAAATAGATTTATTTTAAGATTTCCTATTCTCTCCTGATGAGAGATTAACAAATTGCCCGAGCACTCGCCTGTAAGGGGAGCACAAAGCTGTCTGTCCACACCTCACTATCGGGTATTACAATTCAAATCCAACCCCTTTCACCTCGCATTATTGGGGTTATTGGGAGCTGGCTTTTGTCGCAGGAAATCCCATTTAAAAATTGCTTTATAGGCCATTTGCTGCAATCCTCGACATTGATCTCATTACAGCTCCCTTTCGCTGCTGTTTGTAAATCCTGGTATTTACCGGCCCTCGGTGGCAGCGTGGGTGATGTTGCTTGCTGGGAGGCTGTCTTTGGGAAATATTGAATCTTTTGTGCTCTTTTTGTCCGGAGAGAGCATTACTACTTATTTAAACACTGGGTCCAAAGTGTGCCTTATGTGCTGACTCATCTGATATAATCTCTTAAACCTTGGGGCTATCCGTTCTGCAAGTGATGTGAGTTTCTGAGCTGAAGCCTTCTCACGCAATGGCCAAATGCATCTGTGAAGTGAGAATAGATCCTTGAAGATGTCTTGATCTCAGGGGAAGAAAAAAGAAGTGAACAGGATAAATCTCAGTTCTAAACTAGCCATTAAAAAAAAAAATCAAATCCAGAGAAATCTTCTATTCTGGAATACAGCTTTGGGTAGGATTATGTACTGGCAGCTGTGGTTATCCAGCTGATAAACTGAAGCATCTTTAGGGTATTAACTGCCCTCATAAAGGGGAGGAGTCAGACTTGGCAGCTTGTTGGATTTTTTTTCATCTTGAAATACAAGGTTGCAAAACAAATACTGGCTGAGGGAGGACGAAAATGCAGTAATAAGTGCATGGTGCATTTTTGTACTGCCTGGTAAGACCACAAGGGGAAAAAAAAAAAAAAAAAGAATTAAATGTTACCTTAAAACTACTGTATTTTTGTTCTTCTATCTGGGTCTGTAATCAGGAAAATATATGGCTACATTCTGTCTTCTGAAATCGATGATACTGTGAATAATTAAAGTCTATTTCTGAATAACAGTGATATTTTCTAAATACCTCAATTTAAGTGTTTGTGTAAATTTAATTTGTGTAAAGGCAGAGTTGATAAGCAGAACAATCCTTTTTGCACCAAGCATTTGCTCCTAAGCCCTATATCCTCCATGGGATTTATATGTTGCAGTACTACGTAGCTGATTTGAAGTTGCTAATTAAGGTAAATTAATCTCAACCAATACCTGGGGGGGGGGGGGGGGGGGCAAATAAAAATAAAAAATTGAAAATTGTGTTTTCAGAAAAAGCAGCAAACTGAGCAGGAAGATGCCTCTGTTTTGTGATGATAAAATTTCAGGAGAATGCCAGAGCTGAAAATCTGTACTGCAAGGAGGCAGACACCTGAGCTGGTACCAGGCATGCAGGTGGCTATGCACTGAGGGAAGTGCCTGCTTTGGGATCATGTATAGTGTGTACTTGCAAATGCTCACCCTCTGGGAGAAATGCACAAGCAGTGTTGGGGTGATGACTGAGGCTGCTCTTCCTCAGCAGAGGGATGGATGCTGCCGTGTCTGCAGCAGCTGCTGGTGGTACTGCTCTGGGCACTGCTAGAAATGCCTGAATCTGCTGAAAGCTGATGGCCAGGAGGAGACAGAAGAGCCCGAGGCCCTGTGAGCTCCAGGGCTCCCAGCTGACTGTCCTGGCCACCAGGTCTGCACTGTGCATGGCAAAAGCTGCAAGAGGTGTTTTCCAAATGCTGTAAGCTCTTGGCACTGAGCGCTGGAGTGTCTTGTTCATATCAGGAGGGCTCACACCTCAGGCTTGGTTTATCCCATGAGTCTCTTATAGACGCAAAAGAGTGGTGCTGGGAGAAGTGGAGTGGTTCACCACTGGACAAGTGGGCAGTGAGAGAGAAACTTGATGTACCCCCATCACTCCACCTCGTTGATATAAAAAAGAAGGAAAGCTACTCACTTCCTGCAGTATAAATACAGCTGCTTAATTACTAGACAGAATCAGGAGCCAGCCAGCACAGGAAGCAAATAACCTTTTAAGTGCTGTATCCATATATGAACAATAAATAATGTGCATTAATCATTTACAGGGAAAAGAAAAGACTAGTTTGGCAAGGTTATGTACTACATAATTAGCAAAAACAATATAGTATTAGCAGCAGATCTACAATTAAAAGATCTACAGTAAAAGATCAGAAAATGCCTATTCTGATAGATGACTTTGCAAGTACCTTGCAATCTGATTTATATTTTTTAATTTACTAGCAATGCAGCAAAATGTTACACTGTCATTGACGTGATAGTATGCACAAGAAAAAAAAAAAAAGTGGTGTTATTCTTAATTTACATGAGGAAAAAATAATGCTTGATTTGGAAACTTAAGCTGAGGTACTCCCTTTCCCAGCAGCTAAGCTTACAGTGTTTCCTCCTCCAGTTCATGCAGCAAAGCAGAGTGCTGCCTCTGTTAGAGAGTGCTGCCTCTCTGAGGTGCAAACATAACAAGTTGTTGTAGGATTTTTTTTTTCGAGTATTTTTCCTTCTGAATCATTGGGCTTACAGGCTTTGAATTTCTGAGTAACCTTGTGATGTCATTAGGCTTGTTATGGGGTACACTATCATATTATTTTTATCTTCCTATGTGGAGAGTCGTTCCCACTGAATTTCACACTTGGATTTGATAAGTAAGCTTCCAGCCCAGATTTGGAGAGGAATGATATGTCTGTGTGTTATCAGGCAGGCTGTCTTCTAGCAGTCCTTCTGCTGGTGACAGAACCAAATCAGGAGGGGAAAAGCAGTCACTAGAGTCTGGGCTCTTTCTAGACTGGCCACCATTGGACAGCTCTCAGTTTTGTCTGTCAGTATGGACAAATGTCAGCCTTTTATTTTCATTTGTAATAGGTGCTTCCAGCCTTCCAGGTGGTAAAAGAAGTCTTACAAACTTCTGCTGCTCAAAGTGCATGAGAAAACACAAGTGCTGAGTTTGTTCCTGCATCTCCTGTGGGCAAGTTGGCTTTGTGCTGCCAACCCGATGATGGTTGAGGTTGGATGGAGGCACTGCCGATCTCCCTGCAAGGAAACACTCCTGGTTTTCAACTGCTGTATGTCAAGGAAGTGCTAAAAGGAATTTTCCAGCTGTTGCTCCTAAATGCCAAAATTCACTGAGCTGGATGTATTTGTCTACCTGACTGTATCTGAGAGCAAAACTGATCTGTCATCTCGGATCTCGCCTTTGCATATGATCCACACATTAGGGCCACAGGTCAGGGAAAGAAAAACCAAATGAGCAGCATTTTTCAGAACCAGTTTCCCAGCTGAGAATGTTGTTCAAGAACGATGCCCTAGGCAGGCCTCCTCCTTCTCTGGGTGAGCAGATGAAAATTGTGTTTGGGGCCCTCACCTTTGTTGCATGATGTCTGTGTTCACTCCTCTGCTGCTTTGTGCTAGAGGACACCCAGGGGCTGGTGCCCTATTTTAGATACAGCTGATTTCTGACAAGTTCATAATGGAGCTGTCAGCTTCCTGCTGTACCCAAGCCAACAGGTTTCCCATCAGAGAACCTTGTATACTCTGTTGCTCTACAGCTCACTATGAATTAGTGGTAGCTGGTGGTAGTGTTTGGAAATTGTTTGGGAGGAATTCAAAAGTAGGTGAAAACTGACTTTGGCACTTGCATAAAGCTCAAACTGGATTGTCTTAATCATGAAATAAGGAAGAAAAACTTCAAGAGTGTTTATAATAAAGCATGACATTCTTCTAAGATCAGCAGCAATAAATCCAACAATTTTATACAAGATGGTGTTCTTCCTGGATAAAGGCACCAAAAGGAGATGCAATACTTACAGAGTGGTCAGTGCCTAGTGTTCAAAGTTAAAACTGTCCTACACTGATGGCAAAGCTCTTTGACTTTCAGGGGAGCAGATAGGGTCTGCTGTGTTTATTTATTTATTTTAAAGGACCCTAATTATGCAATGATAACTTTATGGCTAAAGCACTTGTTTGTCTCATCTATCACTCAGGTTCTTAAATAGACGTGTGTCCACATATAAGAAAATCCCAATTAGTGTTAATTGCTGCCATCCTTGCTGGCTGTTTCTTCAGAGAATTCAGTAATGGGCATGGGAGCTGAGCTCCCTGCTCTTCACCACAGGAAAGGTCCCTGCCCCGCAGACCAAAAGGCTCTTGGTGGTATGAGGAGGCTTTGTTATCATTGCAGCAGAAATACACATGACCTTGGCTCCAAAGGCTCACACTACAGTCCCATGGAGAGCAGAGCATCCTAACCTATGCCGTTGGCTGTTTGCATCCCAGTGTTCCTAATTGATCCCGGAGGCTGAGGGTGGTGGTGCTGTAGTGTTTGCCTGGGCAAGGCACCTCACCTGCAATCAGCCTTGTCTCATAAGGTTCAGAAGCACAAAGTAATTAGCAGTGGTACTGAGTTTATTTGGCCATGTTTGGTTGCTTGTTAGCTTTCTTTGAAAAGTTTTTGTCCCTGAGACAGCTACAAGCTTAATTTAAGACTGTGCTGTGAATACAGTGTACTGTTTAAGAGACCAATGAGGCAGGATAATACAGATTAAATTTATTTGATTTGCATATGTTATAATTAATAATTAGTCATTTATAACAAATTCAGTACAATGGAAGAAGAGGCGGTTTCCCATCATAAATTCATGGTAACCTGCACTAGTGATTACAGAAAAATAAATAAATAACCTCATAATGATTTAGAAATAACTACAATTTATATTGTCTTTCTGAACTTTTGTATCCGTGACTCCAAGCGTGATTTCAGACTGGTTTGCAGCTTTCCTCTCTCCTGTGCCACAGCTGGGATAAATGGAGCTCAGAAAAATATTTTCCCAACACCATGGCATGTTGTGGTGATGTGGCATGGAGATTGATGATTTGCTTATCATTTTCAGGAAGTCTCTCTTACTGATTCTTTTGTGGAGCCATGGAAAATTCTTTTGGTCCTTGGGACTGCTGTTTCATACTGTCATACCAAGCTTTCAGAAGGCACACATCTATCTGTGGAATATGATCTTCATAACAGAACACGTACTTGCTCTTTTTGTCTGAAGCTGAAAAATATTTCTGCTATCACTGGTATCATCTAAGAGCTCAATGATTTATTAATTCTTATCTCTTCTCAGTGTATTTACTGTGGTAGAAGTAAGATTAACTTTCAACTCAGAGAACGTTCCATTAATGCAGCTGTTATAGCAGTGGTGATAATAAGAAACACATAAACCACGTGGTGCTTTTATGCTGTAAAAACTGCAAAAACATTTAAAAGAATTTCAGAAGTAGAAGTGTGAATTTGAAACTACAGATCTCACTTACCTGGAGCTGGTTAGAAAGTGCTTTTTAAGACCCAGATCCATTTTTGTGGATCTGAAAACCATTTTGACGCGAATCAGAATGCGTAATTTTAATTTAGTTTAAATAGTAATCTTCCCTGAACAACGTAAGTTGAACAAAATACCCAATTTAAATAATTTAAACAAATACCATTAAATAACATTTCTATTTAGAAAATGGATAACATGAACTGAAATTTGAAAATAAAATAGGTTTCATTGGAAGTATAAACTTCTTTCTATTTTCTATATAGGGGTGTTAGAAGTTCGCTTCTTTCAAAATCTGTTGCATTTGTGTTTTTGAATGATGAACTACTTCACTAAGTAACTTGTTCAGTTTTCATCTGGGGAATAGATAGATTTAGATGTGCTAAAAAGTAAAGCTATTGGTTTGGGAAACAGAAGACTTTCTCAAGATGTGTTTAGATTGGTCTGAATTTGAATCACTGGGTGAATGAAGTCTTTGGATCTGTGTTCTGTGGTGGAGAGGATTACAAAAATGGTCTTTCTGAATTTAAAGTCAATTGAATGTATCACTTATAAAATCATTTATTCCTTTCTGTGCTGAATTGCAAAAAGATACAAGACTCCAACTCCAAATCAAGTACTTGAATAAAAACCTGAATGTGCTCAGATGGTTTTTACTTGTTCTCAATAGGAGCACCAAGCAATCATGATTTCAAAGAAGCTTTGGGAGTTGATGAAAAAGGCTAAGGGCAATGAAACCATCTGACCTGAAGTTTGTCATTGGATTCCCCATAAAATTAATACACAGACGCATAATGCAAAACACAGTGGTTTCCAGGCACATGCCTGGTGCTTCTATGCATCAGCCTATATCTGTTGAGCTCATCATCCCTTAAGCTTAAATTTTCACTGTTGATGGTTTCAGTCACTTGTTGGTTTTGCCTAGCTGTGGGGTTTCTCTCTTTCTTTTTTCCAAATTTTCTGGCTTCTTTGAGTCCATCAAAGATGCTGTCCTCCCTTTTCATTGCAGAGGAATTGGACTAGATGACTTTTAATGGTCCCTTCCAACTTAAATGATTCTAGGACTCTTTAGAGTGGTAGTTGAGGCTGGCACACCTGGGGTAAGAGAGGTGTTAAACAATGAAGCTCGCTGATCAGAAGAAAGAGCTAATGTGTAATGTTCGATAACAGAAGAAAGAACATTCCCTTCCTTAGTTTTCTTACCATCTGCAAATTTTTAAAGGTTAATTCAGATTTTTGGAGATGTAACCTTTCCCTCCTGAATGTATTTTTTCTTACATCTGAATTTCAATATCATATAAGTGGGTATGTTCAAAAACTCTCCTTCATGAAAGCAGGTCTTATTTTTCCATTTTCTTCCCCTGAAATTTTCATTCCCAGTGTGTTCTTTCTATTGGCAGTTACTTTTTCCTTCTTCTTCTTCTTCTTCTTCTTTTTCTTTTTTCCTCATATAATATTGAGGCTGGAAAAGGCTGCACAACCATGAGCCTAACCCCACATGACTACTAACCCTGTCCCTCAGTGCCACATCTCTGTGGTTCTTGAACACCTCCAGGGACTGTGACTCCACCACCTCCCTGGGCAGTCTGCACCAGTGCTTCATTGCTCCTTCTGAGAAGGGTTTTTTGTTTCTGTAAGAGGATCTCTAACCTTGAAATTCCAGTCCTTTCAGACAAACTTGTCTTTTCGTAGTGAGGAATAATATGGTCCTGAATGCTCCTCTCTGCATAGTGTATCAAGGTTTGGCATTTCTTTGTTCTTCTTGATCCTGACATCGTATGCTGGATTTCAGTTATTTGGATAACGCGTACTCAGAATTTCACACAGTTAAAGTTCACAGATCGGGTATAGTCTGCTTAAGCCATCACGTCACCTTTCTTCCCCAGGAAGCAGTGGATAGGAGTGTTTGCCTTGGATCTTTATTGCTGAGAAAATTAAGGGGGAAAAATAAAGGCATTATGAAAAGAAAGCATATCATTTCTTTATAAGCATGGTTTGTCTTTTTTTTTTTCCTGTAAATAAACATCACAGTATCAAAGTCCCTCAAAGAACATTTTTCCCTTTATCCCTATGGAAGCATGGGGAATACTGGGACAGTCTTATCTAGAACTTGTAATATGCAAAATGGGAGATAACTCTCTAACAGTGTTGTGTAGGAAAAGGTACATTTAACTTTCCCTCCTGAGACAGCTTTCTCTTGTCCTGAAAACAGGGCAGAACCCAGTGTGCCTCTTGGGATTTTTCTTCCATTTACAGCATGAGATCCAAAGGAGTGTTTTAAAACTGGATATCAGGAACAGGCATGTTATGGGGAATTTCTGCCATATTATTAGGAAATTTCTAGAATTAGGCTGCTGTAATACTCCTTGCTTTACAAGCTTCTTCTGCTTGCTCTCATCTTATTCTGATCTGAGGGATAGCTTGGTATTGCAGATGACAAGCACAAAACAAATTGGCAGCAACTCCTCAGTTCTGTGCTGATTTTGGAGTCTAAAATTCAGGCAGATTCAGTCTGGAGATAAGAAACACACAGACAGCCATTCTAAGGCTCACAACTGAAAAAATAAAGATTATGAAGCAGTCTTTTACTATCACTCAGAGAGATGAACTGGAGGCTGGTAGCAAACCATAGTTGGATTTTCGAAAAAGCTTGGGTAGTAATATAAATCATATCCAAATGTGTGAGATAGGTATGCTCCCTTTTGACCAAGAGGCAGGGAATAAAAATAAGGGAGTGAAAGATCCTGTGTCTGGAGTTAGATTTCAGAGTTGAAAGTTCTGAAAAGTTGGAAAGGGGAGAAAACAGGTGAAGAAAACAGGAAAAGAAAAAACAGCGTCACAGAATAGCAACACTGGTTAAATGTCTCACAACAGAAAATGAAACCAGACAAATGCAGATTGCAAAGAAAACAGAGTATAACTTTTGTGAAGATTCATCAGGAATGTGTCTTGCTGAATGGTAGAAGCAAGAAGGTACAAAGTCAGACTGAACAGAGCCAATCTAAACCTCTGTGTACATCTGCATTTAAAAGCCAAGCAGCCACCACATCCAACTGGAAAAAATGAACTGCAATTATCTTCAAGTGTTAATTGTTGATGGAATACAGAGGATAGATTTTCCTGAATAGGAATCCCATACCCTCCCAGTTTCATCCCAGAGTTATCCTGCTCTGTCAGAATCTTTCTTTCTATATATCTTGGTTAAGGTGCACTGAAAATAGAATAGACTTCAGATCCTTAGCAGAAAAAACAATCAAAAATAAATCATTATTTTGATTCATGAGTACAAAGTAGGAAAGTTGCTCTCGTAAAAGGGAGAACCAGAAGCTGCCACAGTGTATTTTTCAAGAACATTTGGCAGGTTAGCTGGTGCTGAATAGCAATGACAAAATGTTCAGCAAACCAAAAACCTTCCATCTGTTCACTAAAAAACAGGATTCTGTGAAGCAAAGCAGATAACAGGAAGCCCAGAATCCTCAAGACATTTGAACGCTAGCATCTCAACTCTCCCATTTAGACAGTATTAAAAATTAGTAAAAGTGGGGTTCAAAGGTAATGATGCTGAGTCCTTGTCTGGGCAGAGCAGAGGTGAGCGGGGAGGAAAGATATCAGGGGGCTGCTCCCAGGAGAGTGGCTCCAAGCCCTCCTCTGCTGTCTTCTGCCGCTGCCCCATGTTCCCATGGGAGCTGAGCACAGCAGGCAACACTGCTGCAAGGCATTTTGGTCTCTGGAGGGGAAAGGAGTGTTGCTTGTGAAGATGCTCAAGCTGTTTGGGGAGAAGAGTTGCTCTGCTTGCTCCCTCTGCCTCTCCGTGCTCACTCAGATGGGATGCTCTGCAGAGAAGCACTGTGCAAGAGGAGAGAAAGCAGACTGTTTGCTCTGCAACACCACTTCATGGCTGTGTCTGGCACCAACTGTTGCTGTGAAAAAATTCCCAGCAGTGAGCAAGCCTGGTACTTACTTGAAGAAAAATTGGGTATAATTCATCTTTCTGAGATAACTCCAGATCTGTGAGCTCCCACCAGGCCAGAGATGGGACCAGCATTAACCATCTTTGTGCAGTGTGTGTGTTTATGTCCAGCCTTTGAACTATGATCACAGCTAGATTATTTTACCAGGAAAATGCTTTACAAGCCTGCTCTGAATAAAATAAGCAATTTTCTTTGGTATACATTGTCTTAGGAACACATTGGCCCCAGAGAGAGGAGGGTGAAGGAGCGCAGTCCGTGGCTTGATGTGATTATGGTTTTTTCAAAGTAAGGTTGGTGAGGTTCACATTCACTGGGAAATGTGGGAGGGCACTGGCAAAACTCATCATAGATATCATGTTTGATTTGGAAAATGGTCTATATTGCCAAATTAGAATTGCTGTAAATATAATTAGAAAATGACTTCATGAAAGCAGAGCAAATGCAAATGCTCTTCTCTACTCTGATTTTCACAGCTCTGATTGCAGTTTTGCTACACTGGAACCAGTTTGGGGCACACGAGCAAGCACACCACCAGTGTGCTACATACTGCCATACCTTCTGAAACCTCCCTTGCCTCTAGCCTGCATCCTATCTTGTACGACTTCTCAGCAAAGACAGTTCCAATTTATACCCGTTTCCAACCATTTCAAACTGACACTTTTAATTAATCTCACTGCAGTTACCAGGGGCTCAGCAGAGAGATAAAGGAAACAGGAAGAAAAAGAATGGATAATGCCATTGCCAAAATACCAGGCACTTTGTGCTGTCTAACACAGGGACCAACAGCATTTCTTGTATTTAGAGGTCCATTCATTTTCCTTATCAAGAAAAGAAAGAATACGTTAATCTGGAGATCTGTCTTCTGGAGTATTTAAGATTTTAATATCAGTGTTTTGAAAGACAGATCTGTTAAAATCAATCATGATTTGAGTTAATGATTTTCAAGATATAATTATAACTTCCAAACAATTAATCCATCCCTCTGATGGACTTTGTTGTAACTTGGAGGGAACACCAGACCTCTTCCTAAACCAGCTTTGGGCCCAAGAAATGTTGTGTTTCGGTTGTGCTACTCCATTATCCCTTGGCAAGGCACAGATATGCACCTTTTATCTCACATTGCTGGTAGCAAGAACTGGTTCTCAACTTTTTTTTTTTTTAATATTATTTTTGAGTCATAAAAGAAAGAAAAAAAAAAAAAAGAAAAGAAAAGAAAAGGGAGAGACAAAACAGCTCTTCCCTGAACTAAAGATAAAAGGAGGTTTCACAAATGACAAGTCATTGGAACATCGTTCTGTGATGCTGCCAATTATTTCCTAGCACTCTCAAAATTTTCCTGGAATGCCATGTGCAGATGTAACCAGAAATTTAGCTCATAGAAATGAATTACTCTCAATGCTAGGATGTTACTTCTTTTTTTTTCTCTCAAGACATACTATATTTTTAAACAAAATGCACAGTTTAAACGATGTATTTTCCCCTAACATCTGCACAGAGGTGTCTCTTTAGGGATAAGATCTTGTTTATAAATGGGACAGGCATTCTTAGCAGACAGGAACAAAGAACAGCGTTTTTATTAGCAGCAGGAACCACATGAACAGCTTTGACCTCAATTTAGGATTTAGCTTATCATTTCACACAGAGGCTTGCATCAAGAATTTGACACTGGTGCCCTTTTCTAATTTGTAAAGCAAACTAAAAGGGAAATAATGGAGTATGGATAAGTGCTGTTCATGAACCACTGAGCAGGCTCTATTCCACTCTGCCCAAATTACTCCACAATCAGTCAGAAATCTCACGACAGACTAGGTTGTCTTTTTGTTGTTTTTATTCCCCTAAAAAAAAAAAGAGAGAGAGAGAGAGAGAGAGAGAGAGAGAGAGGAATCAAATTAAACAGCCAAGCCTGCCCATGATCAGAGGCATTGTGGAATCAGCATTCTTGGTGCTCATTGCCACATCCACACAGTGAAGAGGGGGTGCATGCTGTAAGCATCGGGGCTGCAGCCCTGTAATGGAGGAGTCACCCCAGGTTAGGGCTGAAGCTTTGTTTCAATTGGCTCCATGACATTCCCTGCTCTGCCGTGATCCTAATGGCTTGAGACTGGCTGAATGCTTCCAAAACCAGCAATTAGTTCTTTCATTTTCTAGAACTCCGTTGGCTTTTGAAGTGTTATTTTCTGTGCACGGAAGGCATGTTGGCTTAGCACAGCCGCTGTGTGAATCATCCTCAGGCAGGGCTGTGGTGCACGACCCCCTTCTGACTCAGCAGGAATTTTGTCCCTGGCAGCAACAACAAAGGCTCACAATTTTCATAAGATTTTCCGAAGCAAAAGACCTAGACCTGCATTAAGAATGAGGATGCTGGATTTTGTCTCTTTTATTTGTTTCACTCCCAGCAAGGATGATGTTGGCATCCACCACCAGAGCCCTTGTGTCTGTGTGCCGCAGCAGCATCTTGAGTTGAAACTACTTCCTACATGCTTTGTAGGAGGGGGAAAGGGTAAGAAAATCCTTCCCACCATTTTGGTAGATCTGTGAGATGATGATCTCCAATATTTTTGAGTTATTGCTTTCAGGTTATCCTCACTACTGCAGAAAGTAGTAGCAGACAGGAATAATTCTTAAGGGGAAGGAACGGAAGGGAATTAAAAACTTTGGTTCAGCAAGTATGCCCCAAAGTTGAAAATCAAGTGTTAAAGTAATTCATTATGACCAGTGCCAAAATGTGCTTGATGAATTTTCCTTTTCCAAATTCAGAAGGGTGACCTGTGCCTCTACCCACACCTTTACCTGATTATATGGATAGTAGAACAGCTGACAGCGGGACATATTGGTGATAGGTGGAGGGTTGGACTGGATGATCTCAGAGGCCTTTTCCAACTCTGGTGATACTATGATTCTACGACAGTCCTGACCCCTGTGTTGAACTGCTTCCTGGAGTATCATGAATCTCTTACTATGATGATACTAACTTCTAATTTAGGCATCTCAATCTAAAATCTAGACTTAGCATGAATACTCCTGATCATCGTTAGAAATTGTCAGAAACAGAGGATGGATAAGAAACGTTGATTTTTTGTAACTTTCAATATGAAAATTAAAAAAAACTTTGAAAACAGGATATGCAACTCTGCACTGACACTGAAATGACAGAAAATTTTCAGTTTCAGACAAATTGTCTTTTTTTTTTCAGAAAAACACAGTGTTTTGTCATTTTAATTGGAGCTGAAAATAGATGATAACCAGGTTTCCCATGTCTGTTGGGAAAAAATGCAGCACTGTGCTGCAAAATGGACTTAGAGCCAGTTATCAGTGTTAAATGCTAAACATCTTCCCTGCTTTTTTTCTATGCAGTCCTATTATTGGATTCCTAATGCAGTTTCAAATAACAGAGTGTTTTTACATTCTTTGTGCCTATTATAAGCAAAATATACCAAGAAAATGTTTGCTGAGATTGTCCAGCACCTTGTGAGACTAGGAGCAATTCTTCCCAGGGGGCATTTCTCATTCCATTCTGACCTCGATAGGCTGCAGAAATACCTGAGTAGTATCTTTTCTGGCTCAGCACATGTTTTAAAAACCCCTCAGATAGATTTTCTTTTAGAAGTCTGCATTAGCTACAAAACCTTACTGGATGGCCTAGTTTCCTGTAGAATTATAAAAAAACAAAACGTGCCTTAGGCAGAATGACCTTATTCTTTGCATTCTTATTCCCTGCAGCTCCTCTTTATGCTTTTCACTGATGTGATGTGTTGGATTGCATTTTGCATCAGACAGTGGATAAAGGGAGTCTCCTGCCTTGGTCTTCTCCTGGCTAGGTGACTGTTGGAACTAGGTGAACTTTTAGGTCCCTTCCAACTTAAGCCATTCTATGATTCTATGATTCTATTAGGTAAACACATAAAGGGTAGCCCTCGACATCACCAGCTGTAAAAGACAACATGTAGGTGGCTATCCAATAAAGGTGAGAGAATTGAGAAGATAGGGACTACCTGTGTCCATCTCAGGGCTCTGATAAAGAGGAGCAGCCGCTCAACACAATACTCTCTCATGTCAAGGATTTTTGTTCAATCCTGGTGGAAAAACAGAAGGGCCATTGAGCTGCAGAGCCTTTGCAAGGTGCCTGGCTTTCACTCCCTCTCACTGGAGCTGCTTTGCTTTGTATGGGCAATTAAATATTCATTGGGCCAGAGAGAGGAAAGCAAGAGATTGACTCTATTGCCCAGTTGTTCCAGTGCTCACCTGGGAGGCGAGAGATGCAGGGTCAAGTTTTTGCTCCAGAGATGTCTGAATTATTTATACAAAGTGGAGCAGCTCCAGCAAGAAGGACATACATGCCCATGTGCCTGGCAGCCCCCCCACACTGCACAAAACCTCTTCCCTTCTATCCAGGGGTGTGATGCAAGTTTTCTTCTTCCAAGCAAATGCCCAGTGATTGTGTTGTGATTTGGTAACTTCTCTTTCTTGAGGGGGCAGGAGGTCCTTATGAGGTCTGCAGAGCCACATCACAGAGAGAGGATTGGCCTCTTTTCCACCAGTGGCTTGAATTTCACAGGGTCAGGACTTATTCTTTTACTAAACCAGGTGCCCACTTGAATCCCTGGCATCTCATCTCTCCTTGCTGCCCATACAGTGAAGGAAGCTGTGAAAATAAGAAACAGACACTATAAGAGAAACATACAAAATTGTCACATCCTCTTGGTTTCTTCCAAAGTGCTTGTGTTATTTATTTTGGTTTATTTATTTTACCTGGATTATTTATATTACCTGCCTAATATCAGTGTTGCTGTCACTAGGTTTTCTATCAGCTGTGACCAAAAGCCAGTTGAGACCAAGAACCAGCATCTTCCCTTATGAGTGCTGGTGAAAATACCTGTGCCATGTTATCCCAAACACTTGAACAATCTTCATTTCTTACCTCTGAAATATGTTCTAAGTGTCCAGATTAAATCAGTAAATAAATAGTCAGTTCTGCTTTGCAGAAAGGATTTTAGCTGACTACTAACACAGATGATTTTCTATGCAGCTTCTCAGCTGTGTCGTCATAAGCCCATGTCTGTTTCTGTTGCTGTTTTGCAGCAAATGCCATTAGGTAGTATAGCGTGGGGAAAAATAAAAAATAAAAATGCTAAAAAAAAGAACAGGGTGCTTTTTACATTTAGACACAGCAATGGGAGTTTATCTCTTTCTTCATTTTGCTCATAGCCTGTTCCACTGCCCTCCACTGCTCATTTATTTATTTATTTATTTATTAATATTCACAAACAAAGGAAAACTTCATCATAAGGACACTCACTGAGTACAGTAAAACATGGTAGAAACATGAGAATTCTTTACAGGATATATTTTTTATTAAAGTCAAACAAAACAAGATAAAAAATTCTATTATAAAAGAAAATAAGCAAAGCTTATGTTTGGTATCAAAATCTGGTCCTACAGATTTTGACTAATGCCATATGCATTGAACATAGATAATATTGTTTACTTTCTTACACAAGTGTACATTTATTATGTGTGTTAAGTTTTGTGTTAGCACATGCTGTTTTAAATTAAAAGAGTATCTAAATATTGGTTTGAAGTTGCTAATGGCAGCATATGAACTGCATTATCTTGCATACTATTTAAAGAAAAGATCTTAATTGTACTACCAAAGCCTGAGGATATTTTTGTGGTAAGCAATTAAGATTCATTTTCCTGTTCATGTACCATATCACTCAAAGAAAAAACTGGAATATAATAACTTTAGTTCAATATTTTATGCATTTTTGCTTTTATCATCTGGGTTAAATAAAAAGAGAGCTATCACTTAAAATCTGAGTATCTAAATAAGCGTTTAAGGGCTACTTCTAATTGAACAGCTAGAAGTCAAAAGAAAAAAAGAACATAATCGAGTTTAAACAACTCAATACCGCTTACTTCCAAATGTCACTGGTGAGTTTATTCATCCTCTGCCTTCAACATTGTGCAGAAAGGCAAAAAACAGGCAATCAGAACCCAAACTTAGTCACAAAGAACTCAGCATCAGAGAAAAGATGAACCAGCACACAAGTGCACCCATCTAATATCAGGGAGAGGGGCTGGTGAGACATGGGGAAGTGTCCTCGTCCCTCAGCCAGATCAGCTCTGGGCACACATCGACAGAAGAGGACTCCACCAGTCCCACACTTTGACATTGTTTCAAAGTGATTTGTTCTTTATGACAGGGTCAAGCTGCTGTGAAAAGGTTAAACAAACGGACTTTGTAAGCTCCTTTTAGGGGGAAAGCTGGTCAGAAGGCCCCTTTAATCACCAATCCCCTTTAGCCCTGGGAAAAGGCATTGGCCAGACACTTGTGCAGCCGCAGGGAGATGGGTGAGGGGTGGGCCGGGGCTCCCTGCCCTCCTGCAGCCGCTTGCAGCTGTAAAATAGCCTAGCAAGGGCGAGTGTTTGGCTAGAAGAGCCTGTGTGCCTCCCACTGCACCATGAGGAGGAGGAGGAGGACATTCCTCTGGGGCCGGTGTGTAGCCCAGCGTCCCTAATGCTGTCTGCACCCATCCTGTCAGGAGGTTAATGAGGGGAAAGTTCCCAGACGAAAATGGAAAAGCACCTCAGCCTTCCAGAGAAGATTGGTTTCCACCTTGCCTCCACAACTAGGGCTGTAGTTCTGGTGCTCTGCTCGGGGAAGAAAGATTCTGGGTTAATCCCTGCAGACAGAGGGACTTTTAGTACTTTTTCTTCTGCCTCATTTTGAGGTGTGGCTAACAACTGGAGAGCCAGCATGTGATACACCTGAGCTGTGCCTTCCTAGAGATGACTCAGGTCAGGAAGAGCTTCTCTTGACACACTGTTCACAGAGATGCTCAATAAATCATAGTGTCTCTGCTCCCATCCCAGTGAGGATGGCAGCAGCTAAGTGTAGCAGTGTCCCTCCCATTGGTGGACCATGGTGGAAGCAGAAGAATATGGCAGTGAGGCTCCTTGGCCCAAAATGGTGCCCACAAGGGGTACAAGGACATGTGATAAGCACTGTCTTGGACAGCTTGATGCTCTCTTCTGTCGTCAGAGCTACTCTGCCCTTTGTGGTTATTTGTTAACTTCGCTCTTTCATGGTCATTCCTCCTTTCTCACCCCCAAAACACCAAACCTTAGCCATAGATAGCAAATACATGCATACAGACATGGGTTTTCCTTCCAAGAATAATGTTTGCCGGAGAGCTCAGGGGTTGTCATGTGCAAATCGTGTATCTGCCCGGTTCCTCCCTTAGGTTCTTTCATCCCTCAGTTTACTGCCTTCTAAATCATTCATCTCCCAACAAGCTCCTTTGATACCAGTGAATTTTCACTTAGTGATCCCAAAACTATTCAATTCCTGGTGTCATCCCTATCACTGTTCCATCCTCCTGTCTTACTACATCCATTCTAATTTCCTTTTCCTCTCTCTACCCTTTTATCACGTTCAGTTTCATACACACTCTCCTCCATACACTGGACAAATTAAAAGTGTTCTGACCCTTCTCCCAGTCATTACCATGCCAGTTCAGAGATGCTATAAATGTTTGAATGAGCACCCCTGTTACACTTCAGTGCAAAGTGAATCAATTCAACTAAAAAATCAAGTACATAAATGTGTAAAATGAGGATGTCAGTGAGATTCTCTTTGTCTAAAGCATGTTTTGCCCCTACATTATCCATCACATCTCTTTAAATTATGTGTACAATAAGGGTCCTCCATGATCAAAATTAATAAACACAGCAGTGCACTTTTTATTTAGAGATCTACCCCAAGTAACCTTGTTTGTGATTGAAATACAAATTCAGGTCTTTCTCCTTTTGGATATATTTTATACCATTCTTCACTACTCATCCATTTCTCAGACAATAGCTTCAGTATCCAAGGTTAAGATTACTCAAATAAAACAATAAAGTGAGAACAAAGGGTTAGTGCTTCCATATGGCATTCTGTTCAGAGGTGACCTGAACAGCCCACCTTCCTTCACCCTTCTTCTTGCTGTCACTCAGCTCATGCTCATCAACACATTTCTCAAAGGTAGAACAGGTTTGGTAGTAGGCTTGCAATACATTTTCAAAATACAATAGAATGGATGTGGCAGTGACTGCCAGTGAGGTACTGGTATTAAGCTGTTGGAGCCAGCAACAGCTCTGCTAGCAATCTGGGTGTGAATTAGGAGCCTGAATTCCAGATGTGTTGACACGTTACTATCACCACAGTTGGCCTTTAGCTGATATTAATCTCATCCTGTGTCAGGTGTCAGCCAGCAGAAGAGTCCCTTTCCTGCAGGAACAACAGCTTTGTGCTGTTTTTTTGCACTGGCACAGGCTGCACAGAGAGGTCATGGAGTCTCCTTCTCTGGAGACGTTCGAGACCTACCTGGACGCCTACCTGTGCAACCTGGCCTAGGGGGTTGTACTGGATGATCTCTAGATGATCATCTTCCATTCCCTACAATTCTGTGATTCTGTGAAAAGAGAGACTGTTTCTAACATCTACCCTAAATCTTACAGGAATTTTAAGTGATTCGTAGAGTCATAGAATAATTTGAGTTGGAGGGGACTGTTAAAGGTCATATAGCCCAAATCTCCTGCAGTGAACAGGGAAACCAGCAGCTCAGTCAGGTTGCTCAGAGCCCCACCTGTTGTCCCTCTACTCTTCTTCTTCCAGCTTAAACAATGCCATGTCTAGTTCTAGATCTAGTTTTCTGGATATACTTTATCCCACTGATTCCTTCCTGTCTCCCAGTCTAAGCACAGCCATTTTCCTAATATTTCCAGCGTCTTGCTTAAATGCCAGTAGGCTGAGATCTGCAAGACAAGTGCCTTGGAAATACAAGCAGGGAGGGTCACCATACTCTGAAAATGAGTTGTAGTGTGAAAGGGTGTGGTTCCTATGAAATCCAGGGTTCCTGCAAAAATCTGAAGATCTAAGGCAGCAATTCTGTTGAGTGACTCAGTGAGCATGATTCCTCTATAGCTGGGAATTTGGATTATTCAGAAGCCCTTAGGCAAGTAAAGGTTGATGTGATATAGACCAACAATGAGAAATGAGCAATACAAGAGCAAGAGTCTGCCCATTTCTGCTTACAGCATCTGTATTCAAAACCCTTAAAGAATGTCTTTGGCAAGAAATAGCATTGCCACACACATCATAAAGACATTTTCATCCAGATGAATGATATAAATGTTTCTGCACTAAGTCTAATTTTTCCCTTCCTCATTAGGAAGATGGAAATACCACAAACACACAGTTCTACCAGTGGTGCATAGAATCAGTCCTATATGTTATCCATAATTGTGTATAGGATCAGATCTGAATTAACTCAGCTTGATGTTCAAACCTAGACCCAGTGAACATGTGGTTTGTGTTTTGGAGAAGTGAGGTCTGGGTGATACTTTCAGTCTTCTCTAAGGTTTTCATATGTTCCCAACACCAATTACTTGTAGTTCTGACTTTCCAAAAAGCATGATCATTGAAAGCAAATCTGCAAAGTGAATTCCAATCTTTCCCTACTCAGTTGAACTTCTAAGGTGAGATTTCATGCTGATACTGAGTTCCCAAGCAATCAAAATTGATCACAGAAAGTAATAAAATGGGGACTTAAATATCTATAGGACTGGAAAAGTTCCAATATGGGAAACATCAGAGTGTGAACAGATTGGTATCTCCTTAATACTGAACTCCATTAGCAGCATATCATGTTGCCAGAACACAGACAGAAGTTACAGCCTACCCAAAAAACAACTTGTGCTTTGTACCTCACAAATCTGCACAAGCACAGATAATACTGAATTTTAGCAACAGTGATGTTCTGGATTTGGCACAGGAGAGTCAGGTTAGCATCTCTGTTAACACATAAATTATAGTTTCTTTCTGGGGCAGGATATTCAGTGGACAATATGATATGACTTTCTGGTAACTTAAATTTCACTTTGAATATTGCCATGAGGTCCCTAGAAATCCTGTACTTCAAAGAGGGCAAAGGCGGAGCTGACCTGCAAGAATGGAAGAATCTGGTGTATGTTGTATGTATGTTTATATCTGTTGTGCTGGTTAAAGTGTATACATTTTATTTCAATATGTAATAGAGTTCAGACACAACTGCCAGCATTTTCTGGGTGAGAAGAATACAAAAACCCAGAAAAGAGGTGTGGAAGGCTGTAAGAGCAGGGTAGAGCTCAAACACATAGAACATGGAGCAATAATGAATACATTTGGCTCAAGAAAGAATCTGGAACTATGGTCCTAAGAAGAGAGGATGAAATGCAGAAGCAAGTAGAGAAAAACAAACTGCAAAAGGTGAACGCAGAAAGTCCACTGTCTGTTGTTTAGATGGGAGTTCTGTGTCTATGCTCAAGTGCTGTTATAAGAGCTCAGTGAGAGCAGGGCAGATCCCTATGGGCTTTATCCCAAAGTAAAATACTTGTTCTGCTATTGATTTGGAGAGGAAACAATATATATGTATATATAAAAAAGGCTTGATGTTTATGTTCCCTTTTGTACAGATGCCTTTATTTTGAGTATTAATTTCAGTCACTGGGTAATGGTTTGATCTCATCTCATCTTCTCATTGAGGCTAATCTCAATGAGTGCCACAGAGAGAAAAAAGTAACAAAACACAACAACAGCAACATATGATAATATTGTGGATAAAGATCACCAATCTTTGAAACAAAACCTGAGGAGGAAAAAGAAGGATCCCTGAAACTAAAGGAAAAAAAAAATAAAACCACCCCAAACTTGCATGTTTCAAAGGGTTCTTTTAATCACTCACAATACCTTTCCCTTTCCAAACACAAGACTGCTCAGGTGTGGAAATGCAGAGAAATGATGCTGAGTTAACCTGATCCTGTGGCTTCTCCATTACAAGAAAATGCAGGCAAGAATTGGCAGCCTTTTCCATTAATCCCAATTCATGCCAGGCAGAGTAAAGGCCCACAGAAGTAAAAGCCACATGTGTTGCTCCAATCTCTGGGAAATATCCTTGGAAGAGAGAAGCTCCCCAGGATGTCCACCTTACTGCTGTACATCCCTGCTGCCTCCAACACACATCCCCTGTGGGCAACTGCACTTGGAAACTCAGCCAAAAATTACAATAAAATAAAAATAAAATAAAGAAATAGAAAAAGGGAAAATGAATTATTAGGAATATTCCCTTTCAGGAGGGTTCTGCAAAGCTCCCCTCAATTTTTATCTCTTAGGATCTGGGCTCATTTTCAAAATTTATCACTGTTTTAGGAAGGAGAGAAAGTGATCGAAAGAACAGCCTTCTCCTGCTCTGAGCTCTGCTGCTTTCCCCCAGAAGCCCGAGTACCGATCCCATTTGGGGCAGAAGAGACCAGGGGAGGAGCAGCAGGACTGGCCAGAGCAGGGGACGCTTAAAGAATCACGCTCTGAAGCGGCCACAGGAGTTGCTCGGGAGGATGGGAGGCAGAAATGTACTTTGTGTACTGTGTGTCAGCACCCCTCCACTCCCTCCCTGCCCCGTTCCTCCATTGAGCTGCCTGTGCCTGTACCGTGCCTCCAATTTATAAAGGAGGTGCAGAGCTACTGGTCCCGTTTTGCCATTGGAAAAAAGGGAAAGGAAAAAGAGAAAAGAAATGGAGAAAGGAGAAAGGAGAAAGGAGAAAGGAGAAAGGAGAAAGGAGAAAGGGGAAGGGGAAGGGGAAGGGGAAGGGGAAGGGGAAGGGGAAGGGGAAGGGGAAGGGGAAGGGGAAGGGGAAGGGGAAGGGGAAGGGGAAGGGGAAGGGGAAGGGGAAGGGAAGGGAAGGGAAGGGAAGGGAAGGGAAGGGAAGGGAAGGGAAGGGAAGGGAAGGGAAGGGAAGGGAAGGGAAGGGAAGGGAAGGGAAGGGAAGGGAAGGGAAGGGAAGGGAAAACAAAAAAGGAGAAGCTTTTAGCTCTTGATTATTTCTGGGAGTGCAAACAAGCACTAGGCATGGCATCCCAGCTCCAAAGGGTAAGGAGTGACTGCGGTCACAGATGCTCAAGGGCAGGGATTTTTTTCCTGATAAACCCTGTCAAAGCTCTGTCTGGGCCAGAAGAATCCAGGTCTGATCCCAAGGGGAGTCATCCTCTGCCCCCAGCTCAGCTGCAATCCACATAAAGCCGGGAGCCAGCCCTGGGCCTGGAGGACTTATTGCAGGCAGGGAGCCACAGCCTTGTCCCAAGGATGAAGCATTCCCCTTCCCTATAAGATGCTGGGATGGGTTTGGGGCTGGGCAGAACATCTGTTTGCCGATGGGTCGGGTAATGCAGGGTCTGCATTGCCCTCAACGGTAAAGAGAGTGCCCCGATGCTTTCCCAGGCTTTCCTTCCCCTCCCAGTCCCTTATAGCAGACTCTTCTGTCTTCTTAAATTAAACCACAAAGGTAATCTGTGCCCCAAAAGTAGGGCACAGGAAATGTGAAAAAGTGGGTGAGGGGGAGTTCGGAGAATTTTGTCATTGGCTCTAAGGCATCAAACAGTCCCTTCATTATTTATGGCCCAGTTTCCCTCCAGGGGGCCCGCTGGAACTCCGGGATTCAGCCCTAGGCACACCTCCTTCCTTCCCTGTCTCTCCAGACCGACGGGTTGAGGGATTATCCAGCCCCACATCCCCATGTTGTCTCGGAGTTCCTCACTCAGCCTTGTCCCGGCTTAGTGATGATGCTGGATGTGGAATTTCTCCCTAAGGATAAGCGTCATCCTTCCCTTTACGTGGTTACTGAGCAGAGAGCTCTTATCTGTGCGGGTCTTTGCTGTTGATCTGTCTATTGTCTAAAGAAAAAAAAAATGCTTGGGGAATAAAGAACTAATCCAAATGACATTTAGTTCAGGGAAATAACAGTATGTGGTTACAGTGACATTATAAAGTGTACTGAGTATTTCTTGTTGTGTTTTAATTTGATCATAACTCTCACCAAAACCAGATTTATGCCTGGTTTACAAATGAGACAAAGGCTACTATTGGAGCCTATTAATTCACATATTTCCTTTGACTTAACTAGATTTTTCTTGTATTACAAACTTGTATTCAAGTCAAGTAAGTAAAGAAAGAGAACTGACCTAGAAATCTCTTGATTTCTCTCTTAAATTTAAAAACATGGATTTGTAATATGCTGGTGAACATATCAGTGAACACAAACTGGATCATGAATCCCATAGATTACACTGGGGAGACTGAAAAAAAAAAAAAAAAAAAAAGCAAAAGGAATTGAAACAAAATGTGGAACAGATTCATCAGTGAAACATTTTAAGGAAAATTTAAGAGTTATCCCGTGGAAAGTTCTGACCACAAATGTGTAAACAGAGGTAGGTTGTGATATTTTAAGTTGATGGTGTATTTGAACAGGTGTCAAGACATACATACAATGGAATGAGAAATAGTAAGGGTAAGACTTCAATTTCAATGCGAGAAAAAAAAAAATCGTTCCCAATATGAGGAGTGACCAAGTCGTTGCTAGGTGGGGGAGATGAAGACATAGCATCCTAAACTGTGCAGTGATGATCATATGCTGTGTGGTATTTTGTGTCTTTTCTCTATTTTTTCTACCTGTAAATTGTGCCAGCTGCAACTGAAGGGAGAGCCGTGTTGGTTCCTGAGAGGTTTTAAGACTTGCCTGAAGGTGGTGCTGTTTAGATGGCAGAGGCAAGGTCTCGGTCTGCTACAGTTAAGTGCCGTATTTTGGAAAAAAATAAATAAAATAAAATAAAATAAAATAAAATAAAATAAAATAAAATAAAATAAAATAAAATAAAATAAAATAAAATAAAATAAAATAATAAATGAGTTGTTCACCCGAAGTTGTGAACAGCAGAGTGCTTGAACACCAGTTTCAAAGCAGAGATGCACTGAGAAAAGGCTAAGCAAGCAAGTTAGTTTTAGAATAACTCCATGATGATAAAATAACTTCTGAGAAGGAGAAATACTGATCCTAGAGCCCACCAGCTGATCCCACCCTTTGGAAACTGACATCTGTGCACCGAGTGCCCTAAAGAAATGAGAAGGGAAATACTACTCATGGCATTATTTTTATTTAACAGATGGGGAAGGAATTTAGAGAGGAATTAACCACTGTACCAGCTTTAATGTTATTAAGCTTTGATTGAATGTGAATGCAAAGTGATCTGCTATAGTTTATGACAGCTAATTCTACTCTCTCGGCCAAACTGGGAACCAGACTTTCTTCTGATGGTATTAATAAGAGCATTTTCTTAAAAGGGTACTGGGACCTCAACGAGTAGATCCAAAAAGAAGCACACTGGCATTTTTAAGGCACTTCCCTGCAATCAGCAGTAAGTAATCTGAGGAGAAAGACAGCTTTCTGGAAAAATAAAGTTTTTGTGGAATTTATGTTTTCCCCCTAAATTGCACAGTGATTTTTAATGCCATATGCTGATCTGGAAACTTCAAGCATAGTAATTAGCTAAGAGTTTTTTGGAACACTTCATAAAGCCTGGATTAATCCCAACTCTATTATCTGGTGAGAGTTACTTTAAGATGGAGACACAGCATACCAAATTACCAGCCACCAAATTGTGCAATAATGACCTTATGCTGGGTGCTATTCTATGCCTTTTCTGTATATGCTTTTTTTTTTTTTTCTTACCTGTAAGTTGTGCTAGATATAGTTAAAGGCAGAGCTGTATTTGCTCCTTGTGAAAAGCAAAGCATGCTGCATTTTACATAAGGCTGATGTGTCCCAAATGGCAGACTTTAAGTTAACTTCACATTTTAATGAAAGACACCTTGCTTTTAAGAACTTTAAATTAACTCCCTCTAGAGAAAATATCTATCCTAGATCTATTTAAGGACCAGACACAGGACACTGACAACCTGCAGAGTCACAGTCTTGAATGGAAATGCCACTCTGTCACCAGGATAGGGATTAAGGCACCAGTACAGATCCTTTTGTTGTCTTGTGTCTTCCCTCACCATAAGAGCTTTATTTCTCTCATTGAAGTCCTTGATCTGTAGTCCCATTTTTGAGAATTCCGCAGAACAGAGCCATTGAAGTCTCCACCTGAAGAGTAAGAGCATCTGAGAGACATGCGTAGGAGCCTGCTTGTGCCATCTTGTGGTAATTACATTATCTTTCTTACTCTTGCACCAAAACCAAGTTCAAGATGTTTTAGTGTGACTTGTAAATAGGCAGCTCATGCAGTAGAATTTATCCATGGCAATTGGTTGCCCTCTTGATTCATGACTACATACCAGGAAAATGCTGACAGAATCAAAACCAGAGTAAACAGTTCTCTGGGACTTGATGAATCACTTTGTTAGTGTCCTATGACATTTATGATAGCATTTGTCTCATTGGTCTTGCAGGTGAAGATCAGTAATAGAAGGTCCTACCTTGCCATCATGTTTGTCTCCCAGAGGTTCTGTGTCATATTTTTAAAGTCCTATGCAAGCATCTTGGAAATATATTGGAATATCAATGGACACTAAGTCACTATGTTTAATCAACCTAACTGTGCTCTGGTCATGAATTGGAAAGGACCCTTAAAAGGAAGTCCAATTCCCCTGCAATGAGCAAGGACAATGTCATGGTTTTGTGGTTTTTGTTGTGTTGTTGATATTCCACATCATGACATCATGTGGTGTGTTGGGAGCCTGACATTGAGTGTCCCCAGGATAGGGCATCCACCACTTCTCTGGACAGCTTGTTCCAGGGCCTCGCTGCCCTTATTGTAAAAAACTTCTTTCCTTATATCCAATCTAATTTTCCTCTCTTTTAGTTAGAAACTGTTTCCCCTTGCCAATCACAACAGACCCTGCTAAAGGGTTTCTGTTAAGATTGGAGCAACTAAGATAGCTGTATTATGAATTATACATGATTTCCACTCCAAATAACCCAGGTTCTTTTTTCCAGCTTTGTGCAGCAAAAATGCAGGTGATACTGGAAGATGAGGAACATCTCTGCTCCTCATTCTCCATAGATTCTCTATGGGAAGGAGAAATCAGTTTTTTAAAAGAACTTATGAGGATGTTTTCCAAGAATGTTATGTCCAAAGCATTACAAGTGGGAAAAAAAATTAAATTAAATTAAATTAAATTAAGGATGAACACAGACTTCTTTCAGAAGAGCCTCAGCAGTGTGGTGTCCATGTAAAGCAGTTTACTCTGTGTTGTACTGTGGTTTCTAGATTAGTTCTCCAATTAAGCACTCAGTAAGACAAAATGCTGTCAGAACTGTGAAAGAGGGAAACATGACATTTGGATTATAGGCAGTGGTGGAGTAGGACAGGCTAGATATGTATTAGCCTGAAGTCAGAGGTGGTTTCATGTGGGGTCAGAACTTGAACACAGGGTTCCTCTGTTCTCTCTTGGTTTGGTTTTCCTGGCTAACAGACTTGTCTTCATCATCGTCGGAACACGTGCTTTTAGTAATATGCCATGTTGCACTTTTCAGATAGTTGTGAAATTTGAGGCAAGCTTTAAAGCAAAATTTTGTATTTACCACCACCTCTTTTTTTCTCTTTCTTCTTTTCTTTTCTTTTCTTTTCTTTTCTTTTCTTTTCTTTTCTTTTCTTTTCTTTTCTTTTCTTTTCTTTTCTTTTCTTTTCTTTTCTTTTCTTTTTCTTTTCTTTTCTTTTCTTTCCTTTCCTTTCCTTTCCTTTCCTTTCCTTTCCTTTCCTTTCCTTTCCTTTCCTTTCCTTTCCTTTCCTTTCCTTTCCTTTCCTTTCCTTTCCTTTCCTTTCCTTTCCTTTCCTTTCCTTTCCTTTTTCTTTTCAAAAATCAGAAATAACGTGTGACTCAGGAAGAAATCAGCACTTGGAAACACTCTAATTTGATTTCAGTTGTTAATTTCTAAATCATTTTTAAACCAGATCTGTATCCTAGTTTTTCCATTTCCAAATATAAAATATGTCACTGTTTTGTCTTGTGTGTTAAAACGTTAGATCAATATCTGAATAATTAAATGCAGCAGGACAATGAACTGTTTAATTAGCCTTGAGGTTTTCAGAGTATTAGCTATTAAAACTAAATAGGAAAATTGGCTTGCTCTGAAACTTTTTATTTATAAATTGCAATTTGGCAAAAGCACAGATCTAAGTTTATTATGCATATGAATTGTGCAATACAGAACTGCTAGAAAAACTTTAATCCATCTAGACCACAGCATTCATTTTTGTTTGAGATCAGTTACAAGCACCATGCTCTGGCAACATCTGTAAACATCCCTATGAATTCCCAAATACGAAGACTGTTTTGTAGCCGTTTAACACTACAGACCTGACCCGTGTTTCACCTTCACCTTGTAGCAGAGGAAGTGAGAAAACCCGTCGTTGAGGGTGGAAGGCTCTTTGCAGAGGACTGAGCTCGGTTGGGCTGTGATTTGTCCTGGAGGTGGCACTGTGATAAGGCACATTTGCTCTGCCGCGACACTGGCTTACCGCAGGAGCTCCCTGCCCTGGTGATGTTTAGACGTTCTATGTCATAGATACACTGTTTCACACCTCGGAAGTCTGGCTAAATACGTACCAAGGAGAAATCTCAGAGAAGGCTGCAGAATAGAAATAAATCATTATGCCTATAATTGAACGGGATCTCTGTATTAAAATAGGCCAGCTCCAGGCACTAACTCAGAAAGTTAGGGATTTTGCACTGATTTTCTCAAAACTCATCCAAAGCCAAACTATTTTTGTTAAACGAAAGCCATATCAACTCAAGGACCAGTTAATAATTCCCCCACATTTAACCACTGTGAAAGTTATTTTTGTACTACTTTCTGAAATATGTTGGTTACAAGTTTAATTCCTGTCTATAAATCTGATTTAACCTCTGGTTATGTATGGATAATACCTTTAAGATTCTTTAGTATTTCTCAAATCTAGATTAACCTCAGTTTGGATTGAATCTCTATAGTTCGTAGGTTCACTTTAGGTGTCAGCAGGGCTCACAAAATTCTTCGGCTTACACCAAGGGTAACTTAGGCTCAGTGAGTTGCAAGTACTTCTTAAATCTCAGTTAATCCTTCTTGTGCTTCATGGAAGCTGCAGTTAGTCCTTCAGATTTGTTCCTTACAGAAAATTCAGATTACCCAAACTCAGGTTTCTCAAGGATAATCCAAGCTTAAAATTTGCACCTCCAAAGGCTAAGGTAACTATTTTTGAGCTAAATCTCTGTGAAATTCACATATTTGAAATTGGCTTAGCAGGTTTGTCACAAGGGCAGACACTTTACAGTATCAGTACAGAACAGAAAGCAACAAAACAACGTCAGATAAGAGATGCCTGCTGTTTTTGACTCAGAATGAATTCTCCTTTTGATCCACTGTTGATCCCAGAGGAGCCCGCAAGACTTCACTGGCCATGACAAAATCAAAGGAAACATCTCTTTGTCCCTTCATTGTTTTCTTTCTGAACTGAAAGTGAGGTTAAGATACACATTACCAAACATTTTTTTCAGAATAATCACTATATCATGGCATCATTAAAGTTGGAAGAGACCTTTAAAGTTCATCTTGTCCTACTCCCCTGCAAAGAAAAGGGAAATATATACTTGTTGTATAATAATATAATTGCTGTTCTTAATGAAGCAATTAAAATTATGTTGGAGAATACAAGTTCCAGAAGAATCAATTGTTTTTTATCCCTGTGGACTAAAATAATAACAAATCTAAAAGAACACTGTGTTTTTATCATCAGCTGAACTTGGCTTTGAATTTGGTATACAGTGTAACAGTTTGGTCACAAACAACCAAACTTTGCCATTTTATGTAAGGAAATGGCTGCCATGCATCTTTATACAGCACAGTTTTAGGCTGTATGCAAACCTTTTTAAGGGTTAGCAAAAGATGGAATAGTCTACTTCTGCTGTCCTTCACTCTAATATACATAAATGAAGGGAGGAGAAGAAGAAAGGGTTATTTTAGACAAGTTAGAAACAGATAGAAAACCAAGAAAATAATAGTTGTAACTTTAGTTTAGTTTCATTGTTCTCTATGGTATGTTCCTTTCTCGCTAAATGGGAGAGGACAGCTTCCTAGGCCTACCCAAGTGTGGATGACCTGTTGGGCTGCTGAGGGGATTGGAGCCTCCTCACCCTAAGTAAGGAGCAAAGCAGGGTCAGGCAAGCTCTGCAAAAGGTGGAGACAGGGCACGTAACGTTTCAGCAGCTCAGAGATAATATGACACGGTGTGTTACCTGCTGACATCTCCAGAGCACAGGGATACGCAAAGACCCTGAGCTGCTGCTCCAAGGGTTGCCAAAAAAACAGTGTGCTGGCATGGTTCCAATAACTTCCCCTCTGTTCTTTTCCCAGCTGAACAGTGAGACGGTAGATGTGAATGAGAGAAAGACTTCTTCTTTTTTAGTTTGTTTTTGACAAAGTAGAGATATTCCTTCCATTTGTTGCATGGGAGCTGTCAGCCCTTGGGAGGGAATACCATTTCCAGTCACCTTGAATAAAATTCTCAAAGGTTCCCTTCAGGCACCTCAACATCACAGTTGACATGAAGAAGAAATGTAGATATTTACTCTCTCAAAAAGCAGCTCTTGGTTATGAAAGATATAGCTGCCAGCCTCCCACCCCAACTTGCCAAATGTTTTCCTTTCCTGCACAGCAGCCCCATTCGTGCACAAGCCTTGTTTGCTTATTTATTAAGTACATATGTTTTATGGAGTCTATGATCTGCAGAAAACATTCCAGCTTTTGGACCCAAGGGCAAAATCCTTCTTTCAAATCTGCACAGTCGATCTTTATGCTGATATTTTGCTCTTCCTAGGGGATTTCCGTGCAATGAAGGAAAGAGAAATATCAGAGCTCAAATCCACTAGGTGTATCTGAAAGGTGTATCTGAAAGGAAAACTTCCTTTATTGTCATTCTCCTCAGCAAAAAGTAAAATGCAGATATTGAAATGAAGTAGAAGAGATGATGGCAAATATTACTGATATTTAATAAATGGACTGTTCCAAACCAAATCTGTTGGCTTTTTGCAATAAGTTGTCAGTTCCTTCAGCTTTAGTAGGACTTCAACAAAGGAATAGAGATATTTATCTCACACTCAGGCGTTTTCTGTGAAGAGTTACTCTTTGGAGAAGTCTTCCTTTCCACCCTTTAGATGTGTGTGATCTTGGATCACTCCTCTAGTTTCTCTTCCCTTTTATTTTTTTTCAGCAAGCGCAGTCATTTCCAATAAGGTTCATGAAGGGTTTCTGCTTTTGAAGGTCCCAAATGGCTTAAATCACTCCTTGCACAAATGCACTCTCTATTGTGGAAACTGAAACCTGCCACACCATAAGGTGATCTGTATATTAGAACCAGATATTCCTTCACATCTGCATTTCCAAGCAGCAATGTGGTATGTTTTGAGTTAGTATACTTTTAGAGAGTGGCTCATCAGATAGAGATATAGCTATAAATACTGCTAAAGGGACGCTGTTTGCCAGGGGTGTGTTTTTGCAGGGATGGTGGCTGGGAAAAGGAGGACAAGTAGTCAGAGGCTCTGCTCATTTGCAAAACACACACTGCCTACCCAAACTCTTGTGCCTCCATATCACAATTACAGGGTACATTTCCTCTTTACTGTTTTGGGAAAACATTTTCCCTTTCCAGAAGAATGAGAGTGTTATGGATGCTTTGGTTTGGGTCTGTGCTGTCCTGATCCCCAGACAACATCCTCTGCTCCTCCAAAAATGTGTCCTAGTGTCCACCAGGAATAGACCCCAGTCTTTGCTATCTCTGAGAGTGGTCTCTCTGCTAGGGAGTCAGCCAACAATGAGAACTACAAACAAGCATTTACCTAAGCCCATGCAATGATCCATTTTACCCTGCTGACATACACATGGCCAGGAACACCAAGCCATACAGAGCATTTGCACTGGACATGGGAGTGTCAAGCCATCTGTGATCTGGTGCTGTGAAGCTTGCCGAAGAAAGTGGTTCCACCTCTCATTGGGTTTCTTCCCTTTCAGTATTCAGTTGCTTCCCTGGAGATCTGTTCTTTACCTGTCTGTACCATGGTATATACTGACATGAAACAGCAAAAAAGACTCTCCAAGAGCAGACAGTTGGAAGAAGACATGGGGAATTGTTCATCTGACCTACTTGATATGACAGTTACCCCCTAAATGCATGGAAATTGTTGAGTTGATATGTAATGGCTTTAAGGGGAGCATGGGATAACAAAGACTTGTCATAGATGTCTCCACTTAGTTTGATGAATCCCTCCCAAGTAAGTGTGAGAAGAGAATCTTGCAAGAGAAGAGATACAAAGAGCACTGAGACATCCCCCTGTGACTCACCTCAGGGCTGCACCTTCAGCTCTTTTAGCTCAGCTCTCCAGTGACCTCTACAATTAAATCAAGACTTCAGCTTCCTCTGGGTTTACGTGGATTTGCAGAATGTGATATGGAAATTTTCCTGCAGCAAGTCCACTTATCACTCCAATTTTAGCTAACTGCAGTGTAGATCTTGTTATTCATAGCCAGAGGCCTGAGTACATTTCTAGGTTGACTTCTCATGTCTTCGTAAGGGCAGAATGTGGGCTGTGGTGTTCAGATTTCACAAAGAATTGCTGTGGGAACTGGCTTGCACCCTCATAGCACAACTCAGGGAGTTTGAAAAGTCAAAGGAGGATCTCATGAGAAGGAGTTGATATGGCCACGCTTCCTGTCGAGCCCCACTGAGATCCTGAGGAAGATAGTACATCTCAATGATGCATGCTGAGAGAAAGCAAACAGAGCTCTACCACTGAGTACACTCCGTGTCTGATACAGCCTTCCTACTGCTTCAGGGTTTACTAGGGCTAATCGGACTTGATAACAAAATAATTCAGAGCAAGAAAATGAATGCATTTGGGGTTTTTATAGATTAACATTAGGATCTGTGCTCACTACATTATTCATTTTGACTAGGTCCAGTCCTTTCTAACGACATTTCAACACTGCTTTCATGCTATGTGCAAATGCAATTTGTATGTACCATAATAAACATATTCATATGTATGTAACTGTATATATCTCCAGATATGTATCTCCACATATGCTGTAACGTTGCAAAACCATTTCTAATACATCACAGAACCATTTGGAAATTGTATTCATCCCCAGATTTTAATGACTTACATAAACTGTAACTAGTCATTGATTTCTACAAAGATCATTTCTGAGCTGATTTAAAAATTCTTGAGCATAATTTGTATATATACCATGGGTGATAGAGGGTTGTTTGGGGTGAGGGAGGAAATATATGCCTAATTCAATTGGATTTGCAAAAGTATAGTTTTAACATGACAAAGAAACATACTCTCCTTGATCTAACAGCAGGTTTAAAGCTTGGTTTGTTGTCTTCTGATATGATAAATGAAGTACAGGTCAGTGGGAGTAGGTGTTTTCTGCTTCCTATATATGGAAAGCACACTTGCTTCTTATTAATGTAACTCACAAACATGGGAGATCTGATATAGAATAAGGGTCCATGTTATTTTCACAACTTTTCATAAAACCATGACAAAACCTTAACTTACAATATACACAATTTTAAATATTTTAATGTCAAAATGTAAAGGCTAATATAAATTTTACCAGTACTGGGGGGGATAGCACAACTTTTTCCTTTTTACAGTACTGTAAAAATACAAATATTTTTTTGTTCTGTACAGCTCTTAATACATGCTTTGATTGAATTTGTCTCCTTTGTGGAATTAATCTTGAGATGGTCATATTTGAGAAGGTGGGAGTTCTCACTGAGTTCAGCAAGTTCCAACAGTTTCTGAAGTTGGGTCTAAGAATCCAGTATATCAGAACATGTGGGAGGTTCACTGCAATCCTTGACAATGATTTAATGTTCTAGTAAAATCATTCAAGACTGAGTGAGGGAAGGAGAATACTATTTCCAGTACATTGATAGGAAATCTTCAGTTTCAAACTGTAGGTAGATAAAAACCACAGCTGAAGGATACTCTGACAAGTAAAAATAGTTCAATTTTCTCACTTTGCGCAAAACACATAGAGCACAAGTATATTTTAGAATGGAAACCACTACATTTTGTTGTGACAGTACAACATTTTTGCCCTTCATCTTTTCTTTTAGGCAACATCAAAAGTCATGTACAGTCTTTCATTTCAGAAAACCTTCATCTCATGAGGAAACTTAATGCCAAAAGTTTTAGGATAATAGGTTAATGCTCAGTGGCTCTAAAAACCTAAAAACTTACCTTTTTTTTTTTTTTTTAACTGTGTCTTTGTGTTTTCTGACTTGATTATTAACAGAATAAAATATGCATTTTTAGGTCTGGTAAGGATCTCTTTCCATAATGCTCTTTTGTCTGTATAACAATAATAAAAGCTTTATTGGCACCTATTTCACATGACCTCCGTAATTCTCTTGTGGCTGACCCTAACCAGTACCAACAAAACCATGCATTCTTACACCGTACATAGAAAGAAAAAAAAAAAAAAAAGATTTTATAGTGAAATCAGTTACAAAGATCTTTCTGGAAAAGTCACTTTTGAACAATTGTTAGCCCCTTTCAATAGGGAATACTCTTTATATATATATATATATTTCTTTTAGGATATCACATGATGTTGATGGTCTATTTTCTTCTAAGTTCCAGTCATTCAATTAATAAATATTTCTGAATTTTAACACATAGGAATACATATTGCCTCAAATCATTCTCAAACTTTTTTTCTTCATTTATTTATTCACCTACCCAGGGACGTTCCCCTCTCTGATCATTTATCATGGATTAAGATTTCCTTCACTTAGAAAGGAAGCAGTACTAAAACCATGAGATTCGTGCTCCCAATGGCATTTCATCAGTACCGAACACTTAACAGGCAAGAGTGAGAGTCAGGACATGAGACGGACTGGAAGTTTCCACGCAGAGCACTTAGTGACTCTCTGTGAATAATGAATACATTCCTGTGAGTCAGTGCGAGTTATGCAGTGGTCTTGAAATAGGAAAAGTTCTCCTCCCGTGTCATTGTCAGTGAAGAAATCAGCAAAAGGCTGGTTTATAGAGTTAAAAATTCCGTGGAAAAGAACGTATCTATCATTTATCCCACCCTTAAGTGTGCTTTTCGTTAAGAAAGGAAACTCACAATGTGTTACTGAACTTAAGTGCTGTTTAATCCACATTTGAGCTTTTTTTGAGCTCTCAGGTCAAAAATATAGGCTATAGCTGTATTTCCTACAGTTAGGAACCCCCTCAGAGTTTCAGCAAGGCAGGATCGGGGCTCCCCGCACAGCCTGGGGCGAAGTCTGGTCCTCATCCTGCCACCCAAAATTGGATGCCTTAGTGAGATGCCCTCAGGATCCTCACCTCGACGGAGCGGGGCCGCGGGGGCATCCGTAGCAACCGCAGCTCTCTTCTCGTCCCCCGCGGCACAGGGGACTTGAGCCCCGTCCCTAAAGTCCTGCTCCGCAGATTCTATTTCTGAGGGACAGCACAGCCAGAGCTGCACCACCGGGGAGGAGGAAATTATTACACAGAGGCCGGGGAACTGGTTTCAGGACGATCGTTTGTTTTGTTTCAGACTTATTTTAAAGGGAGATATCCAAACGTTTCCTCCTCTTCTACTTACTTAAGGGACCACAGAGCACGGAAAAAAAAAAAAACATGCTTCCGAGTACTTCTCGTAGCACTGTTAGCTGTTTACTGGGGATGTGCAAAGGGTCTTCTATTTGCTTTATTTTTATAGCTAAAGCGAACCTGCCTGAAAAACAATAAAAATAAATAAATAAAATAAAAGTATATATGCATGTATCTATATCAACCAGAGGCAGATGCTGGCCCAGGACCCTTCCCCGCAGCGCTGCCTTCGGGGCTGTCAGGAGAACGGTGGGAACGGAGCGTTTCTGCTCGTACGGAGGACGGAGAGCCCTTTCCCACTCTCACTCCCATCACTGCTCTCCTTCAAAGCTCCGGACTCCAAACCCATGGCTCTCCCCTAAAAGCGGAGCAGAAGTTAGGGAGCGAGCGCTCAAGGCTGCCTTTCATTTCACTTTTATTTCATGACGCATCGAGGCAGTGCTGGTGGGGGGGAGAGTAAGGGAAGACATCAAACACGGGCAGGGTAATTGCATTTACATTGCAGCGCAGCTGCATCCGTGCAGCATCTCCGTGCTGGAGATGTCGCTTGCGGCACATATTCGCACCGTTTTCTGCCCCAAATGCCGCTCTTCGTCCTCCGGTTCCTCTCGGAGCCCGAGCCCCTGCTCCTCCCATCCCCCCTCTTTGCGTTGAGCGAAGGCTCAGGTTCCCTCGGAGGCAGGGAAGGGACGGAAAGGGGTGGCCCTGAGAGGTTGTCACCTGCCGGCACCCCACCCAGTGACAGGCTGCAGACCAGGACGGAGATATTCAGCGGGACGGCCCCGGCAGTCCACAGCTCCAGGACACACGGGAGAAAAATGTAGGCCTGCAAAATAAAGAAAAATAGTTTATCGTGCGCAGCGACAGGAGAAAGGGGGACTTGGGAAAGGAGACGGACGGGTCCCGTTGTCGCCCCGCGGAGGGAAGCCGAGACACAAGGGACACACCCGTCCGCGGTAACCGGGACCGTACCGGGAGAAGTGTGGGGCTTCTGTGGGGCTTCACCTCCGAGTGTCCTTCTGGAAATAAGTGCTGAAAATCTCTGAGTGCTTTTCCTGTGCTCTGAACAGAGCTCTGCCAGTGGGTGCACCTTCTTCTCATACTTGCTATCATAGTAAGCACAAAGAGTATCAACAAAAAGTGACAGCGGTCGTGTTGCTACAGCTATGCCAAAGGTACGTAAACACAAGCAAGCTTAAAAGATGCTTCATACTCACAGACATGTCTGTGCAAGTGCTGTAATTGCAGATATAGAACTGTACACGTACTGAGTTCGTGCTTCAAGGGTATATCAGTATACCTGTCTCCACAAACACAGGTCAGGGTTATGGCACACCAGATTGTCTTACAGAAAAAAAGAAGAAAACAAGAGTGAGTTTATTCTTACTGATTTTATTACAGTATTTCCAAATGAAAAGCAAGCAATATTACGTTGGTTACATGACTACACTGTAGGAACACACTATAAAATATGGACACAAGCTACATGCATATTGTTTGCACATTGGATATAAAATATATAGGAGAAACCAGTATCCGCATTCTTCTCCTTATTCTGGATAACACTCATATATTTTCTTAGTCTGCCACTGAAACAGAGCAGACAGTTTATAGATTCACAATATATATTGGTCAGACTTGTAATTCCTATATAGTAAAGTATGGGGAGAGCGTAAAGGTGATGTCCGCAAGCAGCACTCCTGTGCAACAAGTGACCAACGTGCTCTTGCCTGATTTTGCTTCTAGGTCTGTAACCAGGTAGGACAGAAATCTGAACATGCCACTGTATGCTGCTGCACTTCCAGAGCTCAGTTCAGAGCTCTGATTGCATTTTATTGGAATCTTCGGAATATGAAATCGTTGTCTTTTTTTTCTTTCCTTCTTTTTCTCCCTCTCTCTTCCTCTCCTTCTCCCTCTCCCCTCCTTCTGTCTCTTTTCCTTATTTCCCAGGATAGGCCTTGACTTCAGAGCTCCCCCACTGCCCCCCAGGAGGGGATCAGGCCACTCCCAGATGCCCCCATACCCAAATAACAGCGTGGAGACAGGTGGGACTGGGCCGGGGGTGCTCTGGAACTGCCCCCAAGTGGGCACTGCCTCTTAGCTAAACTTGGGCCCACAACCCCAGCAGAAGCAGAAGGCAGCGATGTGAATGAGGGGTGTTCAGGGCATCGGTGTACTCACCCCACCCTCAGTCCCTGATGTGCTCTCAGGGTCGACAGACGTGTCCTGTGCATTCTTGGGGAAAAAAAAAGGCAGAGGGTCAACGTTCTGCCCTGCTCTGCGGTTTGCTGGGGATCCCTACACCATCCGGAATGCTAGGAAGAAGGAAACAGAGGAGAGACTTAGGGCTTTCCATTGATGCGGTAACGACAATTAAAAAGCCATAACGTGCAGTGATTTGGGCAGGAACGGTGGGCTCACAGTGGTCAGCATCTTCGGCAGGGGAGCACGGGAAGCAAGGAAGCGTGGCTGTGCCACTGCACGAAGTCATGTCAATACCTAGAGCTGTTACGTATACACACACATGCGTACAGGGAGCACATAAATAAATAAACATGTACATATAGGTAATAAATATACACATACTCATAGAACAAATATTATATATACACACACAGAGAAAGGAATAGGTTTAACAGCACTCACCGTGCTATGATAAACACCCAGGCGTCCTCGGGAGACCTCGCAGACAAAGGTCCCCCTCCCCCCGATGCTTCCAGTGCTCGGCCTCGGTGCTCTCTGGGGCAGAACTCCCCACGCCCCCTCCCCAGTCCCCACAGCCCCTCCGGGTGATGGCTGTAGGTCCAGGCTGGGGAGGGCGCGTCTCCTTCATCTCCGCCATCCATCTCCGCAGACATGAAAGCTCCGTGGCTGCCGCTCTCGGAGGCCGGGGGGGAGTGGGGGGAGGTTGATTATTATTAATGATATTAATATAACCTCGATGTTAGCCGAGCCCATTGGCTTGTCGTGCTGCCCGCTCAGACCTCTGCAACCAATGGCAAGGACCAGACGAGCAGTGGTCATGCCCCTCCAACCCCCCCACGGCTGCTGCCCGTGTGCCGGGGCCGGCACCGCCGCTCCCCCCGCTCCGGGATTTGCTCCCTAATTGACCTAAATAAGGAGCTCGTGAGTGGCAGCCCCGGGGCGGTGCGCACACGCACACACGGACACACGCACACACACACACACACAGCAGCGCCCGACCCCGGCCCCGCTCAGCCATCGCCCTGCGCTTCCCCTGCGGAAATCCCATTTGCCGCCGCGCTCCTCCAATCGCAGGATTCCCCCCTCTCGTGTACAGCGTTTAACTCGCATGACATTTTTATTTCGTTATTATCGTTTTCGCGCAGAATCTGGCGCCTCCGATGGGTTGTCGGGTTGCTTTTTTTTTTTTTTTTTTTTTTTTCTTTCTTCCCCATTCCCTTCCCTTCCTCCTCCTCCCCCCTCCCCTCCTAGCTTGCAGGAAATGATGGCAAACCGCGATCTGAAATGATTACTCCGGAAAAAAACCCTTTTATACCAGGAGAGCATCCACGGGGCTAAGTAGAGGCAGGAGGCGGCCGCGGGGCAGCGGGGAGCCGAGGAACCATCCTCCGGCGGAGCCGGGACCTCCCCCCCCCCCCCCCCACACGTCCTGCAGCTTTTTTACCGACAATGCCGGACGAAGCGACGGAAAACGCCGGTTCGACATCAGCCCGAGTCTCGTCCTTTTTCATCGAGGACCTGCTGGGCACCGAGGGCGGCGGAGGGGCGCGGAGGGCGGCGGCGGGAGGAGGAGGTGGGCGCGGAGCTCCGCGCTGCGGCCCCCACTCCCCGCTGCGCATCGGAGCCGCGGGCTGCCCGCTCCGCGACGCCGCCGTCGGTTGGTACCGCCGAGCTTTCCTGGGCTGCGCCAGCCCCGACAGTAAGTTGCCTTTCCCTCCGGGGTCCTGAAGGAGGTGGGGGGTGGTGCTGTCCCCTCCTCAGGGGGTCCGGTCCCGTCGCGGCCCCGAGTGGGGAGGGAGAGTGGTGATGCCCGTCGCAGCCCTCACCCCGCTTCTGTTCGGAGATTTAGGTTGCCTACATTTCCGGAAATGCTCTCAGGGTGTTTGGACACCTGGAGAGCCTCCGCCCCGCCTGCTGCTAGCCCCGAAATGTCAACAGCGGGGGCTGTTCTTTCTCTTGGGCATTTTGCCTTTATTTATTCCTATCCTCTTTTTCTTCCTTTTTCCTGCTTTACGCTTCCCAGTCACCGCGAAAGCCGGGAACACCGTCCCTGTAGAAGAGTTCGGAAGCAGCCCTCTATAGCACCGGCCCTATTAGCACCGGCCCTATGGCACCGACCCCATAGCACCGTCCTCTCGGTGCAGCCGAGGCCCCGCAGCCCCTTCCCCGCCACTCTCCGCTCACTGCGGGGCTCAGCAGGGAGAGGCTTCTCCTCCCACCCGGGCTCCGGGGCACAAATTAACATCTGAAAAAGTTTACTGGCTGCGATCAGCGGTTATTTTTATCCTGATAGAAAAAATATTGTCCCTCGGAGCATCCCTTTGATTCTGTGCGAGGCTATAGGGTTCGCACGCTTACCCAGTACGGAGTAGAGGCGTGATTTATAATCCAGAGGTCTCCTTTTTGCAGGGATGGGTTTATTAATATTTTTAATTTCTCTCTGAAGTACATCTAGAAAGAGAAAATGACCACCAAAACAACTGCTCGGTTTTCCTCGCTTCTTTTTCTTTCTGCCTTCTATACATTTTAGGATTTTTTTTTTCCCCTTTAGAACTCCAATTGGAAAACACACTGTAGGCAACCACGGAGGCATACTGGAGGCAATGTCCCGATATTAGAGCAGCTGATCCCATCGATGTGGTTTGGGCAGCTGAGAATAACATGAAGTGAAAGCATTTGTTTCCCCCCTCTCTTCGTACACATACACTCACTGATATACTTACCCCAGCTGCACACATCGCAACATACTTACATATGTTCTTTTAAATATATGCGTACATATGTGTGTAAATGAACTGGTATACGTGTGTGTGTGTGTGTGTGTATATATGTGAGTGCATAAATGTGCAAGCACATATGCGCATATATAGGTATGTATACTGATATGAATATGTACTTGTGTATATAAATAGACATGTATAGGATGTATGCATGTGTACACAAAACATATAAAAGCGTACAGATGTTATATACATGTGTACGTAAGTATATATGGATATTATGTACATACATACATACGAATATAGCTATATACGTGTGCACATAGGCGTATACCCACACATGTACTTATACCAGTATGCACTTTCACATGTATATACATGACATATATGTTATGTATTTACCTCCCAGTATGAGCGCGTGTGTACGAACTCACCGCTATCAGGGCATCCTTAACAGCGCACGGAGCACTAGCAGCGGACCCGAGCTCGCTGTCCCCGCACCGCGTTGTTTCCCCTCCCGGTGCCCAGGCGGGGGGATCCGCTTCCCGGACCCCCCCCTCCAACCCCATCGCTGTGCCTCTCTCCACAGCCAGTGATCGGGACTCGCCGGAGCTGCCCGAGGACACGGAGCGGGCGGGCGGCGGCGGGCGGGCGGTTGTGCGGGGCCCCGCGGGCGGGCGGCCGAGCTCCGGAGGCCGCGAGGAAGAGGAGGAACGCGGCGAGGAAGCGGGAGAAGCTGAGCAGCGAGCAGCCGGCCGCAAGAAGAAGACGCGCACGGTGTTCAGCCGCAGCCAGGTCTTCCAGCTGGAGTCCACTTTCGACGTGAAGCGCTACCTGAGCAGTTCGGAGCGAGCCGGCCTGGCCGCCTCGCTGCATCTCACCGAGACGCAGGTGAAGATCTGGTTCCAGAACCGCCGCAACAAGTGGAAGAGGCAGCTCGCCGCCGACCTGGAGGCGGCCAACCTCTCCCACGCCGCTCAAAGGATTGTGCGGGTCCCCATTTTGTACCACGAGAACTCGCCGGCCAGCGCCTTGGGTTTCAGCCTGCCCCACATGTCCCCCCCCCTTGGTGGGCTTCTCCGGCGGCGTCAGCTATCCCCTGGGCACCTTCCCCACCGCCTCCCTCCCCTTCCTCCGCTCGCAGATGACGGGACTCGTCTGAGAGCCCACCTGTGCCGGGACCGCTGCCCCGAGCCCCCTCCTTTGGCTTCCAGCTTCACCCTCGGACCTTTTCTTTCCACTTTCACCATTCTCCGCTTTTCGACTTTTATTATTATTATTATTTTATTTTTATTATTTTTTTTTTAAGAGAAAAACGTGCAATAAACTTATCGCCGGGGTTAAGGCGGAGCGGCGAGCGGCAGCCGGACGGAACCCAGAGGAGCGCGGCTATGAGCCGGGGGTCGTTCAACGGCCCCCCCCCCACCACCACCCTCCCATTCCCCCAACCGCCACGCAGCCAAAGAAAACCCGGCCTCGGCCCCGCGCTGACGCGGAGCGGCGTTTTCCCAGGGGCCGCAGCCCCCCAAGCTCCCCTCCGAGCGTGAGACGAATGTACGGCAGCACCAGGCTTGGGGGCTCTTCCCGGCCCCGTCACTCCCCCCCCCCCCCCCACCAACGGACGGTGAAACCTCGGGGTCCCCCACCGCGACCTCGGGACCCCTTTCCCCCTTGCTCTGCACAGGGCCCGGCGGACTCCCTCCTCCAGCAGCTCCTCCAAGGGCGCTTTGTTTCAGGCCTCTTAATTGGTACAGATTGTTTGGGTTTTTTTCGCCCTCCCCATTGTTACTCATTTTCATCCGATCGATACCCTCGAGCATGTGCGGTTCCCCCCCTCCCCTCTCCCTCCCCCCCCCCCTCAGGTCCTTTTTTGGTTCGAAGCAACACGAAGGCAAATTGTCCGAGGGAATGTCGCTCCGCCGAAGTCAGAGCTGTGAGGATTTGTTTTCTTTGGTTTCGGTTTGTTTCCCTGATGAAGCAGCCTCTGAAATAAGCTGTGGGGAAAAAAATAATAAAGAAAAAAAAAAGAAGGAAAAAAAATAAGAAAAAAGAATTAAGAAAATCAAAAGGACTATACTGTGTTTTAATAGCTGGGTTTGCCTCTTGTTAGGGTCTCCTGAGGAGGCTGAGGAAAACGCACCTCCACTTTCCCATCTCTTATGGGCTCGGTTTGTTTAACTGATTAATAGTTCGCACTGGCAATTAAAAAAAGGAAAGAAGGAATTCAGACGGCGGCAGACCGGGGAGCTGTACGGCTAGTTATGCAAGCTGGACTGTAATGTGATATTATATGAAGTATTATGCATGCCAAGCTTTTTTTTTTTTTTTTTTTTTTTTTTTTTCCCTTTAATAACTGTTTTGTTTTCCCCTCTCTCTCCTCTGCTAAAATGAGTTTCGGATCCTTTACTGTTTCCAAAAGTTGGGTTTTTTTTTTCTTTTTTTCTTTATCCTGAATGTTAAGAGAAAAATGACCTTGTAATATTCAGCCTTGACGGAAGGTCGGGCGTCTATTCCGCGTTTTAGGGCACGATCAGTCTTAATATAAGCGGGCAACACTCGGGGTCCCCGTAGGAGCAGCCGGGTCCGGGCTCTGTTAGGGACTGTGCGTGCGGACCGGTCCCTAGAGGAGGAAGGGAGATCCGATTCTCACTGTTCCCTCCGCTTTGCATTATACTGGGGGCGATCTCACGCTTTCTTGTTGTGAAATCGATCGGCGGAGCTTCGGCTTTGATACGAAACCCTAGAAGGGTCGGGGGCGGATTACAACCTCTCCACGGCTACTTTTTTTTTTCTTTTTTTTTTCTCCTTTTTGGCTTGTAACACGGCTCTGGACATCAGCACTGTTGAAGGAGGGACGCCAAAAGCCTCAAAACCACTCGAGAATGAAAACAAATGTAATAAAAGTTAAAGCGTACTGCGGATTCCTGCAGGGATGCTCGCTCCGACTGGAGCCCCGTTTTGGGGAGCTGTTTCTCCACCGCTCCGAAATCCTTCGTCTCACTCCAGGAGAGCTTCGCCACGCCGTTTTCTTTGCATATCTGTGAAACACTTGGGGAGAAAAGTCCCCAGAGCGGTGATCTGACCGCGAGGAGCGGAGGAGGACTGGCGAGGCAGCGCCTAGGGGACTTCAGCCTTTTGGAGGTGACTTTGGACGACGTTCCTTCCTCTGGGCTCAACATTTTTGGGTTCGGTGCCGCTCGGAGCCCGGATCGCCTGGAGGACAGTGCGTCCGCCCCGTCGGACTCAGCTCCAGCCGGGGTAGAACGGGACTCCCCGAGCTCCTATCAGAGCAGATTGTAACCCAGCGCTCAACGTAACACGTCCTCCGCTCTCCACATGCCTTTTTCTTTGGAGTAACATATGAGATTATTATACTTCTGATTCTACTAAATATATTTTTTTTTCCTTGAAGTTAAGGGACTGGCAGGGCTTCATGATCAATCGGATTTTTAAACTGTGTTTCGACATTAGTTTGTTTGTTTTTTTTTTTTTTAAAGACGTGCTGATTATATCAATAAACAGATTTTTTTTTCATACACTGTATTTGTAACTTATGATCGTAGTAAGATATTAAAAGGTGCGTAGACGTGAATTCGTCTAAAAACAAAGTGCTTACTTATGCCTTATTCTGTACGCGCAGGAAGCGCTTTAGAGTGGATTATTAAAAGTGTATACTGAAAGTGGGGACATAGAGACCTCAGGATTCTCGTAGATTTTTAATGACTCTTCACTGCACTGATGGCACGAATATTCTGCAGGATGTAGACAAACAACTCTCTTTAATCGTAAACTGGCCACATTAAGCAGGCCAAAAGTAAATAAATAAATAAATAAAGAGCTCACCCCCAAAATGACAGCAACGGATTCTCCGCAGTTTTCTTCCCGAATATCTTTATTAAATAAATCGAAGAAGTAGGAGCCGCGCCTTGTGCTTCTGCAAACAGAACGGTCTAAGAAATGTCTTGGTGGACTTTACAGCTCAAAGCAGTTTCGCAAAGGCTGTTTGCGACATATACAGACATACGTTGCTGCATTATAGATCAAAGCAACCTCAGAATAGCTTCAAAATAAATCCAGTTATACTACAGCTGTAATATTATTATGCAGCATAAATCCTTGTCTGTTGACATTTACTTAATGAATGTTACTACAACAGCTTAGCTAGATGGCACTCCAGAGGCGAGGCGGGGGAGAACCTTGCCAGGCTGTTCACAAAGTTATCTTGTGTTTATTGGGAGCTAATAGAAATAATTAGCGGAAAGGCGGCCTTTTCAGCATTCTTTTTTTTTTAAGCAGACCAAAAGAGTATCAGCACATGGTAGGAAGCGACCCTCTGAAATAAACTAGTTTAGCCGCTGTAAGATGCTGTTATTAATTACACTTCAAATGAAAGTGATCGATAAGCTGGAAAGCACCTTGTTACATGGCTGCCCTGCAAATGGTACATTGCTCACCGCCTGAAGATGGTCTATAACTTTTCTCGAAGGCATGAGTCTAAAATATTCATGCAAATCAATACTTAATAAATCTCATATGTGCGCGCTGGCTCCACTGTTGAACAATATATTTAGATCGATTTTCTTTTTCTTTTATACTGCATTACCTTGGGAAAGGCTGTCTGCACCTCTGCAATGTGTCGGGCCGGGGGCGCGCACCCTGCGCTGTGCATCGATCGGGGGCCGCGCTCCCGCAGCTGCACTGCCCGGCTCCGGTGCCTCCAGCTACAGCCAGGCAATGTCACTGCTTCCCCCAACCCGAAGAGTCTAAGAGTACGGCGGAATTCTTAATGCTTCATTTAACTGTTGTGAGGTTCTCAACTTCTCTTACCGATCCTACAGTTTAATTTCTATGTATGGAAATACATGCAAAGCTGTGTGTGCCTTACGAAAATCTAGATTTGAGAAGAAATCAAAAAGCTTTTCTTTTCTTTTCTTTTCTTTTCTTTTCTTTTCTTTTCTTTTCTTTTCTTTTCTTTTCTTTTCTTTTCTTTTCTTCCTTTCCTTTCCTTTCCTTTCCTTTCCTTTCCTTTCCTTTCCTTTCCTTTCCTTTCCTTTCCTTTCCTTTCCTTTCCTTTCCTTTCCTTTCCTTTCCTTTCCTTTCCTTTCCTTCCTTTCCTTTCCTTTCCTTTCCTTTCCTTTCCTTTCCCTTTCCCTTTCCTTTCCTTTCCTTTCCTTTCCTTTCCTTTCCTTCCCTTCCCTTCCCTTCCCTTCCCTTCCCTTCCCTTCCCTTCTCCCTTCCCTTCCCTTCCCCCCTCCCTCCCTTCCCTTCCCTTCCCCCCTCCCTCCCTTCCTTCCCTCCTTCCCTCTCTTTCTCTTTTTTTTCTTTCTCTATCTTTCTCTCTCTCCTTCTCTCTTTCTCTCCTCTCTTTTCTTTCTCTTTTTCTTCCATTTCTTCTTCTCCCTCTTTTCTTATCATCATTTTCATTTGCTCTTCTTTCTCTCTTTAGCAGTCCCAGCCCACTGAACAGCCAGGTATTGCATTATTCAGAAATCCCCTCTAGGATTTCTCTGCACACCTCTTGTATCAAGTGCAGACGTTGCATAGAGGCGCTTTAGATGATTTCGAGTAGATTTAGGGGCTGACAAAAGCTTTCCAAGGGAGATGTTCTGTCCCTGGGTCACAGAAGGCTGGACCCTGGCCGTGTCCAGCACCTGGAGGTGAAGGGTCGGCTTAGACAAGCTATCCACGAAAAGCCACAATCTGCGAGACACTTGTAGCTTGTGATTTAATTTGTTTTTAATGCACTTTTTAAAAATCGGACCGTACTTCTCTCTGGGAGCCGCTGGGACCATGCTGTCAGCAGAGGGGCTGCGAGCTCCTGAGGGGATCTATTTACTGCCGTCTGCATCAGGGATAAAGCAATCCAGATCTCATAAGCCAGGTAAAGGCGGACTCTCGCATTTCTCGAAAACCTAATCAGATTTCAATTCGATGAGATTCCAGCTTCAAAGTAGTCTTTTTTATTATTATTTTATTTTTTACTTTTTATGTCTGAGCTAAAATGGAAAATACAGATCCGTAAGCTCTCCGATCTCTTGTAAAAAGCTGTCTCAGGTAAAAGGTGCCCATTCCGCTTGACTCGAGCTTCTAGAACAGGAATATATTATTAAAAGCAAAAGGTCCCCCTCTCATTGCTTCTCACTCCTTAGGCACAGTGAGAAGCAATGAGAACATCCCGGTGTCGGAAAATCTTTAACTACTTTAGGAAAATCTGTATTTAACTACCGTATTTAAACGATGTACACCTTCCCCGAGGCCTTTCGAGGCCGGGAAGTGAACTGAGATGGTGCCCTCAAAGCCGTCTCCTCTCTCCCCCCCCCCGCTCACCTCCCCCCCCCCCCCCAACACTCCCGCTGTACCCTGGGCTGCTCTCCCTATGCTGAAAATTCATATTTTCAGCTTTTTCGCAGTTCACCCGCTGCTTCCCGGCCCTCCCCCCGCACTATCGCTCCCTTAACGGGACATTTCCACCCCACCGGCCCCCGTCAGCTTGCGCAAGGCATTGCAAGACAAACGCAACGACTTCAGGCATTTGGCCAACGACCGTGTTAATGGAAGAGGAGGTTTTTCATTTTTGTAGCCTGGTGGGAAAGATCCAGCTCTCCGCCAGACGGCTGCATTAAATCTGAGTGCACTTCTAAAGTGAAACAAATATTCATGAAAAAGAGTTGCAAACCGCTCTCCCCAGAACCGCAGCTTTAAAGATTAACGCGTCCCGAAGCCTTAAGAAGCCCCGATTTCAGCTCACGGCATAACAATATTTAAGAGTCTGTCAGCATTTCTATTGTCAACTCTTTTTCAAGAGCTGCTCGCTCGCCCTCAGCAGTTTTCGTGGTGGAAACATCGCGACTGGGACTAAAAGGCCTTTTAAAATCCGGTGACAACATTCCCCTGGCTTTGCACAGGGGTGCAGGGGAGGGAAGAGCTAATGATACCTCTAATCCAGCCTGGAATAATGTAATAGGGTTTTAAGATTGTGGCAGATGCTGGGGAGCATCCAGATACTACACAGCTCTCTGAGTTCTGAAGAGCACCTGAACCGTTTGCGTTAATAGCGCATTTCTTCCACTCTCCGAAGGGTGTGCAATTGTGGGGGGGCTCGGGGTGCCCCGGCACCAAAGGGAAGGGGTTCCTCCTGCTAGGAGCTCCCTGTGGAAAAGTGCCGGTTGTTCCCCTTGTTCTTCTGCCTACCCGTTTTTGCACTTCTTAGAATTAGGGAATATCCCGAACCGAAAGGAAGCCGCAAGGACCGTCGAGTCCTACTCCTCGTGTGTCATTTCTCACTTCTCGAATGCCCGTTCCCATATCAATCCTTCTTCTCTACATTTATCTCTCTCCGCTCAGTGCCTGTTCTCTTCCTCCTCCCTCTTGATGACAGCTGACATTCAATCCTTTGTCACACTTCTGTCCTCTGCGCAAAATTTCCCTTGCACCTCTTTACTCTCCCAGATTCCAAACCCACTTCTCCTACATCGCGTCTTCCGTTCGCCCTCTCTCACATCCTACCCTCTTCACTTCTATTTACCTCTTTCTCCCTCAGCCTTCAAGCCCGCATTTCCACCCTCCTCCTCATCGCCTTTCCCTGGGCTTCGTGGATCTCCCTCCCCAAGTGAAGATGCCGAGCAGGGCACTCAGCCCTGCCTTACCCTATTCTGTTGTGCCTGAGGAACCTCATTCTCAGCCAAAAAAAAAAAAAAAAAAAAAATCCCAAATCCTTCCCTCCCCACTTCCCTCCTGCTCCCTCCTTCCAACCATCTCTCACAGCCTCCCCTTCCTCTCTCCTCCTGCACAGCTCTCCAAGCCCTCAGCCCTTTGGCTCCTTCTAGCTTCATCCCCTCCCTCTTCTTCCCCGACCCCACCTCCTTCCCTCCCTGTCCCCAGCCCTCCCTCCGCCCCGGCTGCCTCCTTCCCTCCGCCGCCACTCCTGCGGCTCGGCTCGGCGCGCCATGGTGCAGCTCGGAGGCGGTCGCGGAGCCCCACCGCCTCTCCTGGCCCCACCGTCGGCCTTCAGCATTGACAGCATCCTGCAGCCAGGCCCCCACTGCCAGGCCCGTGAGCAGGATAGGGCCCGATGCGCGCTGCCGGAGGACGAGGAGGAAGAGGATGAGGAAGAAGAAGGGCCTGCGGAACACATCAGTAAAGGCTCCAGCGACTCGGGTACGGAGCAGGCAGATCAGCACGTCCGGTGGTAGCCAGGCACCCACCCAGGGCGGAGGTTTGCTCCGGGCCTCCAAACGGGACCGCGCCCAGGAGGCTCGGATGGGGCGGGCACACGCACACCCACACCCACACCCGCAGGCTTCATTCCCCGCAGCAGTTCGAGGAAGCGAGGCTCCGTGGAAGGATATGAACCCCACTCGAACCCACCTGCTTCCAGAGGCCCCTAGCAGCCTCCTTGGCCGTCTATCCCGTTTCCCGGACCCCGCTCCGGCTCACAGTGGCAGAGATATTCTTTAGATGCTTACTACGAGCTCCTCTCCCTCCTCCCCAAGGGTGCTCCCCACGGAGGATGGAAGTGGGGGGCAGTGGGCGGTCCCCTGCCCCTCTCCCCGGCCGCGGGTGCGTGCATGCGGGGCGGCGGAGGCGGGGTGGGTAGCTGATGCTGTGCTTTGCCGTTGCAGGCAGTGAGCGGCTGCGGGAGGAAGGGCCGAGCCGTATGGATGCCGAAGCCAAAGGCGCGGTTTCTCCGCTCTCCGCGGAGAGGTTCCGCGGATGCCGGCAGCCATCGCCGCGGGATTCTGGCGGCTGCAGCAGGGAGAGCGGCAGGTGCTCGGCGGCGGGAGGCAAGAAGAAGACGCGGACCATCTTCTCCAAGAGCCAGGTCTTCCAGCTGGAGTCCACTTTCGACGTCAAGCGTTACCTGAGCAGCGCCGAGAGAGCCGGCCTGGCCGCCGCGCTTCACCTCACCGAGACGCAGGTGAAGATCTGGTTCCAGAACCGCCGCAACAAGCTCAAGAGACAGCTGTCGGCTGAGCCCGAGGGCCCGGGCCAAGTGGAGCCGTCGGGGGAGCCCCCGCCGCCTCCTGCCGCCTCTTTCTCCTTCCCGGCCCTATACAAGGACAGCGCCCTGCTCAGCCGCTGCCTGCTGCCGCTCCCCTTCCCTCTGCTCTACCCGGGCAGCACCATCCCCTACCTCTGCCTTCCCGGCCCGGTCAAGCACTTCACCCTGCTGGACGGGGACGTATAGCCTCTCTCCCCGGCCCCCGCCCCGTATTTTGCTGGGGGCTGATGGTCCCTGTTGGCCCCGGCCAACACGAGTCCGTGTGCTGCGGTGTTAGAACTCCAACAGGCGCTGCCCCCTGCACCGGACGGAGGAGATAACGGAGCCGCCAAAGAAACCGCGATACCCTGTGTCTCCCTCCCTTCCGCGACTGTGGTTTAGAAAAGACGATATTCTGCCTCAGTCCATGGGAGAGGTGTCATCGCGGCGGTCCCCGCGCCGTGCCACCACCCGAGAGCGTTCGGTACAGCCCCATCCATGCCATACGCTCCTCTGTCTCATATCCTCCGCCCTTAGTACCCCTCCATCTCCCCATCTCTGACATTATCAAAATGCAGACACCTCTCTAAATCTCTGTAGCTTCTCTGAATTTTTCCCTCGAACCGAGCAAGCCCTCTCTCACACCTCTTTGTGCTAACCGGTTCCCAAATAGGGGCCCGCCTGATATTTTGCACACAGGTTGATCACGCTCCTTGTGCTAACCCCGCCCCCGATAGCTCGGAGGATATCCGCTACCCTACGGTAAAAAAGTGCTTTCTTCGTTTTTTTTATACCCCCCTAAAAAATTGCGGTTGCATTTCTCTTCTTTTGGTTTCGGAGTTCACACGCTTTATATTACGAACTGGGAAATAAAACTTTTGTATCAGAAACCCGAGCTGCATGCCTGTTCCGTATAGCCGCTCCTGGGCAGTGTCCAAAGAAAAGACGTTTCCTAGAGTCCACCCACTTGTTTTTGTTTTAAAAATAAAGGTTGAACGTGCAATCGTGATACGGCGAAATTCGCTAGCGCGTGCTAAAATGGGTGACTTTTTGAGTTTACCAGAGGGGAAAAAAGTAATTAAAAAAAAAAAAAAAAAGAAAGAGAAAAGTAAAAGGAAACGAAAGTGGTATTTGGGCTTGATAAACATTGATTTTCCTTCCTTTCCCCACTCTCCTTGCACATTGCAATGGCCAGCTAGCGCGGGTGCGCACCGAGCCGCTATGCGGCGAAATCCCACGGCTCAAGGCCGCCTTAGAGATTCCCTTCCCGGGAGGGGCTGTGGCCAGGTGCCATGCAGGGGATAGCTGTGCTTATGCAGCCCTTGTGCCGACATCTCTGGAGCAGCTCCTTCGCAAACCCGGGGTGAAATTTCCTCCTGTCTGTAATCATCTGCGCGCCTTGGTTGATCTGTCCTCCCTCTTTTTAATTAGTCTCGAATTCAGGGTCAAGTATAAGGAGGTGTATCGGTGTATTCGGGGTCAAGTATCTCAGGGTGCTCCTGCTCTAGGAAAAATACAAACCAACCAAACAAAGAAGAATCCCAAAACGAACGATCGAGGCTGTTACAAGGACAGCAACGAGGTGGATACGCGAGGTGCAAACGGGCATGGGAGCTGCCAGGTGCGCAGCACAGCTCGGATTTGGGCAAAGTACAGCTCTCAGGTTCGGGTCTCCTCTTTTTTGCTCAGAGAGTTTAAAGTTGGTTAAAACCATGGGAGATCTCCTGAGTCTGCGAGTTAATCCGTAGCAAGAAAACTTTTGGAGACGTAGTTAAACTATTTCCAAGGGAGATGCGGTATGGCTCACGTGTGCCTATTTTTCTCCCTTTATTTTATTTTAGTAGTTGATGGTCCATATTGGAGCCGACCTCTGGTTGTTATTTCTAATGTTTCCAATGCCGGCCGGTACATGGTTACTTGCTTACTGCCCCGATATCGATCTATTCCGATAGAGACAAAATCCGTAGCAATGGCAGTTTCATCAGATGAAGCACCTAAGCACTAAGTTCTCTTTATTTTTCTAACATGGAACTAAAGTTTGGTCAAATAAACTATTTTTTCCTCAGAACTTCAGCCTCAGATGTGTCTATGAAAAAATATAATGATGTAAAATTATCCTTTCGACAACTACTTTATTTTTCACCGTATTTATCAGATAATTTTTTCCCCACTCTTCTACTTAATTTGCCTCCGTTTGAGTTTCTCAGGCGGCTGAAAGAAAACACAGTCCCAAAACGTGGAACCAGTAACAAAAGCGTAGTTCCAGTGCCTAACCCGACTTCACACTCTGCTGTATACTTAAGATAAGAAGTTAATAGTGCCATTAGCAGGTTCTTGCAGCACCTGGTGAGAAAGTAAATAAACACCCCTAAACAGTCATGCCTTACAGGACAGCCTTGATAGTGTTGTGATCACTGGCCAAAACCATTAACCGTACTATTGCTACCGACTTTAACATGTCCAGTAGCAAGCTGGTTTTCTTCCCTGGGACGATGCCAAGTTTACGATGTATCGGGATTGCCAGCTGAGCAGTCAGTTCGGATCCCACCGAATACTACTGAATTTTAGACTTAAGAACACGTGTATACATAATTATAAATTGCTCCTTACTGAACCAAGAAATTGTTCCTGGCTACCATGCAGCAGGAGATTAGTACTAGCTCATCAATTAATAGAATACTTATAAAACCCAAACGCAGAAAATTTAATCAAACATCAGGCAGTACACACGAATGTTGAGAGCCTGCCCTCAAATACTAAACTAAATAGAAGAAAATAATATAAGCCTTCCAAACTAAGGACAGTAAAAAAAAACCCATAACCATTCTCAGGAGGAAAATATACCTGAAAAGCCATTGGATTCATACCTAACTGCATTATTTGTGAAACAGAGCAATATAATGGTTGAAAAATCACGGCACCTCTCTTGCTTCCATCTCTTTGTAGAAATCCCTGTTCCTACCCAGCCTGGTACTCACCCTCACAAGGTGAGGGAAAGTGCCCTACAGCTCACAGATGAAAAAGTTATTCATAACTGCCAGGGGTTCTTGCCAGGGGTTGATCTAGAGTACAGAAAACTCTCCTGCTTCTCCTCTGCTTTTGAATCTTCCTACAATTAATCAAATTTAAGGAAAGTAAGAATTAATCACCACATCACATTGGAGAATCTTCTGATTTTTCTGTATCCTACAGGAGATTTGTGAGGCTATGGATAATATTTGTATATATAAATGCACACACTCCGGATAGATAGAATCACAGTCTCAGTTTTACTGTTGAATTCATTTTCAGGTAGGAAAACTAGCCTACTTAGTATGATACATCTGATACCTGATCATTTATAGAATATACAGAAGAGGCAGAACATTATTCTCTGAAAGTATGGCAGACAAAAAAACATTAGTTATGAAGATGCGGTAAAAATTCTTCCCATGCACCTTACATGGAGTGGAAGTCCAATTGCATTTTTTCTTGAAAAGCTTTGCCCCTGTATGTATGTGGTGGGCTGACTGCAGATTAAAGTTAGGTTGGATTCTGTTTTCCCCTACATATGCATAACTAGAAGGCACAGATATGACCTCTGGAGTATGTCGGACTTAGAGCTGAATTTTCCAGATTGAGTCCTCAAAATATTTTCCTATGTTAAGTACATGAGGTAGTTATATCTTCATAGATATGATGTGAAATAGGAACTATATTAAAAAGAAAAAAAGGTATGAATTGTATGGAGAGGCTTGAAAAATGGTGAAACTCATTGATCCATGCATCTTCATTTCCCTCAATACTAATGTTAAACACACTTTTATACTGTGTGATGTGAATGTTGACCAGTTCATCTGTCACATCAAAGTAAAGATCATAAAAAATATTGCTTAGAATAAAAATCCAGGAACTGTCTATTTCTAAAAATAAATGAATAAAAAGTTTAGTGTCAGGAATATGTATTTTGGGCCCCACTCATTGCTGTACTATCTAGGGAAATTTTTTGCCCCTAGAAGCAGGAAACCTTTTGTTCCAAAGAATAATTCAGAGCTGGAAAAAATAGAGTGTTCTGGCATGGGAAATGGCAATTGTAGCATAATCAGCTCATGGGGGGATCATCACGCTTTGCTTCTTCTCTGTTCACAACAAATCAATTACATCAGTGCTGGTCTTAATATAAAATCCAACAGATATCAGAAAACATTACCAGAAATTCTGTGAAAAAGGAAAATCCAGTGTGAAATAGCACAAAAATCGGAATCAGTGTGTGTGTGTTTGAGGACAAATGCAGTGGTAGAACTTTGAGTGAAGCACTCACTGTACACACCCATGTCTGGATCGCAGTTCTCTGCAGTCTGCTGGGGTCATGCATGTCCTTTGGGACAGTGAGGCTGAATTGATCTGGTTGGGGCAGAAGCCATCTTTGTCCACTCAAACTTGTCGTGAGATATTTGTGAATTGTTAGGAACAAATGATGTTTTTTAAGCAGCAAATACTTTCCTACAATTTTGAGGCTTTCATTACTTCAGTCAGAAGGGCGTAGTTCATAAAGGACGTACCCATATGAAATGATAACTGGGAAGTTCTTATTCATATTCATTTTTCTATCTTGTATTTAAGTTATTAAATCAACATTCCTCTTTTCAAGTAGGGATGACATAACAAGTGATGATAAACTTTTGACTGGATGAGTTTCCAGCCTGGCTCTTCTCCACAGATCTGCCAGATCCAGCTCTTCATTTCTTTTAACAGCCATTTATAGGACAGCTACAACAACCATATTTAAAAAACAAAAACAAAAACAAAAAAAGTCCATATATATATATATTATACATACATATATATATGTGTGTATATATATATATGTATATAGATATAATGTAACATTGATATTAAAAGCAGAAAGCAGATTTGGCACCCAGCTTATCATGTTTTTGAGTTCCATTCCTCTAGGTGATAGGTATACACATGTAAAGACTACACACACTGTGAAATACATACTTCTTCAAGTTACTCCTGAAAATATTAATATTCCATAAGTACCAGTTTTATATTGATATTGAAAATCAATAGTTGAGAGCCACAAATTAGTCTGTGAGTATTTCCCTTGGGTTTTTATGTCTACTGTATCGTTCACTTTTGCTGAAACTGGAGTGAACTCTTTGTGCGATTTGATGAAGATCTGAACATCCTCAGGTCCTTCCATGCAGACTGAGATTTGTAATATCTGTACTCTGATTCTTACACATCAGCTGAATAAATAATGGATAATCATGTTTGCAGACATATTTCTATGTGTTTTCACATTAATGGAACACTGAAAAATGCTACATAATAAAATCTTCTATTTATATAGCTCTGTAATGGCTTGTTCAGTCAGGACTGTTTGATTTCTCTGACCCATACTGCGATGTAACTATTTCCAGGGAGAGGGTGAAACTAGATGATCCTTCCTACCCAAACCATACCATGATTCTATGATTCTGTGATCTCTTTGAATTGTTATACAACAGAAGTGAACCGCCATGGTTTATCAGGGTATGAATTCAACAGTTGCTTAGAATCGTTAATGTACAACTAATTAATGCAAAGAAATCTTATTACTCCATAGGAAATGTTATGTGGTGGGATGCCCATTTGTTTTTAAAAGAGCCTGTAATTTGTGGATTTGTAACTAAACATTTGCATTCAGTTTCATTTATTAAATAATCACTTTACATGTATCTGGTTTCGCAGAATAAAACCTGACTTTTGAATCAATATGAAAAATTGCATTAGTTTATATTGCTTTGTATCAACAAGCTTTATACAACCGTATCATACAGACATTAAGATGAATCTCACCGTACATGGAGCCTTCCGATGAGAGAAACTTGATCTCCCTCCTAGTTATTTGCATGCATAACACTTTTCTGTCTCAAAAGAGACAGAGAATCCATAAGCATTGCTGTCAGAAGTACCAGATGGCTGATACAGTTAGGACATCAGTACACTTTGCCAAGTCATTGGACTCTGATCTAATCAATGGGGAAAGGTCCCTAATATGTCTGCTTGTCCCTTTATTGTATAATCTTTTGACCTGGGTCAGATGCCAGGATCAATGGATTGTCATACTTTCTGTTGAATTCACTGACTTCATATTATGAAGGGGACTACTTAGGACAGTGACAATAATAGAAATGGACTGCATTTGAATTAACTGAAAGCGCCGTTTACCATAAGTCAAGCCTGGGATTACTGTAACCAGCGAGAAATGTTGTCAGTGAAAGCAATTTGGGGAGAGTCTCTGGGAACTTCTGAAAGCTACACATTTTTTAACGTATAGATCTTCACAATGAAACTAAGTTTTGGCAAGTGCTATTGTCAGACTTGATTAGATTACTCTTCCCACCCTCACAGATCTTCTTGGAAGCTCAGGAACACATCCAGCAAGCCTATGGAAGAATGATTCTAAGTAATTAAATAGTGTCTCTCTGCTTTTGATCAGGCCTTTTCTAGGTTCTCCTCTCAGTAGTACTGATAGGAAAACCCTAGCTTAATTCCTGGGCATTAAGACCTGAGATGTGTCATACAGGAACCTAGAAACAACAAAAGAAAATGAGAAATTACTGCACCTTTGGAAAGTTTGGTTCCACTGCTGTTTTTGCTTTCTCCTAAAAGGCCTGGAGGAATATACTGTTTATATCCTCAGACTGATTTACACACTGAGATTTTTCAAAGGTCTTTTTTTTTTTTTATGAGTACACTAGACTACAGCAAAATGTCAGGTTTACAAATCAAGCATAGAGCTCTCCCAGTACAAAAGAGATGAAAGAGCATTGACTTTTCTTCATCAAACCTGGTAGATTAAGTCCTTTACCAGAGTCAGATAACACCAACTGTGGTAAAATTAGGACTGCAGTATATACATATCTATACCTGTGAAACTGGGTCATGTCTCATTCCTACATTGAGTACATGTGGGTTTTAGCTACCTTCAGGAGTATGTACATTCCACTTGAGTTTTTAATAAGAATAGTACTATCACCTGGCATCATGTTTTTTTTAGTGATGGAAGAACAGATCTATAATTGCAATTATTCTCCTCCTCTATGATTTAGCTCAATTCCCTGCATCATGCAGGATCTTCCCCTACATTATTTCAACTACTTAGCTAATCTATTATTGAATAGTTCTAGTGATAGTGCCTCAATTACCTCCACTACCTCTCTTCCAATGCTTAACTCTTTGTCTAGTATGATTTTCCCCCACCCTAATGAATGCCTCAGATCATTCAATATGCTGTTTTAGGCTAAGTTTCTTGGCTTGATCACTTTCACATTGTTTGAAACCTACACTTTGAAGAGGTTTATGGTGTCATCAGGGCTTGTTGTGTAATCTCTTCCAGTCCCCAGGCTTATGAACTGGGATCCTGTCCAATCCTTCTACCATTGATGTGGCTTTTCTTTACTCTTTCCTGAAGTTTTATTGCGTGTGTTCTGCTTTGCTTTCTTCCAAAATACGTAGACCAGAAATGCTCACAATACTGTGAAGTAGTATGTAAGCTGGTGATGCACAGTTTAAACAAATGTTGCTATATCTCCTTCATATTTCAGTGACACAATATAGTACAATAACACTGCTTTGTATTATTTTTGCTCGAGGTCAACATTTTAATATACTAGTTAGTTTATTTATTGAATCAGTCTTTTTACCTACCCAACTATCCACCTATCCGTCTGTCTCTCAACCCATCTATCTCACTTCCACTTCTACTATGCCGTGTAACCACAGTGTATCAATAACACCACATATTTTTGCTTACAGAGGCAGATCTATGGCTCCTACCCTTATTTTCAAGTAAGTGGTGCCTCTCTCAAGAGCATTTGCTGACGACCCCACTGCCCTGAATATTGTGGCCAAGGGAAAATGGTAAAGCAGAAGCATAATTTATTACATATTTAACATAGCAAAATGGGACTGGTCTTGGCTGTGATCCTGGTGCTGAAACATGGAAATGCATCACCCTGGTGATGATGCTGGTAGTGTGATTAGAGGTCCTCCACTAATAACTAATAACTGAATAAACATTAAGTATCTTGAAATGGGTGTGAAGGGAGCATACATGCCATGGGAGCTGGTACACCTTCTCTAGAAAAGATGTTGTCTGGTCTGGTGCAAATTTCTTTATACGTGGGGGACAATCCATAAGTAATGTCTCCTATTTTATGTTGGCCCACGATATCAGAGGTGATATGGCAGAAGAGACTAAACCTTCCCACCAGTATTCCATTGCATTTTGTTGCTGTGTGACAGATAGCAGCAGAGGGGCAGTCTGACAAAATTTTGTCTGTCACGGAAGTGTGAATTGAACAAAGGTGTGTCACTGAATTCCTCCATGCAGAAAAAAATGGCACCCGTTGACATTCATTGACACTTGCTGAACCTTTATAAAGACCAAACACTGGATGTGACACAGTGAGGTGGTAGGTAGTGCATTTCAGCAATGGCGACAGTGACATGAAAGTCAAGACACGTTCTGAATGGCTATGCACATCTGTCACATCATGAAATTAAAAGCTTCATGATCAGTTCATTCACAGAGTTGATGGTGGTGAGTATGCTGAAAAAAAAAAACCAATTGTGTATGTTGTGAATCTTAGAAATCACTTCATAAAATAGTGTTATTGTGCTCTTTGTATCTATTGTAGTTTCCATGGACATAAATGGGAGGCATTACTTTCAGAGCATCATACACATCACTGCTGTGGAAAAAGATGGGCTATCAAATGAAATGTGAATGATCTTTTCACTGCTACAGTAGGTGTTTGGGGCTAGTGTTGGTGTCTCCTCATCACCTCTGCTCCGGGCCAGGAGGAATTAGAGGTATCTTAGTGTCTCAGTGGTGCTATTTTATCCTAAATCACGTTTTTGCCTTGCTATGCATTTTGTAGGCAATATTGACTCAAGGACAACCCAACCTTCCTCTTAATCCAGTTAATATACAAGAAAGCTGGAGAGGATCTCTTTATCAGGGAGCGTAGTGATAGGACAGAGAGTAACAGTTGAAAATTAAAGAGTATATTAGATCAGGTGTTAGGCAGAAATTCTTTACTCAGAGAAAGATGAGGTGTTACAACAGGCTGTACGGAGATGCTGGGGGTGCCCCATTCCTGGAGGTGTTGAAGACCAGGCTGAATGGGGCTTTGAGCAACTTGGTCTAGTGAAAAGTGTCTCTGCCTACAGCAGGGTGTTGTAACTAGAAGGCTTGTAAGGCTTTTTCAAACCCAAAGCATTCCATGATTCTATGAAAGGAACCCTCAGAAAATTACAGGAGATGGATAACAGATCAAGCTGGTTATGTAGTTGGTCTGTAACCGTGAAGACAAAAGCCCAGGCCTACAGAAATTTGATATCCTACCAGGTGAAAGACAACGTCAATGGGTATTTTAACTAGAATGTTAGTGTTTGGTACTTAATTTTCCCTTCAGACAGAAACAGGCTGCAAATCTGGTAAGAAATTCTTCAACAAAATGTTTCTTTAGCTGTAATTCTGAATGCCTCCTGGGCATCCTGAAAACACTGCAAAATCATCAGAATCTTTAGGAGAAACATTTTCAAAATGACAAGGGCTAACTTTATGATTTTTTTTTTTTAATTAAGAGGACAAAAAATTACAGATCTACTGAATATACTTTCAAATGTCTAAAGTAGGAAAGATATATTGACAAATTAGAAAAACTGATTCTCCAATATATTTTGATGATGTTTCTCCCCATTTTTTGAAAGCTTTTTTTTTTTTTTTTTTGAATAGTAATATTTTTTTAAATGACAGTGTTTTTGGGACTGGAACATAATTTCATTAACAGATGAAAAAATCAGTTAAGATTAGAGAGGAGAAAAATTCATAACTGTTCTAGAAGTCTTCCATGAAATCAAAGTGGTGTTTGGTCCTTGGATTTCAGGTGGGATAGCCCAACAGAAATTCACATTTTGGACTCAGACAATGGACACACCTGGATATTCATAGAATTCACACCCCATAGACCCAGACTCATTCCATCGCACAAGTCAAGGCATACAGACTGTTTCAGCAGTATTTCTAATGAGTCTATACTAATTTTACTTATATTTTGGAAGTATTCCATGGATCAGTTCCAAAGCAAAATGTCGAGGAGTGCAGCACTACATGTGTGGGTGTGACAAATGGAGTCTGACATGATCAGCAAGAATTAGCTCTGAATAGCCCTGCTCTGTGCACTTTGACAGACTTTCATGATTGCTCTCTGGAGCATGAAATAAGTCTAAAGTATGACTACAGCTTTTCTAAAAGTGCATGTGTTTTATCATACTTCCTTTATCATTCTCCAAAGAGTGAAATATCGTGCAATTTATCCATGTCTTATGTATGCCTACACACTTGCAATTTTTATAAATAGTTGAAACAAGACCAGTTTTTGCGAGCTTGGAATCCAGAAACTGAAGTAATTGGAAGTTGCCATATTCCTGAGGAGGAGATTGAATCCTGTTTGATAATGGTTTGGAACCTATAAATATCAGATTGCGTACCATCTGAGTTCAGTTTGTAGATCCTGAGAACACATTACTGTTGGAAACCGCAGCCCTCATACGGTTTGATGATACAAGATCTCCACAGGGAAAGCTGTGATTGGAGTAATTTTGAGGAACATCAGAAGTTGGTACTGACTTCCCTGTAAAATAAAGCAACACATACTAACATGAAAAGTTACTATCAGTAGTAAAGTAGAGGTTGCACAAAGAACCAAGAAAAGAATTAAAACACAACTCATATATTTACACTTTTTGTTGTTTCTGTAGGAGTGTATTTACAAGTAGAGGGAAGGAAAGAGCATAGATTTGTCATTTGAAGAAAAATAAATAAATAAATCTGATCTTGCAAGTTTTATTTATTTATTTTTTTGACATCAATTTCTGGTTAGACTAGAATGAACATTTTATTTACATTTTATTTACATTTAATATTTGTTATTATCAATGGTGAGATTGCTGTTTTAAATGATCAAAATTAATTTGTTACACTGCCATCAGAATAGATGTTTGTACAGGAGGCATGGAGCCATTTCAGTTGGCTAAAAATATATGAAGTGGGTTAAAGATTGTATCAGTGAGATGGACAACAATTTATGATCCATTGCAATAAAAGAAGAAACAATGGTTTGGATTACAGCATGATTTGTACAAGGACTCAAACTTCATTTCTTCAGGCTTTGTGCATAAAGCTGTTGTGATCTAGGTAGCATGAAAACAATTCATGTGTCCTGTAACTTGAAATGTGTGGCTGCCTATATTTCTAAGCTGTCTGATGAAGAAAAAAATGATTAAAAAACTCAGCAACTGAACAACTTAATAAATACTTATCTTCTGTCTTTAGAGGTAAACAATTAATATACTTAGCTTCTGATTGTGGAGCTAATTTCTGCTATAGAATAGAGACCTGAAAGGTAATTTCAGTATCTGTCTGGGGACTTTCTGGTGAAAGAATACTTTGTGCTTCAGCATATTACATCTCTTTGAAGTCTACAAATTCACTAGAATTTAAGTTATAAATGAATAGAAAGAAATACAAAATAAGCCTTGAGGTTGCTGTCGTGTAACACCATGGGAGAATTCTTCCCAGATATCTTCTTGATTTCTGTTAGTGGGAATGTAAGACTGACTAACATGGGCACTGTTCTGCCCAGGACTTGGAGGGATCAAAAATCAAGTTTGGTGAAAATACACCTGGAAGCATTCTTAACTGAAACCCTTATTTGTCCAGTTTATTCGTAAGTCAGCCAAAGAATACACATATGCATTTACAATTTGTCCTTACAAAATGATTTCATAAGTACTTACAGGGACAGGAACCCTGCAGAGTTGGTTAATCATTATTTTGTGAGGAAGAAAAAAAAAAAAAGGGAGCTAAATTATAATTATAACCTTGGTGATAATGTATGTAGGAATCTTTCTTAATCCAGGCTAATCTTGTTCCATGTTCTTACCTACTATAAAAATCTGAATGATTTTTGACAAGATCCAAAGTTTTGTCAGTTGTTAAGAATTAATTGAAAAAATTACTAGAGCACAGCAGCTATTTCAAAGGGACTGACCCAGAACCAATTAGAATTTTGTAACAATTGACCATTCACCACAAAACAGTTATCATGAGCTTTGGCCTCTGAAGTGTGGTGTTGGGGGTGGGGGAGAATCAGATTAAAGAAACTTTAATTTTTTTCCCCTTTAACTAAAATATCATTAGTAGCAGCTTTCTCAACACAACTATCAATCAACTTATCTGAGTTTTAAAGGCTATGCTCAGCTTGCAGGAACAGCAGTACCGAGTATAATGGATGATTATCCCCTGTCTTTAGATGATACACAATATAGGTTACCATCTTGAAAAAACAGGTCAGACATAGGAACATTCTTTATCAAATTGCTGTTGACAGCCCAAACAAGAGATTGAAGAATACCACAAAAAGGTTCTTTCATCTAAAGACAACAGAGTTTATAATTGGTCATTCTTTCCTCCTTCATCCTCTCCTTCTCAGCAGAAAAAATAAAAAGAAAATTCCTAATGCAGTTTCTTGAACATGGTCAGCATGAGGGTAGACTGGTGTACATGGAGAAACAGATTCAGTGTTCAGTCTTTCCTCTTGATATTCAAACTCCTGAGGGGAAAGGATAAGGCAGTGTCAATCTTCATTGTTGAAAAGGAGTAAAACAGTAGAAAGTAGAACTTAGTACTGAATATTCAGTCTTACAAGATGGTAAGTATGTAATTACTCTGAACAGGGAAAAAATTAAAGACAGAAATATGTACCAGACAGTTCACTAAATTGTTCAATAATCTATCTCTTACCTTCAGTCCCAGTTAGTATACATAGTAGCTTACAAATATGTGCTACTATATCACATATTGCAGTCCAAGCTTTGTATATGTATGCACATAGATTAAAAAACATAAAAATATTAGGTACATTGAAAAAAATGCTAGAATTATTTATGTAATGTTGAAACCTTTTTTTTTTTTTTTTTCTTTTTAGAGGATCATTGTGCTTGAAAAAGAAAGATCTGATAGCTTGATTCTCTGACTGTTTCAGGCACTTATATTCATCCATTTACCTCCCATTAATTTGTCTTGGGATGATTGAAGCAAATTTCCAGGACTGCTTGCAAACTTCATTGGAAAATACCAGAGCAAGAAATTTTACTGTCCTCTTTGGTGGATTTCTCTATCAGTTAATCCTTTGTGAATAATAGCTAAAAAATTGAGATCTGAGCAATTAAATCACTGTCCCGCAAACACTTACACTTTTGCTTACCCTGACACATGTGAGTAGCTCCACTGAACTCAAGAGAAACTGATACAACTCCTCATGTATATCAAGTTAGACATATGAATAATTGTTTTATATTTGCAACCTGAAATAGTCTTGGAAAACGTCTACAATAAGATTCTTAGGGCTCTTACAAACCCTTTTATTCTGAAGAAGGACGAGATTCCTCAGGAGATTCATAACATGCATGAACCAATCTGACTGTTACTCTGCAATAATACCTAAGTTAACATTCCGTCAGCTCTGGCTCAGCATTCTGACTGGAATTAACAGAAAAAAAACCAAAAAAAACCCATTTCACAAAATAAAATTTCATATGGATTGTGTATGCCTGCATCCTAAATGAAGCAACCATGATTGCTAAATGTCTGCAATAAACTGAAGCCTCTACAGATTCCTTATACATCTATACGGTCTCAAACCCCTCTCTGGGCACTGAGGAGCATTTGTAATAGCAAGCTAATGAAAATAGAGTAAATCATCATAGCTTTGCTAGGAGTTTCTACTGTGAAAGAGCTGAAGGGAGAAAGTGTGTGGCACTTTTTTTGCATGAACTTTGTAGACTGTGTTGTGCTGTTTGACTGTATACAGTTTTGAGTAAATGTCATTTTAAGAGTGTAAAGAATACTTTCATCACTTTTCCTATGCAATTCAGGAAGTGAAAAGCCAGGAGGGGAGAGAAGATCTCCTTTGAAGGTGGTATTTGTAGGCATACCACTGCCACAAAACCCTAGTGGATCAGTGCAAAGGAGAACTGCAGAACAAGAATATCTTGGCTTGCTTGTTTATGCAAAGATACTGTGTGGGAGTCTCATTTAAGCTTGGTTTCTAGATGAGTGTAATTCCAGTCACTTCAGTGGATTTATTTCCAATTCATTTAATGTCATTGTGAAAAGAAACAGACACAGAGTTTGCTTTGGCGCTGCACATCGTGTTGCGTCACTGTCTAGCAAGCTTCCCATTGCACATTTTTTCAAATGGATGCATCTGCCAGCGCAATACAAACAAAAATAACTTGCATGTGTCTTATGTTAAATCTGAATGAGAAACGTGATGCCACATCTATGTTCACCAGTTAAAGCCCTAATGTCTCATTGAAGACATCAGAGAAAGTGTGTGCATGTTTTTTCTTTCCTTCTTAATGCATAAGGGATGGGATCAATTCCTAAGCAGCTTCCATTCAGAGAACTTTTAGAAGTTGCTTTATTTTTGCATGGCATTGATACTCTTTTGTGCAACTGTGTCATATTCCTCTGAGTAGCACGCTGAGTCTTGCAGCTGTATCTGGCCTTATTTTCCTTGTCACAACTCAGTGGTAGCTTGAAAGACTGAGTTCACATGAATCCGGAATGACTGAGGCTACATGGATTCTCTGAAGTTCTTGCTTTGACTTAGATGCTCATTTCCCCTTCTCTTTCTTTCTGTCTAATCTGATTTATGAGTTTATCCCCAGACTAACTGTTCATTTTTGTGTTGCTCTTCTCTTCCTGCGTCTTAAACCCATTAGAAGCTCTCTGCATTGACTCTAAGTCAAGCTTTGGAGGAAAAACTCTTTTATGTCCCAATACTCAATGCAGAGCACAGTTATAGGGCTCCCTGGTTTTGCTCTTGGTCTATTCAGTGTAACTTCTTTAGTACTGCCTCTATCTGCCTCTCTCTGTGTGCGCTGGACTGTGCCCTCCCAGGCAGGCAAGTATTCACTTCCATACAAAAGTTTCAACTGGAAAATTGACTCAAAACTCAACCTACCACAATAAAGCATGTTTTGTTTGGATAATTTGTCTTCTGTGGTGATGTCAATGAAGTGGTAGCTTGGTGGCCTGTACCATTTCTATCAATTTTTTTCTCTTAATATTTTCTTTATCGTACGGTAGAAACAATGCCAAAAATAGTTTCTAAGGCGTGCAGACCTGCTATTGCTCATGGAAGATGTTTCAAACGGCAGCTGCTGCTGCTAAATTCTGATTTTTTTCCACCTCACTGGAATTTAAAAGACCTTTTATTTGTTGTTTATATATTGTTATAGTATATCTAAAATCTCAGCTCAAGGTATCCATTGTGTGACTTTGTGCTCACAGGATAAAACTGATCGTAATATTTTTCACAGTTGATCTAAATAAGAAAGATAAATATTGTGTTTTCCTTATTCTTTAAGGGAGATAGAAAGAAAATTCCTGCCAAAACTGGGGGCTGAAATGAGCCCTATGAATAACAAGCAGTGTCTTAATGTCAAGTCCACTATTTGTGGGTGACATTTTGCTCTTCGTGAATGCAGTAGAATACTCTTCATTAGTATTTTCCATCCTCTTTTTGCTGTAATTCATTATTTGCCAGAAATATTAAAGGCTGTGATGGTTTACATAACACTTTATAACTGATATTATTTTTCCCCTTATAATATTACGCTTTGAGTTAATGAAAAGATAAGTGTCATTCATAACAGTAAATTTATAATCTTTGTCTCAAAATATAATTCCCCAGACTACCTAGAAGCTTTTTCTGCTGCTTTTTTTTTTTTTTTTTTTAATTGAAGAAAGACAAGTCAAAATATTAGGACAGACATTCATCAGGGACCAGTTATTTCTCATGTTTGTCAGCCAAGACTGATTTTTTACCATCTTCGCCAACTTCTGTAAATGACAGTCCTTCCATCTGTAACACTGGCCATAATAGCAATAATAACAGTGAATTAAATATGTGTTTCTTACAGTGTTATACTAAGGAAGCAATAAAACAGACAAGGTTTCAGTGTTGATGCAACTTGTAGCATTATTATTTTCCCTCTTACAGTGCTTCTTTTTATTGTAATACAGTGTTTATACTGTTCAGCAGTATAGACTTTTTCTCCCATCTGTCTCTGCTTCTGCAGGTTTGAATTATGGGATGAAGGTGTAATTTGTATATTCCACTACATCCTCATACTTTGAACTGTATCAGGGAGCAGCTCACAAATAACTCACGAGAGTTTACCTTCTTCTTTTAAGAAGATTGGCTAGAAAGAGATTGTGATTTCCTCAATATTCACTGTAAGAAATCTGCTGTTCCCATCTGAAAAAAACAGTATTTGAAAGGTTTTGGTTTATGTATTATGTTCAGTCCACACATACACAATAATTTGTAATTTTGAAAGCCCTTCTGATCAGTGTTAATTGTTCAGGTGAATAAAATAATACTGAAAACACAGCTGTATATATCAGTGAAAATTTATGAATGTGTATAGGAAAGTTGGCTCCCACAAGGACTCATGATGAGCCTTTGTTTCCCCAAAGTGCCTCTACTAATGAAACCTGAAAGTATAGTTTGACTTCTGAAATAGCCATGCAAAAGCATATGTGAAATTCTTACAGTGTGAGTGAAGTCAGTGTAGTGATTGCCATGCCACAGTACAGCAGTGAAGATACAGTTTGGATGATCAACCGCAGAAGAAATATCACTTCTGGAGTAGTGGCTGCTGGATCTATGTCATTTGATCATACCCAAACCCCTGTGAACAGTAAGTTAATTCAGAAACAAAGGAAATCATTGAAGAAACAATTTGAAATGCCATCACCAAGGAAATACGATTCAAAATTGCATATAAGTGAGGAGATGCATGGGAGGGAAAAACGAAAGGAGCACATGTTGGCACTCTGGTAGTTAGAAAACGATGCGAAATGTTAAAAGAACAAGACCAGAGAACAAAAGAAGAATGAGATCAAAGGGTATCTTATCCACATCCATAAATATCTAAAAAGCGGGAGGCAAGGGGATGAGGCTGGACTCTCCTCAGCAGTGTCTGGTGATAGGACAAGGGGAAATGGCCACAAACTGAAGCATAGGAAGTTCCGCACAACTGTGTGTGGGAACTTCTACACAGTAAGGGTGACCAAGCACTGGCACAGGCTGCCCAGAGAGGTGGTGGTGTCTCCTTCTCTGGAAACATTCAAGGACTGCCTGGATGCCTACCTGTGCAACCTGGTCAAGGGAGATGCTTTGGCAGGGAGGTTGGACTAGATAATCTCTAGAAGTCCCTTCCAACACCTACAATTCTGTGATTCAAGAAATGTGGAGATGTGGCACTGAGGGACATGATTTGTGGGCATGGTGGAGATGGATTGAAGATTGGACTGGATGATCTTAGTGGTGTTTTCCAACTTCAGTGATTCTCCATCTAGGATGAAGAGCTTGTGAAAATCAGATGTCCTGAATGAGGCAACATTTTAATAATGTAATAATAATGTAATAATAAAGTTATAAATAAGAAAAAAAAGTCAATCCAGAATTTAATTTCTGTAGAAGAAAATTTGAATTTACACTAAGAAGTTTTCTCCCCATTCCTACTTGCATAAATGAGTGCAGAGCTTAGGGACTTACTTAGCTGCAATTCTGCTTGCCCTTTGGACAGTTCTCCAGTGTCATGTGGAGCAGGAATATTGCTCACATCCCACTCTGAGGGAAGCATCTGAAACGAATGTTCTTCATTGTTGACACAAAATCAAATGTTGAACAGTTACCAATAATCTTGATGTGATTCTCTGAATCTGAACTGGAACTTTCTAGCAACTCAAGGCTACTCTGCTGTTGGAGACGCTTTTTTTTTGGTATCGAATATGTTGCCAGGCAGGATGAGCTCAACCACAATGAGTATTTGAGGATACTCAACTATACTGTTACATGATATTACTAGTTTCCAGTTTTCCTGAATGCCTCAGCGCTATGAAGGGTCTGAGCTGTCAGAATAAGGTATGCATAGGCAACAGCAGAGAGAACCTCAGGAAGCAAATACTGTGGTTTGAACTAATATCATTATATTCTGGATTTTTCTTAATAAATGAATTTAATGACAACAGACTTAAATGTACACTTGAAAAAACAACAGCAACAACCAAAAAATCACCTAAGTTATTAATGTGGATGAAATATTGGGAACTTCATGTTTGGAAAAACGCTAATTAAAATTGTCTACTTCCCCTTCTACCTTAATTGGCTCCGAGTGCATAGAAAGTCATCTGATACTTGAATCTAGCAACTTTGGCTATTGTTTGCTTTTCTGGTGGAATTAGCAGTACCTTAGAGATCTGAGAAAGGATTCAGTGAAATCCGCAGAACTAAATATCCTCTGGTATTTTAATCTAGCTGTGGTGACCACTTTGTGGAGTTCAAGGTCCAAATTCTGCTTCTTAAGGGCAACTAAATTAAGTAATTCCTGTCTGAATGAGGAGGAAGAATTTGCTCCTGGTGTATTCTCTCCTTTTCAAAGAGAAATGTCCAAATCAGCCTCAATCCTACTAGAAGCTTGTAAAGCAGGTGAGTATTTTGCTAAGACTTGTTCCTTGCCTTCAAGCTTAGCCTATAGCAAAGAGAAAACATGTTTTGGCTGCTACCTTGCTTTTTTTCCTCTTGCTTTCTGGAGACCCATATGAGCAGGTTTCCTGGACATTTCTGAGGAAGACATTTTTCATAAAGTCATGCAGCCTGTGAATGCCAGCTGTGAGCCAAGAACAACACTCTGAGGTGCAGCGAGAAAAAGACAGTGCCTTTCCTAATGAACTTCCATTAATGGATAATTTATAGTGCAGATAATGAAAGTATTGATTGAAGCTCTTTAACTTTGAAATAGTACATTTAGCTCAAGGCCATAAAGATTGTTTATTATGGTGGTGATAATGACACTGTGGAAGCAGCAGTGCTCACTGGGTTTCCACAAAAATTTCGGGAAAGGTATTCTGAAAGGTTGCTGAGATGTGGAGGGCTGTGAATTCTTTTCACAGGAAAGCAATGATAGCAGTTGTACAGAAATCCCTTTCTTGATCCCAGTTAGGGACAAAAAAAATTGCTGATATGCATGGCAGTCCTGAGCATTGAGGCCATATATGGTGTTGCAGATATCCTCTTGTGAAGGCTTCTCGCTTGAAAGAATCATTTCCATTTGTGAAGTACCTCAGCTTGGAAATGAATGTTAGGATATAGGGAGTCTCCAGAGCCCTAGGCTCCTGCCTGCAAGTAGATGGCTGGCTCTGCCAGGCACTAACATTTACCTTTACTGTTTGATGGGAATAAAAAGGGAGGGATGCCATTTGTATAAACTCAAATACAGGTAGCTGTCTTTGGCAAAATGAATCATTCTGCTTCAGTTAGTCAAAGAGACAAGTATTTCTCTGATTGGAAGATGCATCTTCTGGTGTTTGTAAAATTATATGAAACTGAAGCAACTATACAATAGATGGCATTGAACAGAAATGTTTCTCTATTAAATATTACTGAGTTCTCAATATTTTCCCAACATAGCATACAACCTACTTATCAGTCTTTTTCTGCCATCTTCAATGCATTGAGCAGCCTTTAACAGCCAGAGTATGAAATGGTGCAGTACCTTCTACATATCCACACTGGTGGAGAAAGGTGAAGCAGGTTGTACACAGATAGAAATTGTGCTGGCCATTAACTGGGAATGGCTTGATTTATTTCCATCATGCTGTCTCCTAAAGTTTTGACATCTTCATCAAACTAATGAACACGAAAGTGGCAGACGTATTGGTTCACTAATATTAAGTTACCAATCTTTTCCTTAAGCCCCCATTAACGCTTCTTCCTTTGCTTGCTAATGCTAGGATAACAGATAGCAGCCAGACTTTCTGGCTCTACCCATGTGCAAAACTTCTAAACATTGGGCCATTTTTGTCTCCCACTGCACTTTGCTATAAAACCACAAGGTTAACACGACCTTCTGGCCCGTTCCATTCTGTGTCTTGTTTTGAGCTGAGCTTTGTTAGGGACAAAAATCTATGTTATATTCCATCTGATCAAAGTACTTCAGATGAAGACATGCCATCTGTATTCATTTAGCGATATCTAAGACTACAGAGCATTACAGTGGTATTTTGTACATGGTATTGATTGACTTCATTTGTAGCTATTATAGACACCGGACACTGTTCACTTTTAAACCTGAGCGTCGGATTTCCCATCTGCAATCTCCAGGCACTCTCTTCCCACCCCCCTGCTTCCAGAGTAGCTTTCAAAAGCTATGTTTGAACAAGCTTCCTTTAAAACAAATGAAACAACGTAGCATATTATACCTGCATTCTTGTCACAATATCCTATATTGTTATATTTGATAAATGTTCCAACATCCTGTGCAGGAAAGGTGCTTACATCTGTAATTTAACTCCCACCTCCCAGAGGAGTCTGTTAGTTCTTGGCTGCTATTATTAGTAGCAGCAGTACTTTTGGGGTTTCTGTGGCACTGTTGTAGAGTGAAACTATGAATTATGTGTATTTTTGTCTAGCTCTTGTTCAGCTCCTGCTGCAGAGTGGCAGCATTGCCACTGATCCATCTACTTGCATCTTGGTATGAGCGAGCGCTCAAAGCCATTCTCACTGACAAGTTTTCAAGATGAGTTCTGGCCATGGAAACTGATGTCGGAGGTAAAGATGTACAGCTGAGCAGACCTGAGCACTGGGTATTTTCATCAGACATGGATTTTGCTGTGGGTTGCATCAGCTAAGAATGTAACCTATTTCCCTGGTTATGACTAAGAAGATTAAGCCAACTGTTTTCAGTAGAAGTTGATGAAAAAGTTACAAAATCAACTAAAAATGATTAGTAGATAATATTGTTTCTGCTTGTTACCTTTAGCAGAACTTTCTGGAAGAGTCAATAAGAACTTGATCTGGTAATTTAATTAGGAGTGAACTGAAGTACAGATAAGTGGATAGATACATTTCTGTTCCAAAAAAGAGAGCATCATCCAAATTGTGAGAATAGAGGTGTTAGGTCCATAATGACCTATTTGAAGTTTCAAAACAGTAAGACAAGAAATCCAGAATGGAAACAGGAAATGGCAGTGTAATCCCAGTCAGGATTTCTGTCATTGGCTTTGGTGGGTACGCAGTACCTTAACCAGCAGAGTCATGTAAATTGCCAGTGTGACCTGTGTTTTATAAAACCAGGGAGAAACATCAACAATTCCCAGCAGCAGCAGAAACAAACTGATGGTCTCAAAGCACTCAGCACATTAACCCCCACTTCCAAATCAGTGAAAAGAATACAAGTTTCCACACTCTTCTGCCTGCTCTTACTTTTGGGAGTAACAGCTATTTCATTCATTTCCTTCTGTCATACTCACATACCTGCAAGCACATTGTAAGGTGCAGGGCTGTTTATCTGGGATGAGGGAACAGGAGAGAACAGAGAGGAGAGAACAGTTCTGAAAACCCTTAGATAGTGGGGAACTCACATGCTGATGCATGCAATATTTTAAAAAAATTTTTAGTTTATTTTTTTATTTTTGAAATAACTGAAAAAAATGAAAACTTTCCCTGTTGTGGGGGCATAAGTAGAAAGCATCTGTGCTTGTGGCCTCTTCTTGCTCTCTGAGATGATCCTGCCTTTCCTCCCATGAGAGGAGTATGTCTGAACTCCTGCTGTTACCAATCTTCCTTTTAGCTGATCCTGATGAGCAGCTTCAAGCCAGAACCACTTCCTTGAGCAAAAGGGAGAGGACAGCCATGCCTATAAATCTGCTGCCTCTAATGCAACTCTGGGCAGTCACTTGTGTAGCATCTGTAGAAGAGCCCATCCAAAAATGAGCAGCGGATGTTGTGCACGAAATCTGCTTCCAGCACTGGCTCTTCGCTGCCATTCATGGCTGATTAAAAACCCACCGGAGTAGAAATGGCAAATTCTCCATTTGAATGGCTTGAATGAGCTTCAGAATTATATAGCTTAATTTTCAGGAAAAAAAAAAAAGGAAAAAGAAAAAGATTTAGTGAAGATTTGATTTATTAATTATTGGTCACCTGGACTATAAAATGAAATCTAGAGCAGGCAGCAGCCAGATGCTTCCGCTGAGTGAGCTGTCTAGGTAAAAGCTGGATCTGCGTAACAGAGAGCAGATCTTGTTCTCGCTGCTGCTTTTTAGAGGGGGATGGAAGGCAGGAGGATGACTTTACAGCAATAAGTCATTGCTACTGGTACGTGTTTTAAAGACCTTTAACACAGTAATGAAAAAAACAAGGAACAGATCTTCAAATACCTATGAAAAGATAAATTTTTCCCATAGGTGTGCTGGATCATTCTGTAAAGAGCAAAAACACATAGGGAAGGTTTGCAAGAGACTGGCCCCTGCAAAAAGACAAAATTTATTAAGGAATGATGACTAACAATCAAACCTTTATTTTGATACTTTTGATTTCAAGAAGTAAGTAATAGAACGTATGTAAAGCTCTTCCTGGGCAGATGAGACTACAGACTTGAACTTCAACTAAAAATAGCACTCAACAAGTGTTCTGACACTGAAAGAATAAATCAGGCTACATGAACCCGACTGGGAGAATTCAGTAGTGATATTTTGCAAGGAAATGTCTTTTGGATTCATACAAACTACTTACAACTTTAAAACTAGGCTCTGTTTCTGTTGTCAGTTTCTCCCTTCCCCCTCTCACCTCTTAATTCTCTAACTTGCATCAAGAATTCTTCAATTCTCTAAAGTTTTTACTCCTTGTTTTGCACAAGGAGTAAAACTTCTAGCAAAAAATCAGGTCTGGGATAAAAAAATTTACAAAAGGTTACCTTTGTAAATGTGAGTCTATGTCAGCAAATAAAGCAACCAGAGGAAAATACTTGTCCAACAATCTATACATTTGTCCTAAAGGCACAACATTCAGTTCAAAGCACATGAAATATTGCTTACAGCTTCCAGGATTTTGTTTTTATTCGTACAAAATCTACACACACCTACAATTCACATATGCGAGGGTGTACTGAAATGACAATGTGGTTTCACTCTACTTGGACTCATACTTTCCCTCTGTTGATCACCAGGAAGCAATCTCTTTAAAAAGCCTTGAAAAGAGATGGCTGCCCAGTTACTGGAGCTGGATCAGCAAAATGGAGGACATAAACTAGTTATGTTCTGAAAATTATTGTCCTCTCAAAAATAGTTTCTAAGCCATCTCATCTTAAGCCCACACCTCCCCACCTTGCTGAATATAAATTTTTGACTTACAGCTATAGCATTGCTCAGATTTATCACAAATAGGGTATATGACCAAGATGTAGGCCGTGGCCTGGGGGGAGAGTAAGAACTAAAACCGTTGTACTGTGAGATGCATGAAGAGTGTGTGTCCGTCTGCAAACCTACACAACTTCAGTCTGTCTACTAAAGGACTTTGTGACTTTGGGCAGACATGAAAGCCAACATTACCAAAGGATTGGGTTGTATTTTTATTTTTATTTTTATTTTATTTTTATTTTTATTTTCACATGGAACTATAAAGACCCAAATTAGGAAATCTCGTGGAAATTACTTTTTTTTTTCTTTTTTTCTACTTACTTTTTCTTCTTTAAAAAAAAAAAAAAGAAAATTTATCTGTGGAATGAGCTGAGAAGCCTGATGGGTGGTTAGGACTCTACTATAGTGCAGATTGCAGTCTGTGGTTGGGAGTGATACAATAATGCACTGTGCCAGTGATAGCTTTGAGAGCAAATGCATTTTTTGGTCTGAGGCTTTAAGCAGCAGTATTTTTACGTTCCTGAATCTGTTGTAAGGAACCTGCTTTAGCTGTGGAGTTGGATTCACTGATCTCCAGAGGTCCAGTGCCTAGGATTCTGTGATTCTGTTTATCATCGGGAATCTTTCCAAGGCCTTTTAAAATAATATTCTTGGTCTGTCTGCCTTCAATGTAGTTTCAGAGTACTTTAAACATTCAGGAAGCTTTGGTTTAAATATGAAGTCATTTAAAGAGATGTTAAAAAATGGGTTGGCTGTCTACTAGGATTCAAGCACAGGGAACTGTCCTGAGGAATGTTTCCTTCAGTGTGAACGAGGTGATTGTTAAAGCATCAAATAATTCTTGTATAAAAAGAATAAAACAGATGTATCGCATACTACGTGACCATAATATGTATGGTTCAAAGAAGTATCTGAGAGAATTAAGACTAGAGAAAAATATCCCTGGAAATGATGTCATTCTATTAAAATCCAGAGTGCTGCTTAATGTTCTGTAATTCTGTTCTGTATCAGCTGAGGGGTTTGGTCTTGGAGTCAGACCCAAGTCTCCTGGTCCTCAGTGTTAAAATCTAATGGCCTTGTTTGCAGTGGCTTTTTCATGGGTCTTAGCAGAGAAGGAACTGGGCCATGAGTGCTTTGTTTACTGTGGTAGTTGTACTGTTATGGTAAGGCATGATATTTCTGTGTAGACAATAAAGTACCAGACGAAAGATAAGTTTATATTTCCCATGGTTTCTGTGTTTGTGCAGAAAATTATGCACAGAACACTGCAGCACAGACCCTGGGTCTTTCAGAGATTATCTCCATTTGAAAGAGCAAATCCAACTGGGAGAAGGAAATTTTGGAGCGAAATACCCTGATTTTGAGTCTGACTCCCATCTTCATCTAGTTCCTGAGAAGAAAGTTCATTACACTTATAATCATTCTGTATTTACATTGATGTCAAATTAGGGAGGAATTCACTGTAACGTGCCCAGAACTGCTTGAGTGCATTTTATATCATACAGCTTGCAAGACACGGTTGAGAATGTTTAAAAATATGGTCAGTTAAAGTGAACTGAAAAGCTAATATGTGACTCTGGGAAGACAGTGAGGAAGACTAGAAGTAATCCTCTCTGTGTTCTGTAAGTTCATTCTTTTGATCTAGGTGAAAACGTAGTGGATCAAGAAGTGACGATAGAAAAAAAAAAGACACGTTTAAAAAACAGAGAAATTCCATTCATTTGCCATCTAATACTGTTTAGGTAATGGAAAAAAGGCCAACTGTTTCACTTCACCATTACTTGTTTGTATCATTGTGGGGTTTTTAAGGATCCAGCTGAGAGCCAGTTTTCCAACAAATCGAGAAATGAGAACAATTTAAAAATGGAAGTAGATGATTGCCTGTGTGTTGAAAATGAAAAGGAAACTCAGAACTTCATCTTTGAGTAATAACAATTATTTTGGGCAGGAGTGTGGTGTTTAACTTGGAAGAGACAGAAAGCCACTTCATCAATATTAGCTCGGTGCAGCGCAGTGTTTTTGGCTAAGATCTAACAAGTTATCAGCTGTTATCCTCTGTGGAGCTGATGGAAAAATTCCTCCTATACACTAACTCATTTCTACATTGCCATAATGCACATCCACTGTTTCTAATTTGTATTCCATTTTTTTTTCCTATTGTCTAGTTAGAAACTGATATGCTTCTAATATGGTAAAATGCAGCAATGAACTTCAGGCTTTTTCACCAGTTGCTTCAACTATTTGCATTCTGAACTTGGTTCTGAGGCACTTCTTGTGTACTGACACATGTAGATAAATGACCCTTAGCAATGGAGGGAAGGGGTTTACAAATAGCTCTCTTTAAATATCTGGCCACACGCTCATTATATTCTCTGTACTCAGCATCATGTCACTTGTGATCTAGTGGGCTCCATTCAACTTCCATCCTAAGGCCTCTGCAAGAAGAGTCACTATGATTGTTTCTAATGCTGTGGCAGGAACAGATGGCAAACATATTTTAAAGCGCTAAAAATATGGAAGGGCAGCAGAAATCTACATGGCAGTCATCTTTCAAGCTACCACAGCTGTGACCAATTATTTTTTTAATAATAAATATAATATATGGAATCCTAGTCCCTAGAAGGAAAGTCTCATTAGAAAACACGGGAGTATTGAATTTGCCTGGGCTGCAGCAAAGGATGGAATGAACTTCCAACTGGAGTTTACGGTCTGCCTCAGTCATACTGATGAAAAGTAAACAGTAAATGTGGAGAAGGACAGCTGAACCGAGGCTCACTGTGATAGAGCAACATTTAGAAGGTAGCCCCGTAAATCATCCTCTCTTGAATAACGTGCTTCATCACACTGAATTGGTTCCTAATATGGGATTTTTACAGCCTGAGCAGATGTTTCAAGTTTCTGTCCATCTATCATGCTCTGTGAGGATGATTTCTTTCGGAAGATGCCCTGTGGCTCAAGCAGCAATCTGTATGTGTAGCTGTCAGGCTGAAAAGGCTAACGCCCATCCGCTCTGTCACATGCTGTAAGACAAGAGCCAAGACAGGAACCTACAGAAAAACTACTGAATATTTCTTAATGAGTTGCTTGTCACTGGTTAATGACAAAGCCAAAAGAGGATCCAGAAGGACAGGATATGTTTCTTCACTTTTGCTGAAGAGGTCTTCACTAGAAGTCTGATTTATTCAGGAAGAGGAGCATCTCTCCAGGAAGAGTAATTTTTCTTGATGAAACATTTGAGCAGAGGTGCTCTTCCTGTTTGCCTCAGTGCAAGCAAGGTGTGGTTGGTAGCTCAGTTCTAATCAGTGTGGGCTCTCAAATGAACTGTCTATACTTTCAGGCTGGAGGAGTGTGATTCTCAGCAAGAGTGAAGGTGTTTGGGGCAGAATGTTTCCTAGGAGGTCAGCATCCAGTTCCAAACCCCTACTGTGGGCACTGTTACCACTCACCAGATCAGGCAGCCCAGGCCCCAATGAACATGGGAGCCTTCAGGGATGGGGCATCCACAGTTTCTCTGGGAAGCCTGTGCCAGTGTCTCACTCCTCTCTGAATGAAGAATTTCCTCCTAATATCTAATTTAAATCTCACCTCTTTTAGTTTAAAGCCTTTCCTTCTTGTCATCTTGCTATCAGATCATGTAAAATATTGGTATCCCTCCTGCTTTTAAGCTCTCTTAAGAAGAGTACTGGCAGGTTGCAATGAGGTTTCCCCAGAGCCTTCTTTTCTCCAGATTGAACAAGCCCAACTCTCAGCCTTAATAGCAGAGGTGCTCCAGCCCTGTGGTCATCTTTGTGGCCCTCCTCTGGATCTGCTTTAACTGGTTCATGTGTTTCTTGTGTTGGAGGCCTCAGGCCTGGACACAGTACTCCATATAGGACCTCATGAGGGTAGAGTAGAGGGGACAATCACCTGCCTTGCCCCTGCTCATTGCCCCTCTTTGAGGCAGCCCAGGATACTGTTGACTTTCTGGGCTGATTCTCTCCTTCCAAATTCTGATGGAGAAAACAGTCCCAGAAGGCGGTACATCATTCCCAGGGTGATGTAGTCCAGTGAAAATCTTTGGTGAAGAAGTCACACATCTATAAGTTCTCAGGGATTAGTGCTGGTGTGTGGTGTCTGCTGCAGTCCAGTTGGCTGTCTGACAAAATCTTTGGAAGTGATCCTGCAGTGGCCTTTGATGTGATGTGTGTAACTGTTAGTCAATGTTAGGCATTGTTGGAAGGCAATGATTACTCCACAACCAGAGATATCTCTCCTAACTCCTCACCCCTCTGCGATGAAGGCACCACTTGGGAAATGGATGGCTCTTCCAGGGCAACCCCTTCAATCCCTCAGTTTTACTGGAGCAAAAACACGTGGGTCTGCTTTACTTATCTGAAAAACTTAGGTATCAAAACCAGGGCCTTTCATTTGTACTGTTTTCAAAACAGACATTTCTAATTAATTTCACCTGTAGAAAACCAAGTCAGGAAGAGATATTTTCTGTGTAAGAAATAAAGAGGATTAGATACAAAGAGGAGACAAACTTCAAGGGAAAAATTTTCTGAACAGGGCATGACAAACTGGGCCTTTAAACTGCTGCTGTCTTCATCAGGCACACACACGCATTCTGGCCTTGATGTAGTTTGGCTTAGCTGATGAATCCCAACATATTCTGGAAGAAACCTATCCAAACTAAAGCATGGTCCTATCAAAGAGGGAAGCCGGACACCTAGCCCGTGAATAACTTTACAGCTTTTCATGTTTCTTATAAGCAGTCTGAGCTAACAGCTAATGTGGCTGGGCTCCAGGATGTTGGCTGGTCCTGTGGGGAGAATGCTGTGTACTAGGTCTCATTGCTCCCCACATCCTGAATTCAGGAGGATCACTGTGCCAGGTGAAGATGGGCAGGCTGCCAGAGGCAGCTGAAGCAAACTTGGGCCACCTTCAAAACTAAAGGGTGGAGTAATATAATTAATAGGCATTCTACTTTAAGTCTTCACTGCTGAAATTTTATTATGAAAAAATAATGATAGTAGAGATATACAGCTCTAGCTACGGGCAAAATATAAACAATTTATGTCACGGCTATTTCCAGTATTATCTTTTGTTCTACCTTTAGGCTCAGTTCTCATACATGTGACATAAGTATTTAATTTTGCAAAGATACATAGCCTCACTGAATTTTGAGAGGTGTTTAAAAAGAGCATGTAAGGAAGACTTTGAATACACTAAGAATATTGTGCAGTACTGGAACACAAAATCATGCTGGCAATGCTTTCGTTCTGCAGATGCAGTTCTGGTGGGGTAAACCAGTTAGTATGCAAATGCCAATAGTGTAAAAAGATCCCTAATTGCTACACAAGCTTAATCAAGAAGGCATTTTTTTAGGATCACATTTATTCAAGCTTCAGGGAAAGTCTTATGGAGATATTCTGGTCCCTGTTGTAAGGTACAACACTACACAAAGAAAAATAGGATTATAGACAACATTAATATTCCCTTTAACTAAATTTCAGATATACTGTCTCTTGTACCTTAGGATTTCAGAGTAGTAATTTCTGTGTCTGTATCTGATTCTTTTTCACGTAGTTCACATGAAAATTAATCGTATAATCATAGAAACATAGAATCATAGAATACTTAGAGTTGGAAGGGATCCCTGGGAACCATCTAGTCCAACTCTCCTGCAATGAACAGCTGGACACCACAGCTACATCAGGTTGCCCAGGGCCTGATCCAACCTTGTCTTGAAAGTCTCATCAAACACAACTCTAGGTAACCTGCTCCAGTGCCTCATCACTCTCACTGTAAAATATTTTTTCCTTATGTCTAATCTAAATCTACCCTCCCTGAGCTTAAAATCAATTTTATAGTTTCATGCTCTATAGATGCACTACTAACCTGTGTGGTTTCTCAAAATTTAGGATGCTATCGAACACTCATACATCATCTCAACAAAAGCTGACCACGCTTTTTGGTGCTGATGGTCTGTATGCCATTTACAGATTAGTTTAATCTAAAGAGATGTTTTCTGCAGCCTAGAAATTTTCTAACCGATGTCAGATATATCCTTTAAATTGTTCTTTCTTTCAGCTGCAATGTTCAGCGTTTATGTAGTATTTTTTTCTGCCAGTGAACCCATTGGGAACAGCATGTGGGTAGCGTAGCCAAGACAGCTCTCAGAGACATTAAACAACATGGCTGCAGTCCAGACCCTGTTGAAGAATATGGCAGCACTCCCATGGACTTCGGCAGGATCAGAATTTCACAGTTGTTGTGTAAAAGAGTTTTCCCAACATCCAGAATCTGCAGATTTAATTTATGATATAACTTTAAAAACTGCATTAAAAATACTAAGATCCTGTAACTCTTGATTTAGGAAAGGTGTTTAAAAATAGTTTTAAACTTAACTGAAGACGAATCTCTCTTGTCTTTTCATTCAGGGTCAAAAGGCATGAATTTCATTCACTAAATTATCAACACTTAAAACTTTTTCTGCATGATTAAATTATTACTAAGAGTCAGGACAGCAGAGATCCTCCCACTGCATTGACCTGTGAACTATGTTAAATCTTTTGACAGGGGTCATTGTCTATAGCATGATAGTGAATGACTCTCCAAAATGGAGCCATTCTTTTAGTTGTAACACGAAGCTGGTGCTGTTTTTTAATGGGCCACAAATGTTAATTTACATTGATGACATTTTTTGTCAATTTGTGTGCCAGCTGAAATTGCTGATGAGCCACAAAAGATGATGTGCTGCTTATGGATAGATATTAATGTACCTTTACAACTGACTGCAGATACTGCAAATACTTTTAGAATTAGAATTGATTTCTTCATTGCAAAATGTGTATGAGTCTTTAGTAAGAAGCTAGTGCTTACAGGGATGTGCTTTAAATCCTTTAGTTTGAGATAATAATTTGTAATACAGTTTCTCATCTTCAAATTCTTTCCTCAGTGCAGGTTTCTCTCCATTCTTCTGTGGCAGATGTTTCAAATTTGCTGGAAGTATTTTGTAACTCTGATGGCAAAGAAGATGTAGGCAAACACCAGTGAAACTGAACCTCCTTTGGAATCCAGGTTCCTTCAGTGAAATCTGTATAGTGCTACTGTTCTCCATATACTGTCCTTCCTAGAGACATTTCTTGTCAGGGATACATGCAGAAAGCTTCTGCCATTTATTAGGTAGCTGATATGTTGGGACCATTTCTTCCCATGATCTTTCCTTATGGTCTCAGTGAGCCCTTTTGTCAGTTGTGTTCTGATTTGCACGATGAAGTTATTTTTGCAGTTTAACCACAGATATACAACCAACATGATTTTAGCTTGCAACTTAGTTCTCTGGTGCTTTAAATGTGCCTGCTCATGCAGGCTAAGCCTTAAAGACATTCCTAACCGGCCTAATTCTGCTGTATACAGCTGAGAGTCAGAGGAGCTTTATGGCTTTATCAATGTGTGAAAGTTATTCTACAGTATAAGCAATTCTTCCTTTGAACAGAAGTGTGGGTTACAGCCAACTATGCTTTATGGACGTGTTAGTGGATACTCATGCTGGTTACTTAGCCAGCAACTCCTGGCAGATTGTAATGAATTACTACAGTATTTTCCTTTATCAATTCTTCTGCATATGGAACTTAGCATTATTGTTTCATAGATATCCTCATTTAAATTATGGATGATTGCTATGTATTGTTGAAGACAGTTCTGTCTCATATTGTTATTGCTAACACTGGTAATAACTGACAACTTTGCTGATAAACTATACCAGGGCAACCAGACTGTGGCTCAAATTGCCTGCAAATGTTTTGCAACAACTCCTGTGGCAGAATATTTAATGTGACCCAGGCATAATCAGCTTGAGAGGCCACTGAGGTTTTCTTTTTGTCCTCCAGGCCTTCACATCTTTTCTTCATAAGGACTGGGAGATAAGCATTGCACCCATGCTGGTGTGCTCACAGTGCCAGAATGACCAGTGGGTAGTTCTAGTAAGGCTGTCCTAGATGAAGCTATCCGGGAACACAAGGGTGCCTCAGCTCAATTTCCAATGCAGGATGCTCTCCTGTCTTTCTGAGGAACATGACCCTCAACCATATAACCATATGTTAATAATTATGATGCACGCCTGAAAAATTTATTTTTATTTTTTCCTAGTGGATTTAGAAACTGAGGAGTCTCTGTTACCATAAGCTAAATAAGGAGTAAATTCTTCATCAAACAACCTACAAAGGTAGATCATCACTTGTGAAGTATTCTGTAGATCTCAACATTAGTGAATCTATAAGAAACAGCAGTGCCTTTATTGTACTTAGTGAACAGCAGTAAGTTTAAACGTGCACTGAGTTGGGCTTGTGGGCAACAGAGTTTGAATTTAAGTATGTAAGTTCTTAAAATGGCCCATTCCATCTCCTGGGTTAATTTTCTCAGTGCCAGTATATTTATTTGTGCAGAAGTAAGTAGTACTTTTAATCAGTATGAGTTCACATTCTGAGTCTTATTGTTTTCCACCCTTTCTACAGAAAAAAAATGTAGGCAAAAAGCTCAAGTCTCATTTCAGTATTTCTGTTGGACTGATGGAGACCCTGCAGGTGCAGATTCAGGTCCTCCAGAGGTGATTAAGAATATAACCAGTAGGGATTGTTTTTCTCCTGAAGCTATTTGTTTTAATTATCTCTGGTTAAATTGGTATAGTATTATACAAAGATTAGATATCTCAAAATGAAGACAAAACTTCACCTGTACCATTTAGAAACTGAAGGAAGTACTCAATTAAGGAATTGAAGGAAACGGTCAATTCAGACCAACAGGTTTTCCTGTTAGTCTGAAAAACCAACAGTACTGAGGCTTAAGTATTTTGGTTGAAACCCAGAAGTGGTGACTGGGCAACTGGGCAATACAAGATGGAGAAGATCTTGGCAGAAGGTGATGGAAATTACACCTACTAGAGAACAGATGCTCCACCAATCTGGGTTGAATAATACTTTAAAATGTTGATTTTTTTTTGGATATGGGTAGACAACTTAATGCCAAAATCAGAACTGATGACATCCAGACAAACCTGATGCTAGTTCTATTACTTTTTAACTTCCTCTGTTGTTCCTCAAGCTCTGTTTTGGACTTTTGGACTCAAATCTCCTTAATATATTTCTCAGTTGAAACTCTTCAGTTTCACTTGGAAAGCTCTCCAAAACTAAATATTTTTACATGGTTTTAATGTACAGTAAGTCAAATTGGCTTCTTTTAGAACTGAAATTGTTCCTGTCCAAATGTTCTTATGAAAACTGACAACCTTTGTGCCAAAGCTATTCCAAGAACTAGATTAATATTGTACCTCAAATTTTGTTTTCGTGCTGAGTGTGAGACATTAATGGATAACTAGAATGGAAGTGAAAAATATTTTATGTGGATATAATCAAAACTAGCTACATATACTCATCTAGAATGAAACAATATTCATTTTAGAATATGAATAGGACTGTAATATTAAATTAAAGGTCCAGTATGAAGGACAGTAATTGAATCTATTAAGAGGGCTAACTGGAAGTGAACAAACATAAAAAAAAACACAGAAAAGAGCAGTTTTTGTGTGATCTCTACAGATTTTGGAAGGCAATTTAAAGAATATAACAATATGACATGAGTAGTTTTGAAGTCATGTGAAGTTAATTTCTCTATCAGATAGGAACTTAATAGCTTGAAATGACAGATACAAAGGAAGATTCTTCTCCATTAGCTCATGTAGAGAGCAGCAACAACATAACTTTCTAAGGAAATCAGGAAAGGTGTTTCTAGCACAACCAAGGAAATGTTACAACCTTTTTACAAGGTAGTTTGAATACTTCAGCTCATTAATTGTGTGTAGCTACCTCTGGTTCTTTGGATTATCTTCACAAGAGAGCCTACCAAGATAATCATGAGAGTGATGTGTGGTTTATTGCACATCGTGAAATATAGGTTGAGAAAAAATGTGCTTGTTCTGATCAAATGCTGCCAGGGAAGGATAGAGGAACAACTGAAGAACAGTTTTGGCACAAGAAGAAATGGGAATAATGTGACTTTCAGTAAACTCAAACTGGAAATAGGAGAAGACTTCTGAGGCCTGGAAGGGTGATGTTCTGCGGGCATCCCCCTGTGGAAGAGCTGTAGCCAAGAGTCTGATTTATTTCAGTGTAGAACTTATTGCATCTATTATCTGTATTATGCAATTTCCTTTAGCAGCAGGAATGAAACTTCACAATGCAGGATGTTTGTGTTTAGCATTCTCCCTATGCTATATGAACTCACATTTTGATAATATTTTAATTTTGATTATTTTAAATCATCACAGGGAAGTTATTAGCATGGTCAAATTTGGGAAAGAAAATATATTTTTAGCACATATAAGCCATTCTTTAAATCTTAATACCACGCTCCAAAACTAGTGTTGGACCTCTTCGAAGAAAATGTCACCCACATTTATTGAAGAAAGATAAATGCTCATTTTGCTGCTATGTACTTTCCTTCAGCTTCGTTCTCAGAGATGTCTGAACTGTTTTGGTTCAATTTTTTTTCTTCCAATATTCAGGCCTCTGAAAACATCTGACATGGAAAATTTTGGCTTTAGGCATTGAAACTTGTTCAAGTTTAGCAAATAAAAACAAAGTCTTGGAATAGGTGACATTAATCATAAATAGTATTCCCAGTTCCTTCCTTCAGTGCATTGATCTATCTTTATGGAAGAAACTATGTAAAATCTTTAGAAATTTCTTTTGTTTGCTGGTATACATATAATCAACAGGCAACAGAACTTTTGCAGAGAATCACTACACAATGTTCACACAAAGAGAAATCCACCGATGATCAGAAATCAGGAACGTGATTTTTTTCGGAATTGGAAACTTTCTATATTACTTTTTAAACTGAGATTCCTGTGAAAAACTACAAAGGACTGTGAGTTCATTGGATAAGAGAGAATTAAAAGCTTTTTCCAAATAGAGAATTAAAAGCTTTTTCCATAGAAATAATTATAGTAAAAAAAATAAAACAGATAAATAGAATTTAATTTGAAAAGGACAATAGTAAAATAAAAATATGAGCATTTTGACTCAGATTTGTTTCACACCTATTTACTCACGAATTATTTTAGGCATGCGGTCAGAAATTTATGAAAATGTTCACAAATCATGATGTTCTATTAACTCTAGCATTCAGCTAAGATCTCATAAACCAGCAGAGAACATGAAAAATCAATTTTCTAGAAATAAACAGGGACTACAAACTGGGAAACTGAAATACAAAAAACACTCTTCCTCCAAAGTATATTAATAATGCAATCTTAATTTGATAATACGCACTGCTTAATTCCCTACTACTCATTATCCTATTTTAAAATTTATTTATGAAGTAGGAACAATAATACATGTCTCCTGGACAATCCTAACTACGAACACTGGAACATGCAGGATAAATTAAAGTTCTGATGAATGAAAATACAAAGCAAGTAGATCAGACCTTTAATTCCAACTACAAAATTGTTAAGGCTCATATTTTACACCAAAATTCTCTGATAGGTAATTTTCCAGAAGATATTTTGCATAAAGCTCCTATGCTCGTTATGAACATTATTCATGCTGAACTTTTTTATCAAGTCTGTTGCTGGAATAATGAATATGATCTTGGATATCACAGTTATATTGTTTGTTCTGTTTGAATTTGAATGATGTTTGTTTTCTTGGTGCTGTGCTGTTCTACCCCAATAAAGATCCATAACAAACAGTTTTGATAGATTGAAAAATACTTCCCACAGCTAGTGGGGCACAGAAAGCAATCAATTAGCTTCAAAATTATGTAAGCATTCTTTTTTAAAACTTATATATTTTAAAGAGAACAGTGTTAGGAATAGACCCTCATCACTAATTGTTCTTTGTCCAGTAGACTGGGAATAGGTTTTTGTACACTCACATACACAGATTGTAAAATTATTACAATTATATAAAAAATTGTTAGCTTTGAAGTGATATATACAGCTCAATATTAGGCCATGCAATAAGCAAAAGAGTTACCTGTAACTCTGTCCCTATAGAAAAACAACCAAGTAAAATTGTTTCATTCTTCATACATCACTTAAGAAAAAAAATACCTTGCAATATATTTACCTTCTTTGTGTCATGTATTAATCATTGAGCTGCATAGTGGCTTGAGCTGAGAGTCAATTCTCACCATATCAGGCTGGCAGCAGCCAGTCTGTGTTTAAAGTCAATATGAGGGAAGTTACACCAAGCTCAATTGCTCTTTCCTTAATTAGATTTACTTTCTTTTGAAGTGGTGGGAGGAGGAGGTCAGGTTGAAAAGAATTAAAATGTTACCATTGTCTGCTGTTTCCAGAATGAACATTACCACACAAAACTAAACATTTAAATGTTTTTAAATTTACAGGCAACAATGCAACTGAACTATTCTGATTTTTTACCTAGGTTACTTGTCAATTACAAAGTTTGATTGAGAATCTCAGAAGTGCAAGCATGAAAACTGTAAATGTTTTCACTGATAATATTCATTCTTCACTATTTTTTGTAGTCTAGACAGCATTTAGGTGTGTACTTAGCCATAAAATACAACTGCTCAATGTGATCATCGTTTTTTCTCCCTTTGAACATTTTGGAATTTGTTTAGAGAAAGTATCTTCCTCCATTTTCTGGCCTGTCAAGAGATGAAAGCTAATAGGACAAAGCATGACAGAATACTAACAAGTTCTATCTTCTGTACACTGTTTGGATGATTTTGTCTGTTTCAGATCTAATGTTACATGAATGAACGTGAAAAATAATGTGCTCATGCAAATGATCAGAGATTATATTTCTAAAAATCAGATGCTTCGTTTCAGCTTCTTAGATGCTCTGCTTGGGGCAATCTCAAGACAATTTTTTATAGAAAACACTGGGATCAAACCAGGATGTCTTGTTACCTTATACCAGGCTAATTAAAAGGAATGATATTTTTTCTTAATGGCTTTTATAAACCCAGCAATGAAAGCATGTTTTTTGCTTGGACAGTATTAAATTAGTCTGCAGTCAAGACAATGGTCACATTGTTTCCAAACTCCATTTATCTTTTTGGGAGACGAGGATATTATAATGATCATCTCCAAGAAAGTCTTGAAATAACAGAAACAGTTTTTATTAAAATATGTGAACTACTGTACAGGTTAGAAGAAAACTGTTCACTTTACATAAGTAAGGATGTTCAATAAAGCATCAAGTTTCTTAGCCAACTTGTGCTTTTAAACAGTGAAACCAGATGGAGAAGTAAGTTATTTTATTAGCTAATAACTTATATAGGGAGTACCGTGGTGCTACATTCTGTTAATAACATTGCATACTTACATATATATATATATTTAATCATGACCATAATTAAGAACTTGCTTATCACTTGTAAGACACCTAGGAAATTCTTAGGAAGATCATGTTCCCATGATGACACTACTTCAAATGTGTCAATAGTTATGTGTTCTCTGTGGATGAAAAGTTGATGTGACAGGAGTGTGATTATTCTGTGACCGGAGCAGTGATGGGAGGTGACTGACAACCAGGGAAAGTCAGTTTGAATCCTGATTCAAAGCTTTCACGTGTGACTTGGAACAAACTGTTTAATCAGGTGGGATCCTGCGCCTGTGCTAGAAGTCAGCAGTATCTCTCATCACATTGTGTCTGTCTGTCAGATCTGAAACTGTAGATTCCCAGAAAGGGAATGAGAGGCACTGTCATGGCAGGAGCCTCCAAATGAAGTCTCACTGTGTGAGATTAGTGGGAGTTCATTCAGGTATACACATCAACAGTGTAACAAATCTAGGTGAGATATCGCTACACATACAAGCACTCTGTTGAAAATAAAAGGATTTCATTGAGCTATTAACTTTTACAGCTTGCTTAAGCAGCTCAGGTGTGTAAGGATTTTTCATACAAAAAAGCATCTGCCTCACAATCCTTTCTGTGTTCTTAATGCAATAGTTCTACAAAGACAACCTTTGCAACACATGTGAATGACTTCTGTCAAATTAATCTTAAATACAGTAATGATGCCCCTTATCTGGAAATGAAAGTTGATAATAAGCAGCAGCAAATATTTCAAGAATACGTATTCCACATCACAACTTCATTTCAGTGAAAACTTTAGAAGACAGAACCAAAAATCAAACATGGAAAAAGGTGAAGGCTGGATTTGCCCTTACCTGTGCCAAAAACAACGTCACAATTAAAAATTAGGGAAAGTATTCATTTTTACTCATTGATAACAAAGTAATTATAAATCTTGATTATTGTGATCGTCAGTTGGTAACTTTCAGTAGAAATAATTCAAAGCAGCAGCTATTTTATGAAAAGTTAATCAATTCCAAACTTTCATATGTGGCCTACCAAAATATGCGCATAAACATCTTTATTCCAGAAATGAAGTTTCTATTTCTCATTATTAAATCTGACAAGTTTTGGAAACACAGATCATGCATTCTCTCACATTTAATGTAAAACAATCACTGCTCTATTCTTCTGTCAGATTAATTTTTTCATTCCTAATAGCTCATGCACTTATAGGCTCTTCTGACAGCTTTTTTTTGCAGCAGAGCTACTCTCTCTGACCGCTGACATTTATTAATCAATTGATCAATAAGTCATTTGAACTCCCTTTGGGAATGCTGAAATACCCGTTGTCCCTCTTAGATTGCAGAACTAAATGATTGCGTTGTTGTTTGTGTTGTAATGGGTGGTGTTATGGAGCTCTTGTTACAAACGAAGTATGAAATCTAAAGCACACTGGAGGGCTATCAGTCGCTTTCTTGCTGATGCAGAAAAGATGTTTCATTCTTGAGACAGTGGTCTTGAGAAACTGCCTCTTCTTACAAATACATCTGTATGAACTTAGCTTACACATACCAATAGCTAAGAGGCTTCAGAGAGTGTGAAACTCTTCTGGGTATTTGTGAATATTTCTTCCTGTCCAAACCTCATATTATAAAAACATCTCCAAAGGGCCTCTCCAGCAACAGCAAATTAAGTTTCTTAAAAGTTTTGGAATTATTTTTTTATTGAGTATAAAGTGATTTAACTCCACTGAGGTTGCTCACTTGCACTACCCTGAAGCCCTTTGTACCTTATGAATATATGTTCTCTGTTCATTTTAGTTAAAACCCTACAGAATTGCTATTTTATTGCAAGGATTGTCAGTTGCCAGACACAGATGTACTGTAAGGACAGTAAACCCTAACAGAGAGTTGGAAACATTGTAGATTCCTGATCTAACATGAAAGTTATCCAATATTTGGGATTGCTGGCGTTGTGTTATGTTTCAAATTACTACAATTAGCTTTTTAACAGACATTAAGAGTACTTCTTTATATTTTATCAATGAACTGTAAGATTTGCAAAAAACACAAAGGAGGAGGATAACTGTATCTGTTTTGCTTCTCATGAGCTCTGCAGAAATTCATTGTCTTAGTGACACTTTGCCACAAAACACCACTCCAGAGTTTGCCATTGCCATAGCAAGTAGAAAACTGCAAATATAGCTGTGATTAGAATATCAGCAAAGAAGAATCTGACTTTGAAGACAGTGGCAGCTTTTTTTCTGCTTTGAATAGAAATAGAGATGGAACCATAAGAAATTTAAGGAAAACCTATTTCTCTGTCTGATCAAGAAATGAATCTGGGCCATGGTTGGTAAGAAGTTTCTTAGGTTGCTTAGAGGACCAGACAGTGTCAATAATTATGTGTACTTGGATGACTGATATATAGGCAAAGCTGTAACTAACGTGTTCTGCTAGTGACTGAAGAGCAATGTGTTTTGTCATAGTACAAAAGAAAGAAAGGAAGAAAAGAGCACTGGAAAGAGCTTAATTCCTCTTAAAGTAGGAAAAAAAAAAACAGCTATGGGAACTACTTATGTTATTTCTATGGAGTTTCCAAAAAGTAAAGTATGTTTCAGATAATATAATAACAGTTTTAACACCATGTTGTCCCTCTGGGGGACAGAGATCTATAGAAATTGAGATTTTAAATATTGGATGAAAGTTATTTTCATATAATCATTAAAGACTATCTAGCTCCAATTTGCTGCCATGGGCAGGGTTGCCAACCACTAGATCAGTCTGCCCAGGGCCCAGTCGAGCCTGGGCTAGAATACCTTCCTCCACACTGGTAAGATCTTACAGAGAAAGGTTGCAAACTGGGAATATTTAAGTCTTCTATCAATAGTGGAAGAAAGGAGGAAGCTCAGGGTGAATGTTTCTTTGCCAGAGAATCTGGGAGTCCCTGCCTTTCCTGGAACAGTGCAACTACAGATCAGAGTACTCCAGGCAATTATCATCTGTCTCTACTGCATGGCTTTCCTCTCATTAAAAATAAAAAAATAGATGGGATAGTGCTTGTCTCAGTCAGGTGAAAACTTCTATTTTTGTTGCTGGAGCTATCTGAAGCTCTTTAAACATATGGTATATGTAGGTCTGTGGAAACTGAGCTTCACACTACTGTTTTGCTTCATTTTTTTTCTGAGTGCCAGTTGACAGTCACTTACTTCCTATAAGGTTCAGGCAATGTCTAGCAATCACAAAAAGGGAACCTCAGCCTGAACTAAGATGTTCTGGGGATTGCAGCGTCTCTGTAGAGACTTGTGAAAAACAAAACAAAACAAAACAAAACACCCACCCAACAAGAAAATATCCAAAACAAAAGACTTAAAAGTCACATTGCAAGGTTATTTAGGGATCCATCGGATATATTAAGTATAACTTCTCCTCATGTTGTTAAAATAATCTAGGGCAAAAGGAAGGACAGTAAATCTCACTGATTGGTCTAATTTCTGGACCTCCAGTAGAAATCACGTGATTGTCCTCTGCTGATCTTCACAAGACTGTGCACAGATTGACTGTACATATACTTTAAAATCAATAGTACCAGATGATAATATAGAAATGTGAGACTAATGGATGAAGAACTAAAATGCCAAACCAAAGGGTTAAAATTCATATTAATATGGACAGCTAGGGCCAAGCCATTCTGCAGAAATGAGGGCAGCAGGTCACTTTGACAGTTTGTCCACAGTTAATGGAAGTTTATTGACTAAACTGTGTGAAACCACAGAATGAATATTGCATGTCACTTTGTCATATGGAAAAACCACGTTTATGGATTTCTGATTCATCAGCTAGAGTGAAAAAAACTTTGTTGAATCCCTTTTTATATATTTATTTATTTATCAGTGAGGTCCCTTTCACAGAATGCTGCTGCAGGCATCTCAGTATATGTTCTCATCTTAGAGACTTGGAGGTTTTTCTCATTTTAAAGCAGCCCAGGTTATGAGACCACCTCCACAGGACTTCACATAAATTGCAAGGAACTAGTCCACAATATAAAAGGCAAGACCAAACTGTACAGAGGAGCTTCCATTTGTAGCATTCCCACTCGTATATAGTTCAACAACGTTCAATACATTTGCACACTGTCCTTTGTTGTGTTTGTTATTTGTCTGTTATTTTTCACACACCAGAAGCCTCCTTTGGTGATTCACAACAGACAAACAGTTAGTACACTTCAGCTGGTAAACATTAACTGTAAAATGAAAATGAACCACACTGCACATAGCAGTTGTATGTAAATTTCACAAGTTTCCATAGCTGGGACATGGTGTCCCTTGTTTCATATATTGCATAAATGCAGTATAAGATTTAAATCCTTCATTGAAAAAATAGTGATAATAGATTGAGTATTACAGAATAAGATTAGACCATCTTCCAATTTTTTTACAGCATCAGTCTAAAGTGTGGGAAAATACATTTAAATTCTACCTTGTTTATAGACTCCCTGAGATGAGTTAGAAGACAGACTTTTCTGCTGTGATTTTCTTGTAAATTTTTTTGCTTTTAAGCAAACTGAACTAAGAGAATGTGAGTAGTCATTGTATTTTGTTAAACAAAGATTGTACAGTTGAAGTCACTGAAATGTCCAGTTTAAACTTTGAAGCCATGAATTTAGTTTTCATTACTTAAAAATACATATTTGTAATTGTCATTAATTTTGAGATATTTTAATAGTGAAAGAAAATGAAAACCTTCCACTTTTCACCACTGAACATTGTGCCACATTTCTAAAAATCATTTTTTTTTTTAGTAGAGAGCTCTTTCACTGAACATATTTGCTGCTTCTTATTGGGAAACATTTATAAATTGTTCCAAATTCCCAAGCCTGGTCTGCAAAGGCTAAAGGGTGCATGGAGTAGTTTTTAATTTAGGAGTATTAACCTCAGTAGTACAAGCCTCTGTTCACTTTGACAGCTGCAACACTGGCATATACTGAGGTAAACATGTTTAAATTACATAATTTCCAGATCACTGATTTTTTTGCAACTAACTCCAGGGCAGTTCCCTTGAAAGTAAGACTCAAGGACAGATCTGTGATGCAACATTACTATATCTATTAAAACATGCCAGAAACATTCTGCTCTGGCTGTATTAAACATATTGTCCTAATATACAATTTGGGCAAGTATTCTGCTCCCTCCAGATGGACCAAATGGTAGCAGTGGCACTAATCGTCTGGCCTAAGAGATTCATTTTTTAAAATTTTGCATGCTTGTTTGTGTTTTTTTTTCCCAACCAGAAATTACGCAATGGGTTTGAGTTGTTTTATTTCCCTTTCATTTTTCTGGTCTGTCACTGAGGGTGAAAGCAGTGAGTCAGTGCAGAAGCTATTAATCCACAGTATTGACAAGTACACAAAGAAGCAAAGCAAGTTAAAGATTTTTATCAGTGGAAGCGTAAAGTCAAAACTCTACACTTCTGCCCATGTTTTAACAGATTTGTTGATATGTATGCGTGTTCTCCTTGCTTTCTTCCCAATTTACATCTCTTTAAAATGGGAGAAGTATCTGATTAACACAGAGGGATTATCTCAGAACCAGCTTCTGACAGCCTCCCTCCTGTTGGAGGGCGTCTTCCTTCTGGGTAGTCCAAGTGAAATGACTCCTGTTGACTGAAGAGGAAGCACTATCTTAATTGAGTAAAGGTGTCAGGCGGATAAGGTATTTGAAAGGAATGCTTCTCAGCTAATTGTTTAGAATAGTCAATGTAGAAGAAAAATTGTTGGTCAGTGAGGTGGAAAACAGGATAGGAAAGGACAAAAGGATTTGTAAATTCAAAATTTAGGCACCATAGAAAGATACATTCCATGGCTCATAATTGGCATTATTATCATTTCAGTTCTGTCATTCTTTTCTTCACAAATAAAAATTACATATAGCACAGAAATGTCTTCCAAAACCTCTGTGATCCCTACTCTGTAAAGGTGGTAATAGATGATCTATGAGTTCATTTGTATTTGATTAATTGAACTTGTGATTTCTTGAATTCTAAGTGTTAGTACTATCCTAACTTTAAAAGCATCAATAACTGTCAAATCTGTGGTCACCTGACTGAAAACCTAAGTGACTCAGAAGTTGATCCTAGGCTTGCCAATGAGTTTCTACAAGTGGAGAAGGGATGTGGATGTCTTCACACCTGTGCTGGGCCAGTGAGCAATCTCCTCCTGGGAGGAGAAGTTTCAGGAGACAGCAGGGCAGCAGTGTTTTTTAGGATGAAGAAATATTCCAGTCTCTGCTCGCTCTGCTGCTTCACTTGACATATGTGAAGTCAGCACCACTTAGATGAACTTACAGTGAGTGAGAAAACAGAGATCCCATCAAGGAAGCAACTCTTAGTCTCATGCTTCTGTTATTTCCTGAATATTAGCTTAAATAAGGAGAAATTTAGCAGAAAATCAGGGTCACAAAAGATTTGGGCAATAGTAGTTGACTATTTGTATACTGAATGAAATAAAATAGCAATTACAGTACTATTCTTTTTCTCCCACTGGTGAAATTGAAGATATCAATCACAATACTGGACAAAATCTGCCCTTGTGAAGGCTTACATTGCCTAACTTTTCTTGCCAAGAGGACATTTCCAGCCACATTTCCAGATAGTAGAGCTTGTCAAAACAGTCTGAATAATTCCCCAAAGATGCATCACTTTCCTGTAAGTGTCATGACAGTTTTATAATAGATGTTTTTGTTTTCAGATAATAGCCAAAATATAAGAACACATTTCATTTCTTCTTAATGACTATGAGATTTTCGAAAGCCTTTGGTGCCCTGAAACTGTCTCAATTAAATTCAATATGTTTTCTAACTAGCATAAATAGAAGAATGAAGTTAGGGCCATGTAAGATGCTTTGGAAAATCCTACACTTCTTTTTCATGCATTATTCAATCGCTTTATGTGCTTATGCAAGCTCAAAGGGTGCAATACAAAACGCTCATATCTACACTTTGTCAAAGAGCACTTAACAGCTAACAACCCACTGCCAAAAAAAAAAAAAGTCTGAGCACTGGCTTTATTTAAGAACCATTCAATTTTGTCTTATTTCCTTATGGTAATTTTTAACAAAAGTAAATCACTACTGACAAACACCCCTTTAACAATGGGATATTAATTGAATTAAGATGGAGAATAAAGGAGACATTACAGGCAGTTAAGTGTGAGAAAGCATGTTCGACACTGAATAATTAATTTTCATTCTGAGATAAAAATGTTGCCCATCGATTTACAACCCCTTCTGGCTATAAAGCCTTTTGGTGGAAACCTGATTCTTAATTATTGTCACAGGAATGCTAAGCTTGTCAGAAAGCTATTTCCATCATGATGATCAGCCTTAACTGCTTGGAGCAATTTTTGTGCCATGTTTAACAGCTGCTTCATCATTTGTTATCTTTTCAATTAAGCACTCTATTCCTACATGGTTCACAATCTCCACCAAAGAAGGAAATGCACTTGCAAAGATACGTGTATGTACATACACATAGGTACCCTTCTCAGCATAAAAGCTCAACACCTGCCTATCTCTGTTCATTTTTATTATGGAGCGAAGAGTCTGAACATTTCTATGAAACACCAGAATAATACTGTGACCTCCATGCAGAACATACAAGACACCTTCAAAATAATGTGGAGGAAACATTCAAAGCCCCACATCAGCAGTTTCAGTTTATGTAGTTCTGTGCTTCTGCAGATTTTCCTCTGATAAATTCGCTCCTCTTCTTTCAGTGGCAGAACTGAAAATAGGCTGAATACACTATTAAAAAGATATAGCAGACATACATTTTGCCCCAAAAGCATTATAGCAGTGCACTTACTATTCTGAAACTAAATGTTCATAAACTGTCCTTTTCCTTGGTGTGGATTTCACTTTTCAGATGTAATTGCTTTAGTCAGAGATTTTGTGTGATTGAGGGCTTTTTGCCTGTGATAAGTTTAGGAAAGAAGTAAAAGAGAAGGATGTCATATCTCTCACCTACAAAACATGAAGGGAACACAGATGAAGAAATTGGTCTTCCTTGTCTGATGGCCTTAATTGCCAGGATGACAGTATCTCCTGTAAGTATTTTAGTTCTGCACACGCAAACGCACACAAGAAAATTTGCTGGTTCAGTGGTTCACGATGTAAATCAATTCAAACTTAATTTGAGATACTTCATTTAGACTTTGTTTGAACCAGTGATCTGTGGCAAATCTTGTTTGTGCAAAAGCAGAAACAGAAGTTAATAGGTATAGAGTGCCAAATTATGTGGTCAGACCAACCACTTTAACTAAGCTTTTTACCTGCAGATCTGACTAGTAAGCAAGGACATTTGCACAGAGGTGCCTTGACAGGGTATTTGAATATTATTTGATGTCAAGTGAAAACACGAATGAACCTTTGCAAATTTGCTAAATTGAAAGTTGGGTGCATTTGTGAAATAGCTCAGTTATACAAGTGTAGTTTGGAAGATTTTCAGGAGAGATTTGTTACTGACAGAAACTGGTAGTTATGACATTATTTAAAAAGCCATACCTTATTAGATGCCTGACCTATCAATCAAGCGTATACTTAGTTCTGGTGATGGAATAATTCAAATTTCTGTTGGACTGGAATTTAAATGTATAATTTTATACTTTACATGCAACTCCTTAGGTTAAAATACGGTCATTAGTTTTATTTGGTCAGTTTTTAATGATGGAATTGGCCAGGAAAATTCAAGTCCTTGTTGCTTATGTTGTCCGTACGAAAGTTCTTTACAGCTATGATGATGATAATCTAACCACAAAAACAGTTGTATGATTTGTATTTTTAAGTTTTAAGAGCTCCAGATGGAGTATTCAGACGTGTGATGAACTTAGGCAAGTCTCAGCTTGTGCTATGAGGAGTTTGCCTCCCAGTGACTCCTAATGTAGAGGAAAGAACGTTCACATCAGCAGCATGAGAGAGATATACAGAGGAGACAAAGACCTAAAAGGGGGAAGACGCTTCATTGCTTTCCCTGGTCAAGTGACTTGATGATGATCTAAGGGAGAGAATGGATTTGCTTTGACAACGTGGCTAGGCAAACAGGGCTGCACTGTGGGAACTTATCAGGCATCTACTTTGTGATGCAAACTCATCTGTAGTTCTCAAAGTTGCAGATGAGATGTGTTGAGCTCTTCTTCCCTCTTCTGCATTTTTTGGCAAGAGGATATTTTACTTTGGACAATATACACTGGGTGCTAGTGTCAGTGTCCATTGTAAGGGGTGAAGCAGTTCAAGGACCCCTCTCTGACCTAGAGACAGTGTAACAGGGCTCCTCTCCCAAACTGTGGATGTGTTCTCCATCCTGCCTTGTCAGGCAGTCACTCTTCAGATGTGCTCTTCCTTTTGTTGTATGGACATTTGTAACTTCACTTCTAATGTCTTTAATCTCCACTTCTATAACTGACAGTTATGGTCTCCTACAGTGAAGAGCTTAACTTTCAGTCTATCTTTGATTGTTTCTTTTAAGCTTGATTACCAAATGCACCTCTTCTTTAGAGGGTTTAATGTTACTACCACACAGAATATAACAATTTATATGTGATCTATTCACAGATTTAGACACAAGGTTAAAAACAGTATTATTGGTTTGGACAAAGTTGAATCTGTTCATTACTTGAGCCACAGAGGACTCCATCATATTTGTGCATATGACATGGGATGCTGCAAGCAAAAACAAAAACGTTTTGTTTAGAGAGCTGATCTGATTTTAAGTGTTTCTGTCACGCTTTGAAATGCTGAACCTGAGGCTCATGTGCTGAATCCAGCATATGACAGTGCTGAGAAACTTGGTAGAAAAGGCAGTGAGTGAGGTTATCCAGTTCTTGAATGCTTTTGGTCAGTGACTGCTGTCAAACACCTAATGTACTGAAATCCATGGACTTATGTGCTAGCCCCAGGGAGGTTTGGGCATACAAATGTTTCAGTATAAGAGCAAAGTGCATATTCCATGCTCAATTTTGTATACAGATTCAGAATTTTTTCTCTTTATTTCTCCAAAATTCTCAGGAAAGTACAGGTAGTCATCAATATTTTTTGATTGATATGAAAATAAAATATAAAATAAAATTTATTAAAAAATGTTATTGAATAGGAAAAAACTCCAAATAGATTTCTTCTTGAACAGCGTCTTCTTCATATACATTATTTCACATCAGCTGAAAAGTGAGAGCATGACTGAAAAGAGCACAAAATACCCGCACATTTATGGCATCAAGTAGAATATGAAATGTGAAGTCCTTCAGTATTGGAATAACAGATGTGCTGAGGTAATCCAGATGCACAAAATGGTCTTGTAAATGCATTTAGCATATCTTGACACATTGAGAGAGGAAATATGGAAGAAAGTATTGCTTTGTATCTCTCTCTCTCTCAATATTTATGCATATAATGTAGTTTGAGACTCATGTATAGACAGAAACAAAGGGAGAAGGGAGAAAGTTGTAATCTCTTCCTTCCAGAAATGGACATTGCAATTTATGTGTTTCTTTCTTGACAAGAGAATGAGAAGGCTGAAAGAATGATCAAATATGTTATTCATCTTGTTTAATGTACTTCTGGGTGGTGCTTGTGTATTGCAGTAAATAAGAAAAGAGAGTAAGTATTTCTTAATATTTTAACATGCATGAATGAGGGCAAACGGTTTTAAACTAAGAGAGGGGAGATTTATATTGGATATTAGGAGAAAATTCTTTAGCTGGATTGTGGTGAGGCACTGGCATAGGCTGCCCAGAGAAGCTGTGGATTTCCCATCCTTTCAGGCCCCCAAAGCCAGGTTGAATGGGGCCCTGGACAGCTTGATCTGGTGAGGGACAGCAAGCTCATGGAAGGGAGTTGGAGCTGGGTGGGCGTCAAGGTCCCTTCCAATCCAAGCCTATCTATGATTATATAATAAGTATTGTTATTATTTTTAGTATGAGAGCCCAGTCAGACACTCAATTTTTGTCCATTAACCTTTTATCACTCCCCTTATGTTCTAATTGTTAAAACCTTGATGGTGCTGTGATCCATCATTAAGCAGACTTTGTTTGCTGTAGTAGAAACTGAGAACTGAGCCACCATGTACAGTGGCAAGGAATTTTTTGGATCAAAGATACCAAACCATAGGTTCTGTATTTAATCATTGGGTGAAGTACGATATTTGCAGAAATTGAAATAGAAGACTCCTTTAATATGAATGTCTGTATAAGTTTATCTGCTCTAGGGAATATGTCATCTCTTAATAGAAAGGATGGATTTGCCTCAGTAAAAGGAATGCAATTTCTGGGATCTCAACTCAATTTACTGCTGCCTTTTGGCTCCCATCCAAGTAAGCATTATGGAATATGCTTAATTGTAAGCATGTGAACAAATGAGAAGTCCTATTGATTTGCTTACAGGCCAGGTTGTGCCTAAGTGCTGTATTTGGTCAGTGCTTTAGCTGTACTCTTATAAAGGACAGTTTCTACATTCTGCTAGGTGTTTGGCACAACAGGCAAATGCTTAGTGAAAAGAACAACTCATTGAGAATCAATGAGTTCTGAGTTGGACTGACAAAATGAAGTATACAAGCAGAATGAAAAAAATGAAATGGTGCAAAGATACGAGTGAACGAAAGTCAAGAGAAGGGAAAAAGTGAAGGAAAGTATGGACAAAGTCACCTATTGCCTGACTCTGCTTATGTACTCTAGCGGGTCTTAATTCAGGGAGGTTTTATAGCAGTGATAATGTCTGTCCTGGTTGTTCTCTGCACACAAATATGATATAAAGGCAGCAACATATCTTGGAAGGAAATAAGCTGTTTTTAAGGCTCACATCATCTGAGAGCTGCTCAGGGCTGGGTTGGGCTCTGCCAGGCTGCCTTAAATGCCCTGTGTTCAGGATGTATTTATCTTCAATGTAATGTTTGAAAAATATGTAATAGCAGTGTTGGAGCAAAAGGGCCAAAAAAGATGGAATTTAATAACTTATATGTGTTTATGAGGCCTTAGACAGCACCCAAAGGAGGTAAAACAGATCTCTGTGCATGCAGTGAGGAACATTACTGAAGCTGCACTTACTGTAATCTATGCAGATCCTTCACTTCTCATTTGTACTACCTCAGTGGCACATATAAAAGGATAAAGTGATATTAGCAGTTTCAAAACTAAACTCAGACTATCCAAAACAGACATAGAATATTCACAACTATTCAAGAATTTGTATTTTCTCAATTTCCACTTCATGTCCTGTTTCCACCTCATTTTATAACCAAAACCAAAAAATTACAATTTTGTTTTCAAACATGACGGAGGCATATTGCTATCAGCAGTATTATCCTTCTGTAAGGTCATTGTCTGTTGACTCTAACACCTTTTAAAACAGAATAATTAAGTGCATACTATCACTCTCTGCCCAGGTGACAGTAACAGTTAACATTTCAAGAGTGTCTGGAAGTGTTAGTTAAAACTATGTTTCTGCACAACTGTCAACAGTTTACTGGGCTGGATCAGCCCGGTTCCGTGACGATTGGTGAGGGGGACCCACGGACCCACGCCCCAGGAAAGGGGAAAGGGAAAAGGGAAAAAGGGAAAAGGGAGATAGGCCTAGAAACAAAACAGCGGCAACGATCTGAGGAGGAAAGCTAATTTACTAAATAAGATATCAGAAAGTAAAAAATAACACAATATAATACAATATAATTGGAATTGAGGCTAATGAATCAAATAAAATGAGCAAGAGAGAGAGTGTCCGATAAACCGAAGGCCTTACGCTAATGCTGAAGGCGATACGGCAGCGAGCACCCACTGCTGAGTCGATCCCAAAGGAAAGAGCATCCCGTGACCGCTGAGGGTTTTTATCTGTTCCCTCTGAGCGGAAAACACGTAAAAATACAAAGCATCGCAAAGTCCTCTGGGGAATGTAGTGCTTCTTCTCTTCTGAGACAGGTATACCTGGAATTATCAATGATCTATGGAGCTGGAGTATTAGCTCTTTAACTCTTAATGCAATACATGATGTTATGATGTGGAATACCAGTACCAAAAATCATAAAACCATGACAACAACACACAAACATACCCAGAGGCAGATGGATCATTTTTCAGTACTTACAAAGAGAAGAATGGGAGAATGAAGAGCAACATAAAATATAAATTTAAAATACAAATAATATGTAACTTAGCACAACAGAGACAGGATTGGATTCTTCTAGTAATTTTGATCTAAAGGATTTTGAAGATCTGGCTGAAGAAATTCTAGTTGTGGTCATCCGTTTTTACTTGTAATATGAGTAAAATTTCAAAAGATGGGAAAAATACTAATTTTAAGCTAATATTTAAAAAAGACAAATGGAGAATATTGATCACAGATGGGTAGCCACTGCTAGTTTCAGGGAAAACACTGAGAATGCTAATGTAAAATCCAAACAATGAATGAATAAAGGAAAGCAGTATAGTCAATGTTAGTAAACATTGTTTTATGGAAATAGTTCCTGAGATATGTACAATTTTGTCTGCTTTAAATATGTATGTGATCATCCTCTGTTAAAATGAGTACAGTCTGATTTTTGAAGGCATTTGATGGTCTGAATAAACACCAAATAATCTATAGAAACAGGAAAGTACTAACTAGTCAGACTGTGGACTAAAAGATGACAAGAAGTACTAATTGTAAAGGAGGACTGGCTAAGTCAGTTCTCCAAAGCTGTAAGAAATTTTGATTCAGCTTAACATTTTGTCAGTGTAGACAAAAAAAAAAAATTTAATTTAAACCCTATACTTGAAAATATTTTTGGGTGATGTAAAGATCAGTAGAATGGAAAATATGTGAATTAAGTATTAATGAACCCTTTGGTTTGCCCTGGATCACGTGGTAAAATGACACATACAAAAGAACTTTACATATAACCAAATGCAAGAGTAAGAAATGGAATGCAAGGTACAGGAAAGAAACTGTGTCCTACCAGGCACACTTATCGCAAAAGTGAGTCTGAATCAAGAAGTAAAATCTGAAGATGATGAGGAAGGATAGGGATATGGCTTCCTTGTGTGATTTCAGTGCAACTAGTACTGGTGAAATACCACACCTTATTTCAGTATCTTCACTTTAATTGAAATATTGAAGAACTAGGGTTTATTCTAATAAAAAGAACCATAAAATGATCTTATGGCTGATAAGACCTTTATTCATACAACAAAAACCTTACATGGTTTTGTCAAAAATATTCTATCTGCAGTTTCTATGAACCTGTAGGAACTGATATTGCTCTCTACTTATTTAGAATCATATTTGATAAATGGACAGGAAGCAGACAACCTGAAAAACTTAAGAACATTTTTTTTTAAGTAAAAAAAGTTAGACCAAAATGTAAAGTAAACTGATTACAGAATGAAATGATGATACAAAAAGATGGAGTATTCAAACTGAGATACATCTTAAAAAACTCAGCTCTTCAACCAAATGCAAATAACTTGGTAACCATGAAAACAAATGGTATGTAATTATGGTCCAAAACGTGACCATCTTTGTCCTTTACCATAACATAAGCACCAGCTCTATCGAACAATTTTATTTCAATCATAGAATCATATAACCATAGAATCATAGAATGTTTTAACTTGGAAGGGACCTTAAAGGTAATTCCAACTCCCTTCCATGGTTTGATTAGCCCTCATCAACCAGATCAAGCTGCCTATTACCCCATCCAACTTGGCCTTGTACACTTCCAGGGATGGGGCAGCCACAAATCTCCGACCAGCCTGTGCCAGTGTCTCATCCCCTTGAGAAAATAATTTCCTCCTAATATCTAATCTATATCTCTCCTCTTTTATTTAAAACTATACCCCCTTGTCCTATCACTATCTACCTATGTAAAAAGTTGATTTACTTCCGGTTTATAAGCTCCCTTTAAATAATGTCAGGCTGAAAGAAAGTCTCCTCAGAGCTTTCTCTTGAACAAGCCCATCTCCTTCAACGTTTCTCTACAGCAGAGGTGCTCCAGCCCTCTGAGCATCTTTGTGACACTTCTGCAGACTGTCCTATCAGCTCTTTGACTTTCTTGTAATGGGATCCATGGGTCTGGACACAGTAAATACAGACATATAGCAGTAATATATTTTTGAAGATCCCTATTTCAGTGTTACTATCTCTTAACACCAAAAAGAAAATAAAAATATTACAATTTTATTTATAGTTGAGAACATAAGTCTGTGTGTCCAAATTCTTCTGACCGTATTGATATAAAATTATTATTATTATTATTATTTTCTAGCAATAGCTTCCTTTCAACAGCATCATTTTTTAACCAAAGGAACAGACTGCTTTTAAATTAGAGTGTTTGATTTGCAGGGCAAAGTTCCTGTTGTCTGTAGTAGTTACAGGAAGAGATCAGTACCTCAGTAACTGGTCTGGAGTGAGAGCTAACAAAATTATTTGCCTTTATTTGGTCTTTTGAATGATAGCTTCATGTTAGACACATGCACCACAAACATATCCTCTGGGCTTGTGAATACTAGCAGTGTTTCAAAAGCCAGATATTTTTCATTCTGAACAGCTATCGAACTTTATTCTGCGGTTTTTTGAGCAGCTGAATATTTTGCCTTTTTTTTTTTTTTTTTATATCATAGGGATAAATCTTTTGTCAGTGTAATGGACTGTGACAAATGCAGTCTGACACACACTAAGTAAGGAATAATTCTCCCCAGGGCATGCCTCCAGCACCTGAGAAATAGGATATATTGTAGGAAACATGCCCTGAAGTATAGTATTTTGTGCACAGACAGAAAACAGTAATTTTTTTGAACAAAATCAAAGGTGAATGCAATGGTTCAATGTACTTAAAATTCTACTTTTCAATAAATGAAATATCTTTCATCCATTTTGAGTCACAGAATTATCTGGTTATGAATCAGCTTGACTTTACTTAAATTGGCAAATGTGTGTCAGCTTTCATCAGATGACAATGTTGATGGTCTTTTTCATTGACTGAATTTAGTTTCACTGTTGAAATGACCCAAACTAGTAACTCTGAAAATTCATCTCCCGTTGTAAATTAATTTACTTACAGTTTAAATATCATAAAACAGATGCAGCCTTGCTATTTAAAACTCAAGAATGCACTCGTACATGTCTCAGTCTAGGGGCTAGATTGCCCAAGGTCGATTGCTCAAGATGATGAAAACATGTGAAAGCCTACCAGAGAATTTTTTTTCCTACTAATTTTGATTACAAACTTCTTCATAAAATGCAAATGTTCTTTAATTCTCTAGGTTCTCTTAAAGAATTTTTTTGTGTGTGTGTGTAGAAAATTTTCATTTTTCACCCATTTTGCCCATTTAAATGAAGTCTACCAATAAAATTATTATGCTTTCATTGGTGTTAATTTACATGGAAGTAGCTAGTTACAACTACATATTTATAAGGAAAAATGAACATCATGCCCCATGTGGTGTCCTCAGAGATGACTTTGACTGTGCTGGGAATTGCAGATTTGAGTGTGAAGCAGAATTCTCTCTTTCAGATATTGATTTGTTTGCTGTGAAACCTTTTAAATTGCTAAGTGCAAAGTGCTCATTGCCACAGAGCCACAAGTGACCCTGCTTTTCTACCCATTGATATAGAATACCTGATATAGAAATACCTGTTTCTACAAAGGTTGTATTGCACAGGCTGAAGGCAACCTGTCAGTTTTTCAGTATGCCCTTTATTTAAACTCTCCCTTTCTTTGGTGCATTTTCACCGCATCATCCTTCTTTTGGAATAGTTAATTGCCAAGATGATTCTTTCCAAAGAAAGCAGAGACTGATAGTTGTCAGTGTCCCTCTGTGGTAGTGACTAAACCAGACATTTTGGCTCTGAACAGAACCCAGGTTTAGAACCTCAGCACTCAGATGGGCTGATCTGGTCAGAAGGTAGAGGTACTATGGACTCGTGTTTCCAGACCAGGAGTATGGGACTGGCTACAAGATGGAGCCATGGAAATTTCAGTGCGGTACTGAGCTCTGATTCCCATGTTGTTACCATGGCACTGGGCTCAGCAGGAACCTATGCAGCTCCTGTGCTGCACCAGAAGAATAGGTGATTGGTACCAGGGGAATAGGTACAAGAATACCCTAAGGCTCTTGCTCCTTTTCCTCCCACCGATTTTTTTCCTGCCCTTGAATCCATAATTAACTATTCAAATCCCATAAATTGAACCTAAATTCTTGATGCATACCTCACTCTGTCTTTGGTCTTCAGAATATGTGCCACACCTCTAAACAACTCTATAGAATACCCAAAACTCTATAACTTCTCTGTCATTATCCTATTTTATCAAACAAGGGGCAGAAACTTCTCTATCAGGTGCACTGCCTATATGAGAAGTGCAGGAGTGTAGATAATTGGGACTGTTCCGTACAAGTCTTTTCTCAGATGGTGTTACACACTTTCCACGCTGAAGTTTCCTGATGTATTTGAAAAGCCTATTCCTCCAAATGACATCATGAAATGTTCAAAATTAGCTGTACGTATCATTTGCAACCAGGAAAATCTTTAGTGAAAATCGCCTACGGCTTTGTTTCTGAGCAGCACACTAACATGATCCAAAAGGAGTGTCTTAATTATGGTAATTATAGGATTTAAAATTCATTAAATAAAATATTGAGGCTATTCAAACTCAGATTTTTGAAGGATTATAGTGTTTGACAACACTATGAAAGGTTTAAGTACGTAGTTTAACTGCCAGAATTGGTTTGTGTTTTGCCCTCATTACGCAGCATGAAAAACATGTTTTAAGTGGAATCTGCAGCCCACTTTCAACTGTCAGTCTAAATATGTCTATTCACAAGCTGAGAAATTAGCACAGTGCATGATGCTCTGGTGAGACCCATCAAGCAAGAACAACTCAGTGGTTTCCGCATAACTATATTCAATCCATCTTGCATCCCAGTTCATGGCTTTCTATGGCTTTCTGAGTCTTGCCTTTGAAGAAACAAAGAGTAGCCCTGTTCTGAAGGGTGGGCAGTGGCTTAAAATGACAAGAGACAGAAGTAAAAGGCAATGTCTGGCCTTTAGACTCAGCCTTTCTGTCCACTGGCTGTTACAGTGGAATAAGGATTGTATTAGCTTTTCTCCATCTCTACTCCCAGAAAACATCCAGCCAGTACAATGTCACTGTATTTTCACAGCTCTTGGTGTTAGGTAAAACAGAGAGAAAAGCAAAAATCTCTCCGTGCTTTATGAACTTTCAGATCCTGCAATGATTCACATAGGAAACAACACTTTGAGGTGGATCATATACTCCCAAAGTGTCAAACCCATGATTAGGATTGGTTTGTTCTTAATCTCATTGGTGTGCACTGAGTAATCCTGGGAAGTTCTCTGCTTGGCTCATTGTCACATTGCTCTCTTTATGCACAAAGAAGTTCTAACCATGGCCTTGTGCAAATTGCCTAGTTCTGACCTTAACTTTTCAGCAAATCTCACCTCATCTGATGCTGCTTCTTCATGCCTCATCTCAAAGTCATATTAAAATTCTAATATTCAGCCTGCAAATGGAAAGTTTGACTTAAGTGGCACTAGTATCCTAATGCCTAAGGATCTTTTCTATTATTCTTCCTACTCTTCTGTGCCTCAGTTCAAAGAAGATTATCCAATGCCGATGTACACTAGTAAAGCAGTGACTAGGTCAACTACTGTAAATGGAACTAGACAGAAAAAATCTGGGTATGTAAGACTAGAGTTACTCTTTAATGTAAATAAATATAACACTTTACTTGAGTTACATTTATCATAGATATATCTTTGGCCACTGTCATTTTGTCTGGAGTACTCATTCACCACAACATCCACAGATGGATTAAAGCTGGCTCTGAATTATGATCACTCACTGTTCCTAAGAGCAGCCCATTTTTTTCCCAAGAAAAGTATCAAAAGCAAATTTTAGTAACCATCTTCAGTTCACCTTGGAATTCAAAACAACATTATTAGGACAGCTCAGTCTCTACAGGGTGTCAAGTGCCTTGTAACCATTCATTAAAACCTCTTCCTTTAAGGCTTGAGTACGTGAGTACAGCTTGAGTTACAATCCTCCAGGAGAATTAGATCTATAGGATGTTATATGGATATAAAATATGATAGGCTTGAAATCTGCAGCAAAGTTTCTGATAATAATAAAACTTGCCCAGGAGAGGGCAGAAACTTCATTGTACAGTAGTATGAAATCACGTGTATGTAGCCACAGGTAAAAATATGCCTGATTTCCTGATACTTCTAATATTAACCTCATGTATACTTATTAGAGGACCACCTTTCTGGTAATCCTCACATTCAACAGAATACTTTCCTGAAAGACTGCAACTAGAGATTCACTCTTCTGTTCTTCATTTTCATGTTTACTCCATGCCAGGTACATTTTATAATCCATCTGCTTCTCACCAGATCAGTAATTTTGTTTTCTTTTCTGGCAAACATCTCTTCAGAAGCTCTGCCAAACACATTCCAAGCCCCAAGTTATTTTTAAAAGGTGCAAAAAATGGAGAAAAATCAAAGTGAATCCAAGAAAGTATTTTGCATTCCTTCTTAATTTCAAATTCTGTAGCAGCTCAGTAATAGGGTAAATATCTTGACAGCTGATGAATGTCCACAACAGACAATTGTCCTCTGAAAACAAATGAAAGAAAGACAGTTTGAATTTGCCTGATTTCTGGAAAGAACAGAATGCCATGCTTCTTTTTAAAATATCAAGAATGGTCCTATTGGCATTTTAAGGAGAATAGAGTGTGCGTATGAGCTTTTGTAACTGTTATTAAAATGCAAGCTTTAGTTTACAAGTTGCCACACAGAACTCATTCCCATATGAACTGCTACTCATAGGTGAAATGACAATCTTTTCAGTTCATAGTAGACAGATGTCAATATTACAGCTGGAACTAATCATAAGCTGTCATCATTACTGGATGTAACTGCAACTTTTCTTGAATGTAGATAGCTAGGACTGAATGGACACGAAAACGAATTCATCCTCTCACACTTCATATCTCATTTCTCCAAGCAGACAGGAAAGAAGGAAGAAACTCAGTTTCACAGGACATTGGGCAATTTTGACATTTGTTTTCATGCGGATTACAAACAGAACATGAAAATCTCAACATTTTCAGTGTAAACAAAATAAATCATTTGCTCTCAATTAGAATGTTTTGTTCTGACTAAATCTAAACATTATTTTTCACTCCTTTTTTAGTTAATGACAGTCAGAACAAATGTTGGGATACAATATCCTTTATAAGTTTCAGTCTTGAGATGAAAACCAGAATTATTCCTTCTGAGGATACAGAAAAATGAACTTATTCCCTCTTTTTCCCTCTGCTGAAATTAATGCAACGTCATGAGGTGTTTTGAATTTACAGAGTAGAATTTTTGGGAAAATGTCTCTGTCAGTATTTTCTATTCTGCAAATCAGCTTTGAGAAAGATCATCAGTGCTACCTTAGCAACACTGGGCTAACCTTTATGAATTTGGAAAACTTTGAGTAGAGTAAGTATTCCGCACAGTCCACCTGCTCAACTTACGTGAGTCCCATAGTCTTATAGCCCCTAATTGCCCTGCCTTTCTGTTTCTTGTACCCTATTTTAAAAAGTACACCATGTAAAAGAAGCAGCTTTAGGAAGCAATTAAAGGTACTCTGCCCTCACTGGAACTGGAAAAGACAGTAAATTTATGAGTATTTTAAAATACAAGACATGCAAATAACATGAAGGTCTTTCTAAAACAGATTTCTGTGTGAACAAGTTTCAAGTCTACTTAGATTAATGAAGTATGAGATGTAACTAAGCAGTGTGAAGTAGACAGAGGGATTCTTCTTCAAGCACCTGGTCATAAGAAATACAAAAACATATATGTTAGGGTTTATGCTGTGATAAAGAAGCTTGATTTCTCAAATTCATGGTTGTTCAACCTTTTGGCTTCCCTGGGCCAAACTGAGTAAATATGAATCGTCTAGGGCTTCATCTAAGAATGTTGCTCTGAAAGTAGTGCCTCCTATTTATTGCCATGGAAACAACAGCTGGTACAAGGAACACAATAAGACTATTTAACAGAGCAAATTCTCAGCTAGATAACACTCTTCTTCAACTCAGTCACCATCATTAGCTATGTATTTTTACCAGAGATGAACTCTCTGCATATCACACATAAAAATCTGCACCAATGGAGGTGAACAACTGTCACTGCTGACAATGCTGAAATCTAACAGTCACCACCACAGTGCTCACGTCCACTGTCTGATCTCCATAAATGCTCAGCAAGCATTGTGAAATATCAATAGGTGCAATTTTTTCCACATGAAGGAATTCAATTCCACACTGTTATTTTCATGCACAGAAGTTAGACACCATTTTGTCAGACCTGCCCTCTGCTGCCATCTGTCACACAGCAACAAAATGTAATGGAATACTGTTTGTAAGGTTCAGCTTCTACTCTAATGCCATCCACACCTGATTCTGACCTCCTGGGCCAACATAATAAAATAGGAGGCATTACTTTCAGAGCAGCCATAATAAAATATATAGTATGGTTAATCTATATCATCAACAACAGTTATTTTTATTTTCATTTTTTTAAAATATTAAAACATAAAAAAGAGAGCAATAAAAACAAAACTAATGGAATATTTAACCTTTTTGTGAAATTAAAATATCAATCTGGTTTGATAGAAGTAGTTGCCATTCTTAGTAAATTCTCAAGGTGTTCACTAGATATTTTTTGAAGAAATTTTGGTTTTTTCTGCACTTAACCCTAGAAAACAGTTGTTCATAAATGGATGTACTGTCAAAAAGTGATGACATGAATAAGGTGTGTTGTGAAGTGAGGGAAATTTCTTTTTGCTAAGAAAGGGTTTATAAAAGTTGTAAAGAGACGTTATCAAATTTTGTACTGCAAATTCTAATTTGAAATTCCACAGCTGAGCATTTTTCACAGTTCATATGACTGTCTTTAGCCAATAAATCAAAATCCATGAACTCATTTGCCATAACTTGAATTAGCACTACTCTGCATCCCATGCCCTGATTTCAGCCCAGACATTGTTAATAGTTCATCAGTGTTAGGTTGGTGCTGAACAAAGATTGTTCACGCAGGGCTTTAATCAGGGTACTTGGTGGGGCACAGCTGCTGCCATGATGGCATGGTGCAGAAGATGAGCTGCATCACAAACTGTGCTGGGTCATGTGTTGGACATGCCTGCTCTAATTCTTGGTCTTTGAATCTACATGCCATTCCTAGGCCAAGTAGATCACAGGAGAGGTAAGTAAAAGCCAAGACAGTTTTCATTAGACTGATGGATATTGGGGAGAATATGTCAACTGAAACTGAATACAAGCTTTTGACAACTGCAGAAGGGACTGTATGTTGAGTTACTTTCCTATTTTTCCATCTGTGTTAGATAAAAGAAAAACCAAGCCTTTTTGTCTAGATATCTACCTAAGAAAGAACCTTTAGTGAGTGACATATATGCCTTTAACAAAACATGTAAGTTCTTAAAAAATAGGTTATGGTATCATTTGTGGCTGATACGATGGTGAAAATGAGTGCATAGTTTGAGTTAAGGAATAATTTCCATTGGCAGTCACAAACATTATATGACTGTTGGTTCCAAAGGATACCACATCTCTGTATGAAAGTAGGCTTCAGAATAAAAAATCCATGAGGATTTTGTTTTCAGTCTGGCTTGTGCATTGTGTTCTAGTTTAGGGAATTCTGCAGAAAGATCACAAAAAAAATTTTTGACCTTACCAGAGGAATGGGAGGTATTCGATGAACCTCCCTGGAGAGAAGAATAAATACAATAGAAAAGGAATTTACCTTTTTTTTTCCTAGACCTCTGAAAAACTGCTATTGACTATCAAGCTCAGGCAACAGCAAACAAAGACTAAACATTATCTAAAGCCTTCAAATCTTACTCCATTGTCCCTCAACCTACCTTGCATTAAGTGGCATTTCTCTCACTTTAGCAGGTAAACCAATGCAGAGTGACAGACACATGTAGATGTTGTATACTTTCCAGGTGGCTCCATATTGTTATTATCCATGACACAACTCCTCTCTGTTAAACCCCTGAGAGCTTCTAATATGGGACAGCACAATTCATCTGGTAACGATACTGGGATTTAGCCTGGAATCTCCTCTGAGGATGGCACAAGTATCTTTATGTGTCTATGGGCCTTTTCATTCAGTCTCACACTATGTTGTATCTCATTCAATGATAGTCAAAAAGATAGAAATGTCAAAGAGCTCTTCCATGTATTTTTTTGCACAGTTTCCATGGCTTCAACAGCTTCTCTCCCTTCACATGTAACAAGTTAAATAAGAAATGTTAAGATTAAAAAGAAAAAGGTTCTGGAGATGCTCATTCCAGTTTTTCTCCTCTCCCTCATCTGCCTCTTTTGAGTGATTCCTGAGGGGTAAGAAGTACTTAAAACACCCTTTTAGTCCTTGCACAAGCCCTACTGCTTCCTCCAGTGATCAAGACAAAAAGCTCTTCAATGAGCTTTTTGGAAAATTAGTGCATCTCCTTTCTCTCACGCACTTTTATGCTCCAAGATGTAAAAGTGTTTGAAAGGAATGCTTCTGTTGATAATCAGGCTCAGTTTTCCTCTCTGCCCTGTTCATGTTTTCAGCTGACTGGATTTTGCAAGTCTCTTCCTCTTCAACAAAATAAATGTCCCAGTATCTGTTACGATGATAAAGATCTTGGACCAAATATTTCCTTATGGCTTCCCTTGCATTAACAATTGCTGTGTGAAAGAGATACAGATTTTGCAACGACCCAGTGAAACAGTTGTGTGCTATTTTCTATTTCCTCTTTAAAGCAAAGTTTAATTGGGATATTCAGAATCTTTGAACTTAGTCTTTGGTACACAGAGGAGTATGTTCAAATCTGTGGAACTATAAAAGCTCTGCCATGGTGATGGTGAAAACTGAGGCAAACAGTGCAGAACAGAGACTGGTTGCGGGACTGTGGGGCTCCCTTCAGTTGCCAAAGCACAGGCATCTGCTAATGCTGAAGTGCCTTCAGGTACCCTGCAGCCCCTCCAGCTGCCAGTCGAAAAGGGTCCAGGACTCCATAGGTCTGCATTCCATCTGCCAGCACACTGAGTGTCCCAGATACTCTTGGGGCATTTATGGGAATAAGAGTTTTGGGCAGCACAAATCACTGAGCTGTTTCCATCTGTCTCTGGAACATCAAACTCTTTGAAGAGAAGAGCTTGGATAAAAATGGCTAAGAAATAAGAGCAAACCTTTCTTTCTCCTGTTTATGGTTAAATAAGAAAAAGGGGAGAGGTAAGCAGGAAATCCTACTAGAAATAAGGCTTTCCATTAGGATTGAATTATCAGGCATTGGCATTAAAATGAGGAAGAAAAGAGAATATGTTCAGCCAGTTTTACCCTTTTCAAAACAGTATTTCTGAGATAAATCCTTTTTTTTTTTAAATTAAAATGTTGCAGAAATTTTCCAATCTATTCAAAATTTTCCATTTTAAAATAGAAGATTATGTATGTATGCATTTATTTATTTATTTGTTTATTTACTTACTTACTTAACAACTAGTTATTCCAAGCTCTGTTCACCATCTTTAGAAAAAGAAAAAATGAGACAAAAATGATGTTTTGACAGTAAGCAGAAGCATTCCACATCAAATTCACAGCCCAGAAAATGCCTGTTTTATTATAGTATTTGCTAAAAGCTTTGCTTTGGAACTAGCTCAAGCAAAGAGGTTATACCTGTGCCAGCCTACCTCACTGGAAGGATGCAGATTTGATGAGGTCTGTGTGGAATAAAGATGTCTCCATGGAAGTAAGAGATTAGACAATGAAGAACTGTTCTGTGAACTTTAATAATCATGCGCCCTTTCGTTGAGATACGCAATGTGGCTTAGGACCAGGATGGTTCATCACTAAATTGCCCACCATTATGGCTTCAATTAAGAATTAAAATTGCTGTTCTTGGTATATGGCATTTCTAACAGAAGATCACAACACAGTTTGCTTTATTTCCAAGGAAAACTGTTGCCACTTTCACATACTCCTTTGTATATCCCCAGAACAATCTTTGAGACATATGTCCAGGTGAGATACATGCACTGCTCTGCTTAGCACAGGCACGAATCCCAGCTTTTTATGGCTACAGGCAGAATAAAACAGCTCCCATTGATTTTAACAGAGTCAGTTGGGGTCCTAATGAGTATTATCTAGCCCAGCAGCTCTGGCTCTATACCAGCAATGTGAATGTTAAGAATTACGCATTTGTGAAGGAGGGTAGTTTGTCATATATTTCTGGAAAGTAGTTAAAATACTTGGCTTTAAAAATGGGCATGCTGACAGCAACTGGGCTTTGCAGGCCAAATCCCTCAGATATCAACCACTCTAGCATCAGAAATATTTTGACGTCAAAACAAAACAGGCTATTTACTTTTTGAAGTTAAATTAAATCCAGAGAGTATGATGCCATTTAGAACGCTGGAGTCCTGGGCCATTTTATCCAAATGAGCCGAGCAAAGAATAAGTTATGAACAACTCCATAAAACACAGAGGCCAGGTTTTGTGTGTGTGCACATTGGTTCAAAGAGGAGTGTATCAGGGCAAGTGGTGTTAGAGAAGAGCAGCACTAGAGAATTTACTATGCAGAATACATTTCAAACTTATTTCCTTCTAATTTCTCATCATTGAAAACGGGGGTGTTGGAAAAGAATTAATTCTTCAGATATTGGTGTAATACAAGACAAATCTTCTCAATGATGTAAATCAGTTAAGTAATGCATCTCCCAGTCTAAGTGAGGGGATTCTCTTAAAGTTTCCTCAGGCATCCCTGGGAAAGAAAACAACCTGAAGAGGAAGAGCTGTGGGAGAAGTGCCACTGCTTCTATTTCCCTCCCTGTAGCATCTTCATAGAATCATAGGTTGGCTGAGGTTGGAAGACACCTGATAGCCCACCCATTTCAACTCTTCTGTAAGCTGGTAACTATCCACCAGATCAAGCTGATCGGGGCCCCATGCAGCATGGTCTTGAGCACCTCCAGGTATGACATCCACAAATGCGGATTTCTATGTCTGCCTGTGCCAGGGCCTCATCACCCTCTGAGTAAAGAATTTCTGCCTAACATCTAACATGTCTTTTAGTTTAAAACCATTCCCCCTTGTTCTGTCACTACCAGATGATGTGAAAATTTAGTCCTCTTCCTGTTTATAAGCTCCCTTCAAGTGCTGGAATGCCAGGAGTCCCCAAAGGCATCTTTTTTCCAAGCCTTCTGATCATTTTTGTGGCCTCCTCTGAACCTGCTCCAACAGCTTCACATCCCTCTTGTGCTGGGGACCCGAGGCTGGGATGCAGTACTCCAGGTGGGGCATCACAAGAGCAGTGTAGAGGGGGACAGTCTCCCTGTCTTTGCTGGCCACTCTTCTTTGGATGCAGCCCAGGATACTGTTGGTATTCTGGGCTGCAAGCACACACTACTGCCTCATGTTAGGTTTTCCAGCCACCACAAGCCCTAACTCCTTCTTGACACGGCTGCTCTCAAGGAGTTCTCGCAGGCTCTAAACAAATCTGGGATTGCCTCAACTCGAGTGCAGGACCTTGCACTTTTCCTTGTTCAACCTCATTAGGTTCTCATGGGCTCACTTTTCAAGCTTGTCTTACACTTTCTCACCTCATAAAAGTATCCTTGTTCTTGTCCCTACACTGTTTTCTTGTTTTCCATCCAGGCATTCTTATCACTTACTCTGGTGAAGCTGTCCAAGGTCTCCAGGGAGCTCTTGTATCTTGAGGGTCTGTAGAGTGTGTTTGTGTCAGCTGGTACATAAAGTAAGGGAGGAGACTATCTAACTTAGCAGACAGACCAAACTCAGCTACTCTGCTTTGTGCCACCAAAAAATCACACTAGAACAAGGAAAGATTTCTTCCATCTAAAGCTGTCCAAGAGACATTATGGTTCCTTCTTTGGAGTGTTACACAATGCTATCAGAAACATGGTTTGATATTTGTATGGTCTTGTGTGAAACCTGGAATTGAATTCAACAGTTCTTATGGTCCTTTGCAACTCAGAATGTTCTCTGATTCTCTGATTCTGCAAACTGCAGATCAGAACACAGTAATTTATGCTTCTTTGGTCTCATACTTGGCTCCTGTGAGACAAGAAAGGGCTTAGGAAAAAGTAGTGCTCAGCCAGATAAAGCAAACTCACAAGAAATCAGGATTTCATGATTCCATCCAGAACAAAATATTGTCTCCATGGCAATATGCTCAGGCACAGTGGAGGGCATTGAGAAAATGTGTACTTACAGAAAATTTCCTCCTCTCCTGCCTAAATTAGTGGATTAATCAATTGGACTTGAAACCAAACATGTTCACATATTCAGGCCAAGGATATTTTCAAAGAGGCTTCCCGGAAGCATAAATCTTCCTAAATGTATGCTTTTGGAAAGAGATAAAAAGAACTAATGAGGAAAAATAAAGTTACTGACTTCACAGAAATGTTATAGTGTTCTCATGTACCATTCAGTACCAAGAAGGTGAGTACCATATCGATTTCTTACATATAGTATTTGCATTAGCGTGAAGGATATTGTGGAGTCACTGAAAAATGACAAGCAAATGGCAGATTGTATGTTGGCAATAAATCTGGAAGCCTAGTGGTAAACGCCATTACATGAAGACCACTCAAAAGATTCCTACATGGGAGAGGCTAGCTATAGCCTCTTGCAGGTCTGATGCTCTTGTGACTTATGTCTTTTGTGCAGAACAGGACACCTCACATTTTGGAGTTCCCAATCTTATCTGCAACAGCTGAACACTGATAGCATATGAAAATTTATAAATTGGTAGAATCAGTAGAAATCCAATTCTTTGAAAATATCCACTTGGCTACACACATGGGAGATCCTATGGAATCTGCCTGGAGTATAAATGCTCTTGGATAGCACGTGTTGTTTTTTCATTAGTCCTATCAAGTACTTTGTAAGGCTTCCAGCAACCTTTAAGGGTGTTGCATTTTTAAACTTTCGTAGGGTTTCAGCTTGGAAACCCAATCTTATATTCTTGAAGTGAATACCTGTTTATTTAAGTACAAGAGAAAAATGCACATGCTAGTGTTTTATAATTATCCCATGAAAAGCTTTTTTGTAGGTTAGAGCAGAGAAGTTAATTTTCACGGTATTCAGTCCCAATTGCAGAATAGCAAAAGATGATAGTTGAACAAAAATGCTATTGTTTCACTGGGAAGCAATTAGAGTGGTGATGGCAGGTCTCAAGTGAGAATGTAGTTCCTCAATGAGCTATAATTACCTGCTATTTGCCAAAATTGCCATTAGAATAAGAACACTGTCATGACTGAAAACCCTAATTACCTAGAATTTAGAGGTCTGTAGAAACTGTTGTGCTTTTAAGGGGCTAACTACTTTTTAAAACTGGAACTGGATTGAAGCATACCCCAGGTTTTATACGATGTTATATTACTATTGCTTAAGATATTGAAGTGTTGGATTTTTTTATTGTCTTGATCATAATGGAATAATTTTTTCCTGTCTGAATTGGACCCACATTGTGCTGTTTTCTCCCTCTTCTAAGGGCCATATGCTTTCACACTGAGAACTAATTTATCGCTTTACATGGGACAGATCATGAATACAAATGAAGTGTTGGAGAAAGAAAAAGAAATGTGGTTATGATTACACCATGTTTATGTCCACAGTGGACAGATGAAAGCAATAACACTAGATTGTTATTTTAGTAATTATAAAACCAGAATTTGTAATGATTTAAAATCTAGCTCCACAAGAAATAGAAAGGCAACGTGCTCTGGAGAAAGTTTGCATGGAAGTATCTGAAAATGGGATAATCATTCAGTTTCCTGAAATTGGCTGAGAGAAGGCTTAAATTTTGTTAAATTCAGGAATCACAGTTGTAACTTCTCTGCATACTTAAGCCGTATCCATTTATGCCTGCACTTAAACACAGACTGTGACTGGAACTCAATTTTCTGTACAGCCATTGGTGAAGGCAACAAATGTGTTTTTTAAATGGTTAGAGAAGGATAATGGCCCACAGGCTTCAAGAGCACTAAATGATCCTCAATGTAAAATAAATATTGTTCTCATAACCTGCTAGGTGTAATGTGAAGTTAGCATAGGTGATTAAGCAGTCACAATAAAAGTTGAGGTGAAAAGGTGAAAGATATCTTTCAAAAAGTATTAAAAACTTTTAGCAGCTGTTTATCAACAAAACAGGTTAAGTAAAAGAGGTGAGAGAAGAAACATCTTTGCTCTTAAATGACATTTTAGAAGAGTTTCTCCTTTTTTTTTTGAATTTTTGGGGAAGTAAAAACTGATGAAAATGCAGAGCTTGAATGCTCTGAGTTGAACTTATTATTTCTTAACTTTCCAATCATACCAAAAACTGAACAGAGAAATATTTGTAGTGAGAATTGCCCTGGGGATGCCAAAAGAATAGTTAAAGTTTAATGACAAAGCTGAGTGAAGAAAATATGCAAAATTGGGATGTGTGGGAGAGGAGGGAGATGAGATGAAAAACTGCCGCATAACTTGATGTTGTGGATGAATTTGTGAAGATTGATGTAGGGAGACTAAGAAGAGGACAAATTACACATCACTTGAATCAATAAAGTCCAGTTCTCCCCTCTTGTACTGGGATCTCCATACCTTCATACCTCATGAGTCAATTATAAAATAAATTGTTTTCTGAAGTGTGGGAGGGGGCCATTCACAGCCACTGTCACAGTTTTATGAAGGTCACAGTGAATTTCTGGTTAACAGATTTTCAAATCAAAATGGAATGGCTTTCTAAAAATGAGGCTGAAGGAGCTTCTGTTCTTGGTGCATGGACAGCGGATAGAGTGACATGGCCTGTGTTACAAGAAAGCCATACACAGTCATACCTGGGCAATAACAGGCAGGATACTATAAATTATCTTCTTAAGAATCACAGAATTTTAGGAACTGGAAGTGGCCGATGGAGATCACCTAGTCCAACCTCTCTGCTAAAGCAGGCTCTCTACAGAAGGTTGCCATTCATTAACACTCTCCACTCTTCATCTTCTGTCATCTCCACTACAAGACATTGTCTTTTTCTACAAAGATGCACATTAATATATGCAAGAATGTAGGTAGACATTTCTATCAACTTAGTCCCAGCTTCTTGTTGTAAATCATTTGACTTCAGTGGATTTATATTTGAAAAGCAGTTTTAAAACAACTGGTCATAAAAGAACCAGTGGAACTAATTACTAATCTGCACTAAATCACTTCTTCAGCTCATCAATCTCATCTCATAATTACATTAAAAAATTGTCCATTAATAAAGTATTATAAATATATTAACTTTTTATTGTGTTGTTTAGTATTCATATAATTAAAAATTGAAACTCTTACTCTTGTTTTTATTAATTAATGATTAATTATATATTTCCCTTTTAATAATTTGTTGGTGCAGGTATGAATAATGCTTCTTCAGGCAGAGAAAGACTGAACTTCTTCCTGGGTTCTAGTAGCCAAAAGAATTCACTTTTCTGTCACAGTGAGAAGAATCTCTTCCATAGCAGTTAGATTAAGCCAGACTTGGTACATTGTTCTGAGGAATAACTGGATAGATGGTAGGGCACTGACATCCAGAACAATGGATCTGTTGTGAATAACACCGGGGAAACACAATGAGTTGAAGTATCTCTGACCTGAAATGTTCATAGAGAAAGATTTTGAAGACGGAAAAATTGATTATTTTGCTGTTAGTCTAACAGAGGAAAAGCAACCAAACAAAAGTACTACTGAACAGAAGAGATATGCCCCACTGACTGCAAACTATAGGGAAAAATGATCTCTATGCTCCTCTAGTTGTCACTAAGGCATAGTCTCACCTGAATACCTATTTTGGTGGTGAAGAAAATGCAAAAAAATCTCTTCATGTGTGAGTAAATGACAGTCCAAACACGGGTTGCAAATACAGTCAGAGATATGTAATAGGAATACCAAAGGATCCTTCCATAGCTGTGGAGCTGGAATGGTTTGTAGTGATGAAAATATGACTGAGAGCATTGTCTTCAAAGTTCCATCTAGCAATCATCATGTAATTCCAGAACTTTTGACTTCTCCTGAGATGGGCTGGGGACATTTTCCAGAGACATATATTTTCAGTTTTAAGAAAAATTTAGGATTAGCCATGATCAGAAGTAAGCATTAATTGAAGATAAAAATATTAATTCAATGAAGCCATGAATGCAGCCACAAATGATCAAGGTCAGAAGGGACCTCTTGAAATTGTGTAGACCAATTTTCTTATCAAGAAATGTCCCCTACAGGATGTTATGCAGGACTGTGTCCAGATGACTTTTGAACACCTCTGGGGAAGGAGTCTCCATTGTCTTTTTGGGCAGCCAGTTCCACTGCTCAGTCACCATCACAGAGGTCTTGCATTTTTGCTTTTCTGTCAGCTAATAACATTCATAAATAGAATACTTATATGGAGATGAAATTAAATGGAGTCATGAAGAAAAAGAATCAGGGATTTCCTGAACTAAGTAGAAACAGGCTAAAAGAATGACAAACGTGTTGCACTGAGCTGTCTACAAGTAATGTCAAGTGAGCTGTTTTCTGGGCAAGAAATGTGCTAGGCTGCAACCTTTATTCAATAATTGTACCTCTTGATGATGAAACTTCTTGGCTTTCTCTGAAAAGAAGCATGGCTTTCTACTCTGTAGAGAGGCAAAGAAGTTCCTGAAATTCATTATCAGAAGAAGAAATCTTGGAATACAGAAGCTCATACAGGAGCTTCAGACACACCTTTTAGTTCTGTCTCTTGCTTCTTCTTTGGGTAGAGTGGCAGATGGGAGAGACCAGGGAACATACTTCCATAAAATATCTTATCTATGTCAGTGATATAGAAAAGAAGGAGGAAATGACTAATCACAATAGTCACAGGGGACAACTAGGGTCCCTACAAAGTGTTGCCGCATGACATTATGGAACTGTCTGTCCCAGGGGGATCATATTCCTGTGGTTTATGTTCAGTGGTTTGTTGTCTGGTGGGTAGTGTTGCAAAGTGGTACTTAAGCAATACCAATCTCTGAACTAAAAAAAGGCAACAACAAATATCTTTTTTAGCTTAAAAAATAGGAGCTCAAATCCATTTTCACTGACTCTGGAAAAAAAGTATGTAAGTACTAACTTCTGACTGATATGAGCAACAGTGTTAGCTATCACTGTGTAAGTATAAAAAAACCTTTCAGAAGTTGGTAAAATTTTCAGAGCAAATCTCTGTTCAGTGACTATATGTGTTATATGCAGAGTAGCAACATGGTGAGGGTCTATTAACCAGTGCTTAACTAATGCTAAATTACAATGACATTCACAGGACTACATCATGAATTTATTATGATGTAGACGACAAAGAGAATATGAAATGAAACTGTAGTGAAGGGACATATAAACCTTTACACTAATTTTTTAACATGCACAAATATTTTTTTCTGGAGATCAACTTCTGCATGGCAGAACAATGTGTTGGCTGGCTGCATCTCTTCTAAAAGAACCCTAGAAAAACAGATGACAGAGAACAGTCCTCTGAGTAGGGCTCTGCAGTGCACACACTTAGGTCTGAATTTCAGAAATGAGCTGAGGGATTTTCTTAGTTTCTACTCAGAAATAACAGCTGCATGCAGAGCAGCCCAGGCAGTATGATGAGTTTATATAACATCCTGGAAATGAGAGCTTGCTATGATTGCATCAAGCTGAGAGATATGGTTGTTTCCATTTTAGAAATGTAAAAAGAAAACCATCAACCCACCAAGTTTAGTGCAGAGTGTTATCAGCATCTCATGGAAGTCACTGTGCACCCTTTCTTTCCATACCAGGAACTCTAGATGAAGGCAATTGTATGTTGTGCTAAGTAAGATTCAAGAGGCCAGCTTTGTAATTTCATTGCTTGTAAGAAGGCACCTGATTCAAGTAAGAGCAAGCATGTCCCTTGCAAAGTGCAAGAGGTCAGAGCCTAACTTCTCACAGGAAGATCCCATCTCTGAGTACGAGCAGAGTATATTTTCAGTTGTGATTTACCCTGACATTGCACAGGAGATACTCCATCATGATTTTATACAAAAGGAGATACTCCATCATGACATGTTATACGAAAGTATTGGGATTTTATATCTTCAGTCTGAATCCAGAGATATGGTAGCTGATGAAAAAAATAATTGCAGTGCTATATGTCCTAGGAACAAAGTGTCCATTCCATTGCCATCTCCTCATGAGGTGAGACTTGATGTTATGTAGTCTCTGGTGCTCTTTCTGTCACAGGAGAGACACCAAGACATGCAGTCCACATGGAAAAAACGGACATCTGGCAACGGGGCATCCCCTCACCACCAGACAGGGATGCAAGATGAACCACCCATGGTCCCATAGCAAAAGAAGGAAAAAAAGAAGAATTTCAGAATCCATATTCACTGTTCTTCACTCTGTTCTGAGGAATTCTGAGCTTCTGTGAGACTCCCTAAAACTTACTGGGTAATCAATATTATTTTATTAAGGGCAGAAACTGTCCCTCTGTATAATCGATTTCTTAGTTGCTTCTAAAAAGAAATAAAAATCTGGACAATGGAGTCACAGTAAGTACAGTAAGTAGAGTTATTCCATTAGTGTCCTGAGATCATCAAAAGGACAGAAGTAGCAGAAACAGATAAGCTAAAATACACAATGGAGTTTTCTCTGTTTTGGCCAAATTGTGACTGTGTAATAGCAACTGACAGAAACAGATGAAAGCCTCTGAGAGAACATCGAGCAAAACACTCTCCAGAACAAAGTTACAGTCTGTAAACTGGAGATGAGAAAAAAATCAATGCAACCAAACTTTAGGTCTGCTCTAGGTGATACTTAAAAAGACAAAGGAAATCATTAAAATAAGAAACATACTTGATAACTAAAGAGCAGATGTGGTCATTATCTTCAAAGACCACAAAATTATAGAAAAAACGAAGGGGGAAGAATTTGAATTCAGAATTAATGTATGAAAGGCAATACTGACTGGATGGATGAAGGAGAGATAACAATGAGTGAAGGAATGGAAATAAAAACAATATGAATGTCTATAAATACTTCTTTCACAGTTCATCCATCAAGGCTGACAGTGATCGCTTACTCTTGACAGGTAACAAAGTGAGCTTCACTATAGGAAGAAGATAAGTAAATTCTTCAGCTAAGTCCATTTCTTGCCTCTGTTGCAGCCCCTGCTTTTTAGCTTGAATATTTTGAATGCTTCTAGACAAGAATGAAAATTTACTCCTATGATCCAATTGCAGTGATTTTTCAGTGATCAGCCCCCTAAGAGCATGAGATGAAGCAGATCATAAAGCCATTAGGTAATCCTCAAATTAGGTGCTGCAGATCCAAGGTTCAACTCCCTCATTTGCTCTCTGAGTACACTCTTCTTTGGAGGAAAATGCAGCAAATCTGGACTTGAAGAAAAGAGCTGTCACCAAGCAGTCTTTCATGGGAAAATACATTTTAATGTCCAAGTACCTGGGAAAGAAGCACTCCTCTAGCCTTTGTGCACTGGGCACCTGATGCAGTTGCATTTTCTACAATTGCCTCATGTTGGAAATGGGTTCGACTGATGGGGGAGGGACATTTGCAGTCAAGAAGCAGATGCAGATACCCAGAGCTTTGCAGGTGCTCAGAACTTTTGTATTAATGCATTGGAAAGTGTCAGTCTTGACTGGCACCAACATAAATGTCTGTTTGTGTCCTACTTGGTGATGTGTGGGTTATTCTAATGAGTTGATCATAACAGTATAAGCCATTTCTCATCAGTACACAGCACTATTAAGGGACATAAGGTTTTCCAGCCCCTTTAAAAAAAAAAAAAAAAAGGTTTGCAATGTGCTGTGACATTTTCTGACTGCTTTATTAATTCCAAGTTAAGCATGTGCTGAAGTGCTTCACTGAAGTGGGGTCAATGGCATTGACAATTTGCAACACTGAGCCTTGTGGCAGTGATGCATAAAGGTTGAGGCACAACTCTCCTTAACAGTTTTTTTTTTTTCCCTTCAAGCTGTGGAGTGTTGCATACAAGCAATGCTTTCTCATGGCAGTCCTTCCTTCAGCAGTGCTTCTGCTTGGCGGATGAGGATCACTGTTATGTTGAATGTGTTGTGTTTTGGATTACTTGCAAAACAGAGGTCATGACCATGTCTGGTCATTAAGAATCCCCAGGCTCTCTTAGCTAGCAGAGTGACAACTTCAGTAGGCTGGCCGAAGTCCAAGAAAGGATATAAATTCTACCTAGTCTACCTTAAATCCCTCAGTATTTCAGCTAAATACTTTATTCCTGGATTCTCAGCCTCAGAATGAGTTTGAGGGTTGCTGCTACAAAATGGCTACACCAGAAACATCTCTACTGTGACTCCAGCATTTGTGAATCTTCTGAATTAACAATGTTGTATGACCAGAAGGCATTGCTGAAGGAACTCATTAATTGGCTTATTACCATGTATTCATATTCTTTACTCTTCACACATTCTGCAGGACATTGAGTAATTTTACTTGTCCATTTCCAAAGGATTTATTAAAATACACTCAAGAATACACCACTGAGAAGAGTGGGAGGAAGAACATCCTCCCCAGCTATAAGCTATTCTGACTGGTACCAATGTAGCATATAATTGAATGTTATTTCCCTACATTCCGGCCAAATGTAGCCATCTATAAGAAATAAGCACACATCTTCAGACCTTAGATTGTTCTTGAGTGTGAAATAAATAAAAAAAAATCACATAGATAGTTTTCAAACTGGGAGGAATATTATTGCTAAATTATATTTTAATAGCTAGTTTGTTGTTTCTGTTTCTGAAGCCATCATAAAGCATCCATAAAGTGGTATTTCTCTTGCATTTTACATGACTCCAGGGCTTGCTGTTCTCGCCTGTCAGGTCTTTTCAAATCACTTAACGTTTACTGGAACAATTCTACACTGCAAGATTTGCTGCTCATCCAGCGTGGTGTTTGCATCACAGCTGCTACACCATTGCCATCTCAATAAGGGGAAGCATTTCTCACCACTTCATTAGTATATAGCAGCATGAAAATAATAATTTCCTTTGAAAATAAAATCCACAAGCCTTTCATCTGGAAAAAATCAAGCAAGGAACAGTCTTGGTTTTATTTAAAATGTTTGTGGTCATTAAGGTAAACTTACAACCCATGGTTAATTTAATAAAAATGTGGCATAATTGTCCTGGGCTGTGATATTGTTTTACTTTTTTCCTTGAAGAGCAGATTAGAATATTCAGACATATTGAATAATGAAAGAGTTGAGTATTAAGGACATATAATGGAAAGCTTTCAGTGTCATGCCTGGTAGGGCATTACCCAACCCATTATAAGTGGTGAAGAAAATAAATAGAGTGAGAGTGCTTTATTATTATTAAAGCATAAAAGTAATTCTGGGTTATTGACATATTTATTTTATTGTTTCTAGTTCACAGACCATTTGCAGACACCAGAATATGCGCAAACAAGAGGAATGCACAATGTTTCACTCATGTCTTACGAAATAACAGTTTTAAGGACAAGCATGCTCTCTGGCTTTGTAGAATGTAATATTTTTTTTTTTAGCTTTTTTCAAATGACAATATTTATTTATTTATTTATTGTTTGTTTGTTTTCAAATGTCATAAGCTGATGAGTAGCATTTTACTCTCAGACTCATCTTCCTTGATTCAATGAAGCAGATTAAGACAGTAACTCCTGGGATGTAATGTAGCAGGAAAGGTGTTCAGTAAAATGTGTGCTAATGTCACAGCTCAGAAGACATAAAACTAATGCAGAGAACCTCTGCCCAAGTTTCTCCTCTCAATCCAATTATATTCACCTCACCATATATTTAATTTGATGTACAGCTCTAATTAAAAGTTAATACATCATTAAAATGATTTGTAATAACTATATTAAACTCCTTGTGAGCATGATATGCTCATTATCAAGTCTGGACCCTAACTGGGATCCTTCATAATGAAGAAAATCATTTTTCATAAGCACTACCTATCTTGTGACATGCATTAGGTACATAAATATGATCTAAATGTTTGATCTTTTAATATTTTTAACATTTACGGGAATTTGCTACTGAATAATTTTTATCCTGGATGATATCTGTGGTTAAGAGGAGTATTTCTTTAAATGAGTTCGACTGTGTTTTTTCAAGAGAAGAAAATAAGCCTTCTATGAAATTAATGAAGCTGACTTTTTAGCCTGAGGTAAAAAACCAACTAATGAAGTCATTCATAGTGACAGCCCCTGATTTGAACTATATGAATTATTGCTTATTAATGGGATTAATTGCTTCTCATGCTATAATACAAAATGTATGCACTTGTCCAAAATCTAGGTCTATAATCTTATAGAGTATGAGAGAAGAAAGGCTGTTTTAATTATATCATATCCTTTTTTTTCTGAATGTAAATATTATAAAAGAGACTGAATATAAGTATCTTTATGACATGAAGTGAAAACTGTAGAATGTGAATGAGCAAGGTAATAGAGAGTTCTAATCAGCTAAGGCAATCTATCAGAATTCATTGCTTTGCTAAGGGCTTCCATTATCTTCATTGTCTTTTCCAATATTTAATAAATAGAAAATCTATTTCTGTGCATATAACATAGTTCTATCCTAAGCATATAGACCATACCAGAAGAGTAGATAGAAAAACAAAACATTCAAGACCAACATTCAGAAAAACAAGATCAAAATAAGGTCATATCCAGCATATCATTCAATAGAGATCTTCATTTCTTAAAACTTTCTCCTTGTAATCATGTTCATCCTGTATTGCACTTGTGCACCAAGGACATAGTCCAGGACTAGAAGGCCTTGACATAGAAGGTAATTAAACTTTTATATCCAAAATTTCTAGTATGATTAACTGGAGAAGAGTGAGGAAATAAGTGTTCTGAATCCTGATCATTCAGAAATCCACATAATCTGAATCTGTTTTACCTGTTTGTTTGTATATCAAAGATAAATACATCTTATGTATCCACCATCAATCGTTCAGTGATTCTGTGACATTTATCTGTCCCTGCTTGCCATGGCTTCAGGGAGGCATGTTTAAAGGTATTTCAGGACCTAATCCTAAATCAGATCAAATTCACATCTCCAGTTATTAGGCAATTTATGAACAGCTAGAATAGCTAAGCCATTTGGCAAACTAGGAATTCTCTTCAGGCTGAAAAAACAATCAAACCCAGCTTTGCCACTTCAATGCTCTTTCCTCTTTATGTAATATAGAAGATCCCACAAGCCAAGGCACAAAATTATTTCTTCTTTTGTCAAATGTAACTTTACAAGAGTAGCTGTCTTGTGGTCCTGATTGCACACGGGCATATATAGTTCTTCAAGATTATTCTTCCACCATCTCACAGGTGCTGGTGCCATCAGTATTGCTTTAGCAGTTTCTTGCCATGTGCTTTCAAGTTCTACCCTTACAGCACATTGCTTGGACAGACTACTGGTAGTGCCTATGGTATTTTCCTGGATATGATTCTGAGCATTGTCATAAGCACTACCCAGCTTCAAATGGAATTTCTTTGTGATCATTGTATATATATGTTTTACTGTTACACATTTTGACACTGAAGGCTGTGGGTGGTACTGTCCACAGAAATCCCAGGGAATAATGTCCACTGCCTTACATCTTAAATACACTTATTATTTCAAAATAGGTCAGTTCTTTCATTATTATTTAAGAGGATTTTTTCTTTTAATTAATCGTATTAAAAACTAGTTTAATTTTTCACTATACAAACAGTACAAATGAGACATTTTAATTACCAAAGTATTTTCTGCAAAACTACAACTGATACACAAAATCTGAGCAAAAACAGAAGGGTTGGTCTAAAGGCATCATGGCTGTTCTATGGCTGTGCTTATTTTTTACTTCTGCATTTTATATTCACTACTTACGTTGCATATTCCACAGAAAGGAGGTCAGTGGGAAAAATAGTTATGACTATTTAACAGAATAGACAAAAGTAAAGTAATCAAAGTGAAAAGGGGTGGAAAGTTTGAAGAGGACAAAGAAGGCATCTAGATAAGACTTAAGAGCAGAAATGATTAACTAAGGCACAATTAATAACAAAGGAGAAATAATAGGATAATTTCTCTTTGGATGGGTAGGTAAACAAAATAAACTCCACCAGCAGTACCTTTTTTTTCCCCATTTTGTTTTAAACATATGCTTCTGTCCTACTTTTTAGGAAATTTTCCATGAAGGTGATACATTCTTCCTACAATGTATGATGGGAGCCCCTCCTGAGAACACCCTTTGCAGACCACAAGTCACAGACCTTCTCAAGGACAATGGGCAGGCTGGAATATGACATCTTCATTTTTTAGATTTAGATGTATCAGTAAGTTTTGGAAGTCATTAATTTTTCCTTAAAAATTTGGAAAAGTTATTTGTAGCATAAGAAACTACATTTTGATGTGGAGTTTATGGAAGAGTTTCATTTAATTTTTTTTTTTTTTTGCAAAAGTCCTACATTTTTCTTGTTTTCTTTTCATTTTTAAAATATTTGCACCAATCAATTGTAGGCCAAGAAAGTAGCTATAGCACAGAACTATTATGTGTATATAGACACACAAGAATATGTACTTATAAAATAAACAGCAGATCCATATAACATTAGTTATCTATTAGATATATCCACTATTTCCAGATTTTCTTTTCAGGGCCTTGTTCCTGTTTCCAAATGTTCATTTCCCTGAGTAGCTAATGAGGCCTGGCTAAAATCCATGAAAAGGCACTCCATAACCCCTCATTTAATTTCATCTCTACCAGCCATCTGCCTCTTATTCAGATCCTCACTGCTGTTCCAGTCATGTGGGGGCCCATGAGAAACACCACCAAATCCAATATATTTCCTCAACAGCTAGGAGTTGTCAGCGAGAAGGGATTATACTAATTGTGATACCTCACCGTGCCATGTAGCTTGGCTCTGTAGCTCTGTAGCTTTGCTCTGTCCCTAACAGGTGAATAACTATCACTGGGAAGTAACTCATGAGCACAGTAAAGAAATTATTATGGAGTAGGGAGGGGTAAGAAAGTGTCAGATATTTATTGCAAGTAATGACATTGCACCAAAGACGTTCAGTCCATATTTTATGTTTTATTTGCAATCCCTTCTCTCCACCTATTTCCTTTTCCTGCTTCCCTTGTTACTGGAAATTAAGCAGTAGAAAAATACATGCTTTTGGGAGCAAGTAAATTTTATATACCTATCTATTTAGAGGGCATGGCAGTGGTGAGTGATGGGACTGGATGATCTTTGTGGTCTTTTCCAGCATTAATGATTATATGATTCTATTTGCCTTTGAAAATCATGCCATTTGACATAAGAGCTTTGTGCAAATTTCATGCATACTAATTTCATAGTAGTAACACTTTTCAGTTATATTAGCCAGAAAGAATTAATTTCAAAGCTTTTGTCATTGTGAAAATCCTCAGTTGATTGCAGCTACTGCTATTTCCATGAAGTAAATTTATGGCTAACATGGAGTTTTCATTGTCTAGGCAGAAGTTACTGTTTCAAACACCACTGTCGCACAATCCTGTGCCACCAGCTGCATACAAATGATAAACTAAACTTAGATAAATTTAATAAACTTAATAAACATGCTTCTTCCAACAAACTGGCTTAGATTCCTATCAAAATTTGTTGGTTTTACAGAAATTCTTCCCAATATTCTTGGTAGTATAAGTTACACTCCATAGATCTTGTGGGATCGAGTGCTCCCTCAGCAAGTTTGTTGAAATGACACCAAGCTGTGTGTTGCATTTGACATGCCTAACAGATGGGATGGTATTCAGAGGGACCTGGACAGGCTTAAGCAGTGGGTCCAGGTAGACCTCATGAGGTTCAACAAATCCAAGTGCAAGGTCTTTCACCTGCATTGCAGCAACCCTCACTCTCAGTACAAACGGGGATGTTTATCAGTTTTTGTTGTGATGGAACAAGGGGAAATAGTTTCAAACTGAAAGAGGGGAGATTTAGATTGGATATAGGGAAGAAGTGTTTTATAATAAAGATGATGAGGCACTGGAACAGGTTACCCATAGATGTGGTAGATGTCTCGTTCTTGGGGATATTTCAGTCTGAATAAGGCTCTGAGCAACCTGATCTAGCTGTAGATATCCCTGTTTACTGCAGAGGAGTTGGATTAGATGGCCACTGGGGGTCTGTCCCAACTCAAACAAGTCTATAATTATATAATTCTATGATCTTCATCTAGAAGCTAGCGAGTAAGGTGCCACACATCAGCAAATAGAACTGAAGGGAAACACTGGAAGTGGTTCACCAGTAAGACATGAAAAGACATTGAATAGTGTGCAGTCTCCACTGAGAAATGGTATTCAACTGAGGCTGAAACTACCAGAATAAATTTCCCCATAGACCTATCCATCCCCATGGAAATGTCATGGTTACCTCACATCTCAGGGCTGGTCCAGACAGTTCTATGTGTGAGGCAAGATCTGCATTTGTGCCGGACTTTTTCCAGCTACTTTTAATATGAATTTAGATGTGAAAGGCTTTTTGATTTAAAGGAATTGCAAAGAAAAAAACCCATCATAATATTCACACATTCTCGTCATTCTGATTTGGATACCAAAGGCATTTTTCAGAACAGTCTTCCAATTATGCTTCAATTAATGTGTCATATCCCTCTGCCAGCTCAAACAAGATGTACTGACAGCATAAGATGTTATTCCCATCAACTGAACATCCAGCCATCTTCATGGCAGCATCAGGTAGATGCCAGCCACACAGCCTTTGCTTACCCCTGTTTCACACACCAGCATTTGCCTTTGAGAAAGTTTCCGCTTTTTTAAATTGTTGTTGTTATAGAAAGGTTTCAGTTCTGATGAAAATTTGATTCACCTTGCAGAGAAGCTAAAAGAAACCAACACATTATTCCAACAGAATTTCCTTTAAGATAAACAAAGAAAAAGAAAAACAAACAAAGCCTCCAAAAACAACAAAGCAGCAAGCTGAGTTACTTAGCTTGGTAGAACAATCTGTAACAATGACATAATTAAAATTTCATAAAAATGTGTTCCTTTAAACAGAGGCTTATATCTTGCTTCCAGAGAGCAATTATAGTAACTATAATGTGACTCTTGTGGTAAAAAGTGACATGCACAATGCAGTGAGGCTTTTGAATTTTTAAATCAGAAAGAGCAGCCACTGAGAATACACTTCAGATTTCACAATCAAGGCATTCGAAGATGTGTGCTAGAACAACTTACATTCTAGTTCATGTTTCTCTTGGAAGTTTGAATTTTGTACAAGCTCCTAAGCCTTAGTCCACTGCTGAAATGAAATTGCCTCAGGCTTGAAATAAGGCAATTATTCACAGACTGTGCCATTTTTCCTAGTTTTCTTTATGTCACTGTGAGAATACTTAGCCCACGGTAAAATGTAATCCTTCATTAAGTAGTAATCTAATATAATTTGCTTTTTAAGAAGTTTATTAAACAGCAAGGAGAAAATAAAACTCTGTAAATAAATTTTTAAGTGGATTTGCTTTACCACATACATTTTCTGAGTGCTATTAAAATGAATGCTAGACTCTTGATAATGCAACTAAAGAAGATTAAAGAATGGAGATTGAAAACAGAACCAATTTTTTTTTTGTCTGAAGACAAAAAAGACTGAAATTTTTGTTCATACTATCAGGAAATGTGAATATTATCCCTGGCTAACCATTCAACATCGCAACTTAAATTATAGGTATTAAATCAATGAAAATTGGAAAGAAAAATCTGTGTAAACTTATGGAGGCCAAGGACTGAATGAACACAAGCAAAAGAAGCGACGTACTCGACAAAATTGTCCAAGCAGTAAAAGAAACAATACTTGTCACACACATTCATCGTTATAAATTATTCACTCAGCAGCATTTTCTCAAAGAATTCTGAAAATAAATACAGCAGCTTTGAAGGCATTTTTTTTCTTTTTTGGTAGGCCAGTGGATACATTCACAAAATTGATTTTGGTCAGTAAATTTAAAATGGCTTCCAAGTTTTTATTTGCTTTTTTGGGGGGTATGGTTTGAAATTCAAGGAAAACTATTGTATTAATGGAGAAAATCCAGTTATAAAGATACTGTGCTAAAATCTACAAATGTGACTTTAGGAGATAGGGTATTTGTACCTTAGGAGATCAATTTCTGGCTCAGTGGCAATTAACATCATGTTAATTGTGTGGCTTTTTAGAAATGATGTTAAAAATAAGTTGTCCAAATCTCACAGTCATCCAACATTTAGACCCACAGAGTTTTACATATAAGCTTTATGTGATTTTGGAAAGCCAGTGGCTAAGTTTCATGACTAGGTAATAGTTAGGAGTTGGAAAATTTTGTCTTGTCCTGTACACTATGGCCAGCTTCACCTTCAGATACCTTTCTGGCGGCTCACTGGGGCCTGACACCTTGTTTTGGGATTTTGACATCACAGAGTTTTGTCAGTAATTGAAATATTCTGCATAGGTATGTTAGATCTTCTAATTCTTTTGTCGGAAGCTGGTCTGGAACCTGCTTTCCATCTTGATGTGCCACTTTGGCTCCCCAGACTGCAAGGCCACCTGGGAACTTTTGTAGCCAGCTGTGGTTTTGGTTCACTGCTCTAGTTAGTTGCCTGTTTACATGAAATATCTAGAATTGCATTTGTCTGGCTGGCATCACAGACCAGAGGACCTCTTTCATCCTGGTAAAGCTCCCAGGCCAGCCAGCTCTGTGGCTCACTGCTTCTCACACATCACCTTGCAATCTGAGGAAAACTCTTTTTGGAATTTCAGTAACAATTTAGAGTAGGAAAATTAAACACTGATATACTTATTCACAGGAACTTCTCCTCTCTAACCACCACTGGGCATAACAAGGTCCTTTCAAAACCCTTCTGCTTCTTATGATGCAAACCATTTAACTTAGAAAAACTCCATCTTCCATCAGTTAAAAAATACAAATACTGAGCCTTCAAAAATGTTACTCTTCATTTCTCTCTCTTAACTTTATCTATAAGTATTGTATTTCCTCGCCTTTCTAGTAAGGCCAATTCTCTTTGTTGTTCTGAAGGTATTAAAAAAATCTATTTGAATTGCTGAGAATTTGAGACCAAAATAAATGTCTTCTATGCCTCAAAGGGAACCCTGCTTGCTCTTATTCTTTATTTAAAAATAACATCTTTATTTCTGGCAAAACCTTGTTTAATCAGCTCCTTATGTTACAAGGAAGAAATTAACAGCTTTGAATAACAATCAAGCAGGATCTCAATTTGGAATGGATGAGTATCAGCATGGCACCTGCCTCATGCGTATTATCTGTGTCTACACAAAGGGACACAGCCTCTGTCTCCTCCAGGAGACACACAGTGTTGGGGTAAACAGAAGTTCAGTGAGTAGGACCTTTTGCTTTAGGCAACATTATGACAACTTGTTTTACTCCCAGTGCTCACTCAGGAGTTTTAGGGCTCTGGCAGTGGAGTTAAGTGGCCAAATTTCTTATCTGTAATCTCCAGCATATGAAGAAATTTAACGAGTCATTTCATTTGGAGGATTATACTTGGTAGGTGTATGCTGCAGGTGGCATTTTGTTTTTCTTCCTACACTGGGGGATTTTGGGGGATATATTCACAAGAGGATATAGATGACCACAGTAGTTATATTATGATCTCACTTGGCAAAAAAGTCCATTTCTGCTAATGAGCCTTCTAATTGAGCATGCTCAACATGAAAGTATTTGGGTCATTTTCCTGAGATTCAAAGAAAAATGTGAAAAAGTTCATTCAATGCTCAGAGGCAGACTTTAACCAGACTCTTCTGAGTGTTTCCAACATCTTTACCAGAAAGCTGACACACAGGAAATCCACACCACTTTCTGCACTTGAGATGAACTATCATCCCTCCCATAGTGACACAGCAGAATGATTCTATTTCATTTGTGTAGGGAAGGAAAGTCACAAAAAGCACAATGCTGAGCACTGGCTAAAAAAGCACAAAATGTATGCTTTCTCTTTGATCCCACAAATGTCTGCTTGGGAGTTTCAGCACTCAGTCTATTGGCATCTGGAGTTCACAGTAGTAATTTCTAGAGTGCTGTCTGTGGCAAAGGAAATGGCTAAGAAAATACATCCTTGACCCAGCAGTATCTCAGGAAAAAGCAGCTACACAGGGAGGGCTATTAGAGCTACTGTTGTGCTTAGTAAAGAATTTGATTTCAACTAATCTGGTTGCAGGCCACCTGGCAGGTATCATCCTGGGCTCATTCATTCCAGAACCACTAAGCCTTCCTTTCAGCAGGTGCCTTTTGAATCTGCAAATTAGCCTGAATTAATTTAAGCAGGAAGTTCATGCTGAGAGAAGAACTACTCTCTGACTTCTTTAGAATAAGCTATCTCTGTCCCCTAATAAAGAGGAGTTGGTTAGAGCTGATAAAATGAATAATCACCACCAGAATGTCCTTCCTGTTCCTCCCGTCATCTGCCAAGGCAAGGAATCAATACAAATGCAGTTTGTAGTGTAGTATAATGTATTTTTTCAAACAGGTTTGCTGTGCACTAAAGCCTGTGGTCCTCCATGAAGATTTTTGTATTCGTGCTTTCCAGCAAAGTGGACCAAAAGGAATACAGTTTGATGAGAAAACATAGATTTAAATTATTCAGCGTTCTACCTGTGCTGGGTTGCAAGGGAGAGTGCAGGAAACACAAGGTAGCAATTGTGTTTAGGAATATCCTCTGTATGACATCACTGATTACTATGCCCAAATAGTTTGGCTGTTTTTTCCCTAATCAGTGCTCTGTGTTGTTTTTGTAGATATCCCTCTATGGACAGGTACAATTCTTTCAGCAGTTAAGGTTTCATTTGAGGACAAGGGCACATTGCTGGAACACACATTGCTGGAACACACTGAGTTTTTCATCCACCAACAATCCCAAGGCCTTGTCCTTAGGTTTGTTCTCAATCCACTTATTGCCCAGCCTGTATTCGTATTCAAGCTTGCCCTGACCCAAGTGCAAGACATTGAACTTGCTATTCATGAGATTCACTTTGGCTTACCTCTTGATCCTGACAGGGTCCCTTTTGAGGACATCCCTTCACTTAAGCATGTCAATGTTTTTCATACAATTTCTCCTTTGTGGAATTGTTTCATATTCTATTTCTGTAAATGTGATTTGAAAATGCACAGTAATTTAGTATGACTTATTACTAAGATTTCTGTTAAAGAGAATTTGAGTTATTTGATAATTCAAAAGTACTTGATGATGAGAAAGTGTAATATGTAATACCACAATTAATATGCCTTAATATGTATGCGAAGCATAGTTCTATATAAATTGTAACAGACTCTAGAGGTTAAATTTACCATTGAGAAAATGCATAGTTGTCTGTACTATAATGTCATCCAAAGAAGACTACAGGTGGAACATATACTTTGACTCTGAGCTTTTGAGGTATCACTGTTACAATGGGGTATGCCATTCACACTGTGGGCAGTGACATGGTATCCTGAGGGACTGAGGTGTTCAGCTTCCTCTTGTTTTATTTTGTAGAACACCACATGTAAAACCCTAACCAAGACAGAAGCCTCAGACATTAAAGTTCTTTGATATATGAACATTTTGCAATATTAAAAACATCTCTTCATGATTAAATGTGTAGACGGCTTTCTGTCACTTTAAAGTATTTTTAGCCTACATAAAGATTTATATGGGTTGCTCACTTCTCGAATGTTCCCGTTAGTGTTATCCCCAAACACTTGGTTCTCACTCAGTCAGTGCTACCACTGACAGCAATGCCAGTTAAGGCTGCAGGGCGAGGACCAATAGCTAGGGTCTTAGTACAAGATAAATTCATTAGACAAAATAAATAATTTAGGCACATTTGAAAAGCAAATGAATGTAGAGGTGTTCCCTTATGATTATTGCTCACATAGATTTTTTTTCTTTAAGAGGAAAAACATAAATTAATAAAGGCCAGAATGACTTTAATGACAATATTAGCGGCTGCCCTGTAGCTATTAAGACATGCACTCATTGTAAACTGTATTGATTTTTCCATTGGATAAAATTCTCTGGTAAAATTGTTATTTGCAGCTATAATACAGACAGCCTGTGTTGGTCATTACCATTATAAAATGTGGTCAGAATGTTTTTCATTGAAGTTCTGACCACATATGTTCAGAAAGACTCATTAACATCATCAAGGAGCGTCAGACACAAACTACAAGAGCACACAAACTACAAGAACAGTAGTCACTTCTGTTGTGAAGGTGATGGTGCTATTAATTAATGGAGTCCATTTAAAATAATGTACAAATTCGGTAAAATTATACTAAATGTATCCAGTTAATTGCCTACTTTTCAAAGCTTGTTGTGGCTCTGAACACGACCATTGCCACCACTTTCTTCGGAAAGACTCTAAAGGTTAAATTCAAAATCATTTACTGAGAAAATTCAAAATGGTGGCAGTTCAGGATACTTTTATGACTGGTAGAACATGTGAACTTAAGAGAATGGCAGCAGATGCCTAATTCCTATTAACAATCAGTGTGAACCAGACATGCTTGTGTCTCTCAGTGGATTTCCTCTATTTCACTAACAAGGAGTAACCCTGTCCTAGCAAGACTTAAGCAGAAATTATTTTTTGCTACACTACATGATCCTGCTTACTTTCAAGCTAGTTAAGTCTGATTTGTAGCGTAGTGAATAATATTTGAAAGCTCTCCTTTCACACATCTGTGCAACAAAGGGATATGGCCACGGTGTGGGAACATTAACATTTTCTCAGTCAGCCTGAGGCTCCACTTTCTTTCGCAAGATGAAGAATGTGAATGTGGCAGCTCTATGACAAAGGCTCCTCCCTGATCCTCACATGAAATATTTTATCTTAGACCTACTAGTTCTTTCCCTCATGCACTATGAGACTTTACTGCTTTTTGAAACAAAGTTCATGAACCAGTGAACATTCACATGAGTGGTTTCACAAAGTTCAGCCAAAATCCTTGTACATGTTTGACCTTTGATAAGATCTTCAGTCTTGGCAGTATGCTATTTTATTCAGGAGGAAACAGTCAAGACTGAAGGCTGAGGATATATGAACTTGATGTTTTTTTAGGAACTTTCCTATGAAACTTATGATTAGGCCAACAGTAGAATTTGTAGAATCATAGAAAAACATTGTCTGGTTTGGAAGAAACCCTTAAAGGTTATGTAGTCCAACTCCTTTCCAAAACAGGGACATCTACTGCTCAGTCAGGGTGTTCAGAGTCCCTTGAACATCTCTCAGGACAGGACATCCACCAACTGTACATAAGATATGACAAAATTAGTGAAAAGATAAAAAAATGTGGATGCAAAAGTCTTCTTTTTTTTTCTTTTTTTTTTTTCTCCATGTCTAGTAGAGTCTCTGGGAACAAATTTTCTTATCCTGAGTCAGAACACTACAATTTATATTGGCTGCTCTAAGGTGACCTCAAAATATTGAGCTAAACATCTTAGTCACTCGTGTTACCAGCTGTGAACAATTGGACACAGGTTTGCATTTCATTAATTCTTTTTCAAGGATAGCTAAGTAACATACAGAACTTGTAGAACTTGCTCTTTTTTTTTTTTTTTTTTTTTTTCTTTTTTGCCAAGGTTTTTTTTCTGTTTACAAGACTCATCTTTTCATATGAATCATGTGAGGAAGGGCAGAACTTCCAGAAAGGGAAAGATGTTGAACTGAGTGACGTGGTCTAGAATGGTCACAGGCACGGGTTGGTGGTTGAACTAGATGATCTTAGGGGTATTCCAATCCTAACATTTTGTGATTCTTTAATTCTATGAACTTATCTTGAGAGAAATTCAGAGGCTTCACAAAGAATATTGGGCTTTTTGTTGATTTCTGCAGCTTTTGTTCCTCTTCTTTTTTGGTCTTTAGCGAGGTTTGGAAACACAGGAATGATATTTCCAGAGTTTTTTGAGCAAGCTCCCAGCAGTTCCTACCTTTCAAGGATATAGCCTGCCTAAATGCAGGTACCAAAGTAACTGGGTCTTGGTCTTGGGCACAGCGTAAAATAGTGACTAGTGACTGTACAAATTATTTGCTGTGACATGCAGACAATCCATCCATGACATTTTGGTATGCATGCAAATTAAGAATATAGGTCTTACATGTACTGAAGAGAGAAAGGTATGGTGACTCTTGATGTTCTTCCAGACCTTGCCTACCAGGAGGGTAAATGAGAAATAATGTATAGAGGAAGTCAGCAAGAGCTGCCTGGGAGTTTACTGAACAGAGATGTCTTTTTTGATAAATTCTTTGTGCCAAATGCTGACAAGCTTAAAAAAGGATAGAGTGCTGTAATTGTGATATCCTGTTCAGGTTACATTACCCTCAGGGAAACTGTTGCTAATGACTGAATTAATTAATGAGAAATTGTTTTATGTGTTACAGAATTTAGAACAGTCTCCTGCCCCCATTTGCCTGTCTGCTTATCTTTGCACTGGTGTGAACAAAGAAACCGTTTGCCCAATGCTGTGTTAACCTGTTCCTCTCACTAAGCATTTATGTGTAGTGCTGCAGAACACAGAGTTGTCTGTATCACAGCTGGGAGCAATGTCTCCTTGCATCAAGACACTCCAAAATCATTGGGTAGAAAAATGTATTACAAGTAACTTCAGAAGTCATGATAGTAGTTTTAGGCATTACAACCACTTTTTTCTAAGCTTGTCTACAAAACCTGTGCCATGGCTCTGTGGAACAGATACAAAGAGAAAAATTCAGTGATCCAGTTTGCTATTTAACTTCACATTTTCAGAACACCTTGGAAATGTGGTCATCAGTGCATAATTTATATTGCAGTTTTTTTGTTGTTGTTGTTATCTCCCTTAAGTATCTTCAGGGTACATCAGGTTAATGTCACAGGGGGCACGTTCTTCCTGTAATTCTTATTCCTTTGGGATGATATGATTATCCTTTCATGCTAAAGTTGTTTTGTCTTCACAGCCATTTATGAGTGTGTGCTGCTATTACCTAAACTATAAAAATGGACCATGCAAAAGTACTAGTTCATTTATGTATAAGATAGTGCAATTTTGTTGGAAAGGGCTTGAGCTGAATAGGAAAGCCTGTTTTTAACAGGATTATGTGACAGACAGGATAGATACAGATAAGGCTACACAATGCATCTTCAGTCTCTCTTTAACAAATGGAAAGACAGCTCCTTTTCAGCTCACAATTGCAGGCACATTTTGTTCTATTTCAAAAGAATGCAAGAAATATTTTCCTGATTTTTATCTGCTTTTAATTAAGCTTCTCCAACAAAGAAAGCATTAGTTACATTTTTCGAGAAAAACAAAACAAAACAAAAAAAAAGTTCTTCATTCAGACAAAGAATTGCCTCAAATGGGAACAGCTAAATTAATGTACTTTTTATTCATCTACTATTTCTGACAAAGGTAGCACTATATGTGTTTAGAGAAGCAAGATTTTGCACGAAATAAATTATTGTATTTTGTTTGATAATTCTGTAGCCAGTGTGATATCTATAGACTTTCTCCTTCAAAGCTGTGTCATGATGCTGAAGTATTGCCTCTAGGTACATGTACAGATGGGCATGTATAACTGCACACCTATACATTCACTGTGACTCCAAACATATCATACATTCAAATGAGAAGAAATTCTGTATTTTACTCTGACTATCTCCTCAACTATCCAAAGACTAATTTGGAAATGAGAAACTAACAACATATTTGCTCTTCAGTTGTCACAGTTCCCTGCTTAGAAGCATGTATGGCTGATTGGAGCAGACTCAGGGGCCTTTAGTTTCATTGTCCATATCTATGTAGTCACAACACAGGAAAATATCAACTTACCATATTATCTATTAAAGACTGGAAAAAGCATATTAATGGATCTAATTAAAGAAAGTAATTGTAAACTCCACATTGACTTCCCACTGACTGGAATATCAGCCCGAGTTTGTGTAGTTTCATTTATTTTGGAGGTAGAAATGAGTGAAGTATATCTACAGAAGTTAAATGTTTCAGTAAGATATTTTCCATCTTCTGCCTATTAAAGCAGATGTTTTTGTTTGTCAGAAGATCAATGATACAGATTCATAAATCAATATATAACTGATTCTCTCAGATCATCAAAGATACTTCTTAAACAGGTAGAGTATCTGAGATGTTAGATATTTTGTGTAGGGTGAGCAATAAACTGTTAAAATACAAGTTTCAATTTACAATTGCAAGATTCAAACCTCTGCCAGACAAAAGATGTTGTCCTATATTTTCAGTGCCCTAAAAGACCATTTATCTTCTTCCACCAATTTCTGTCTTTCAGCTGGAAATTGCTATTCCTCAACTATGATTTGTAGTAACTACAAATTAAAATGAGCTAGCTTTTACTATAAAGTTTAGTTTATCACAATTTATCAAGTTAAGACTGTATTATCTGCTACTGTTTTAATGAGAGTGGTTTAAGGACGAGGCTTAAAAGGAAGCTAAATCATTGCAGAATAATTCCCTTAGGTTTCTGCAGAATCTGTGGTCTGAACTAAAACTCACTTATTCTGGACTATCTTCGCACACATACCAGAGAGATTTCCTGGGACAATCTATTCCACTTGAATTATTCCAATTAATTACTTTGTACTGATGGAGCTGGAAAGTCAGTTCTGCCTTCAGCACTGAAATGTTCTCAGATATACTACTAATTTTACTGAAGAAACATTACCACAAAACAGCACATTAGGAAAAAGGGTAAGGATTGTAAAGCATTACTTTTTGCTGTGGAAACCTTCCTTCTTTTGTCTGTTGGAGTAATGCACACAGTGCCATACCACCCCCCAGTCACCATCAGAAGTATGCTGATTTGCTGCAGAGAAGGATTTGATCCAATGTTTGCAGCTACAGATGTTTGTCCAAAAAAAGTCCCCATGCTGCTTGCAGTGACGTAAATGCTTTTTACTCATAAGCAATGCTATTGAACTCATGAGGACAACTTTCCCTGAGCACAATGCATATACACATTCATTGATTTAGGACCAAAGCACGTGAATGCTAACCTAATATGCTGTACACTATTTATATGGTTTGTGGGTGTAAAGGGGTGGGGTCTTACTGCATTATATGCTGCACCCGTCTTTGATGCTTCTCCCTTGCTATAGAGAAGTCCCAAGAAGTTAACATGGGATGGCAGTGATCTTAGCAAAAGAACAGCTTGATTCAATTTGTTTCTTTGCTCATATGGCTTCTAACTGTGAGACTCAAGAGTTAATAGAAACGGGAAAAAATGAGCATGTTCCATCAAAAGCAGCTCATGGCATTTAACAATTATGCAAGAATTTTTCATTGGAAGCGATGAGGGATGATGACATTGCTGTTAATATTTGACCTTCCCAGTTTCAACTGCTCAATACCTCTTACTGTACACAGAAATTGCCAAAATCCCACCTAATGAGCTGAGAAATGACATATGACAGATCTGATGGCTAACTACAGCTAGTAAAAGAAAGACCACAACAGAACACATATTTCCAACCTCCCTCCTATTTATCCATTTTTTTCCAATTATACTAAGTGTTAAAGTATATAATTTGCAGCACAGAGAATTAAAAATCCCATTCAAACCATGCTAAAATCAGGCAAAGTTCTGTTGTTTTTTATGTCTGTTTGGCTCAAAGCTGCAAAGTTTCACAAAGTTATTGGGTACTCATAGGATTTCAGCATTTTTTTTTTTTTTTTCTGGGAAAGCTGTTCTGGTCTGAATCCAAGGGGTATTGTTCCATTTCCTTTTTTTTCTTTTTTTCCTTTTTCTTTTTTCCCTTTGGAGATTTACAACCAGTTAAATTTTTTGACTTCCTGAATTAAACTAGAATAAGAGTATTGCTAAGAATAAAAGGATCATGAGTGGAGACTGCTGCACTATTGAGTCAATGTGTAAGAATCACGGTGTGTTTATGAACCATGTCACTGGATCTTTTATCTCCTACGTTATTTAAATTTCTTCTTAAAAGGATACCACTTAAACTGCTGTAAGTGCTCTGGGAGTAGAAAATATTTTCAGAAATTTCAGCCCTATTTTACTCAAGGAAAACAAATCACACATTCTATTTTTGATAAGAAACAGCAGAGAGGAGCAAGTGAAGTTTCAGATATTGGTAGATTGTCCTACACAGCCCCAGTTGCTCACATATCAGGGAGCTTGGGATCCCTCACTTCAGACAGTATTGGCTTGAGAGAGAGCATGGCCAAAGATATGCATTACAGATCACAGAACTGTAGGGGTGGGAAGGGACCTTTGGAGGTCATCTAGTCCAACCTATTTAAGCAGGTTCCCTTCAGTAGGTTGAACAGGAAAGCATCTGGGGGGTTTTGAATGTCTCCAGAGGAGACTCCACAACCCTTCTGCACAGCTTGTTCCACTGCTCTGTCATTGTAGCAGTAACAAACTTCTCCCCATATTCATATGTAGCTTCCTGTGCTCCAGTTTGTGCTCACTATCCCTTGTCCTGTCATTTGGCAGTGCCAAGAAGAGCCTGGTCCCATCCACTTGACACCTGATCTTTAGACATTTATAAGCAGTGACAAAATCCCCTCCCATTCTTCTCTTCTCAAGGCTGAATAGCCCTGGGTCTTTCAGCTTTTCTGTGTATGAGAGGTGCTCCAGGCCCCTCAGAATATTTGTGGCTTCCTATTGGACTCTCCCCAGTAGTTTCCTGTCTTTCTTGAACTGGGAAGCCCAGAACTGGACACAGTGGTCTCATCAGGGCAGAAAAGGGAGAAGGATCACCTGTTGCGACGTGCTAGCAATGCTTTCTTTAATGCTCCATAGGAGTCCATTGGTCTTCTTGGCCACAAGGGCACACTGCTGGCTCATGAATCTGAGGAGACTACTGAGGTTGCTTCTACAATGTATCCAGCCCAATATAAAAAGTGATATATTGTAGGAAGCTGACTTCCCTATGCATACTCAGTGTATCCGCAAAGGGATGCGGATAAATTGAATCTGGTTTAGCACCTGAGTGGTATGTACACGAACTTCCTTTCTCTGTTTTCCATCACTCACATTCTTATGTGGGTTTAAAATTTCTTTCTTCTATCTTCCCTCTACTTTATTGACATACGTTATTTTGGAGAAGACTTTGTCAAGTCCCTATGGTAAACTATAAATTTTATCACTATATG